>OX457026.1:42191238-42876083 GCA_949752745.1 Protula sp. h YS-2021 | reverse complement strand
AGATAATGGCCAGGTGGGTACCAAAGCCTGCCACCTTTAATCAAAATTTCAAGAGATTAAGGCCAAATACCTTCAGCCAGTTCAATTTTCAATGTTTGTGGTGAATCACTAAAAAAGTTATAGCTAGATAGGTATAATTTTCGCTTTGCATAATTCAAAAATTTAATAAGGTAACATTACATTCCTAGCGCTAGTAACAATGTTAGTAAGAATGTTTTTTTCGACAATACTTTTTTCGAATTACGCACAAAAAAAAACAGCAATAACGAAGAAAGTACTAATCACCAGCATCTTTAACCAAAATTTCAAGAAGAAAAGGCCATTTCTGTGGTGTGATTTTTTCGCCAGTATTTCGGCCAATCATCAAACAAGTAAAAGATCATTTTTCTGGAGGTAGTTAAGATTTCAGAAAAACAAGAGCAATCAGTAATTGCCATATCCGGTAAATATTTTAGAGTTACCGTCTAGAAAACTAAGTACACACTGAGATCCGGATTTTGGGATTCTAAGTCCAATTACAGATCCAGATCGACTTCGATCCGATCAAAACCCCCAAAAGGCACATCTAGATATCTTGGGTTGTTAGCATACCAAATATGAACTAGATCCGCCCACTAGTTTCGGAGATATCGTCTGGAAACAAAACTGGCGACTGACGGACGGACAGACGAACCGACACAGTGCGTTTCTATATACCCCGCCTCCGGCAGGACGGCGGGGGAAAAACGTTTTATCGTTAATATTTTGACCAATTTTGGCGAATAGCCAAAAAAAAAAAAAAAAAACAGCCTGGTGGGCACTTATGTGCACGTTTCCATTGAAACCATAGGAAGATGTACGTTTTAATTGCGTTTTGACGAATCGCATTGTATTGTATTGTTCTTTAGATCCCTTTCAACTGCTATGGTCATGTCGGATCCCCCTGCCACATTATACTGAAATGGGGCATTCCTGCCCTCCTTCTAACCCTTACATGTGGAGTGCCTCACAGGGCAGCAAGGAGGAGTCCCAATTTTAAAGTCTTAGGTATGACCCGACCGGGGTTTGAACCCACGATCTTCCAGTCTCGAGGCGGACACTCTAACCACTAGGCCACCGAGGCTGGTTTTGACCAATATTTCCGCCAACCTTCGGCGAATTAACAAAAAGGTAATAACCAGGTAGATGGCAATGTGTGCCGCCATTACATAAAATTACAAGGCAATGAGGTTATTTTCCTGGTGCTAGCTGACATTTTTCGAAAAAATTGCTTTTTTGCCGAAGTTTCGGCCAACTTTTGCGAACTAGACCAGTGTGCTTAGCCCACATGTTCTCCACAGGCCCCCCATCAGTTAAACACGGCCAGCAAACAGTCAATCAAGAGCTGAAATTTTCGAAGTCCAGCTGGTCCATTTTCCTTGGACGAACATGGCCCTTTTACAATACCGATCTGTGTTTTTTCCCATAGAAGTTACATGCCAAGTCATTAAAATCCTTGCAGCAGTTTTAAGTTATCGTGTCAACAAGCTGTTGATGACAGACCGACAAGACGGGACACACGGTCGATCGCATATATTCCCCACAGGTTCTACCTGTGGGGAATGAATTACAAAGAAAAGAGAGAAGAACAACAACAAAGTAGGTTCGAATATACGCTTCCCTAATTTAAAAGAAATTAAGAAGGTAAGATTATACATGAGCACTGGAACGCTGCAAATCACCTCGCCCTTCGCACGTTTTTACATGAGGAGTAAATCTGTATTGGATTGAAATGTGTGTGCTCACCCGTTCGTCGGAGTTGTGCATACAAGACTTCGATCATATAGCCGTTGTAGTCAAAAATTTGCTATATATATATATATATATATATATTGAAGTTGTGCAATGAATATATAATATATTCACTGTGCAAGGTTGCATATGCCTAGGGAGAATAGTTTCGGAGAACTCGCGTGGAAAGCACCCCAAGTCTCACATTACAGTTATCTAAAAAATCACAATGTTTGACAAGTCGCCATTTTGGCAATTTTTGGCCGATTTGAAAAATAACACAACGTTGCACAACTTCAATATGTATATTTTCACTGCGCAAGGTTGCATATGCCTAGGATAAATAGTTTCGGAGAATTCGCGTGGACAGCACCCCAAGTCTCACATTACAGTTATCTAAAAAATCACAATGTTTGACAAGTCGCCATTTTGGCAATTTTTCGCCGATTTGAAAAAATAACACGACGTTACACAACTTCAATATGTATATTTTCATGCGCAAGGTTGTATATGCCTAGGGTAAATAGTTTCGGAGAACTCGCGTGGAAACAAAACAGCATCCAAAGTGTGACACACGGACAGATGGACGGACGGCAAGACGGACGGTGTTTTGCGGATGCGGACTGGAATGAGACGAGGGGTAGGACTGAAGCTTCCGTAACACTTGCGCCATAAATATCTCTTAAAATGACACGAAAAATTCGTGATCTGGGACAAATCCCGCCCCGCAGTTTCATATCACCTACGCAAACATACACCTAAAAACTGAAACCTTCTGCACAGCCCTATCTTGGGCTTCTTGTCTTAAGAAAATTCCAATTTGTGCACGACGACAACATTAATAAACACATGGTTCCACTGTGCGATCTACTCCCGATGTTGCAACTCTTCTCCAGAGATGTTGCCACAACACAGACGGTACCACAACAACATGTCATCAGTTATGAGCTACTCTAACCAATTCTATCTCCTCTCCCCTCCTCGTACGTCATCGCAGAAAAATCTTTAAGTCTATTTTTCTTTCCGTTTCTTTGTTTACTCCTCACTTGAATTCTGCGAGTTCCTCTACAGAATACGAGGCAAACAGTATTCAAATTGGACAGCACATCGTAACTGGTTAAATTACTAACTGTTCTATTAGCTGCAGAAGATTATCATGACTTAAAATAAGAATGTCATTGTGAATTGCGTGGCTTCTATTTTGTAAATAAACTTGGAATATCCGGCGCAAACACTATTTGCACAGTAAAAGAACACATTTCCAGTTTTGATAATTAAATGTGCTGTTCAATTTCATGTTTCTCTCCTTGTATGCGCACTTCGAAACCGTGAACTGGCTTATTCACAAGTGGTTTATAACAAGAATGTTCAGGGACATTGCGCCCAGCCTGTTCTTAATCCTATTAAATTCGATCTTTAAAGCAAGAATTCCCAGAGACATTGCGGTCAGCACTTAACAACCCACATTTGCTTGGACAAAAGTAGCTGACAAAACCTTATCACGGATTGAAAATACATACAGAAAAATACTGACATGTGGGAGAAATGATGCTGCCCAATAGGTAAGACTAAGCTAAAATCTGGCATTATAAGTCTGAAATGTTTAAGTAAAAGCACTGACGTTACGAATATGGTATGATCACAGCAAGAGTGTGGTGATATGACCAAACACAACATATAATTACTGCACTTGCGTTGTTGTAAGTGGTAAAAAGCAAGATCTAACATGGTTTGATGATTTATTGTAGGCGACGAAACTATTTGATTTCTTGTGGGGAAAGACTGTTCATAAATTTTACAAACATGTGGTTTTGATTTTCTGAGAGGTCATAGTTGAAGTCACCAACGATCAATACATTTTGAAGCAATGATAAATTAGACACCTGTTGAATATATGCACTCTGCGGGCGCAGTGTTAAAAATAAGAATGTCCAGGAACATTGCAACCAGTCGAGACCAACGCAAGAACAGTAAACCACTTTACCATCTCATTGTTGCTTACAAAATCACACATTCAGCTGTTGTAAAATATGACTGCACCAACGATATTTTTTCGGTAAGATGGAGCCCCTGCCTGCATATATCACCCTCCCTCCCGTCCCCCAACAACAAAATCGATCAAAAATCACTGCCAGTTAATTTAATCAATAGGCTGGAATTTATTTATTTATTTTTTGAAATATACATAATGCTAACGGTCACTTGTTCTATTTTATTGCAAAGACAAAACGACAGGAATTCACTGTTCGGGTACGCAAAAATGCTTTTCTGGGCTTGTTTGTGTTGTTGTCGTGCCGTGTATGGTATGTGTGGTGTTTCGGGTGTTTTGAGCGTGTGTTGTCGTGCCGTGTATGGTATGTGTGGTGTTTCGGGTGTTTTGAGCGTGTATTGTCGTGCCGTGTATGGTATGTGTGGTGTTTCGGGTGTTCTGGGCGTGTGTTGTCGTGCCGTGTATGGGATGTGTGGTGTTTCGGGTGTTCTGGGCGTGTGTTGTCGTGCCGTGTATGGGATGTGTGGTGTTTCGGGTGTTCTGGGCGTGTGTTGTCGTGCCGTGTATGGGATGTGTGGTGTTTCGGGTGTTCTGGGCGTGTGTTGTCGTGCCGTGTATGGTATGTGTGGTGTTTCGGGTGTTCTGAGCGTGTATTGATGCGGTTTGTGCCCCACGCTGTTTGTTGTAGTGCGGGATGCGTTTCAGTTTTTCCCTTTATGTGTTGTTAAGTGGCGAATGGGTTTTTTTAGCGCCAGTAAATTCGGCGGGAAACTGTTGATGTACAGCATTCAGTACAAAGCGCGATAGGACCGCGACGATCAGTTTAGGATTTGGGGGATCTTGGTGTAGTGAACACGACAGTATTAGTTTCGAAGTCGATTGAAGTCTTTTTGATAGATTTTACGCCATTTAAATTTTTACTTTCGTTTTAAGTATTAGGGATATCTCAGAAATTGGACTTCGGATTTACAAGTTTTATATAGGATATGAAGAGCTCATTGAGATGGGGAAGACGGTATCAATTTCGGTTTTAGAACTTCCTGTTTTAGCAGATTTTGAGACGAGTAAAATTTTTGCGCTAGTTAGCACAAACTTCTCGTGTCAGTTTCAAGTATTTAGAAATACCATAGATTATAACCGATAATGCCGTTTTGTAAAGGAGTTCGTGATCGTTCCAAAAACATAACTTTTTGGTTGCTATGTAACTTGTAACATATGTTTTGGGCAGGTATTTTCCTACTGGCTCTTGGTTTAGGCGCGAAACACTTTGATTGGTCACATTTTCAATTAGCGGCTGCTGTTCTGCCAGCAAGTATATAAGGTACGCCCTTGTTGCACCGTCAGCAGTTGATTTTCGCGAAGCATAGATGCCACACGTCGGGTGTGAGGCCTAATGGTGCGAACGGTGTTGCCATTGTGGTGTTTCAAGAGCGCAAAATAGTTAAAAGTTAAACTCAGAACTGCGTGCGTTCCGGAAGGAAAATTTGGCGGGAAGCCAGTGTGAAAATTATCAAACTTCTATGCAATAAATAGGATTAGATAAAGGGTCGTGGATGTCATCATCTCCGCTTTTTATGTGCTCCGGAAATATGTGCAATTTTGCGCGCCGCGATTTGGACAGGGACGCGAATCCACATCTTTTTCTTTTATGTAAAGAAAACAAAGGGGACACGAATCCACACATAAACTGGCCAATGATAATTATAGAAATGTAGATTCGTGTTTCAATGTATGTTGGAAAGCTGGGTACGCTGTAATAGCCTGAGTACTTTTTGGTTAAGTGTTTAACCTTTGTGTGTGAGAAATTAGTGAATCACTTTGTTCGCTCTTAATGTGCCAGTGAAAACTATTTTTGTTTGATAGTACATTAGAATACACTAAATATTGGTTCTGTAAAATCAATAAATAGATAGTACGTTGCATTGATGTTTTCTTGACAAAGTAAGTTTCTTCTCATTTTCTTTCCACTTTCTTCCTTTTCTTCCCGGAAGAAAGGTATTTCTCCCGTTTCTTCCTAGTTTCTTCCCTATTTCTTCCCAGGGAAGGGAAAAATACCTTTCTTCCCGAAAGAAAACCAACCCTGTTTCTGAATTTAAAATAACTACGAGTGAAGCAAATTTGTAAAAGAAGATTAAAAGAGCAAAATATAACGAAAAGGGATACATAAGCGAGTTATGAGTGAAATTGTTCAGAATTTGAGTTTTGTGATGGGTTTTAGATAACTGTGACGGAAAGTTAGAAAAGGATATAAATTAACTAGAAAGCTATAGCGGCGTTTCTCTGTCTTGTGTCCGTTCGTCGTGCATTCGTCTTTCGTGAAAGTCAGCGTCGCACAACGCTGAGACCCGAAGATATACACAGCTAACATTTACCACGACTAATGCACCACCAAAGCAACTATCATATTTTTATAGATCAAATTTACTAAACAATGAAGGGCGACACAACTTTCTCTCTCCTTATGGCTTTTAATTGTTACCCACCACTCAAACACACCGGACTTCAAGGATCAGGCCGGATCGAACTTTTCGCGAAGGGGGGGGGGGGAGGTTTCATCTTCTGACACCTTGAGTTTAAAAGTTTCAGAAAACACAAAACTTGACAGTTTTTTTTCGAAGGGGGGGGTCTTCTGTTAACACTGCATTAAGACACGCATACACAGCACGGTTTTTTCTACATTCAATCCGGTCAAAAGTAATTCTGGTCGTGTGTGTCGGGATGGGGGGAGGGTGGTGGTGGGGGCAGGAGGGGAAACAGGGAGGGGAAAGGACGGGCGACAAAGAGATGTTAGATTCAACTACTGCTCCACAGATATTGTAGATATATGCAAAAAAAAAAAAACAATAAAAAAAATTTTCTGACAATTTTCAAAGTCCCGTCATTATGGCTCTTTTCGGCCACCTAGAGATGGTGCATGTGTAATACCAAGAGGATGACAAATAACGCCGAATAATTTTTATGGTCAAACGACAACTGTACGTAGAAAAATAGATGTTTTCCTAGTATCAGGATAAGGAAACCCCCATTATCACCCACAACACTGATACTACAACTATAAAACAACTCTTTACTCAAGTTTGGTAGTTTTGGTATGGTCAAAAATAATGCGCCGATATTTGTGTGCTTTTTCAGAAAAGGCCTGCTAGTCCGAACCTCGGTGTCCTGGAACGTGCGCCGAAACACCCAGAGCCTCTAAAGTTGAGATCAATGGCCATTACTATTACAGGAACTACGACCCTTTCTATCCTAGGAAGATAGAAAGGGTCCGCTTGGACTAATAAGCCAAATCACAATTTGACTTTTGTCGAAAAGTTTTTGCGTTTCGGATGAATTCAGTTGAGATAAGGATATAAAGAAATGATAGAAAAAAATTGGCAAAATTCAACAAATTTCCATTTTGCCAGAGACATATTCACATATTGGCTATTAAAGGGGCTAAATAATGTGTAAAATAGTGTCGTGAAGCTGGTATCTGTAATGTGTGTTGTGAAAATGAATATATAAAAACATATAACTACATGTGCATTTGTGCTTGGCTGTTTCCATGAGTTGCAGCTTTTGGTTTAGTGGTTAGCACGCTCGCTTATGAAGCGAAAGGTTTCCAGTTCGAGCCCCACTTGCGACTCGCATATTTTCACAATAGTTTTTAAAAGATCATATGATGGGTTTATAAATTTGAAAATGTGCATGTTGAAAGAAAATTAGAATTTGGGTGTTTTCCCTTATCATTTCTTTATAATTTATCCCAAAAACATCTCCACCGGAAAGACCCGAATGTGCGAATTGGCTTATCTGTATAGTGGGCGATAATACAATGCATTCATTTTCACTATATATAACAAACATTTTATTCAATAAAATCGGGCAAATGGCTAAATACTTCAATATATGTATATATATTACACCTGCAGAAAAACGGGTAGTGGTAAGACAATATACTATGAATGAAAAACAAGAAACCAATTTTTCCTTAATACAACTAATAGCCATAATTAGTCTCTTACTCATGAAACCGTTGTAAAATACCGAGAGTTTCTGAAATGAGGCCCTGGGCTTCCAAACGGAAACTCGACATTTTGAGCTTCTCATATTGAAATCTATTCGGAAACAGTTCCCAAATAGAAGCCCCGGGGCTTCTATTATTATTTCCGCCATTCGTTCAATAAAAACAAGAAAAACAAACAATTTTCAAACCACGCTTTTATTGAGGTTCTCAAAGCTGCTGAAATGCGAATCGGTACATCAATAACAAATAACATAACAAATCACAAACGTGTCTCTAATCAAAAACAAGCTCGTCATCCGACCCTAGAGTACCTTTTACTTCGGAGTACAGGCGCGAATAGAGTATGTATTGAGAAAAGTGAGGAGAGTTGGGGTTGTTTGTGCACTCAAGGGTAGCTGACCTCTGACGAGATCTATCTATTACGTAAAAATACAAATGGATATTTTAAAAAGTAGTTCCTATATCTTTTATTCGGTTCTATTTTGCAGAATTTTCCGCGGGTCTTCGGAGTAAATAGGTGTTGTACACAACAGACGAAGCCGTTATATAACTTAGATTTTAGACAACAAAGCGTTCGTTGATGAGTGGCAACTATCAATTCTTTTCAAGATTATTTGAATTAACTACCATTTAAAAATCAAATTATTTATTTATGGCGTTCACGTTTAATATATGAACGTAATAGGTTTTATCTGTAGAATGCAGTTTTTCATTCAAAAATTATTTAATTATAGCTTAATTGTACTGAAGAACGCGTGTCGGCAAAACTCTCTCTGGGTTTGGGGCAGAAAGGGGGTAACTTTGGGACACACGTGAAATGTTAAATATGTTTGAAAGCCTTATTTTCACACAGTACTCTACATTTAAAACAAAGTAGGGTTCTCTTTGGAACCGCACTCCTCGTAGAACAACAAAAATGAATCTAAATGTTACAGATCACGTAGATTCTCAGTGCCAGTGTCTCTAGTTTTCATTCTGTAATTGCAGCAACGGTAGTTTTTGCTGCCTTTGTACTGTTAAATATATACTTTGGTGAAAGGTGGTGTTTTAAAATCAAAATTTACACTCCGCCTTTAGGGGTGAATTTAAAGAGGTGTCAGCTTTGGGTAAAAAATCCTCATTTAGGGGTCATTTTAAAAAATAATACAAACACATGGTAATCGTTTTTCTGCGACGTGCCTCCCTTCGACTCAGCCAGGAAAATGCCAGGAAGTATTGTAAAGTGTGCACTTCTGCCAGACAACGCAGTACAACCAACTAAAGGACTAAAGTACAGTGCACTTGTATCTAACAGAATCGATGCCCTATGACTACTTGGCTAGGACAGCAACTTACTTCTATATATATATATATATATATTTATCATATTCACGTATGATGTTGCACACTTTTGTGACTGTATTTTGCTAGATATATACTTTTTGCTGCTGGTTGGGAGTCTTAAATTGAATGGGCAGATGATCTATTCGCTTGTCATTTCAATTTTGATATGCTATAATCCTAACATAAACAACAAATATTTTGTACAACGGTTCATTGTCCCTACCCACACTTAAACATATCAAAAGAAATCACCTGAATGAAACTAATGACGGAAACATTGCCGTAAAATTACATTTCCGGGATGATACATTGGATTGCGCGTCTCTTAGTTAAATACAATTATAAAATACGGGAGAACTGACCTGAAAATCCCTTTGGCAGTTTAGCACTGGCGGCAAGGTTATGAAACGCCATGAGGCCACGTACAGGTATTGTAAAATGTTCTTAATTCAATAGGATCGGTTGGCCTTGTACAGTTGGTCCAATGTTGCCATAGTTCCACTCGCAAAACTGCAGATTCTCAAAATTACAAAAATGTCTGTTGTTTTGAAATACGATTTTAATTCACGAGAAATTCCAAGCACCATTTTTGAAAGAGCTTTAGATTGCCCATCTGGGAATAGTAAAATGGAAGAAATTTGCAAGATCATACTTCTGGTGTCTTAATATTGACAAGAATATTGAAACTGAATTTGAAAATGTGTGCAGCGTGTTTGAATATCAGCACATCACCGACCAAACAAACAACCAGTCCATGAGAATGGTCGACTCAGCCATGCAGGACAACACAGGTCGATATCGCTGACACTTTCCCCTAAGGTCATTGTCGATGGAAATATATGACAGACTAAAATACACATCACGGATAAAATTACCGCCTCAGACACGATACAGGTACTTCAAAATTTGTTGATGCTTACAGAATCTGCAACGTTCCACTTTCACGCTTTTTCAGTCTAAGAATTGCTAATAAAACAACCAATGGTTTATAAACTATCAATCAATGGCCTGGCAAAATGCATGGTTATATCATTGGTGTCCAGTCTGAAATCAATGCAAAGGAAGACTCCTGTGATCCTCTTGTAACAGATGGGTTCACAGCGGATGGTGTATTTCTACATATTTGGTCTCTGCGTGGAGGTTGTAATAAACTCTCTGTCTTTATCTTAGTAACAAAAAGACGGGTGTATGAAAGCTGAAAGTGATTAACCAGTACAAAAACACTGATTTCATGCAACATGTGTCAATATTTTGCTTAATCTGATCTCTCTTCTAGCAGTTTCTGCAAAAGATACTTAAATATAGTACTGTGATGTTATAAAACAATATACGTGTAAAAATAAGTCCTCACGCGGACCGGGAGAATCTCGAAGAATCAATACCAAAACGGTCCATGTGCTGAAACTGACCATACATTGTAGCCTAATTGTGGTTCATATAGAAGTTGGGGCCGAAACAGGTAACAGGTATTTCTTAATTTGTAGACAATGTTGTAAACTAGTGGGAAAATATGAGCGACACTTGTACGAAAAAGTAAAACTTTTGATCAGCCACTTACAGGCCAAGACTTTTTGAAGAAAAATTTGATTTATATAGTATGTTTGTTTTATATTACGACTGTGACTCAGTCGGGATGAGCTAAATCAGGAGCTTTTACGAAGTCATGTTAAAAAATTGCGTTTCCAGTTCAATATTAATCTCATGTTTTTGAGATTCCTTTTGTTAAAGCAATGGTACTATCACAAAACCAGACAGAACTTCCTAAGTTCATCCCGAAACATACCCAATTGAAACATGGCAGTTAAATCAAAGATAAGATTATAAAATTACCTAGAATTCAAGAGGTCTGGGTTGAAATCAAGAAGTTTCCCACATAACACACTGATGCGTGCTCTGACCATGAAAATGAAGGTCAAGGTTCAGGTTATGAAAATCGTATGGTACTTATCTGGTATTGACCTTCACTGTCAGGGTCAATGTAAAACTATTTCTCTCTGTCACAGTTTTCACTTTTTTAAAAATTATGGAAGTTTTAATCGTAGCTTTCCTAGTTTGTCTATGACCATGAAGGTAAGTGCCAAAAATATTTTAGCATAAGCCGAATTTTTGTCACTCTTCATATGCATGCCAAGTTTGGATTTCCCAATTCAAATCTTTTGGTATAAGTTTTGCGGGTGCAATCTTAGACAGAATGGAAAAACATTAAATGTATAATTTCATGTGGGAATAATGTTGAGTAAAAGGGCAGAATAAACGCATAATAATATCTAACCAAAAACCGTAAATAGCTACAAAATTTTACATTGTACCTTGTTATAAACATATCTATACATGGTGCATGGCATGTTGTTTTTTTTTTGCTATGCTGTGGCATTGCTAATATTCAAAGTTAATTTCAAAGTTTTTCAGCACTCAGGCTGATTGTTAATGTACTTTTAGCTATTGAGCTAGTTCATACCTAGAAGGTTGGTTTCCAGACAGGAACACTTTGTATAAATGCAAACAGTTTCTTCCTCCTTTTCTTTTTCTTTTTGATATTTTCAGAAAACTACTACACTATTTGACGTCGTGGGACAAAATATGGCATACGTTTAGAGGCACAGCTATTAGATCTCACCGAAGTCGCAAAAATGTAACCTTGACCTTCATATTCAAGGGCAAATAGAGGATAAACTCTATTCTGACTTAATAACTAACTTCGAAGAATAACTTCATGACATAATTTTGACATTGAGGGTCAATGTGAAGATTAAGTATCTTGGAACCCATTAGAAAACTGTTAGCAACAGAACAATTTTGAAACTAGGGATGGGACGGTTTTCCATGCCCACGGCGCAGTTTGGTTCCGCTTGGCTTTGTTAATGCGATTTTGCAAAAATTGTTAAAAAGTTGTCGAAATAGTTTACTTCTTGTATTTAGCTAAATCTTTATTGTATAACAGCAATAGTGCCTTTTAGTTATGTGATTTGAAACAAAAACATCAGTTTATAATATTTATAGCTCTCAAACTGATAAATCAGAGAGCATATTTTTTAAAATAAAGCATCACTTTTTTATATTTATTCGGTGACGACGCACCTAAAACAGGTCTCCTCAAATACTTTTATTAATTATAAATTTGTTTTGGTATTCGTAAAGAGGTGCTCATTTTTCGTTATTCGTTATTCGTAAAAAGGTCCCTGGATTCCCATTAAATATTTAAAAAGCCACCCAAACTACAACTAAGCATAAATATCTTAACTAACAATCAATATATGTAATGTTTCACATCACCGAACTTACGATTAAATTAAAGTCTATCCTGTAACAATATCACATAGCAGTCATTACAGTTTTAATTTAACTTAAAACATTAACACAGTATTTAATTATAATGCCATAAACAAAACGCCTTTACTCGTATTATTAGAAGCTTTATATCTTGAATAACACTTATGAGACACTTAATGCCGCTAAAGGAACATTTCACATAAAAGTGTCAAGTGATAACTTCTCAAATTTACATATTTTTCTTTAAAAAGAGCAACATGTCAACGTGCTGAGGTTTTATAGTTGAGCGCGAAGCAGTGCCTTATTTTATAGCTGCCCACTATAAGTGAAAAAATTAAATTGCAAAAACAGAAAAAAAGAAAAGTAAGGAAAAAAAAACACACACACACAAAACGAAAGTACCGCGGTTTTTCTCTTTCTGTTTTTTAACTGAATCAAGCCGAGAAACCGCGGTTGATTTTCGGGAACCAATTAAAGATCTGAGCTTTGGGCCTAAAAGACGCCTCAAAAGACACCTTTGACATTGATCTTGTATGTCAAGTTTCATAAGAAAATCAAAATTTGGCCAAGGTCTCGAAAACCGTTAGATAGCCTGGCTCGCCCTTTCGACGTAAAAGGCGTTTTATAAAAGATATCGTAATACCTGAATCTCGAAAAACATTTAGGGCAAAATATGGTTTGATTTATCCAAGTGGGTCTTTTCACTGTCTGGCAGAATTAGGTCTAGTTAGCTTCACATATTTATATATAATCACATGAATGATCCAAAATATGTTCCCAGTCACACCCAGAATGAATACATTGGCATGTCGTAAGCCGGATAGGGTGTTACCAGTAACAGGATATTGCACGATATTACACACTGCTGCGTGAGGTGTGGCTGTGTTATTACAGCTATAGCGCCCTTCCTGTTGGTCGGTTAACAGAATATTGTGTGTCATGTAAATCTAAGTGTATCGTTTTTATTCAGATGATCTGCATTTAATTTAACACTTGACAAGCCTTTGGCTTGCAAGGGTTATATGAATTTGTGCGAGCAGCCGTTCGTCCTTTTTTTCTTCTTGACAGTTTTTCTGATTTTTTGTGTCCTCTTCTCTGACACTATGGGCCCTACGACCATGAAACTTGGGACTTATGAAGAGCTTGATCTGAACATGTGCATGTCACTTTTTATTTTCGTCTTCGATTTCGTTTTCTTTGTTAAAATGCCATGTGAAAAGAGTGTATTTTTGCAAGTAAATGTGTAGCATTTAACGTACAGCACAAACTACTACAAATCAGCTTTGTGCGATTTTTTCCTGTCGTCTTCTTCTCTGGCACTATGGAGTCTAAGACAACGAAACTTTGGACTTGTGTAGAACTTGTGAATAATAATAATAACACGAATAATTTTGGAGGGGGCCATGGCCCCCAGTTTCAGAAAATGACCCCCTTATCTTTCGCTGAGGTCGCGATGGGCCCCAGATTCTATAAATTGCCCCCAGTTTTTATGGCTGGGGGCCATTGATGCAGGTTGTAAAATACTTCATATTATTCAAGAAATAACCCATTGAAGGAAGTATTTTTGGGTTTTAATTTTTGTCAAGTGTTTAACCTTTCGCTAGCAAAATGAGGTTCTAGTTAATATTATAAAACAATATACAAATAATATGGTACAAAAAACGTGGAAACGATGAAATGTCGTTTTCCAAATATTTGATTACTTTTGTGATATTATTAAGTTATTCTTGACAATATGCAAAAAGATATACATTTTGAAACAAAAATCAAATTTGACTGTAAAAAATTATTCAAAGAAGCGTACTTAGTACTTGTTCAGCACCCAATATCAAAACACAGGTTTGAAAAGGCATCGCGATGTGACATATAACAGGGGTCGGAGAGTAGTCGGAAAAGACATTTTGATACATTCGTGTAGCAACGTTGCCGGGAAAGTTGTACAGCCGTTGAATCAACATTCAATAGACGTTTAGAGAATGAAGTTGTGTAGAGGTCTACCAATAGCTTCTTGGGTTATCATTGGCGCAACTTGGAAAAATACTATCCTGTCGACTAATCATATCGTGAAATCAAAGAAAACACAATTACTTTTCTAGTTGGTTGTATAAACAAGATCTTTACAACATCTATAAAACAACTTCCAACCAACGTTTCATTTTTGAAACTGGGGCAAAGGGGTTGGATAAATGATATGGAAGGACTGCACCAAAAATCATACACTTCCGAAAAAATGTCAATGGTAGAACACTGCTGAATGTTTTGAACTGATTTTTTGGAAGATTTTTAGACACTGAGACTATGGCACTGAGTTCTACTGTTTCCTGTTGTGGAAAGATTAAAAAATCATTCATTTGTGCATTAAATATAAAATCAGCTTTAATTAACCAACTTTTATTTTGTATTTCATAAACTTCCAGTCTGTTTCTTCGAAAAATAAGGGTTTCTCGAAAACGGTGTAATGTGTCATGCACAACGAATACGTTTCGCCAACTTGTATGGAATTCGGTCTAGTCAAGGATCTATTTTAAGATGAAATGTGCGACATATTTTATGATGGAAATACCCAATACATATTTTTATATTTTTCGGTTTCTATGTTGTAATTTGAACTGCACGACAATAACATTATATCCAAGACGGAGGGGGGGGGGGGGCACTTAGTATCATATGTGTTGCCATGGGTATCCCAAAAAAAAAAAGAAAAGAAAAAAAGGAAAGGGAGTCCGCACTGCGTGCCAATTTCGTTAATGGTGGGGTGGGGGGGGGGGGGTAATTTTCATTAGTCCTCCGTATTTCCCATATAAGGGGGGTTCTTTCAAATTAATTTATTCCGTCTTTAGGGAAAAAGGGGCATTATTTCAAAATAGGTACTACGCGTTTAGGAGTAATTTTAAAAAGTTTTGGACACGCATGGTAACCAGTCGGTACGTGAGTGCCCTCCCCCCCCCCCAGGGTATTATATATATAAGGCATTTTCTAGTTCATCTTTGCCAAATGCTATAATTTACAACAGTAAGTATGCTGGCAAATGAATGTAATCAGCGTGAGGGTCGGTGAATGGAACTGAAGCTTTTCTATCCTTTCAAATGTTGATAAAAGACGAGAATAAAACGTGGGTAACAATGACCAAGTGTGAATAATGTTACCGAGTGTGTGCAGCGCTTAATAATACTTTGAGCTCCAGCATGTGGATTAGGAATGTGTCAAATAGAACTATTTTTTTTCTCCTGACATGCAATCAAAATAAAGATATTTGTTTGCTTTTCTGTCAGAATATTTGCAGATATTCTCGACGATTTAAATAAAATGTTTTACTGTAAATGTAACGGAAATCACACCTAACTGACTTTACCATGACATTTTTTCACGGTTTGTTGTCAATCGTATGCAAAAAATGCTGTTGTCTGATTTAATTTGATAAACGGATAAGCACTGTTCTTTTTTTTATTTGTCGCACATATTTTTAAAAGATGTATCCTCATGCATCTATTTCATTTTAGTATCCAGGAATAAAAAAAGGTAGTACTTGATCTGAAGTTGTGCACCCAGTCTTTTGTTTTACCTTTGTTTTTATTTTCACGATCAAAGCGCGTAGCAAAAAAAAAAACACAAAAATAAAACAAACAAACAAACAAAAAAAAAATGATTTTTTTACAGTTTCATACAGTAAGTAGCAAAGCCTTTTTTTCTAAAAATGTTCCGAACTGGCAAAAAAGTTTCTTAGAAAGTTTTTGAAATCTGAAAAATTGGCTTGTCTCCAAAGGCAAAGCTAAGCAAAATCAGGCTGAAAAGTTCTAAAATTCTACTCGAAGAGAGAAAGTGATTTTAGAAATATTATTTTTGTTTGGCCAAGTGTTAAATATTTCGCCTTTAGGAAGTGTTTTCTCGTTTTCCAGCTTTTGTTCAGCATTTAACCAGTGAAGCCGCCTCCACATATTACGATAAAACATAAGGTGCACTTTGACTCTTTATAAGAAATAAACAGCGAAATAAAAAAGCTGTGGGGTGTGATTTTCTGTCATGGGCTTTGTGATAACGTCACACAGCCTACATGTAAATTACTTATTTTCAGTGTTCATAGAATTTGAGATTTGTTCCAAAGGATACACGAAAATGACTGCCAGGGCTTTTGCGAAGAATTTGGCGATTTCATGCTTACTTGCTCTAAGTGTGGCTGCACATTGGTCACCCATACCAGGTAATTTACTTCTTTTTTAACTATTCATGGAAATAAAATGGTTTAACTTGGAAAACGGTTTTGAAATGTCGAACCTTTTTAGCCTTCAAATTGAATTTTATATATTTTTGATATACTGTTAGACATATCTGTCAGATTTTTGCGACAACATATTGGGGAATAGGTATCATTTTCAGATATATTTCTATGTATTCTAGGCATTTTAGACATTTATAATTCAAACAGAGATATCTCTAATACACTTTAATAATTTAAATGTCAACTAGCAAAGTGTGTTGTCAGAGATGCTTTGGGCACTGAAAACATGAAAACAAGTGTGAGGTTGTTATGAAACGGGTGGTTTTTATCTAAATTAAAGCATGATTGTGACGTCATAACTCAAAATTCTTTTGTTGTTTGCAGGTATTATTTTCCGATGAAGACCCGGGGAGTGGGGTGGGGGGGGGGGGGTTGTACGTGGGAACGGTCCACACAAGTGGACGGGTCTTCATGGGAAAATAATACCCGCAAACAACAAAAGAATTTTGAGTTATGACGCCACAATCATGCTTCATCTCGAAGACTTGCGTTTCAAATATCCAATCGGAAAACTGAGTCAATTCTAATGGATTACTCTGGAGAATGTTGAGATCTACTTGAAACAAAAGGAAATCCGTGTCACTGTCAATTTTTTTAGTTTAATTGTGGTCCAGATTTTTCATTAATATCTTCCAAAGTTTCTGATAAACTTCTGTTTAATAAATCCGAAAATGATATGCCACTGTTTTCTTTTTCAAAATCAACATCCCTAAATTTATTTTGTGTTATAAAAATATCTTCCCCATCATCCATTTTGAGACCAAAATCTTCTGAGACTCTAAAATTTTCATAATAACTTTTCTGTACCTATTGGGCATATGGTGAAAAATCACGTACGCAAACCCTCTATAGCTTGTCCCGGGTGTTATTTTTTCACACTTTGTATTTCTTTTGATACGCAATAAGCCTAATCAAGACCTGAATTTTGGATTTCATACACACTGGGGAAGGAGTGAAGCGGAACGGGTATTATTTGTAAAATCATGCTTTAAATGAAAGAAATCACTTAGGTGTGGGTATTCTGGGTAATAATACCCCCCTTCGTCGGGTATTATTTCACCCAGAATACCCTCACATGCGTGATTTCTTTAATTCATAAAGGCAGGTTTCATACTTCATGATTGGGACAACTCAAAAGAGGTCCTAATTTATAGGTGGTCTTATTCCTTTTGCATAAATACCCAAAACATTATTTATAATATATCGGTGTAAGGCTTCTTAATATAAATGAAATAGATGTGATAGTGCACACGGATACTTGAACTTGTTTAAATACACACGCATTTTTCTGTTGTTATTAAAGCTATATCAATCAGCTTTAAAGATCATTAAAAACTGACTCGTAGAGGGGGTGGAAGGGGTGGAGGTGCAAAACCATGACATCATGGTCGATCCTTTTATGGTGTAAAATTACGGTTCTGTACTTTAGAAAACACAACAATTCCTTATTTGGCTAAATGGGAAGAAGGCATTAATTATAACGGTACTGAAGAAATGCTAATGCAATGAAAAGGTTCATTTGGATGCTTAAAGTTGATTCCCTTCCCAAATGAAAAACGAAATGCGAAATGAAATGCGGAATGAAACTGAAAGACCACTCGAGAATTTGCAAATAATAATAATAATAATAATAATAATAATAATAATAATAATAATAATAATAATAATAATAATAATAATAATAATAATAATAATAATAATAATAATAATTATTCTTGCGTCATAAGAGATGCAGCAGTCTAGCATGTTACAATACAATAGGTATGATGCATGCCAAACCCGTTATTTAACGTGCAAAACGCACAGAGATCCCATGGATATCAGACATATAGCTTCTAAATAAGTAATTCATTTCAGTTAAAACAAAATGTTACAAAATATCTATACAATAAATGTTGTTGCATTTGAAACAAAATTGCAGTTAAAGGTCCGTGTTTGTGGTATCCTTATAACAGTGTGGGTTCAACGTGTAGCGCGTTCTCTTTCATTAAATTTCAAAAACTTTAACGTGGTACAACCCGCAAACATTAATAACCTCTGCCTGATTTACATGCAGCTGAAAAATGCATTTTTCTTAAAGAAATTAAAGAACAAAGTGACAACTTCATAAAATATTTGTGGGTGGGGAAGTGTATCATCTGTCAAATTGGAACAGAAGCCATTGATCACGAACTTGTTACTATTTGGCCTTTGTGTGGCATTTCTGCATGTTTTAACTTGACCCAGAAAGCTCAAATTTTACAAGAATACACGTGTATATGCTTTCCATAAAATGATATAACTATTTTTATTTACTAAAGCAGTCTTTGTGCTGTGGGCGTTATCGAACTCTAGTTGTCCTTTTGCTCGATTTTAGTTTTACGAATTAAACTAAAGTAGTTGGAAAACAGTAGTTGTTTACCAATGGAAAGAAATGCTATGGATTGGTGGTCAGCACAAAAGTTCGTCTCCTTCACTTCTTACACTTGGGGATTTTCAACCCCCTAGTTTATTGAATTCGTACGATTCGGTCGATCTAGAGTGTTAATGTATGATTATTTTTTTCCGCCAAAGCCTTGCCATGCGAATTCCTGAGACGATACGGCTAGGACGGCCAAATTTGGCAAAGACATAATGTAACATGTCTATAGTTGGTCCACATCAGTTTTCGTACAAATTCAATAACATTTTATATGCAAAAATGGACATTGAAGGTTTGCCATTGAAGCCCATTTAAAGCAGGCAAACGCTCTGATTGTGCAGTTAAGGTACATGGCATAATATCAGCATAGGCATATTCATCGCCCAGCTGTCCATGTGTGTGTATGTTGACTGCAGCGTTTCAGTTTTCTCCATTTGCTAAAAATATATACATTACAGAGAGAGCGATTTTGAGCTTATTTTCAACCCTTTGGACCTAAAAGACGATACGTAAGAGGTACCTCGGTGACCTTGACCTCCTAGGTCATGGTCAGTGTGAAAACAGGAAGTTAACCGTTATCTCGAAAACGGTTACAGATACAGCGATTTTGAGCCTATTTTCGACCCTTTGGACCTAAAAGACGATACGTAAGAGGTACCTTGGTGACCTTGACCTCCTAGGTCATGGTCAGTGTGAAAACAGGAAGTTAACCGTTATCTTGAAAACGGTCACAGATACAGCGATTTTGAGCTTATTTTCGATCCTTTGGACCTAAAAGACGATATGAAAGAGGTACCTCGGTGCCTTCATCCTTCGTTCATGGTCAGTTCTGAATTTTAAGGGTTCAGAATCGTATTTTTGTGACCCTAAGTGTAATTTTTTGCTGCTCGGTAGCGACAACGGCCTAGTTTTGTTAGTTTAGTCCAGCCCCTCCCCTCCGACCCAGGAAACTGTACTGAAAGAGTACTGGAAGCAATTTTTATTACCGGGGCATCGAGAGCGAATCTGCCCAACAAAGCCCATTATTTTAAAGTATAAAGCTCATAATCGTGTTTTGGTGTTGTTTGTCATTTTTCATGCCAGTTCTGTGGAAAATGAAACCCAGTTAAGTCTCGTTGAAAAATTCAGTGCACAAAATTTAGAAATCCTAGGTGAAACAGTTACAGTAAAGTCGGTTTTTACTGGCCCAGCCGACTATCGTCGGTGTACTTCACTCATCACTTTTGGGGCATCTATCTTCCGTTATATATATATATATATATATATATATATATATATATATATATATATATATATATATATATATATATATATATCTGTGTATATGTGTTTGTGCATTTCTAGTTCGAAATATGGCAGGAATGATCCCTGGATAATCTTCCATACAGCTTGTATTTTTTAGCGATTTATTAAGAAAACACAAAAATGCTACTCTTCCTGCTAGTCCTGCCCGATTGCAATGGAATGTGACAGGAATGTTACCCTCATACTCGTGCATTTTATTTGGCGTTTTGATCAAAATCTCCCAAAATATTAGCCAAAATTGCAGAAAAATTACAATGTGCTCTTGCTTGATGGTTCTTCACCAACAGAAAGTTGTGGAGGTCGCAGCGAGGTTCAACTCTTGCTCTGTTTTTATGTTTATGTATTGTCCAAATATTATATATATATATATATATATATATATATATATATATATATATATATATATATATATATATATATATATATATATATATATATATATATATATATATATATATATATATATATATATATATATATATATATATATATATATAGCGGAACCTCTGAAATCGGACCACCCTTGGGACCGGAAAAAATGTGCCCTATTTCAGAGGTGGCCCCATTTGGGAGGTTTGGTCGTTCTGGGGTAAAATGTTGTGAGTTGACCATAGATTCGACTTTGATGTCCAAGCACAATGAAAGTAATATTCGTTTACAATAATATTTATTACTGATCTCAACTGATTAACAATCTGTATGTTATAGACACACACAATTTTGCATACTTTTCAGACGGTAACTGCCCATTTGTCCTACGGCCCAATTCTCCTACGGCCCAATTCTCCTACGATTTTGATTTTTGCACGCTTTTAGTTGTCCTACGGCCCAATTCTCCTACGATTTTGATTTTTGCACGCTTTTAGTTGTCCTACGGCCCAATTCTCCTTAATTTCCATAACCTTTTTACCCAAATGTCCTACTGCCCGATTCTCCTACAATTTCTTCCACTCGAAGATTGAACTCAAGCTTTTCACTAACGAAATGCCATTCACTTATGGCGAATAATTCAAAGCTTTTTCAACTCACCTGCAATTAATTCATCAAAGCACTAACAACTTTCTTATAATCAGTATTTCAGAGGTTCCGCTGCATTACAAAACTCTCAGCTTTTATTGTTTCCTTGATGTTATAACCACTTTCACACATAAAAATGATATTTTATTTAATTATATTATTTCACACTGCATAATATGTGAAACTGTTTGAACATTTATTGATTTATTGCCACAGACATCTTTAGCCTTGTGTAAATGTTCTTCGTAGATTTTCTCAATTTGCCAAGTGGTTTCAGTTTCGAACGCTGTGCTTCGCTTATTTAGTCTTTATTTATTTGCTTTTTTTCTTTTTATATATTTATTTCTTTATTTATTTTATATTATGTAATTTTTTACTCATTTATTTATTTTGTGTTATATTATTCTTTTACTTATTTATTTAATTATTCATATTATTTTTATATTTATTTATTTATGTTTTACTTTTATATTTTATTTATATATTTATGTTTACTCATTTAATTTTTTGGTTTGTTGCTCTCAAAAATATGCCTACTTACCAATGTAGGCTATATCCCTCTGGCGTTTTGGGGAAGGAGATGCGGATCCGTGAATTACAACATTAGATAATCTTATGTCATTCATCTAAGGGTTCAAAGCATTGTAGGCAATTGATGAAGTCTACGGGGAAGGTACATCCCAGGAAATACAGTCTCCCAAGGACCATGTTTCCCAAAGGGGGACCATGTTTCCTAGGAGTTATGGTCCGGGGGGGGGGCATGTTTTCTGGGAATCATGGTCTGGGAGGAAACTTTAATCCGGGGGACCATAAACCCCGGGACACCGACTTACCACATCTAAATTTTATCAAAACTGATCGGTTTCTGTTCTCAACTTTAAAATGTCTTCGCTTTTACATCTGGGCAGAATGTCCACCGGCATTCTTGTTTGTATAGAGAGCTTCATACATACACCTATATTACTTGACTATATGGCATTTTTGAAGTTTGGGGTTTCTCAGCCTTTGGTGGGCTGGGTGGGGGGTGGGGGTGGGGTTTGGTGGGGAGGTGGCTAGACCTGACGGCACTGCCCTTGATTTAGAATTGATGATTACGGTTACTAATATCCATTAATCTTTCCCTAAAATGACATTTTCTGCAAAGTGTTTCAGGAGATCATTAAAGCAAAATAGTCATGAATTAAATCACATAACATGAGCGGTGTGGTGTAACGTATAATAAGCAATACTCCAGTTTAATAGCATAGTTTAAGTAGTCTGTTGTTACAGTAAAATATATAGCATGGGTTCGTGTCGCAGAAAAACGCTTATTTTCCATGGTATCCTATTTTCACTTAGTCAGAGGACTGAGAAACAGTGTTGCCAGAAAACACTTGTTGCATCTCGAGATGTTCTGACAACGAAATTCGACTTTTTCAGGTTGAAGCAGTAAAAGCATACATAAAAAAGTGAGGCGTTTTGTCGCACTATACATTTTGAGGCGTTTTGTCGCGAGGCTTTATGTCGCGAGGCGTTTTATCGCGAGGCGTTATGTCGCGAGGCGTTTTGTCGCGAGGCCTTTTGTCGGGATACCTCTGACAACAGATTACATCAGTTTGAATCCCGGTCATCTGGCCCCCCCCCCGGTCAACTGCCTACCCCTGTCATCTGCCCCCCCCCCTCTTTTTGCAACCCGGTCGACTGCCCCCCCCCCCTCCCTCAAAGTGGAGGGGTGGTCTCTTGCCCCCTCCATTTACTATTTTTTCTTGGGTTCTTGGCTTACAAAGACACAATAAATAAATTTATATTCATTTTATTGAATGTATTGCACCTCGGTAGATTACAATTCACCAATAGGAAACTAATTGCAATTAGAATTGCAATGATTTTATTATTATTATTATTATTATTATTATAGAAACATTTATATAGCCCGTTCATCAATATTAGTTCGAAGGGCTGTACAATATATAACAATCACATAATAGTTAAAATTGATTTAAAACATTACTAAAGTGTGACTAGAATTAAACATTCTTAAAAAACGAAATAAAATCACTAATACTGAAATAAATCAACAATTGAATGCCTTGGTGAAAAAATAAGTTTTAAGCTTCTTCCTAAAATTAATAATGGTTGCAGCATTTTGTATACTTTCTGGAAGCTGATTCCATAGGGAAGGTCCTTGACTTTTAAACGCTTTTGAGCCATAACAAGTTCGACATTTAAGCTCATCTAACAAAAGTTTTGATGATGACCTTAGAGTGCGACTGCGGATCAGTCTCTCCTAAGATCAATATTGGTGAATAGATCAATGAAGATCAATTGTTTCAGAGACGAAGTAGACGGGGACATCACAATTGCCTAATTTTTAAAGAATTTTTTTCCCACTAAAAAAAGGAGGGGGGGGGGGCAGATGACGACCCCGTCAAATTGCAAGGGGGGGGGGCAGTCGACCGGGTTGCAAAAAGGGGGGCAGTTGACTGGGGGGCAGTTGACCCGGGGGCAGATGACCGTTTACCAGCTTAAGTAGTCTGTTGTTACACTTCTGATCAGTAAAATATATACCATGGGTTCGTGGCTCAGAAAAACGCTTATTTTCCATGGTATCCTATTTTCACTTAGTCAGAGGACTGAGAAACAGTGTTGCCAAAAAAAACACTTGTTGCATCTCAAGATATTCTGACAACAGAATACATCAGTTTTCATCTTTTAGACTGACGTAAAAAGAGCTAAAGGGCAGTTTAAGATCCTTCACTAGCAGTGAAAATGTGTCTATTAGAGTCAGTCCCGTGTTACATAATTTATTAGAAATTTTCAAAGTAACCAGAGTAAATGATGCTGCTCAATACGAACAAATTTTTAAAGTGAAAAAGTTTTTATAATTTAAACATTTGGGGCATTCTAAGCATCAACTTAACTTAAACTTTCAAACAAATTTACACAACTTATGGAGGACTTGGAACACCCCAGACCAATTATGAATTTTATGACAAAGTTGTACTCTCGCTTTTAATATTTCGTTGTGCACCAGTTTGGGGAATTTCCGATAGAGGCGTCGTTTCTACTGCAAGTTTGTTGGGTTAAACTATAAAGGAACAATAACGGAAATTATCCAAATTAGAATTTTCTTTCCGTACATACTTTTCGACATGTAGGTTTCTAAAACCTGTTTTACATGTTATTTCTACATACATTATAACATATGTGCACATGTGTTTTTAGTAAAGCAGGTAAAGTTTTTTTCTTAAATATTACCCTTTTTCTATTAGTTCTTTATACATTATTCTCAGCATATTGCAGTGGAAAAGCCAAAACTTATTAGTAGTTTTCAAAATGCAAATTCGCTTATCATCATATGTTTTCCTTTTTTCGTTTTAGAAAAAAAGACGTGTTGGGTATGGGGAGATCCACATTATTACCTCTTTGATGGAATACAAGAAATCCACTACCAAGGCAACTGCAAGTATCTTCTGGCAGGGACATGCCCATGCTCCAAGCTCAACGACTTCAAAGTTTACGTCACGAATGAATACTGCGATGATACCAATGTTACTCACACAGTTCAATTAGAAATTCACGTCAATGGGCATATCGTGACCTTTAACAGATTCAGTTTTGCTATTGAGGTAAGCTTCCTTCGAACTCAGTACAAAGGAAAAAAATGGAGTGGAGCTTTAATATCAGATCACCGAGTTTTATAATTAAAATTAAGTTTGTTTGTGTTCATTTAAAACGGTTGTGAGCGTTTAGTTCAAGTCAAGTTCAAGTCTAGGTAGAAAGGAAGCAAAAATTTTCCCTGCCTTGTGATTGGTTGAAACAACCTCTTAAACCCGGCCCTTGATTGCCACCTTTTGTCTCCTTAAAATTCTTGACAATAAATGCACATGAGGACTACCCCAGACATCATGCCGCTACATGTCATGCTTTGTACTCATTGGGCATGCGCTTACTATACACAGAGTTGCTACTGCTACATGAATAACCTTCTCTCGTGTTTCCATTACTTAGTGCAGCCATGCAGCATAGGGAGCAGCAACTTTAAGTTCTCTCAGCAATCAAAATTCTGCCCGCCTCAATCCCCTTCCTCCTCCTCGTAATCTTTACCCAAATGTATGCACAACATATTTTTGCACGCCCACCCCCAGTCCCCTGTTATTGTATTTTAATGTGTAAGTTACACCATCGCGCCCTTCCCCATAGCTCCTTTGTCACATTAATTACGTATAAGTTATGTGTATGTCATGTTTTCTATTGTGTTTGTTTTTGTGCTCTTAGAAACGCTCTTACTTTGATTCGAGTTAAGTTGACCATATCTTGCCCAGTTCTTTGCAAGAGGCGCAATTAAGTTATGGAGGCAGCCGTTAAGACTTAAGTTTTAATTGTTAATGAAAAAAATATGCTAGATATTTAGCAAGAAACACATTCAGGTGTATTTTGACCAGTCGCACACCGTATTCAGAGAAAGGACAAGCATTTTGAGCCTCTGATCATCGGTTTAAGAAGATTCGGTCTTAAGCTGTTCCAAAAATGTCTGAAAGGCCTTAGAGCCTGCCCAGTAAACACCCCGACGTCGATTAAGGTCGATATGAGGTTGAGACCGACCAAATTGCAACATTGAATCTGGTCGCAGTTCAATCTAATCAACGTCTTTGACACAGCTTTAAATTGACATTGGACGAGCAACGTTGTTTAACACTGAGTTCGGTCTTAACCCAAATCCCACTATCTCCAACATCTAATCAAAGTTTTGGGGGCATCGTTGGATGGACATTGGAAATCAACGTTGTCGAGACGACAAATCAACCAACCAATAACATTATCGCTCACCGGAAATGGAAGCCATGACAGCTCGCTTCAGGAGCGTGCAAGCTTTTTCGCCTACTTTTGAGAAACAGTCATGAAAAATGCCGCGCCTAGGTCTTAGAAATGCTGAAAAACAATCACTATTATGCATAATTTTTCTCCAGTCAGCCAAAAATAGTAATAACTGATGGGTAGTGGGTAGTAAAACGCCCATACGTATATGCGGACGACGGGTAGGGTCCATCTATCGCACTAGACCTGTCCGACAGCTAGACGCAATGACTGGTCTAAAAATGCTGTAATTTCAGCAATTAAATAATAATAATAATAATAATAATAATAATAATAATAATAATAATAAAGAAAGTAGACAGAAGTCTTGACTGATTCAGGTGAATCCACCTTGGAGTGAGTACAGTGGCTTTGATGTGGATTTCCCGATGTGGTTCCTGATGCGACTGATCACTGATGACGGCATAGAAGTGACATACGACGCCCATTCTGTTCTCAGCTCCTATGAGGCACATGTCACTATTCCTTGCAAATACTTGTAAGCAATACTCGCACCACTGTTATGTCTTCTTACGTTTTTAACCCACCCCCTTTCCCTTGTTTTTCGTGGCTAAGCGAATCTAGCAAAAAGAGCGCAAAATAAACGTAAGCAATCAAGGCAATATTTTATCTATTTGATAACACTAGAATCACAAAGTCTTGCTAGTTTTTATGCTGCTATTTCCTGACATATCGGCGATGGATATAAATTACGTTGCAGTTGGACTACGATTCAGTTGGACTACGATTTCCAATTTTGGGTGTGCAGTTGGACTAAGTTTCAGTTGGACTACGATTTCGTTGTTGCAGTTGGACTAATTCAGTTGGACAACGATCGGGGTTGTGGCAGTTATACTACGATTTGAGTTGTTGCAGTTCGAATACGATACTTCCTGTAATTTCACTAGTCTGTTTATTTACACTGAATGCGACGCACATACTCTGATGTGGTCACGGCCACGCAAGTTTCATACCGAACAACTTTCAGACAGACTGAGTGAATTACAATTATCACTGTGGACCAATCTCTGTAATCAAAATATAAAGGCTTTTGAAATTTCAATTCAAACACCGATTGATTTTTCCGTAATCAAAACATAAAAGAACATTTGAAATTCCGTGTAAATAAACTGTGGGGTCGAAGAAAATCGAAAATTTGTTGAAAATGTGTAAAACGTTTGCAACAGAATGTTGATTCAGACTAGTCAAATTACAAGAAGAATCGTAGTCGAACTGCAACAACTGAACCGTAGTCCAACTGCAACAAAGAAATCGTAGTCCAACTGAACCGTGGTCCAAATGCACACCTAAAATTGGAAATCGTTGGGAATAAACTAAAAATCACCCGAAGTCATGATTTTTTTGTGAAAACACGAAGTTTAACAGGCTTTTTTTTTAATCTGAGGGAGGGCAGCCCTTGATCCCACCCCCTGCTCGGGGTCGCGAGTGCACTTTATTGTTGCAGTTTGTAGAAAGATACAGCGTAATAACTTTTACGCTGCAATAACCTATGTTTTTCACAGTGGAGAGATGTGTGGGATCTGTGGCAATGCCGATGGCATCGAGAATGACTATGTAACCAGTGATGGCACGGATGTCAGTGTAGAGCTCAATATGTACACGTTGATCGGCAATAGTTGGCAAGTCGATGACGGGGATAGCTGGTAAGACTCACAACCTAACGCGCATGCGAGGGTTCGGATCGAACCGATGCTTTAAAAAGTATCATCTTATCTTTTCTGTGCCCTTAACACAGTTGAATTGCAATTTCTAATAAAATTTAGAATTAATTCCACTTGAGTACAAAACCTTATGGTTAGCTCCAAGTACATCATGGGTAACCCCATGTTTACTCGTACTTGGATTCGCTGTTCGCTTTTCATCCTTGTGTGAACAAACACAGTTGGTAGCATTACTGAAAACTTTTCGTCGGTCGGCCCG
This sequence comes from Protula sp. h YS-2021, assembly GCA_949752745.1. Classification (NCBI taxonomy): domain Eukaryota; kingdom Metazoa; phylum Annelida; class Polychaeta; order Sabellida; family Serpulidae; genus Protula; species Protula sp. h YS-2021. Next base: position 42,847,969 of record OX457026.1, on the reverse strand, counting down.
AATAGTGCGATTCGGGAAATGGCTCTATTCAAGCATCGGTTGGGTCGAACTATGCAGCTACAACTTTTGTTGAGAAAAAATGTGCATTTTGTTCACACAAATGCCTTGTAGCTACACTCAGAACACCGTAGAATTCACCAAAATTCATAAAGTCTTAAGATGTTACTGTCATTAGCTCGTCTTGCCTTGCGTTACTCGGGTTCTCCCAGTTGCGTCCCTCCCCCCCCCCCCCCGTCGTGCAGATCTCATTTTTGGGTGCTGTCAATTCGCGTTACTCATACCCAACCCCCCCGAGGTGGCCTGTGCGCCCTCCCGTGTTAGTGACTGTCCTAATAATGCTTCCCTCGTCAGTCCTCTCCTTGAACTCCCTGTAATGGGGCTAGATGAGTAACTCGTCTGCACTACTGCTCCTATGAGTTACTGGAGTGAAAAAACTTAACTACTATAAAATACATCAAAAGAAACAGTCTGAGAGTCTGCTGTGCCATCGACAGCTCGTGCCTTGTCCTTAGCTCCGCTGTGACTCTTGTATCCTCTGCCCTTGACCTACTACATAACAGCCACCATCTCCGTGTCCTTCTGTCATTACTGTGTTACTTACTGACTGATCTGCCACAAACAGCATGTGACACAGCTTTGACACGGAGTCCTGGGTGTAATCCTGCAAGTAAAAACGAATGAAAGAATTAGAAGATTGCCAGCAACCCACCCGCAACATTTCTTCCATGGTGGCGCCGGTTACTGCCTTTAGCAAACAAGCAACCTATGCTTCTGGAGTCCCTTTCCTTGAGACGACGCCTCGCATCCTGCCAACACTGCCCTCCCAATATAGTTGGAGATGGTTGTTGCCCTATGTCCCTATTACCGGGGGTTTCCGAAAAAAAGCCCAGGGCTTCTATTTGGAAACTGGCCAATTTCAAGCGCTCATTTAGAAACCAAATAGAAGCCCCGGGGCTTCTATCAGGAAACAGTTTCCTAATTAGAGCCCCGGGGCTTCTATTTTTTTAAGATAGTGGGGGGGGGGGGGGGGAGGACTTGTCGATAAGTTTTTATTGAAAAAAGAAAATTTACCATCAGTCTCTTATTAAAGCGTTGCGTGCTGAGGATATCGTCACAAAAAATAAGAAAACACACAAAAACAACAGTAACTAAAAAAGTCTGGTAAAATGGGGGGGGGGGGGGAGGGGGGCTGCCTTGTGCGAAGCACAGGATTAAGCAACGACGCAGAACGTGTCTAGGGGTTTGCCTCACATCAAAGGATTAAGTGCAGAGTGTCTGCATTGCTAGTAAACATAAGTTCTAAAAATACTTGCAGGGAAGGAGGGGCAACATCACGCCGCCTGTTTCAGTACTCAGCCGGTTATATTTCCAGTCACACTCCGGAGTAAAGGTGGCAGTTGGGGGGGGGGGGGTGTTCGCCTTGTGCAATGCACAGGATTAAGCAACGATGCAGAACATGTCTAGGGGTGCCTCATATCAAAGGATTAAGTGCACCGTGTCTGCATTGCGGGTAAACACGAGTTTTAAAAAGACTAGCAGGGAAGGAGGGGGGCTTTTATTAGGAAACGATTTTTTCAGGTCTTTATTTTAACTCCAAATAGAAGCCCCGGGGCTTCTATCGGGAAACAGTTTCCTAATAAGAGCCCCGGGGCTTTTATATGGGGGGGGGGAGCTTCTTTTCGGAAACTCCCGGTAATATGGGAAGAAATGTTATTATTAATATTTTCTGTATGGCCTTCGACGCCTCTGTGTATTACGGAGAGTGTCCACGAGGTACAACAGATTTCCTGTGTGCTTCGTCTTTCCCTCTGGTGCGTCTTGAGGTAGCACAAGCAGGGATATCTCTACAAACATGCCCTTACCGTGTGTCTTGATGTGCGTCTTACCCAGGAAGCTTCAGAATGACACTGATATTGTTTTCGTCTATGCGATAGTGCTGATCTAGTACATGAATCTCATTTCTTTTTTTACCTGACGCAAGAGGTATAAAGAAACTTCCCTTTAATATCAGCTCCCACAGCGGACTGTTCTGTTTGTCTCGGATGGTGGGGCCCTGAAAGAAATCTAGTACTCCTTCACTGCACTCTGTGCTTGACTGGTGGTGGTCTCTACAAACGGAAATTCCGTATTAGTTTAGATAGAAATTCATGTAAACCTGGGTCGCAGCCTTTGGCATTCTTTAACACAGCAACTTACCGTGATGGCGTTGTCTATTAGATAGAGTACCGCTTCGCCCTGAAGTTCTCGACTTAGGATCTTCAGTGCTTCTCCTACTTCTCGTATTTCTAATCCATTCATGCGCACGAGTCCCAGTTGCTGCGGCCACTGTCTCTGAAACAACCTGACTTGGAAGTGCGCCCTAACCTTCCTCTGAAGCACAAGTTTACACCTGAATTTGGGGTTCAGGCAAGGTGAATGGGCCTCCTGTGTCAGGTTCACTGCCTTCAACCACCCCCGGAGGTCTTCACTCGCCTGTATCGGAAAGCTGAACTTGTTACATGGAGTGCGGTCCCTCTTCAGTGCTGCACGCACTTTGTGCTGGTAGCTTTGGAAGTGCAAGCGCCTTGTGTACACCCTTTTCTCCGTTGCTACTAACAACAGCGTCTCTGCTAGAGTTGCGGACATTCACACGGCTTCCAGCATGGTCCTCATGATGTCCCGAATCCCGTGAATTCTGCCTTCAACCACCCCCGGAGGTCTTCACTCGCCTGTATCGGAAAGCTGAACTTGTTACATGGAGTGCGGTCCCTCTTCAGTGCTGCACGCACTTTGTGCTGGTAGCTTTGGAAGTGCAAGCGCCTTGTGTACACCCTTTTCTCCGTTGCTACTAACAACAGCGTCTCTGCTAGAGTTGCGGACATTCACACGGCTTCCAGCATGGTCCTCATGATGTCCCGAATCCCGTGAATTCTGTCTGGAGACGGAAACACGCACCCGCCGTATGAAGTCGAGCACATCCATAGCAACCCTAGCTCGATACATTTGTCGAGCAACACCAGCCTCTAATTGGCTACCCGTTCCCTGTCCAGCCCCGCATTCAGCCATTCGTCCAGTTATTGAAGCTACAGCATCAGCTACTGCCACTCCCACGACTTCACAAAACTCATTGTCTTGTTTAAGACTGTTGGCGCCGTCCATTGGCGCCGTCGACTGACCATCTTGCTGGCAAGTGAGCATTTTGAATGTTGGGGCTGTGAAATTCCCGTTTAGCGGTTTCAAATTTATTAATAAACGGCAATCCCCGTTCTGTTCGGTTGTAAGAAAACCCTGTGGAACATACCTGGCTCTCTCGCAGGCATTTTATCTATGGCGTCCCTTTTTAACAACTTTTCCAGTTTATCACTGAGCGCTACTTGCTTTTTTGTTCCCTGACCGTGCAAGGTCACTAGGATTGAGTCTGCTTTCTGAGTGAAATGAGAGCTGGTAGCCGTACCTTAGCCGCCTCACCATCTTGGTTGGTGCCGTTCTTTCCTTCTTTGACAAAAGTGTACAATATTGCCTCCCGTGGGCAAGGAGTATGCGTGCAGCACTTTGTCCCTCGTGTCGGACAACGTTACGCAAGAACTTTAACGTTCTCCTGTAGCAAGCCAGTTCTCTTGACAAGAACTTGCTCGCTGCCACCTGTTTGATGGGACTCAAAAAGCACTGCTCCGGCTCTCTTGGTTTTGCGGCGCCTCCATCGGGGATGGTGAAGACGCCGTGCGTCCCCGATGAGCCGCCACTGCTATAAGCCCGGTGATGCGGCGTGGCCTGTGTGTACCGCTCATGCAGCACACGGTTATGTAGGTTCTGGCTGTACCTGTAATTGAGCCTCGCCTGCAGGTCTTCGGAAAACAGGTGCGCTTGTCCCACTTACTCTTCCTGTCGCAGCTTGAAGAGTTTGTCCTGGAGTTTACACCGCTGGAGTACATTATCATTCCGTAGTTGATGGACGATAGCAGCGATATGTGAGTTTGATCATCCACCACAGAGTGTTGAAACCTGCACTGGACGATCAAACTATTACTGCGCAGCTCATCATGGATGGAATTCCCCTAGACTTCAACCCAGTGATCTCCGAGACTTCCAGCAGCCTTTCATAATCCCCAATTCATACGTTGGACTTTGAAAAGGGTCCCGTAAACCAAAATTTATCAGCAATGCTACCAACTATGTTTGTTCACACAAAGATGAAAAGTGAACATCGAATCCAAGTACGAGTAAACATGGGATTACCCATGACGTACTTGGAGCTAAACATAAAGTTTTTTGTACTCAACTGAAATTAGCACTAAATGTTATCAGAAATTACATTTCAACTGTCTAACGGTCATAGAAGAGATAGGCCGGTACTTTTCGAAGCATCGGATCTATCTATTACCAGCTTCAGTTACGGACAATTGCTGGTGAGGGTCGGGGGTGGGGGGGGGGGTGGGGGGGGGGATTCCGTTTCATGGAGTAAGTAACAAAGCGGTTTTTTTAGAAAGGTTTCACACTGGCAACAAGTTTCTTGCAAATTTTTGGAATCGAAAAAAAAAATGGCTTGTCTGCAAAGGAAAACCAAAGCAAAAGCATGCTAAAAAGTTCTAAAATTCTACTCGAAGGAATAAAGTGATTTTAGAAACATTATTTTTTGGCCATATTTTTAAAATTTCACCTTTGAGAAAAAGGTTCTCCCTGATCCTGCATTCGAACCCCAGAAATAATACGAATATATTTTATTAACAACAAATATATTATTAACAAGTGTGAGAACACTGATTAGCAACTTTCTGAGCTGAAAGAAAGGAGAATTTATGTGAGAATGGCAAAATATGCTGATTGTAGCAAATAAATTGCTTCAAGTAGCTAAAAAATCAATTTTTAAGGGCAAGGAAAATGAAGACTGGCCCTCATTGCCCGCCTGATCATTAAAATATGAAATAAACAGTTGTGTTAAATAACTTTAAAAAAAAAAGTAATGGTAAATGGCAAACGTGAAATTTAAGAGAATACCAAGACGGCGGTTGTAAACATTTGATTAAATGTTTGTAATTTCTCATATTTCTATCGTGGCTCCACATAATATTTGTTACTTCAGACTTGCCGTTTTCAATGTCTAAAAAGCCCAAGGGTGGGGATTTTGAAGTCTAGATCATGCCCATTTTTGTTGAAAGCGGAATGTCTGAGCTACCAACAGAAGATTACGTACCAAACATGGGAATAGCCGCAAGTCAGCCGAGGCAATGTGCGTGGTTAAAAAAGCCAGGAAGTTCGTTTTTCAATTTGAGTAAATGCATAGAGAGTTATCCAAAGCTGGCGGGAAACTTCTTGTGGACATGTAACTACGACGTGTCATCTGCACCAAACAACACACAAGCTGGCTGCAACGCGCTGGGGGCGTTCATCAGAGAATGCGAGACGCGTGGCTTTGAAGCGCACGAGTCGTGGAGAAGGATCAGCGGCTGTGGTAAGCACACAAGTGATTTCTATACCGCTGGTAGGCGGAACAGGTGTAACAGGATAGCTTCACACTCCGGATATTATTATTATTATTATTATTATTATTATTATTATTATTATTATTATTATTATTATTATTATTATTATTATTATTATTATTATTATTATTATTATTATTATTAATACATACTGTATTTTTGGCATGGCACCATATCTGATTAAAGCCCTAGGCGCAAGAAAGAACGTGCAAATAATATGAAAATAAAATGACAATAAAATGACAATAATAAATAGTGAATATAATGTATAAATATACAAAAGAAATAAAAGTGCATTATAATATTAATAAAACAATTGAAAAAAAAAGGGTTTTGAGTTGAGATCTAAAAGTCATTCTTGATTTATTCTGGCGAATTTCGAGCGGAAGATCATTCCAAAGTTTAGGCGCGTAAACAACAAAACTGCAGTCACCAAAACGCGAACGTGACCGGGGAACTTTCAGTAGCATTTGACTAGATGAACGAAGAGATCTGGATGGTTCATATGGCACTAGAAGATCGCAGAGATACTGTGGTCCTTCACCTCAGACACATTTAAAACACATTAATAAAATCTTAAACCGAATACGAGCTTCAACCGGCAACGTCGGTGTTATGTGATCCGATCGCTTTAGTTCAGCAATAACACGCGCTGCAGAATTTTGTATTCTTCGGAGTTTTTGAAGGAGAGATTTGTTTGCTCCAGATATCTTCACCCCTCCAGGATATCTTCACTTTCCTGAAGAAAAATAAGGCGTGTCTATTCAATACCATTTATTACTCAAATCGCATTGTTTTTACAAAACTGAAGCGCAGAATGCACATCTTATACTAATATAACAATTAATCACAACATTTCAAGAAAAAAATTCAGAATGTACAAAGCTCTCAACTACACTGCAGCTTCTGACCCACTCACCTAACTAGTCTAAATATCATATACAGGCATATAATGGTTGCAGATGTTAGAAGTGTACATGGTTTGAGTTGTGGCTGGACGAGTTGCAGCTATCGGAATTAGTTGGCCACAATTTTCTTTTAGGCACCTGGAAACTTTCTTTCAGAGGTCTTTGTGGTTTTCTTGCGAATCTGTGAGAATGTGGAATATGAAGCGGAAATAGCAGTTTCCATCGCCTTCAATGCGCTAGAAGTGGCATGGAGGCTCGAGGACTGAGGCATGGCGAGGAGTGGCATGGAGACTCGAGGACTTAGGCATGGCGAGGAGTGGTGTGGAGGCTCGAGGACTTAGGCATGTCGAGGAGTGGCATAGAGGCTCAAGGACTGAGGCATGGCGAGGAATGGCTTGGAGACTCGAGGACTCAGGCATGGCGAGGAGCAACGTTTGTCGTGTGGCGAATATGGGTGTAGGACAATTGACCATCCGGACAAATGATCATCCGCAATTTGACCATCCCCTTAATGAAAAACGAACGTTTGACTACATTTTACAAAAGTACCAAAATTCAAAAAGACATAAAAAACATTGGAACTGCCAGTTCAAGGAAGGTTGGGATTCATGAAAGATATTATCTGTAGCAGTCAAAAAGAAGGGGGTTCAATTCGGAGGGTGTTCTGTCTGAAGGGTGTTCGATCCGGGATTCATTTGTAGTATTTGATCTAAAGTTGTGCACCTCACCTTTTGATTTTACCGTTGTTTCCACTGCCAGTGATCAAAATGCGAAAAAGGTGATTTTTAGCAACAAATGCAACGCTTAAGGACTGCAGCAGCATTTGCACAGGCTTCTAGCATGTGCCAACAGCCACGCTGAATTACACAAATGATGTGTGTTTTATTTGCTTTCCCCCAAACACGTGGTGCATAGTGAAACGCTTACGTTGGTTTTATAAGAACGACGAGTGGATGCAAACTCTTACTCGGTCATTTTATGTACACTGAATGTTCATACAAACTAGACCGAATTTCGTAACACGTAGCGAAATGGCACCAACTTGCGATGGTACAATCCATCTGGTCAAAGACACATTTTTCAGTGTTTCGACATAATTATCAGCTTCCGAATTATTTGAACGAGTACATAGAAGTAAATATAATGTAATCTCTTTCGGGTAAAATAATCAAATTCAGTTTTCTAACCGTTTTCGAGATAATGGTCAACTTTCGGATTTTGACCTTGAACATGATGAAGAAGGTCAAGGTCACCGAGGGACCTCTTATATAACGTGTTTTAGGCTCATTGGGTCGAAAATAAGCTCAAAATCGCTCCATCTCTAACCGTTTTCCAGATGATGGTCAACTTCCGGTTTTTGACCTTGACCATGACGGAGGAGGCCAAGGTCACCGAGGTACCTCTTATATAACGTCTTCTAGGCCCAAAGGGTCGAAAATAAGCTCAAAATCGCTCTCTCTCTCTCTCTCTCTCTCTCTCTCTCTCTCTCTCTCTCTCTCTCTCTCTCTCTAACCGTTTTCGAGCTGATGATCAGCTTCCGGTTTTCGACATTGACCATGACGGAGGAGGTCAAGGTTACCAAGCTACCCCTTATATAACGTTTTTTAGTTTCAAAGGGTCGACATAGGTTTAAAATAGCTCGATCTCTAACCGTTTTCGAGATAATGGTCAACTTCCGGTTTTTGACCTTGACCATGACGGAAGAGGTCAAAATCACCGAGGAACCTCTTATATAACGTCCTTTAGGCCCAAAGGGTCGAAAATAAGCTCAAAGTCGCTAACCGTTTTCGAGATAATGGACAATTTTTCTCTAACGGATTTCAATATTCAAAGGTAACATGACCTTGACCTTGACACTTAATGTCGAGATTCCATCAACGATGTTACTGCCTACTGACATTGTACACGTGTTGAAACAATGATTTGAACGCTATTTCCAGGAATTTTCGTGATGGAATAGGTTTTTGAAAAAATATTTTGACCTCAATTTGACCTTGACCTTGAAGGTCAAGGTAAATTTTTTTTGCAGATTTCACGACAACTCATTACCGTCTATGTCTCTGCCAAATGCCGAGTTTTCTGGAAACCACTTTGAGGTAAAAATCTTTGACCTCAATTTGACCTTGACCTTGAAGGTCAAGTTCATAAAAATTTGCGGATTTCACGACATCTCATCATCCTCTATCTCTGTACCAAATTTCATCGTCCTACGTCAAATAGCGTAGGAGGAGTTTTCTGGAAACCTCCGTGACGGAAAAAAGGAAGGAATAAACAGCCAGAATTCTTTGCAAAGCACACCCATTTGCAAACTATTTGTAGTTTGCAAGTGGGAATTATCAGCACATTGTTGGTGAGGGATAGGATGGGAGGAGGGAGGCTGGGAGGAGGTGAGTGCTGTTCATTGAGTAAGCAAGGTTTCGAAATGGCAAAAACAGGCTGAAAAGTTCTACTAGGAAGGAAAAAGTGATTTTAAAAATATTATTTTCGTCTTGGCCAAGTCATTAATATTTCGCCTTTGAGAAATAGGTTCTCGTTTTAACGTCTGTGGTACATGCAGTGATTTCCAACTTTTGCCAATGACGAGTTGTGACAATTTTTTTTTACAAAACTAAATACGGTTTTGAACATATCCAAAAGAGAGTACCCGCGGGTAGGGGAAGGCGAACTTTTCTAAGACGGCTAAGGTTATGATGATCTAATTTGCCAATCTTGACCTACTTGGTTACGGTCAGAATAAAAAAAACATCGGTGTCTTTGACCTTCTCGTTCACGGTGAACATCAAAAACCGGAAATCGGCTACAATCTTGAAAATGGTTAGAGATTTTCCACCCTCTGGGACTAAACATTGTTACAAAAGAGGTACCTCGGTCAAACTGACATTCTTGGTTAAAGTCAAGGTCAAAAGTCGGAAGATGACCACTGTCTCTAAAATGGTTAGAGACAGAGCGACTTTGAGCTCATTTTCGACCCTTTGGGCCTAAACAACGTTGAAAAAGGTACCTCGGAGAAACTGACATTCTCGATCACGGTCAAGTTCACAGAAATTGACTATTATCTCAAAAATGGTTGGAGACAGAGCGACTTTGAGTTCATTTTCGACCCTTTTGGCCTAAAAGAAGTTACAGGAGAGGTACCTCGGTGACCTGCCCTTTCTCGGTCACGGTCGAGGTAAAAACCGGAAGTTGGCTGTTTTCTCAAAAATGGTTAGAGATGGGGCGATTTTGATCTCATTTTCGACCCTCTGAGCCTCAACAATATTACATAAAAGGTGCCTCGTTGACCTTGACCTTCTCGGTCATGGTCAAGTTCAAAAGCCAGAAACTGGTCATTATCTCGAAAACGGTGACAGATTTTGGAACCTTTGGGCCAAAAAGACGTTATATAAGAGGTACTTCGATGACCTTGACCTCCTTGGTCATGGCCAAGGCTGAAAACTGGAAGTTGACCATTTTCTCGAAAACGGTTGGAGCGATTTTGAATTCATTTTGATTATTTTGCGTAATCGAGGTTGCATTATATACACTTAAATGATCTCGTTCAAGATAACAATCCAGAAGCTGATAATTGTGTCGAAACTGTGAAAGATTTGTCTTTGACCAGATATGTTGGGTCTCTTGCCTTCTGCTATTGCAAGTGGGTACGATTTCCCCACGTGTTACGACATCGGTCTAGTTTGGTTTGATTGGTTGCGACCTTGGATCAACTCTTTGACTCAACGTTAAATAGACGTTGGATAAACAACGATGTGCAGACGTTGATTTTGCCCGCAAAGCAAAAACACTTCCTCTATCTCCGTGCCTACGTCAGAAAGCGTAGGAGGAGTTTTGTGGAAACCTCTGAAGTGAAAAATAAATAAATAAACGGTAAGAATTCTTAGCAAAGGATACCCATTTGCAAACCTTGTTTGCAAATGGAAATTAAAACTGGATTCAATGTTGCGATTTCTTCTGGTCACTTATGCAACCTCCAATAAACATTTCTAGACGCATAAAGGTTACCGGGATGTCAAGGGCTGCCTTGCGTTGAGTTTTGATGCAACTGGCAACTAAGGATTACTTTTAGCACAGATTTTTTAAAGAATTTTTAACTGTTCAGAATCGAATTGTTGTGGCCCAAGTGTAATTTTCCCTACTGGGTAGCGTAAATGGTCTGGTTTTATTAACTTGTTAATAATATTACCACTCTACTTGCCAATTCAGGAATGTGCTGAATTTGTGAAACCAAAAGTTATATGAAGCATTTTATGATCGTAAAAATCCAACTAATATCATTGACAACCTGTATTTCTACTATCAATATTTTGTGATAGCTTCAAATCAAATAATGATATCATTATCTCAACTGGCAGAAAACTAAAAGAACTCTTTCCTTCTCGTCGACGATAGCGTTTTATAAGCCATGGCGCTATAAATAGCATTTGTTTTGTTTGGACAGAATGCCTGAATGGCATGGTTTTCAGTAACCATGCACCTGCCTGCCCAGTCACCTGTGGCACACAACCGTCGGGCCCACACTGCAGTGAGAAGCCTGGCAAAGGCTGCATGTGCCCGACGGGAACAGTCCTGTGTGAGGGCAGATGCCGACCACCCAGCCGCACCACACAAACGGCATTGCACCATTCTGTTGAGAAAACCAAAGATTAAAGATTCGCCGGTATGCCTATTTACATAGCGCACATCGATTAAATATTTGTGGTTATGATGGCAGAGTGATCTGTTACTGGGCTGTCACATCCCAAGGTTCTAACTTTATTATTTGATGTTGTCCTGTTGCTTTAATTAAAATTTGCGTTTCTGTTTACTGACCTAGTCGGCAGCAGGGTAATATAGTGTAGTCACTTTAACTGCAAATTTAAAATACTGTAAATATACTAAAACTAGCTAGAAACCAGCACCCCGTAATCATTGCGCAGAGGCATATACGTGTATACATTTTTATATCACAGGAACTGAAGATGTGCCAAAATCTTCCTTCAAAAGTAAGGAGAAGACTTTGCCGACGGAGAGTTTGAGTTCTATTGGACTTTGCAGCTGAAAATTTTATTACATTATTTGGCTACTTTCATGGCATAAACGATTTTTAAATAAAGAAAAATAAAGATACCGCATTTCATGTTCTTGTCTAAATTTAACACTGGCGATGGTCCAAAATGTTCATGCTAAAAAGATAGCTGCGGGTGGGTGGGATGGGGCCACAGATGAAAAACCGAATCGTACTTTCTAAGTTGATAGCAGCCGCCGTATTCACGAAAGTTAAAGCAATGGGTTAACCAATAACTTAATCTAAAAAGTTAACTCCGCGGTTTAAACCACTGGGTTAACTCATGTCACATTCTCGAAAGTTAACCACGGTTAATCCAATGGGTTAAACCTAAAGTTAACCATGCTTGTGATGTGTTTAAACCAGCTCCTAATAAGTGCTAAGTTATTTAATTTGTGTTGCTACCCTTTTTTCTCTCTGGAAGGGGGAAGGCGAAGTACTACTGTGCTTGAATTTGAATTATGCTCCAAAATATCGATTTTACTTCGCAAAAGCTTAGAATTCGCTTATGTCCACTTTTAGATGGGTTTCCTTTGGATATATTTACCACGCAATAGAAAAGAAACTTTTTGTCGCAGTTAGAATGAGCAAATCCCGCCCTTCATCCATCCGACCAATGAGAATGCGTAGTGGTCAGAGACTTTGGAAGGATCCCGCGACAGCAGGGAGGTGCGCCATCAGAACCTCCTCTCCACCGGATCTCAACCCCCACAGAGAAGAGCCGACCCCCTCGGGAACTCCATCCACAATAACCCCTGAGTATTTGCCGTTCAGAGCCGACGCCGTCAAAGAGATTGCACTTCTGGCTAACGTGCCCTTTGGATCTCGAGGTCTCAACAAAGAGGATCCCCCTATAAGTATGATCTCACAGTGCTACCACAACAGGACACCTTCATAGCGCTTTCAACCAGCGAGGGGATTTCCAACGCTATCACGGTACGCTCAAAAGAGTTTGAGAAGATGGACGCTAGCGAAGGTCACTCTATCGCTCTTTCACGTCTCCAAGCACTGTACTGTAAGACCGGGCCCGTATAGGTCTTCGGACGTTCTTATACCCCTTAAGGCATCTTGAACAACCGTCGAAGCGGACAGTTTGGATGCCATCTGTCAAGAGCGACTCGGATATCCCATTAGTGCAGAAGGACGTTAAGGCCATCGAGGCCTCCTCCCGACATATACTCAACATCATATCTTTTCAGGACCATACCCTGAAAACCTTAAAGACACGATGGGAAGACCTACACCTCGATGATCTGGTGGCCTTCAAGCTTCTGGAATGCCTCACTCTAGCTAGCAGAGATGTGGTCAAACTGTCTACCTTCTTCATGACATCCCTGGTTTTCCTCCGGCGGGACGCGTTCTTACAGCACTGCTGGTCACGCGTGAAAGGGCTGAGAGATTTGCGCCATGCTCCCATCCTTGGGCAGAAAGAACTCCCCCCCCCCCCCCCAGCTGAAGTAGAGCAAGTGAACCAAGAAAGAGGTTCGCTGTCACAGAACTATGCCCTCATGTCCCGTATGTCTAGAGCTTCTCTCCGGCACCCGTAGAAGCGCAGGAGGGCGTACAGACAACCTGCTGAGCAAGGAAGGCCCAGCACGCAGTCACAGCCACCTCCTGCCAAGAAATTGAAGCCAAACAACAACACCAAAACGGAGGGGCAGTCTTCACAACCAGACAGGTAGCAGCCAACCAAAGTACCGCCCAGAGACTGTCTGGTCTCCCGGCGATACCCTAGTAAACTCAAAAGACTTAGAAAGTTTGCTAGTCTCAAATGCACCCTTGCCCGCAGGAGGAAGACTAGGCAACTTCTGGCACAAATGGAAAAAAATGGGGGCCCCCGCCGTGTAACCCGGTGGCTGAACGTCGGCTACCCTCTTCTCTTCAAACGGGACGGGACGTGAGGGGTCTTCAACTGTCTATCCCACTGTCCGGCAGAGCGCCACAGTACCTAGTCACCTCTTACTCACCGGGCTTGGCAAAGGATCTAGCCCTGCAGGAAATGGTCTTAAACATCAAAGAAAAAAGGGCAGTAGAGGGAATGCCAGAAAACCAGTCAGCATTATTCAGCAGGGTATTTCTGGTCTCCAAAAATCGGAGGATTGGAGATTAGCCATAGACCTGACAGCCCTGAACCAATTCCTACAAGTGACCTGTTTTCTTATGGACACCACCCAGGTCATAAAGAAAGCGTGCAGAAAGTAATGTGGGGCACGTCCATAGACCTTTCACACACCTATATCCACATCCCAATGCACGGGTCAGCCAAAAAATTCCTAGCCTTCCAAATAGGCCCAAATCGGTTCTGGTTTCTGGCACTCACCTTCGGCCTGTCCACTGCCCCGTACGTGTTTTCCAAAGTAATGAAGGTACTCAAAGCATGGGCTCTTTTAGAAGGAATGCTAGTACCTGGACGATTGGTTCCTGGCACACTCAGACAGACCCTAGCACTAGTACACAAAGCTCTATAGGTAGGTCTGCTGGTCCCCAAATCAGAGTTGATATCCACACAGAACATCGTCTTTCTTGGGGAAAGATGGGATCTGATAAATGCATGAGCCTTTCCCACGACTGAAAGACAGCAAAAAATCTCACAAGGCATACGAAGGATTTAGGCAGGCAAAAAGGTAAGACTCCAAGCCATGCAGTCCCTACTAGGCCTCTTAGTGGCCACCGAGCGTACAGTCTCTCTGGGCCGCCTGCACTACAGACCGTTCCTAAGACAGGTAAGGAGATCCCCTCAGGCAGAAATGACCGTATCCCAAGCTGCCTTGGCCTTCCTCCTTTGGTGGACCAACCCACAGATTTTAAACGAAGACACCCCTTTCCACTCCACTCCCCAGAGATAGAACTCTAAACAGACGCATCCCAGGGGAGATAGGATATACATTGTCAAGGCCAGATGTGGAGAGGCAAATGACCCCAGTCTCTCAGGAGGCATCATATCAATTGACTGAAACTACGAGTTGTTTGGACAGCGTTGAACAAACTACGCGATCAACTCTAAACAGCTGCGACCAACTCTAAGCAGACAAGGGGGGACCAAGTCCCTCCCTCTATCAATACTGACCTACAGAATTATATCCCTAGTCCGCCAGTCTCAAATCACTCTAGCTGTGCGACATCTAGCGGGGAAACTCAACGTTCTCGCGGATCTAGCGTAAAGATTAGGCCAAGTCATCCACACAGAGTGGTGTCTAACCACCCAATCCTTCCAGTGGGTCACGAGCCAATCACCATGGGGACCCCCGTTCCCCCACGGTGGACCTATTTGCTAACGCAATGACAACACAACTTCTCAGGTATATCTCCCGATGTCCAGATCAAGCAGCGTTGGCAATAGATACCCTCAACTGCCCATGGCCGGCACAACGGGAACTCTACGCCTTTCCACCACAGGCAATCCCATCACAGGCCCTACAACGGGTATTTGATCTGAGCCCACGAGCCTTACTCCTGTTAGCCCCATGGATGCCGGAGGTTCCCTGATTTGCCTTGCTCCTCAGATGCAAGATAATTGAGACGATTCCAATCCCATGTCACAAGAAAATTCTATTCCAGCCCCACTGGCAACATTTCTACCCAGTGCCTCATCTATTGAACCTACACCTTTGGTGCCTGACCAGTCCTTCATAAAAAAGGCTTCTCACAAAAAATAGTAGATAAAATAGTAAACAGCCATGAACAATCTACTGCAAAGATGTACAGGTCCCAATGGAACAAATTCGCATCCTAGTGCGGCGCTTCTAAACTAGATAGATCCGCCTCGCCATCAGTGGTAGCGGACTTCTTAGATCACCTATTCACAAACGAGGGTCTAAAAGTAAGTTCGATCGAAGGTTACAGAGCAGCCATAGGCTCCAGACTCAAGGCATCAAAGGGCTATGACCCAGGGGATGACGCGACAATCACTCAATTGATCCGTCATTTTAAGGTAAACTCACCCAGTAGCTCGTCCAACGTTGCACGATGGGGCCTTTCCCTAGTACTGAGATACCTTCAGCGCCCTGAAATTTTTGAAGACAAGGTGATTTCAGCTTAAAATTCCGCGGTAAGGTTTACTTTCTTACTAGCTCTTGCATCAGGCAAGAGAAGGAGCGAGATACATGCCCTAGACAAAACGGTAAGCAAAGAGAACGGGGAGTAGAAAAACATCACGCTCCTCGCTAGGGATGGTTTTATGGGCAAAACCCACATCATTACCCACCGGATGGGCATGTTGAATCACATAAACTTGCCATCCCTACCGGAAGAACAGATCACTGGGGACTTAGTTTCATTGTGCCCCGTCAAAGCCCTACGTCAATATCTCGAGCATTCGAAGGTATATAGGTCAGAGAATTAAAAGGCTCTTATTATCTCCTATGTGCCCAAATTCAATAAAGACCTTTCGAAGCAAACCATCTCCAACTACAGCGAAGGGTCATTATGGCAGCGTATGACGAGGCACAATCAGACAGTTCTTCAGTCAGAGCTAAAAATAAAAGCCTGTCAAGCTAGACAGGTTGCAAACTCACTTAGGGCTCTACGTAATGTGTCGTTGTCAGATATACTCAAAACGGGATGCTGGGCTTCTCCCAGTTCCTTCGTTAAGTATTATCTCAAGGACTTTTCCAAAGATGAACTCTCGGGCCTCTATTCTCTGGGGCCCTTCATAGCTGCGGAAACGACCATTACTAATTAAATAACCTTTGTTTAGGTCACCCACTCCCAGACCCAAAGGCAAGGGGAAGCAAAAGGGAGGCTACGCTAAGAACCGTGCTACTAACTAATTCAAGTCCAAGAAATAGCCAGTTCACTACCCTGCCCTCTATTTTCCGTATCTTGAGTTATAGCCAACCCTATGGCGTTGGCCACCTTGTGTACTGTCGGACCGTTCTTGAACATTAGTGTTGTATAACCCAAGAGACAGTTTATAGTCATACGGTTACTGTGAAAGACACCCCAGCCTTAGTAACTTTTAGAGTTTTTTTCTTTTGTCTAAAGAAAAAGAGGGGAGACACAGGTACTCCCCGTCTCGGCGATTTCCGCAGTCACGGGCCGCTCTGGCGAGCCCAGGTGACGTCAGGGGTCTGTGTCAAAGTGACCATTTGATCAAGGCCCATAGTACCATTATGGAATTAGACTCAAAATCATCAGTATTTAGTGAGTTTTATCATTAGGATTGCTTTCAATCCAAGTTATAGAGTGTTTCAAAGCTTCTAGTCATCTAATTTTTGAAATTGTCAGTCGATTTCGTATCAATTTTATGTTTTAAGCGGTAGTGATTTAGAGCAGGTTCTAACATTTACTCAGGTTCTTAGAACTTTAGCATGCTTTTATAAGTCACAGACAATCCGGAGTCTGATGTGTCAAGTTTTTAATTTCACGTTAACCTCACGGGGTTACGATCATTTTGTAACACTAAACAATAAATCAGTATTATTGTTATCTTCAAACATATAGCACAGAGTATCCAAGGTTGGGATCCATCCGGAGGGAGGCAGGAGGGGATGGTAAAGGATACTCAGTTTAGTCTGTCGGGCAGGATGAAATTTATCCAGACTGTTTACATCTTTTATACGTATGTAGTTGCTATTTGTTACCAGATCATATTACAGGCTATGAGGTTCTCCCTCCCTTTCCCTACCAAGGTCTTGGAAAACAAATAAAACAAGCAGATCTTAGATTCGGGATTTTATTTATCTTCAAATTAATCCCATCTAACTGGCTTATTTAGGAATGTAGGAACAGACCCCCCCCCCGGGCCAGACCCCCCCGGACCAGACCCCCCTTTTTTGGTAGGAACAGACCCCCCCAGGAACAGACCCCCCCCCCATTTACATATATATATATATATATATAAATATATATATATATATATATATATATATATATATATTATGTCCTGAGATATATTTTTTTAAATGTTTTTTTTATTTCATATATATATTTTTCTGTATTTTACAATTTTCACTTATTATTTATTAGTAATGCAACACCTTTTAATCACGATGAAAACATGTGCCAATGTCCTTTCATCATAATGAAAGGGATGAAAGGATGTATTTATGTTGTTTCATTGCAATTGCAATTTGATAAAACTATTAGCAATAACACAATTAATGACTGTGAGATCACACAAATAACACAATTACAGAACTCAAATGCAATCAAAACCTCTCTGTCAAAACAATTAACGGAGATTCAATCTGCAGATTAGCGAAACACCCACACCCCGACCCAAGAGCCGGAGATGTATTCAATAGAAAGTGAAAGTGATTCTGGATATCTGCTCGCTGCTCTGTTATCCCCAAAATAACTTGATTTTTTAAAATTTAATTTCACAGAGATACTGAAACATTATTATAATAATAAAAAATGGGGGGGGGGGGGTCTGTTCCTACCGCTGCAAAAAAGGGGGGGTCTGTTCCGGGGGGGGGGGTCCGTTCCGGGGGGGGGTCTGTTCCGTTTACCCTTATTTAGCAATAGCTCTCACGGGTATTGCATTTCGCAACCCTTTTTCACGCAGTTCTTCAAAATGGCAGGCTCCCCTGCTCCGGACTTTAGTCCCATCTAAAAGTGGAGATAAGTGAACCCTCAAGGCCAAGATTCATGATGAACGTTTAACCCTTTCTGAGTACGTTTTATATGTTCAAACTGGGATTTGAGCACCTTTTTGGCTTTATGTCGTGATAAATAGCTGTTTCAAAAATTAGTTTGACCTTACTTTGACCTTGACCTGTGAGGTCAAGGTAAAAATATTTGCGGTTTGGCCGAGATTTGATGCGTGTCTATAAGTGTACCAAATATAAAGCTCCCCTGACTCAAACGCTAGGAGGAGTTTTCTGGAAACCATTTTATGGAAAAATAACTTTGACCTCGATTTGACCTTGACCTTGACATTTGGGATTAAAAAATTGCGGATTCAGCGAGACCTCGTCAGCCCTTTACGTCTGCCAATTTTAATCTCCCTCTGCCAAAAACTGTAGGAGGAGTTTTCTGGAAACCATCCAAACGAAAGAAAGAGAAGAAAAAAGGGGAAAAAGGGCTGAAACTTCGAGAAAAACTACAAACTTATAGCCAGTTGCAAACGAAGTTTGCAAGTGGGAATTAGCCACTCATTGCATTTTAGACATTCATTGCAGTTCATTCCGCATATTTTTGCAAACATGTTTGTTGTGTACGATAACAGCGTCTACTTGTACCACCCCTGCCCAAGACTAGGCCATCCAATTCTAAAAGTTTTCTTTTCGAAATGAAAACAAATTAGACCGTTTTCGCCACCGAGTAGCGAAAAGTACACTTGTGGCCATAAAAGCTACGATTCTGAGCTCTTAAAATTCAGAACTGACCATGAACAATGAGGTCAAGGTCACCAAGGTACCTCTTACATATCGTCTTTTAGGTCCAAAGGAACGAAAAAAGCTCAAAATTGCTCTACCTCTAACCGTTTTCGAGATAATGGTCAACTTCCGTTTTGACACTGACCATGCAGTCAACATGCACATGCATGCTGGTAATCGCTCTTGTTGTGAACAGTTGGGCGATCAATATACCTGTGTTGATATCACACCATGTCCCTTAACTGCGTAAGGCTGCAGCAGCATTTGCAAAACCCTCTCATGTGCTAACAGCCATACTGTGCATTACATAAATGGGGAAAAGCTCAAAAGAGGGGACGCAAAAGAGCGGCAGAAAAGGGCTCGAAAGAGCGGTTAAAAAAAGATGCAAATAAGCGGATCGTTTTATGTATCAAAAGAGCGGATAGTCACAGGTTTTTATACAACGGCTAAATAGACAACAGTGGTAACTTTAATGAATAAAGTTATATTTCAAACAAAATATTTCAATGTCTCTAGCCCATTTCACTGAACTTGCAATGTTCTTGAACTGTAATATAACCTACAATAATGAAACATATTTTAAAAAAAATTCAACTGATTCAGCCAATTACTCCAATATTTACAGAACGACAGCGCGAAATTTATGTCCGATACTCCTTACAAAATCTTTGCGCGTGATTTCTTGAACTGTCATCTTTGCATGTTGTCTCCGGAGAAATTGAATTTTTTCTTGCTCTCTTCTGGTTGCTGGTTTTGGCGTATCCAAACTTCGAATGGCGAAGTATTTCGTGGTTTGAGCACCCACGAGCAACTTGCAGAAATGCGAAAATCGACGGGTTGTGTGAATAAAACTACAATGATTCACATCCAATGTTGGAGATCATTTTTGTGCACAAACTGTGTTAACCACTTTTCCCGGTGTATCAAAAATCAACCATTTAAATCGATTACATAATCCGCTCTTTCTCTGGCTGAATTTGGCTTGCTTTTCGTTTACAGAAAAGCCAGTTTTTTTCGATTCTGAACCTTTCTAAGAATCTTTTCGGCCAGTTCAGATCCTTTCAAGGAAAAATGCAAAGCTGTTTTTACTCAGTGAAACGGCTCCCCCACCTGACCATCATCAAGAATGTACTATATTGAATTAAGTTTATAATTTATCTCAGGGGAGAAAGCGATTTTAAAAACGTCATAAAAAGTGTTTAACACTTGGCCTTTGAGAAAAGTCTCCCTTTTTGATTGGAATTACATTTCGGCACTTCAAGTTACCGCGCACTTTTCGGGAAAGGCCGTTTTGCGAAAGGCCCTTATGTCCAAGGCCTTTTTGTCCAAGGCCGTTCTGTCTGGATACCATGGCGGCTGGATTGCAAAAGAAGTGCCTGTTCAAGCACTCATGGTACCGGGGGTTTCCGAAAAAAAGCCCAGGGCTTCTATTTGGAAACTGGCCAATTTCAGGCGCTCATTTAGAAACCAAATAGAAGCCCCGGGGCTTCTATCAGGAAACAGTTTCCTAATTAGAGCCCCAGGGCTTCTATTTTTTTAGATAGTGGGGGATGGGGGGGGGGAGGACTTGTCGATAAGTTTTTATTGAAAAAAGAAAATTTACCATCAGTCTCTTATTAAAACGCTACAGGCTGAGGATATCGGCACGAAAAATAACAAAACACACAAAAACAACAGTAACTAAAAAAGTCTGGTAAAATGGGGGGGGGGGGTGTAGGATATTTGACCAACCGAAATTTGACCAACCGAAATTTGACCAACTGAAATTTGACCAACCGCAATTTGACCAACCTCTTAATGAAAAAAACGGACATTTGACCAACTTCATAATTTATTGTTTTTCGTACCACTTTTCAGTAAAACATTAGCAATCACAAATGTTCCGACAGAAGCAACATTTAAACAGTTGTAACACTGCAAGTAAAAGTGCTGTCACGTACCTGAGATGACACTAAAGCTTCCACCAGGTCTGGGTTTGTTTGTATAACGCCATGTGTAACGCCGGATTACGGAGATTAACGGGGCACGTGGAACTCAACGTTATGACACTCAATGACAGAGAGGGGATTAGCACAACATCTCTTTGATGCGAAAGAGCACTTCTTTAAAATTACTTTTTCTTACGAAACCTCGAACTCCTAGATTTATTTGGTTATGTATATCTAAAACTGAAAGTTGGTCAAATGTCAGTTTTTCCATTAAGCGGTTGGTCAAATTGCAGTTGGTCAAATTGCTGTTGGTCAAATTGCAGTTGGTCAAATTGCGGTTGGTCAAATTGTATGTACCCCAAAATGGGGGGAGGGGGGCTGCCTTGTGCGAATGCGGAGCACAGGATTAAGCAACGACGCAGAACGTGTCTAGGGGTTTGCCTCACATCAAAGGATTAAGTGCAGAGTGTCTGCATTGCTAGTAAACATAAGTTCTAAAAAGACTTGCAGGGAAGGAGAGGCAACATCACGCCACCCGTTTCAGTACTCAGCCTATTACATTTCCAGTAATACTCCGGAGTAAAGGTGGCAGTGGGGAGGGAGGATGTCTGTTCGGCTTATGCAAAGCACAGGATTAAGCAACGATGCAGAACATGTCTAGGGGTGCCTCATATCAAAGGATTAAGTGTACCGTGTCTGCATTGCGAGTAAACACGAATTTTAAAAAGACTTGCAGGGAAGAAGGGGGGTTTTTATTAGGAAACGATTTTTTCAGGTCTTTATTTTAACTCCAAATAGAAGCCCCCCGGGCTTCTATTGGGAAACAGTTTCCTAATAAGAGCCCCGGGGCTTTTATATGGGGGGAGCTTCTTTTCGGAAACTCCCGGTACTCCCAATGTCCTACATTGCACTGTATAGTTTTTATTATGTTATTAACCCGGAGAATGGTTAGAAATAGTCCTCGTCTGGACTGACAAAATGACTCACGTTGTTTTGCAATTAGCAATAGGTTGTCAACATCTCTTGACACGGCTGTATGTTAAATCATGCTGGAAAACCGTTCCCTGGCCGGCAGCAGTACCACGCGTGCCCTGCTTCCTTGACGTATTATTGATTGCTGGCATGCTTGCTGCTGATTTTATTGAGACGCATTTATGTTAGGCAACACGATTGTTGACTACCGCCTCCTCACTTTGACCATAATTAGAGGCCCAAAGATGGGGCAATTCTCGCTGTGTTAGGAAATTCCAGAGAAAGGCATTTGGCATCATGGAAAATTGAATTTAAAGTTTGTCAATGAAAAGGTTTTGCCGCTGTGAATTGATTTTTTTGTCTATCCTCTAGCCTCACAAGGGTGAATGGGAAAGCCGCCTGTTCTGTCCTGTGCCCAAGCATTGTGAAAACTAGGCACGGCGAAAATGTGCCCTGTGACCGGGGGGAGACATGTTATGTTTGTGCGTTCTCTGTCTGTGTATGTCTGTGTGTATATATGTATGTGTGCCAATCTATTGTGGACAAAATACTGTGTGCATGATATCTCGAGAACGATAAGTCCGATAGACTTCGAACTGATCTGTTGATTCCTTGGGTAGGCCGCACGGTTCCATCAATTTTTGAGGCATCTTACATTATAAGCGCAGGCATATGGCGCCACAACATAAAAATTTGATGTGCGAAATTTCTCAGTACCCGATATCAGAGAAAGTTATTGGGTAAGTCCGAAAGTGTCTGTCAAATTAGACCACAGCAGAGTGAATGCTGTGCGGCATATGACCTCGATAACGGAAAGTCGTTTCGACTTCAAATTTTATATGGGTATTCCTTGGGTCAGTCGGACGGTTCTTACAGTTTTTGACGGCTGTAGCGCAATTAAGAAAGACACATGACGTGATCACGTTAAAATCTTGAATGTAAGATTTCTCAGCTGCTGAACATCGAAGAAAGTTCAGCCTTGGTGGAATTGTTGCTTGGTAGGTAAGAAAGATTCGCTCAAATTTTATCGCAAGTACAACGAACGAGTGAGGCGTATGACGTCATTACATAAAATGTGTAATATTTTGAACAGCACCTTGTGTGCAAAATACCTCTCGAAGGGAAGGCCGTATTAACTTAAAATTTTATATAGTTATTCCTTGGGTCAGTGGGACGGTTGTTTCAACTTTTGGCGCGTGTGGTGAAATTAAGAAAGGCGTCATCGCGTAAAAATCTGTTTATTGTTAAGCAAACTATCTCGATAGCGGTACATTGGATCGATTTCAAACTTGATGTAGTTATTCCTTGAATCCTTGAATCCTTTATTTTATTAATAAGAATATAAAAGGAAAATGTTTATCGGGGAATTATGGGTTTAGTTGGGGAGATGTTTGTTTTTGTTTACAAAAAAAAAAACAAAAAAACAAACAAACAAAAAACTAAATATGCATCGAATGAAAGTGTGTAATATAAGCCTGTGCGCTTATGTTTTGCTTGCACTTGGCCGCTTTAGTTCTAGTTTTTATTAAACTTGGGTATTTTAACCTCAATAGTTCAATGAAAACATTTCCCGGGTTTCGGCTGTTGGCATGCAGGGCTTTTTCTGAGGAGATGCTCTGTGTTTTCTCCATTAGCTAATGGCCCCAATAATCAGGGGGTGTTGCAGGAGGTAATTTGCTTTTTCTTTTAATACTTTCTTAATGTGCCAAGAAAATGTTGATATCGAAATACTTGCCATTTTTCAAACTTGTGTTTAATGTGTCAAGAATACATATGGTCTATTACTTTTACATAATAGAGCGGGTACGCATGCAAAATCTTGGCATTACAAAGGTCAAACTAGACCGTTTTCGCTACCGAGTAGCGAAAATTACATCTGAGAGCCACCAAAAAATACGATTCAGAACTCTTAAAATTCAGAATTGACCAAGAACGAGGAGCTGAAGGTCACCAAGGCACCTCTTCCCTTACATCTTCTCTTTTAGGCTAAAGCGGTCGAAAATAAGCTTAAAATCACACTACCTCTAACCATTTTGGAACTTCCGGTTTTCGACATTGACCATGACCGAAGAGGTCAAGGTAAGCTACCCCTTACATAACGTTTTTTACATTCAAAGAGTCGAAATAGGTTTAAAATAGCTCTATCTCGAACCGTTTTCGAGATAATGGTCAACTTCCTTTTTTAGAATTCGACCTATTAAAGTCACCGAGGTACCTATTACGTATAGTCTTTTAGGCTCAAAGGGTCGAAAATCAGCTCAGAATCTAGCTCGAAAGGTTTTCGAGATGTTGATCAACTTCCGGTTTTTTATTTTGACCATGACCGAGGAGGTTAAGGTATCTCTTACGTATAGTCTTTTAGGCTCAGCGGATCAACATCGCTCTATCTCTAACCGTTTTCAAGATAATGGTCAACTTGCGGTTTTAGATATGACCTATTAAACCTATTGAAACATATTTTGTTAAACTGCTGATTAATTTTTTTTGCCTATTTTTTTCTTAATGTTATCCATTTCTTACACAAAATATTACCCAAGAAGGAACCTCTTACATATCGTCTTTTAGGCCCAAAGCGTCGAAAATAAGCTCTATCTGTAATCTATTTCGAGATAATGGTCAACTTCCGATTTTTGACATTGACCAGGCCGAGGAGGCCAAGGTCACCGAGACATCTCTTACATGTCGTCTTTTAGGTCCACAGGTCGAAAATAAGCTCAAAATTGGTCCATCCCTAACCGTTTCGAGATAATGACCCACTTCCGGGTTTTGACTTTGACCAGGACGGAGGAGGTCAAGGTCACCTAGGTAGCTATTATTGTAGAAACCGCTACGAGCGATTTCTGTTTTATTTCTAAATGGGGTAAATATGTGAATTTCCCTGTATTTTTTGGGCGTTCAATTTCAACTTTAAAAGTGGTTTTGTGACGTAATTACAGATGTTTTGATGCTATTTCTCAATCACATTAGTAAGAACCGCCATTGCTCTAATGTATTGATGTATTTTGCGACCGGATAACCTGGTGGTTTTAAAGAATCCGAGTAAATACTGCTTTCCCTTACTGATAATTATTTGTCTGATTTTGTGTAAAAGATAAGACATTATGCAACAGCCTTCCGCAGCCATCAAGAGTCTCTGGGCGGGGGTTTCCATGTTTGTCATAGCGGTTATGTAAGTAAAATCCGTCAGATCTTTTGGTTGCCATAGTGGTCATATTAGATAAGTTTATTGGGTCAATGATTCGGCGTATTGTTGTAGAGTACTTTAGATACTGTAACCAATAAGATCTCGAATTGGTGACTGGGCACGTGTTGCACTGGACCGCCCTTGGGTAGAATTTGGGTATAAGAATATGTGATAATGTCCCATCTTGGAGTGATTCCGAGGTAGACAGAACGTCTCAGTCCTAATAAGTGGACAAATTTAAAGAGTCCCACAAGGGGGCAAAAATTGAAGGTTCAAACGGTGGACAAAGTACTTATGAGGTCCTAAAGTGAACAAGAAGTTAAACTCCAAAAGTGGACAATATTAAGATAAAAGAACTGCATCATTGTTGCATGCTAAAGTTGGACACTTATTTAAGGCTGCTTATTAAGAATAAGTACTGAATCTCTAAGTGGATAAATGGGTGCTTAAAGAAACATAAGAAACAAGATTTATTTTAGAAAGTTGTAGGAGGAGCCAAAATAGTTTTCGGAAAGCTATTGTCATTTCATTAATATTGTGTTGTTGTGATCACTCATCTGTATTTTAAGAGAAAAACGTAAAGGTCAATATTCCAGAAAATATGTCTGTACATTTCAGCGGTTTATTTTATTTGACAGCGATTTGTTTATGTATTGATACTTGTTACTTAATCGCCAGTTTAAGCAGAATTCTGGTTTAGTGTCAAAGCCGTGTACCTGAGATTAATGTGTGACTGAATATGTGTTGTTTCAGTTACCACTGATGACCTTTATAACCACGTTGAAGAACACGTCCATCAAGGTTTAATACCATACCAGTAGGTTTCTGTGGGGTGAACGCTTCGTTTATTGTGGGTAAGCGCACCTAGTGTGGGCGAATAAGTGAATAAAGGATTCCAACGCGTCAACAAACTATTTTCCGTTTTATTCCTCTCCTCGCAACTCAGCTTTCTAACAATTATATATCATCCTTTAGGTCCAAAGGGTCTCTAACCGTTTTCAATAAAATGGTCAATTTCCGTATTTTTACTCATGTAAGAGTAAGACTATATGTAAGAGATAACTCGGTGATCTTGATCACCTCGGTCATGGTGACGGTGAAAAATCATGACGGTGAAAAATTGTTGACCATTATCTTTAAAACGGGTAGAGATAGAGCTATTCTGAGCTTATTTCAACTCTTTCCGCTTAAAAGGCGTTATGTAAGAGCCTGGGTGATCTTGACCATTTCGATCATGGTCAATGTCAAAAACCGGAACTTCCAAAAACGGTTAGGCGTAGTGAGATTTTAAGCTTATTTTCGACTGCTTGGGCCTAAAAGAGAAGATAAGGAAAGAGGTATCTTGGTGACCTTCACCTCCTTGTTCTTGGTCAGTTCGGAACTTTAAGAGTTCAGAATCGTATTTTTTGTGGCCCCCTAATGTTACCTGGTTGCGAAAACGGTCTAGTTTTGCTTGGCTTTTCCTTTGCAAACAAGACAATGTTTTTCAGATTCCGAAACCTGTCCATGAAACTTTTTGCCAGTTCGAAACCATTTTAAAAAAAGCTTTGCTACTTACTCTGTGAAACTTCTCCCTTCTCCACTCTCCCCGCGTCGAACCAAGAACTGTGCGTAACTGAAGGTAGTTATTTATATGCACATTCAGTGTATTTTGAGTGACAAGTAAGATGCTGCAGCCACAGGTCGTCCTTGCAAACCAACACAAGCATGTCATTTTGCTCAACGTATTTAGCATATGGAAACTAGAACCGCATTTCGCAAGCGAAATCTTCAACACTTGGCAAATATTAAAAGTTAAAAATATTTCTTTGAACGACTAATTATTTCTTGAACAACACGTTTTTTTACAAGTCGCATAGTCTGTAATACAACTGAGTAGAGAGCTTAAGGTGCAGCAAGAATGCGGCTTATAAGGTTCATGTGCTTGGTTATGTTGGCTCAACGGCTTTATTGATTGAACGGACTAATACCTTTTCTCTATGCAGGCAGAGCTCGCGTAACGCCCATAAGCTGTGTGGCTTTGCTCAACCGTTACCTTGCTTTTAAATGTGCTGTATTTATTAACACTTGACAAGACCTTCCAAAGAGTTATATGCTTTGGTATTAGGACACCCGTGAGATTTTCATCGCTTTTTTCTTTACAGTCGACCGTCATTTTTTTTCACAACTCGTCAGAAACTACTTGTCTGATTGACACCAAACTTTCGCAGTGTATAGAACTTGACGTCAACTAGTTCTATCATTTTTATTTATTTATCGTTTTCAAGGTCAAATCAATACGCAAAGACAGGGTAATTTTTCCTTTCTTCTGCACTTAGCAAAAGACTGATGCTCGCTGTGCATAGTTTGCTATTACCTCACAGCTGCGGCCTGTGGTAAACACAGTGGAGGCTTCAATTGTCGCATTGCTAAAAATAAGCACATGTGTGTGTATGCAATGTAGTTCGAGATCAGTTGAACTTTTGTGCAGGTGAGCACGATAAAAAATTAGTAGACTTTAGATTTAATAGCGTGCATTTCTGTGTGCATCATTTTAATGCATCACGATATATAAAATATGATATATATAAATCATTAATTGTCATAAAGTTTTCGATGTAGTTTTTGGATGCTACTCATCGAATTTCAAGTTATAACGGTCAAAATGTAAAACAGAAGCTTCGAAAGTCACACGCTCGACAGTGGTTGGATGGAGGGGTGCGGACTCTGCATCTGGCATGTTAATTACACGCTTTTATGCTGGTCAGTTTTTTAGCAGAATACATGGTTTTGAAAAGTGAATTATCCTTTTAGAACGGGATCGCACTAAATCCGAATTAAAAAAATGGAAATTTTAGGGTTTTTCAATTTTAATTTGAGCAAAGTGTTTACCGATTTGACTTTCTTCAAATCATGCATCTCGTTTATTCTAAAATCAGCTGTGTTCGCATGGCGTTTAAGCATGAAAACGAAATCGTAGGGATGCACACCCTCAGATCAAGTTCTACATAAGTACAAAGAAGCTGAGACAAGAAAATAATTTTTTACTGTGAAGAAAAAATAGCCCAACGGCTGCCCGCATAAATTCATATAAGCCTCGACCAAGTCAAAAACTTGTCAAGTGTTAATAAAGCACACATTGTTTATGTAGTGCGTACTGTCGCTGTTGGTATATATGTTACAGTCAATGTTGGAAACCCGCCATTTCACGAAATGGCAAACCATGTTGGGTAAATTCGTGTAATGCCTAAAATCTTTTGCCATTTCACGAAATAACCTAAAAGTTAGGTTATTTCACGAAATTACCTAAAAATCTTACATTTTATTTCACAAATTGGCAAACCAAGATCAGGCAAAATTGTGAAAGAAACTTGTTTTGCTCGAAATTACTTACAATCGTGACAAATATTTTGTCTTTAATCTTTTATAATTGCAATAAGATTACTTCAGTTTTCAAGTACAATTAATACATCATAGTTGGTTTGTTCCTTTAATTAATACATTACAATTGATTGCAACTGATCACAAGCTTTCAACGCGATCATATTAATTGTAATTCATGGTAATGCACACAAGTGTTTGTGTTCCTTTTTGGTGGATTTGAATCCCGGTCATCTGCCCCCCCGGTCAACTGCCCCCCCCCTTTTTTGCAACCCGGTCGACTGCCCCCCCCCCCTTCAAATTGGAGGGGGGCCGCTTGCCCCCTCCATATACTATTTTTTCTTGGGTTCTTGGCTTACAAAGACAAAATAAATAAAATTATATGTATTTTATTGAATGTATTGCATTTCGGTACATTGCAATTCACCAATAGGAAACTAATTGTAATTAGAATTGCAATTAGTTTAAGGATCAGTCTCTCCTAAGATCAATATTGGTGAATAGATCAATGAAGATCAATTGTTTCAGAGACGAAGTAGACGGGGACATCACAATTGCCTAATTTTTCAAAGATTTTTTTTCCACTAAAAAAAGGAGGGCAGATGACGACCCCCGTCAAATTGCAGGAGGGAGGGGGGGCAGTCGACCGGGTTGCAAAAAAGGGGGGCAGTTGACCGGGGGCAGATGACCGTTTACCTTTGCCTCCCCCTCAAGTAAAAGTTTTTTTAGTTGTATTTTAAGCTATACTAGGCTTTCTTGCCACCCTCAGGGATAGTCTGCCCCCTGTTCAGCTTCCCCCCACCCGGGATATTTGATATTTTGCCCCCCCCCACCCCTAAAAGAAAAGTTTTTGTTGTTGTTCTATTTTACATAAAGGGTAATCCGTCTGTATGCTCGCTCTCTATTCACAGTTATCAGGGGATTAAGAGTTGACTGCAATAAAGCCACATTTCTTTTTATAATCCATTTTGATTGATCAATTTTATTCGACAACAATGCATAACAGTACAAACAATCTCAAGGAAATGGATTTTGCGGCAAAAGTTTACTCCGAATTGAGAAGTTTAAAATTAAGAAAAATACTAGCTGTCTTTAAAATTCTGCGTTTTTATTCATGTTTTTGTCTCAAATGTAGGTTAAAACTTAAAAGATTTTCCTTTTCTAATTTTCAGATACGAAATTCTGCAATGCGGTGATGTGATATTCATATCGCTCATCGTGTGGTGTGAAACATTCTCGTAGTACTGTGTGAAACATTCTCGTACTACTGTTTTTCTGATTCCTGTGATATTCTCTTGTTATAGATAACAGTTTGCCATTTCACGTAATGGCAAACCGAAAATTTAGGTAATTTCGTGAAAGAACCTAACTTTTAGGTTATTTCGTGAAATGGCAAAAGATTTTAGGCATTACGCGAATTTACCCAACACGGTTTGCCATTTCGTGAAATGGCGGGTTTCCAACATTGACTGTAACATATATATGTACAAATACTGCTGAAGTTGTTACGCGTTGCTTTTGGGGATAAAAAATCAGTCTTTTGATCATATAAATTAAAACAAAGACGAAAACAAAAAGCGAGGTGCACAACTTCAGATCAAATTCTGCGAATGTGCAAAATTTGGTGGTCTTTAAGCCGGTATGGGCACAGGAGTAGTGAAGACAAAATGACGGAGCAGTAAAGAGAAGTACACTTGGGGCCATAAAATTACAATGCTGAATACCTGCAAATTCTGCATAAACCTATGTTAAAAGTAGTGTCATAATGCCAGTTCACAAAAACTTTGACATGCTGTCTCCCAGTAAACATTCTGACATCGATAGTGCGTGAATTTTTGGTTACAACGTTGACCGACTAGACGGAAGCATTAAGCGTTCTTGCAATTTGGTTGTGATTAGTTGCAAAAACACATTAACATTTAATCAACGTTTTTGATACAACATTGATTAGTCGCTGCTTTTGGTCGCAGCTGAGCCACAATTCCCCAACGTCTAATTAATGTCTTCTTTGCAACGTTGAAAAGGCGTTGGAAAATAGGTGTTATATAGACGGATGTTTTTAAAGATGGTAACCCATCGTCAACGTTGACTAGACGTCGAAAACCTTGGCACCTAGAGTTGTTTCGATTTCCGCCATCAACCAAAAACTAACTTTGATCTAATGCCAGGTGCGGCTTTGAGTGGTGCGTTTTAGCAACTTTTCAGATCAGATAAGCTTGAAATCAACAATACAAGTACCAAAATAACAAAAAAATCGATAAAATTACACCACAATTACGTCACAGTTGAAAAAGCAGGTCATCAAACAATTCTTTGTGAAAAAATAGTTTCATAAGGTATTTTACTCGGAAGCTGAAGTACAACCGTTTCGAGATGTTTAGCTTTAAAGCTTCATGACGTCGTAAGACGGCGATGGCGACGTGATAGATAAAAAATTTTACCAATTAGAAAAAGTTCCGATGGTTTACTAGAAGTGTGCCAAAAACGGACGAAATAGCGGCGTAAAAAAAGCAAAAAGAAATAATAATATTAAACAAATAAAAAAAGAAAAAATAAATAAAATGAAAAAACGAGACTCTTCCGGATTTTCCAGCAAATCAGCAACTCCTTGGGGCTCTCAAGTGTAAAAAAGGTCCGAAGCATTGGCCTGGTACAACTTCAATATACGCTTCACACATCTTCGACTTTGCCAAGTGTTAATTATAGAATTTGCTGGTTTAGTCATTTTAATTTTTTGCGGACTTTTTGTATCCAGTGGAGCAGCCAACTTTGCCATTTTGAGCCTCCCATTACCGGCCACAGCTTCCCCATCTCCTGTCCACTATCTCAGCTGGATTCGTGTCGTCTAGTCTTGAATTTTCACTTTCTGCATTAACACAGAAGTTGTTTGTGGTAATCCTTGATTTGGAATTGAAAAAACGAAATATAGAGCAAATATTGATAAAAACGCTGCTGCTGAGTAGCCATTCTAAATGCATGTGGCAGATGTGATATTTTTGTGTATTCCACAGTCATTATTATTATCATTAAAAGATCTTTTATATAGCCCTTAAGAAATTGCTCTAAGGGTTTTACAAAAGTTAAAAACATCACATGCATACGAGACGAATGGATAACAATTTGACTAGACAAATACTGTAATAGAACATGTAAGAAAAATACTTAATTACACATTATCAAAAGCACATCTGAGTATGTAAGTTTTTAAATCTTTTTTAAACTGATGCAATGATGACGGCATCTTTAGACCCTTGGGTAATGCATTAAACAATTTTGGGCCACAAGTGGCAAAGGCACGCGTACCATATTGATTATTGACCTTGTTTTCTTTGAGAAGAAAGCGAGTCCACAGTCATATGTCAGGAAAGATTTGCCCCTGTTGGTCGATGCATTTTTGTAAGTTTTTTTATGGGGTATAAAAGACACAGTTGTCTGGACGAGATTCCATTCTTTCAATTAAAGCAGATACACAATGGACAGAACCTACACCGAATTCAGCTAGATAGCGGAACGACTCACTTGTAAATGGCTTACACAGCCAAAAATCTCTAACCATTTCGGCAAACTTCCAGGTTTCGACATTGACCTTGACCGAGAAGGTCGAGGTCACAGAGGTACTTCCTATGCAACGTCATTTAGGCCCAAAGGATCCAACTGTTTTCAAGATTTAGTTAACTTCTAGATTTTGACACTAACCTTGTATCGTGGCATAGATATAACAGGTCACGTCACCTTTGATCTTGAACCTCAAGGTCAAGGTTCAGTTTATTCCTTACTCACAACATGTTTGTAGCTAAACAGTTATTTGAGCCACTTTCTAGCTGTTGTGCTTCATTTTGTGGTCTGAGTAAATTGAAAAACTAAGGTTTCGGGGAGACCTTGTTACGATCTATAGACGTACACTAGAATCCCGGGATATAACCACCCCGCAAAAGGCCATCCCGTAAATACGACCGAAGACCACTTTTCTCAGTCCCAACGCATTTTAACCCGGTAAATTAGACCATTGTTTACTTCCCTTTTGGGGTTGACTTGAGATGTGCGCAAACAAGACACGTGCATTCCAGTTAGGGGACTAGTCAATTCTCAAAGCAAACATCAAATGGAATGGGGTACATATTAAAAGAAAACAAACAGACTTTTGAGAGCACTTTCTGTACATGAATTGCCTTTTGATTACGGAGATCTGTTGGAAGTACATGTAAGTGCAATTGACAATGCTAAATTTGAACTGCGCTTGTAACTCCCACTTTGGATATCATCTTTGGGGTTCATCTCTGGCTTTGGATCAGAACTATAATTGCAATAGGTCGATTAAAACACTAATTGTATCAACAGCTCTGGTTTTTGGGTCCTTGCAATAATTACAGTGCATCGTTAACACTTGACAAGCCTTTGGCTTGCAAGAGTTATATGAATTTGTGCGAGCAAAATTCGTCCTTTTTTCTTTCTTCTTGACAGTTTTTCCGATTTTTTGTGTCTTCTTCTTCTCTGACACTATGGGCCCTACGACCATGAAACTTGGGACTTATGAAGAGCTTGATCTGAACATGTGCATGTCACTTTTTATTTTCGTCTTTGATTTCGTTTTCTTAGTTAAAACGCCATGTGAAAAGAGTGTATTTTTTGCAAGTAAATGCGTAGCATTTAACCCACATCACACACAGTTGCACAGCTTTGTGCGAGCTCTCACTGCGTAAGCAGATAACACGGCGTATGCTAGATCAGTCAATAAAACCTTAAGTCAACAGAAACCAAACACTACTCGGCTTATAAGACGTATTCAAGCTGTGTTGTTTGCAATATATTATTCAAGAAATAACCCATTGAAGGAAGTATTTTTGCGTTTTAATTTTTGTCAAGTGTTTAACATTTCGCTAGCGAAGTGAGGTTCTAGTTTTATATATCAGTTGCATCAATATACTCTTCACATCTCAACTTTGAGCTCAACTCCGGTTCTCAATTGGACCCTGATTCTGTATACAAACAGCCAAAGTTTTACTCACGCCATAAAATGTAAAAAAAAAAATGAATTGCTAATGAAAGCGTTAAAGGAAGCTCTTTCGCTTCAGGATAAATGGAGTTAATTTAAACAAAGGACAAATGTTTGTTGTGATTTCTTATTCACCAACATTCAAGAGTTCATTATGATCCAATAATGTCCCAATATATGGCACCTTGCTTAGAACGCCGCAAATAAGACCATCCCGGAAATACGACCACTTTTGTCCAGTCCCGCAGGTGGTCGTATTTTCGGGGTTCTGGTGTATCAGATTTGAAGCTTCTCCGACCAATAGTCCAGGAGGATTAGTCTGGAAACTGTGTTTGAAGAAAAAATAACTTTGACCTAAATTTGATCTTGACTTTCAAGGTAAAAATAATTTGCGGATTCGGCGAGATCTTGTCTTCCGTAACACTTGTACCAATATTCTTCTTCCTGCGTCAAATAGTGCAGAAGAAATTTTCTGGAAACCATTCACACAAAGGAAAGCATTTCCAGAATACCTACGGACTTATTCTCATTTGGAAATAAAGGTTCTACGTGGGAATGACTGGTCCGGACTGAAAAAGCAGTCATGGTTTGAGGGTAATATTATACGTCGGCTGTGGAACATGCTGCTGCTTTGATTACTAACAAAGTGACCATTGGTGGTTCACATATGAGAACATTAGGGTCATGCTGGCTATTTTGATGAATCCAGCAGCCCGTGTCTTTTCAAAAATCCAGAACAACTATACAGTCGTTGCATTCGTAGGATCTGAAAAGGTGTTTCCACGTGATTCTCTTTGATACGTTTTTGTAATTGATACGCCAAATTGTAGTTGATAGCTTTTTAGCTGATTGCTCATACAGGCAAAAATGAAATAATCTGTTTTCTGCATATTTTTCTGCATACGAATCTATGTCAAATAACAGCTTTGGTTTTCTTCGGTTCGTTGGCTGGCCTATCTCCTGGATTGATATTCGTCCCTGGTGTGCTTTCACTTATAGTGCCATCGTGTATAACTACGTCAGTTGTGGAAAACGGGTACTGTGTGGACAAGGCTTTACTTAGAACTTTTATACACTGACTCTGTGAAAATTATTACCTGAACGATGGCTTTATAGCAGCAATCATAACCGAGCCATATTGCAGACAGCGAATCCAGATATAACCGAATACCATAATAGTCCATATGCCAAAGCACATTTGCGTTTAACATTTGCGTGTGTACCGATTATTTGATGCATTTTATGCTTAAGAACATTGAATTGGAAACTCAAATTTTTGAATTTTTGAAACGTTATGTATTAATTCACACCCCTTTTAATGCTGCTAGCCGAAACGCAACCCTTGTCTTGGAATGCAGCAAAGGCAATACGACGATATTAGATCGTGCTAAGCAGCCAGTGGTTCTAAAAAAGTTCAGAAGTAATTTCATTGCTAAAAAGTAGCAAAAAATGGTCTAGTCTCCTTACAGTCTCAGACACACCCTACATTGCGGTATATATTGGGTATCAGCTTTTCATCATCAGTATCATTGAGGTTAACTGGAGTACTTTTGGAACTGACGTGTTGTTCTGAGGATGCGTTGTTCTGCATGTCTTGCGCAGTCGTTTTTGAAACAAACTGCACAAGTAACTGCAAAAAGCGGTGTCATTTTATTCGCTTCCGGTCCAGTATCTTTTTTGACCAGAATTTGGTATGGCATATTTGATAGTTTTGGACAATTGGTGGTTGAGAATGAAAGTTGTTTTCGCTTTTAATGAATTTACCAGCAGGCCTTTTGGAAACAATGAGCCCGGCTGCCTGTGCATGTCCAAATAACATTCCTATCTTCCACTTTGGCGGTTGAGAGCTGCTATCTGAAGCCGCCAAACAAATTCAGCCATAGAAATCAGTAACCATGGAAACATTAAGAAGTTCTATGAGCGTAATTGTCCCGGTAACGCAAAACGGAGTCAATAACCAACGGCGTGTTTCATTGAATAACAGATAAACTGTAGCAAAACGCTTGACACAAAGCGGGAATGAATTACTGACATCTGGAACAAGACAATGTTCTCATAGAAAATGAATATTGTGGCAGTTGACACATTCCCCTTATTCTCCGCATGGATTCAAGTGATACCACGACTTTGATTACAACCCCACTGTAACGTGATTGCGTTGTAACAATTATGATATACATGCATAATAATTTAGTGTGGAAAACAACTTGTGAATTTCAAAAGGGTGCAGTGACCATTAATGGTTAAGTACAAAGGCCC
Organism: Protula sp. h YS-2021; assembly: GCA_949752745.1. Taxonomy (NCBI): domain Eukaryota; kingdom Metazoa; phylum Annelida; class Polychaeta; order Sabellida; family Serpulidae; genus Protula; species Protula sp. h YS-2021. The sequence goes on along the minus strand of OX457026.1, from coordinate 42,812,543 downwards.
AGGAAAACAGCAAACAGGTTTTTCTGGTCGCATCGTGTCCTTCGCTAGATTTGCACAAGCTGCTTTCTTAGTAAGATTGCTGATTGTGGCATTTGTGTAAAAACAGGCCAAGCTGTACCCTGGCAAGTGAGCGCTGCAACACTGCGAGTAAAAGGTGGTTGCTGGTTAGAGACCAAAGGAAAGCAGCTGTTAAGAATGTAGGGACCCAACCATATTGAGTGGCAAATGCATATTCTGTCAAACTGTTCCAACTTTCTCAACAGCAATACAAAGAAATCTTAAGAAATCACAAGGCGACAGCAAAGAAAACTGTAGTTGGGGCTTTTCCGGAAATGTCATCTGGTGTTTTACTGCGTTATGGATTACATCAGGAAATTTGACATAGAGCTGGAAAGGGACTATTACTATGCAGGCGAGAAGTTGAAAGGGTGGATCGTTGTTGACAGTATAGAAAATCTCAAAGTAAGAGGTAAGATTCGGTTTCCCCAACTGAAGTTATTGTGAACTTGTTACAAAATGATCGTCTTGATCATAGCATCAAGCCGGCATTTTCATGAATATGAAACAAGCAATCACTGAAAATTTCTGTCCAGGAACCGTTACGAAAGCATTATTTACTTCTCCTAGATGGATAGTTTTGAAATGGAATAAAATACCAATAGGCAAAAGATTGAAATCGTTCATTGGTGATGTTGTTTCCCTGTAACTACACCGAAGTTGTCTAGAAATTAATTATTATTTAAAGTACCATTAAATTGACCTATCTTATCTCACATATAGTTAATGCATCGTATACATGTGTTGAACAGTGTGTTGAACAATATGGTTAACATATGTTTATCATATGCTGTACTTATTATGTGGAAAACATATGTTGACACTGTGGTGAAAAATATGGTTCTTTGATAAGTCACTTATTTTTGCTATGGCAATATATATGGCGAGTATATGTTAAACATATTGTCACCACATGGTAAACATATGTTCATTTGGTCAACATATGTTCAGCATATAACAACTTTGTAAACACATGCTAAACGTATGTTTCATAATTTGGTGAGATATATATGGCGAACATTTGCTTAAGATGTCTTTCGACATCAGTGTAACAGGCTATCTTGCCCCCCCCCCCATGTACAGCCCCCCCGAGGGGGGGGAAGCTAGACTAGGCTATCTTCCCCCCCCCCTCTGGGATATTTTGCCCCCTCCATAAAAAACCGAATAAATGAAACAAATACTTAACTGCAACAGAACTTTTAATGGTAAATGATCTCTATACAGTACAATTTCTTCTGTGCTTGAAAATGATCAAGTTTTTGCGTAATTCAACAGTCATTTACACAATTCACTGCAGTCCACTGCGCTTTTGGTCCAACCACGTCAATGCCGATTTATTTTCATTTATTTTTATTTATTTTCATTCACTACTTCTTTTCAATATTTCCTCTACTGATCAAGTTATTAATTTACAATCATTACAATCAAAAATGAAATGCTCATACCTTTTTGCATACCCGTTTAAACTTCTCAATTTGGAGTGAACTTTTGCCGCAAAATCCATTTCCCTGAGATTGTTTGTACTGTTATGCATTATTGTCGAATACAATTGATCAATCAAAATGGATTATAAAAAGAGATGTGGCTTTATTGCAGTCAACTCTAAATCCCCCGACAACTGTGAATAGAGAGCGAGTAAACAGACGGATTACCCTTTATGTAAAATACAACTAAAAAAAAACTTTTATTTTAAGGGGGGGGGGGGCAAAATATCCCAGGTGGGGGAAGCTGAACAGGGGACAGAATATCCCAGAGGGGGGCAAGATAGCCTGGTCTAGCTTAAAATACAACTAAACAAACTTTTATTTTAGGGGAGGGGGCAAAATATCCCAGGTGGGGGGGGGGGGGGAAGCTGAACAGGGGGCAGAATATCCCAGAGGGGGGCAAGATAGCCTAGTCTAGCATCCCCCCAGGGGGGGGGGGAAGCTAGACTAGGCTAGCTTGCCCCCGGGGGGAAGCTAGACAGGGGGCAAGATATACTGTTACACCGGCGCTGTAGAGGGCCCAGCCTTATAACCATTCTCCGCATGACATTAAAACTGTTGGTATCGATATTTTATGCAATACATCACGTAACAAGCGCGGTTTATTTTGAACAAACAAGCGAATAACATTGACCAGTCGAAGGAAATGTCGCTTTTATGCTTTACCGGAAGCTTACAGCCTATCACGTCCTCAACCCAGTCCTCTGTCTGTTTATATTACATCAACTGTCGAGTTCTGTCTTGCTTGGAAGTGGTCAAGGACAAATGAAACTTGGCACTTAGAAACATCACTCTGTCGTTGCATACGGCAGGTTAATAATAGGTCGATTATTCCTAAAGCGTTATATTACGGCCTTACTTATTGTTTCTCCTGCGTGATTAAAAAAATTTCATTAATACGTTTTTAAGTAATTACTATTTCTATTTTTTATTGTCATCAGTATACTGCTAAAAAGACGAGGACGCTAAACAATATTGAATATGGTCACATGACTTTGGGAAAATACTGTAATCTGATTTGCCGATTCCCAATTCAACCATTTTTTACTTTTAATCGAAACGCAATTCTTGATAATTAGTGCGGTAATATGTGATCAAAACGCCATTTATGGCATGTATTAAAGCATACATTGACTTAAAATTAAACATTTTATTACTGGAGTGCTATTCTGCTCTGTCCTTATTTTTAAGGATGTCCTTATTTTTAAAAATAAGGATAAAAAAGCTATTCTGCTCTATCCTCAAACTTAACAAAGTCCTTTAAAAATAAGGATAAAAATTAAGGATGAACCATCTAATCTCAAGAATAAGGACGTCCTTAAATATGAAGACAGAGCAGAATACCTAGCCAGGTCAGTAATAATTCATGTTTCCTCAAAATGAGTCACTGTTAATTGACATCGCCGAGTATTGTGGTTTTTAAGCCTCGACGAAAACCAGCTGTTACGTACTCGAACTGGCTGTAGTATTGTAAGGCTTCGTGGGCAAAACTGTAGATATGATCAGATTCCAGTGAAATCAGATAAAAGATAGAGGAGTTAGATGTGGAATACCTGAGGAAGCTTCGTCGAATATTTCACCATGTATGGTCAATCAAACACAGTCCATCGGTTTATTTCATAATTATCGTAACTATCTTTCAAACATGCGGTTGACTGCGTAATTATATGTCTCCCCCTAAGGGAGGCATATATAGTATGTGGTGTGTCCGTCCGTCCGTCTGTCCGTCCATCCGTCCGTCTGTCCGCAGTGAGTTCTTATGAAATTAACGAGTCAGTTTTTCTCAAAACATACATACATATTGGGATACATGTTTAGATGATGCCCGTGTTATTTTTTTTTCGTTCCTTCAAAAATTCTATTTTTGGCAAATTTTTTAACATAAGGGGGGTTTTCGTGCATTTTTTTCACTTTGGCAGGGTAGATCTCCAAGACGTCGCAAGAAAAACACACATATAGCGCAAATGTATACTGCAAAGTTTTTTTTTCATTTCCGTTGAAAATGTATTTTTGGCGATTTTTTAAAATTTATGATTTTAAAGTTTTTTGGTCATATTGATGCGATATCTCCGAAACAGTTTGTTGGATTAGACTGAAACGTGGCAAGAAGAACCCACATATAGTTCAAATGTTTACTGCGAAGTTTTTCTTTATTCTCTGTAAAAATGTATTTTTGGCGATTTTTTAAATTTTTTGGCTCTCCAATGTTGTACTTTTAAACAGGAATTCTTCCACGTGACTGATTGGGGCGTTTTTGTCTTAGCAAAAATACTGTCCAGTCAAGTTAAACATAGGCTTAACACCGTACAAAAAGTGTAATCGTTCGTCAGTTGGTGTTATAACATGCTAAGATCATATTTGGCATATATGTTAACCACGTAGTCAAATTCGGTGATGTTAACACCATATGATGAAACATGTGGTCGACGCATGTTTTCCATGTGGTAACAATGGATTGAAACATTCGGCGATTATGGCGTAGACAGGTTGCTTTTCACGTTGCTCTTGCTTTTTTTTTTTTTTTTTTGGTGCGACATTTTTATAAACATGGTAATATCTTATTTTTTTATTTCCAAAAACTGCCTTTCATTAACACAACAGAAGAACGACGTACATAGATATCGTGTAGGAAACCAGGAAACCCCGAATTAATGCTTTCGCTGCACGAGATCTTCCCGTGCACCAAACATCGCCATTTTGCGCACGAGTGGGTAGTGTACTCATCAAACTAGTGGAGTTTTCCGTTGAATGCATCAAACACGCAAGACTTACGGCGAGGAAAAAAATAAACTTGTTTTTCACATCCCCTTGCACCCTTAGCCGGGTCACTAAATTCCCAAATAAATATAAAAAATCACCCGGCCAGGTCTAAAAAATTAGAATAAAAATTAAGAAATCGACCAAAGACCCGGGTGTCTTAAATTTTAAAAGTGAGAAAGACTTACACTGGAAATGGCTTTCTACAGGAGAAATTTACACCATTATTTTGCGCTTATGCTTTGAGCAGTCACATTTTCATATAAAAATCAGCTCAAATGATTCAATGTAGCAACTTGTAAATTGATTTTATATGTGTTTTGCCATATAAACATTTTATAACTCATTAAAATGTATTTTGGGAAAAAAGAAATAAAAATTTGACCAGTGCAGACTGACCAAAATTTTCAACCAATAACAATAATAATAATAAATAACCTTCGGCCCTGGTCGGGTTTAATTTTTCGGGCGTTTCTGAATATATTAGAAATAAAAACAGTGCTTGAACTATTTAAAACAAGCCATCGTAGAGAACACAACCTCAAAATTCCAGATGTAATCCATGGTGACCTTGACACGTGCACCACCCACTGCTAAAGGTCATCTATGTGCCAAATACTGTAGGAAACTGATTATCAAGGTGTGAGTATCACCGGGAAATGGGTGCACGTTTAGACGAACGGACGGAGAGCTCGACATACACCCAAGCGGCTAACAACGGGCGTTTATTTTTTGTTTGGTTAGAAGATATCGCTAATTTTCCCTTGAAATGCTCTGTTCTGTAGATTTGGTTGAAGGATTGGGAAGGGGTGGGGCTGCTGGGGGTTTCAGAAACCAACCCAACAAACCCGCCAACATCTTTGGCCAGTGGTACATGTTAGAGGCGAATTCATTCAAGGGTCACATTTTCAGCCACTATTGAATGTTTTCACTTTCGTTTCTGCTTAAAATTTTGATTTTCAGGCAAAATGTAGGTGTATCTTGACACTCTCAACTGACAAAATGATTTTCATTATGAATTGCTCTGTCGCTAATGGGCTTGTTTTTTTTTCAGATCTAGGCATATTTGGGTCCGCAAGAAAAATCATTACGTCAGTTTAGAGTACCAGGACACACCTATATTTTGACTGGAAATGAAAGCAGAATAAAAAATAGTAAAACATTACGGAAAGCTCTAAAATCGAGCAGAAAAGTGGCCGTTGGATAAATTCATTTACAGTTTCTATGCAAAAACGAAATTTTGCAATTGAAACCCGTATTTAAGAACACGCTATGATGGCGTACAATATCTGCTGCCCAAGCCTCTTAATCTATTCGCTGTGGACCATGAACGAACAATATTGCGCGGGTGCGCTACAGCTTGTGATTTTTTGACGTCTATACACGTCGTCGATTTTCCTATTCAACGTTGCATCAACGACACCAATTGAGTATGGGAGTTTTTATGACCAACACCAACGTCACCTCAGTATTTTTATCCAACGTTTATTCAACGTATGTCAAAGACGTTGAGTAGATGTTGATCTATGGTTGCGACAAATTACAACCGAATTACCACCAAATTTTATGTTGCGAAAGTTGTTTTTTGCTACCAAAATCAACGTCTACACAAGCTGGTCTAGTTACACTTGGGGATTTTCAATCCCCTATTTTATTGCTTTCGTACGACTCGGTAAGGTGTTACCGTATGTTTCCCTTTTGCACCAAAACCTTGTCACGCTAACTCCTCTGAGACCTCTAGGGCTAGGACGGCCAAATTTAGCAGAGACATAATGTAGCATTTCTAGTAGGTCCAGCTCAATATTTTTTAGAAATTCATTAACATTTTATTTGTAAAAACGGACGTTTAAATTTGAAATTTGAAAACCTTGTCACGCGAGCTTCTCTGAGAGGGTTAGGACTAGAGCAACCAAATTTGGCAGAGACATAATGTATCATGTGTAGTTGGGCCAGCTGAATTTTTTTAATAAAAATTCATTAACATTTAATATGCAAAAATGGATATTGAAATTTTGCCATTCACGCCCAAGGCAGGCAAACGCGTTAGTTGCGCAGTTAAGGGACCTGGTATAAATCAGCATAGGCATATTGATTACCCAACTGTAACCAATGAGAGCGATTACAGCTTGTGAGTGCATGTTGACTGCAGCGTTTCATTTTTCCCATTTCCTAAAGAGTATCGAGTCTTCACCCTTTGGGCCTAAAAATATACATATTTATATAGTTTTTGGTTTTTTAAAGATTGTTTTTAGTTTACGCTATTTCAGATAGAAATATGAAATTTGGCTCCCCGACAGAGGATTAGGAGACATTTTTTCACCATGACCATTATCTCGAAAGCGGTTAGAGATAGAGCGATTTTGAGCTTATTTGGGACCTTCTGGCCCTAAAAGGCGATCAGCAAGACGTACCCCAGTGACCTTGACCTCCTAGTTCATGCTCAGTTTTTTGAATTTCAAGAGATCAGAATCGCATTTTTCGACCCTAAGTGTAATTTCCCTACTCGGTAGCGAAAACAGTCTAGCTTGAATGTGTTTTTTTAGTTGTGTAGAACATATGCTCGTTTCTGTATATGTTGAAGTACGATACTTGTTAAAACCAATATCTGGCAGGGTTTTGTTGTATGTGACGTGGACAGTATAACAGTGAATTTTTTACTGACTAGGCGTGCGTGTAATGTTGCGTGGTAAGGCCCACGTCGAGTGGAAAGTCACGAGAAGCGGAGAACGACGCACAGTCAAAGAGGACCAGTACTTCATAGATGACAAGGCAGTCGTTTGGGGCAAAGGTATATTTTACCATGATAAGCAAGATAATGTAAATGTCAGCATGCACAGTCTCTCCATGCTATAATTGTTTTCATGTGTTTTTTTCTGACGTTTTAAGTTCACCGCATATTTGCGTATTTTCTGTGATGTTGCTGGAGTGCAGGCCTCGCTGCCGTGATAGGCAGCAGAGAGGCAACACACTGGTACGAGTGTTAAATTCCATGGAGTGCCATTCTAACATTTAATGCTAATTTTTGGTATCAAAATGTAAATAAAGATATTAAGAAATCAATGTGCATATCTTTAATTTATATTTTGCTATCAATATTTGTATTTTACATGCCAAAAATTTATTTTTGAGATCAAAAATCAATTTTACAAACTTGTAAATCTTAAGGGATTCAAACTTTTATATAAAATTTAACGAATCGTGAATTAGGTTTTTGAGATGAAGAACTGAGATAATAACAACCCAGTTTTCTCAAGAAGTGCTTCTTTTCTGTGCAGTACAAAAGTAAAAGAAAGATTCCGTGTGCAGAGATCAATCATTATTTCATTCACAGATGTTTGCTTCTGAAGTCTAGAAATAAAAAATTAGACTGATATTTTGATATCAAAATTTAATGTTTGAGATCAAAAAATAATTTTCAAATTTCAAAATAAAAATTTAAAAAGTCTCCTTCTAAAATAATGTGATTTAAAATAAATTTTTGATATCAATAAAAAAATTATTGAGATTTTTCCATCAAGAATCGAACTTTTGATCTCCAAAAATCAATTTTAGAGATCATCAAATCATTTTTGATATCAGTAAATATTTTTTGATATCTCTAACTATTTCTCGATGTCACGAACACACTTAGAGATATCAAAAATATAATTACAGATAGCAAAAATTAAAAAATTAATATTGCACAGTAAAAATGATTTGCGATAGCTATTCAGATCGCCTGCAGCCTTTCATGTCGTAACTTTTAAAAGGTCTTTGTATTTATGTTTTACAATTTGTGAATGGTGCTTAATAATTAATTATCAAGTATTAGTTCATATTATTTGTGTGTGTCAGTTTTGGTTCTGTTTATCTGTTGTATCTGTGTGTCTACTTTGTATGTGTGTGTGTATGTGTTGTACTTTTGTAAATACAGTATGTTGTATTTGTGTGTGACTGTTGTATTTGGGAGGGGGAAATGTGTTAAAGTGTAATAATTTACAGTCAGTCAATAGTCAATGAAAAGTCCATTTTACTCACAAATGTTTTTCGTATTTTTATGCGATATCCAAAGATGATAAGTTGAGATATGCGAAGTGTTTCCACCTGTTCTTGTTTCTGGATGCCTGCTTTCTTTTAGCTTTCTCCCATTCACAGACCTTTTAATTGCTGACTCTTTTAACATTAATTATTATTTTAATTAATATAAGAAGTTTAATGGTTGTAATGATTGTAATGATTTAATGATTGTAATCAAGTATTAATATATATTATTTTTAATATCATTGCAAAAATTTGCCAAAGTGATGTGAAGTAAAACATTAAAATTCAAAGGCTCAGATCGCTTATTTATCACTAAAATCGAGCTTTCTCGCGGTTACTTTGATAGTAAACCAAATATGAAAAAAAATTGAGAATTTCAAGAACGCGTAATTTTTTTCTCGCCTACTTTTGACGAATACTGACGGGAATTGACTTCATACATATCCTGCATGACCGGATGACCCAAGGGTGGAGGTACAGAGACTGTGATTGCTGCTATCTCGAAGACAATTCTAGATTAAGATTTTTCCTTCGTCTCTACAATGTCGCTTTCCCGATGTCTATTAATTCAACGTCGACTTCCATTTCCAACCTATTTGCGACCATGATTCAGCATCTGTAAGCTGCCGTTGTCCGATCCTAGCCACATAAAATCCAACCACATTGTTTTAGAGAATTTTAGATATTTTCAAAACAGAACGAGTTAGGAGTATAAACGATATTTATGAAAAGGATAAACTTCTGTTTGGGGCTAACATTGCTGGAGCCGTTCTATCACACAACGGGATACTTCGTCATTGATTAAAACCAAAGGCAGGTTAAAATTATTAATGTTTATTTACATTATGTAATAAAGTGCAGAGGGGCGATAGTATACCGGGATCTGTCACGCGAAGAAACTCATTTATTAGATATACAGATTTGAAGTTATTAGCGAAAGTCATTAATTACACACAAAAAAGTATATGCAGTTATTGCTACTTGCATACATGCAGTAAAAATGCAGTACTCGGTTTGATTTATGTACTGAAATTAAATTTCAAATGACTGCCTGTGTGTCAGTAATACTAAAATCAAAAGCAGCAACAATAAAGTGAATTTGCTTGTTTAATATTTCTGTATTTTATGATAGACTAATAATACTTTCCTATCTGTTTTATAAAAACATAGAGTCGCCCCCGCTGCATGCCAACAACTAACGAGAACCTGTTTCTCAAAGGCGAAATATGGAACACTTGGCCAAAAAAATAAATAAATGACTTCTCCCTATGAGTAGAATTTTAGAAAATTGTCAGCCTGATTTTGGTTTGTCTTTTCCCTTGCAGACAATGTTTTTTTTCAGGTTCCGATAATCTTTTAAGACTTTTTTTGCCAGTTTTTCTGGAAAAAGAAAGAGTTTTGCTAGTTACTCCGTGAAACAGCGTCTCCCCCCCTCCCAACTCTCAGAAAGAATTGTGCGTAACTGAAGCTGATTTTGCATCCAATTGGCTTCCTTATAAAATTAACACAAGCATATCACTGTGCTCAGCATATTCAGCGTATGCAAATATCATTCATGTAATGCACAGTGTGGCTGTTGGAACATGTAATAGGCTCTTGCAAATGCTGCTGCAGCCCTTACGCGATTTTTGGTGATAAAAAAGTCACTTTCCATATGCTACGTTTTGATCATGAAAATGAAAACAAGATGAAAACAAAAAGTGAGGTGCACAACTTAAGATCAAATACTAAGTATGGGTGAAATTTATGATTCCTAGGGCCAGTATTGCCAGAATAGTAAAGACAAGCTAGACCGTTTTCGTTACCGAGTACCGAACTCTTAAATTCAGAATTGACCAAGAACGAGGAGGCGAAGGTCACCAAGGCACCTCATCCCTTAGAACTTCTCTTTTAGGCCAAAGCGGTCGAAAATAAGCTAAAAATCGCACTACCTCTAACCGTTTTTGAAACTTCGAGTTTTCGACATTGACCCTGACCGAAGAGGTCAAAGTAACCTAGGTACCCCTTAAATAACGCTTTTCCGACCCTTTTTATGTTCAAAGGGTCGAAATAAGCTCAAAATTGCTCCATCTCTAATCGTTTTCGAGATAATAGCACACTTCCGGTTTTTTACTTTTATCATTGCTGAGAAGGTAAAGGTCACCGAGACACCTCTTACATATCGTCTTTTTTAGGTCCAAAGGGTCGAAAATAAGCTCAAAATCGCTACATCTCTAACCGCTTTCGAGAAAATGGCACACTTCCGGTTTTTGACATTGACCATGGCCGAGGAGGTTAAGGTCACCGAGAAACTTCTTACATATCGCCTTTTAGGCCCAAAGGGTTGAAAATAAGCCCAAAATCGAACTGTCTCTAACCATTTTCGAGATAATTGTCAACTTCTGGCTTTTGGCCTTGACCGTGACCCAGAAGGTCAAGATCACATAGGTATCTCTTATGTGACATTGTTTAGGCCCAAAGGGTTGAAAATCAGCTCAAAATCGCTCATTCTCTAACCATTTTCGAGATGATGGTCAACTTCCGGTTTTTTGCTTTGACCATGGCCGAGAGGGTCAAGGTCACCGGAGTACCTCTCACATATAGTCTTTTAGGCTCAAAGCATCGTAAAAATAACCTTAAAAGCGCTCTATCACTAACCGCTTTCGAGATAATGGTCAACTTCCGGTTTTACGTTGACCATGACCGAGGAGCTCAATTTCACCAAGGTACCTCTTACATATCGTATTTTAGGCCCAAAGGGTCGAAAATAAGCTCAAAATTGCTCTATCTCTAACCTTTTTCTAGTTAATGGTCAACTTACGGTTTTTATATTGAGCATGACCAAGGAGGTCAAGTTCCTCAAGAATCTTTCGGACCTACCAAGCGACATTCCCACCAATAACCATAAAATCACACTACCTCTAACCATTTTTGGAACTTCGGGTTTTCGACATTCACCATGAACGAAGTGGTCAAGGTAATCGAGGTACCCCTTACATAACGCTTTTTAGGTCCAAACGGTCGAAAATACGTCTTGCAGGTCGTCTTTTAGGCCCAAAAGGTTCCAAATAAGCTCAAAATTGCTCTATCTCAAACCTTTTTCGAGTTAATGGTCAACTTCCGGTTTTTATATTGAGCATGACCGAGGAGGTCAAGTTCACCGAGGTATCTCTTACATATAGTCGTTTAAGTCTAAAGGGTCAAAAACAAGCTCTAAATTGCTCTATCTCTAACCGTTTTCGAGATAATGGTCACCTTGCCGATTTTTTCTTAAACCATGGCCGAAGAGGTCAAAGTCACCGAGGTGCCTCTTACATGTGGTCTTTTAGGCCCAAAGGGTCGAAAATATACTCAAAATTGCTCTATCTCTAATCGTTATCGAGATAACTTCCGTTTTTTACATTGACTATGACCGAGGAGGTCAAGTTCACAGAGGAACCTGTTACATATAGTCTTTTGTGCCCAAAGAGTCGAAAATAAGCTCAAAATCACTCTATCTCGCGACAAAATTTGACAGAATTTTTCGGACCTACCAAGCAACAATCCCATCAAGTTCGAACGTTCTCCGATGTTTAGCGGCTGAGATATTTCGCACAGAAGTTTTTACGTAATGACGTCATACGCCTTCTCTAATAGCGTAACGTAAGTTAAAAGTTGATAGAACCGTCCGATCTACCCAAGGAATGAACAGATCAAGTTTGAAATTGATCCGATATTTCGTTCTGGACATATCTTGCACACAAGATCGTATTCAAAATATATACATATTTTACGTGATAACGTCATATGGCGCACTGACTCGTTGTACTCGCAACAAAATTTGACAACCGCTTTCGGATCTACCAAGCAACAATCCCACTAAGTTTGAATTTTCTTCGATGTTTAGCGGCTGAGAAATTATGCACACAAGATTTTTACGTAATGACGTCATACGCCTTCCATTATAATGTAACTTGCGACAGAAGTTGACAGAACCGTCCGACCTACCCAAGGAATGAACAGATCAAATTTGAAGTCGATCCGACTTTTCGTCCTTGAGATATCTTGCACACAACATTTTGTTCACAAGAGACTGACACACACACACATACACACGCACGTACACGCATATGCACACACAGAACGTACAAACACTATGTCTCCTCTTGGTCTGAGAGGTACAATAAGTCGGCTTCATTCCTATATTATCAACACTTTCACGACTTTGTGAAGTAAATTTTTTACTACCACTCAAAATAACATAAACAGCTCTTTTCTTTTTATTTGGAGGGGGCGGATGAAGCAGGCTGTATTACATTTGGAGATTTGCAATCCCCTAGTTTATTGCTTTCGTACGATTCGGAAAAGTGTTTTCGTATGTTTCCTTTTATCGCCAAAATCTTGTCACGTGAACTCCTCTCAGAAGGCCAGGGCTAGGACAACCAAATTTAGCAGAGACATAATATAGCATGTCTAATTGGTCCAGCTCAATTTGTTAAAGAAATTCATAAATATTTTATATGCAAAAATAGACATTGAAATTTAAAATTTGAAAACCTTGTCACGCGAACTCCTCTGAGACCGTTATCTCAAAAACGATTGGAGATACCTCGGTAATCTTGACCACCTCGGTCATGGTCAATGTCAAAAACCAGAAGTGGGCCATTATCTCAAAAACGGTTAGAGATAGAGTGATTTGGGGATCATTTTCAACCCTGTGGGCCTAAAAGACGTTATGTAAGAGCTACCTCAGTGACCTTGACCTCCTCGGTCATGGTCAACGTCAAAAACCGGAAGTTGACAATTATCTCGAAAACGCTTAGAGAGAGAGAGATTTTGAGCTTATTTGGAACCTTTTGGGCCTAAAATTTGGGCTTATTATCGATCCTTTGGGTCTAAAAGACGATATGTAGGAGGTACCTAGGTGACCTGGACCTCCTCGGCCATGGTCAATGTCGAAAACCGTAAGCTGACCATTATCTCGAAAACAGTTAGAGGGAGAGAGAGATTTTGAGCTTATTTGGAACCTTTTGGGCCTAAAAGGCGACCTGCAAGACGTATTTTCGACCTTTTGAACCTAAAAGCGTTATGTAAGGGGCACCTTGATTACCGTGACCACTTCGGTCATTGTGAATGTCGAAAACCCGAAGTTCCAAAACCGGTTAGAGGTAGTGCGATTTTATGCTTATCTTCGACCATTTTGGCCTAAAAGAGAAGATGTAAGGGAAGTGGTGCCTTGGTGACCTTTACCTCCTCGTTCTTGGTCAATCCTGAATTTTAAGAATTCTGAATCGTATTTTGTGTGGCCTCCAATTGTAATTTACCCTACTCGGTAGCGAAAACGGTCTAGTTTTATTTAAGCTATTCAACAAGTTTCCCAAACTCAAAGAACGAATTTTCTTTGCAAAAACGTGTCTGCTGTAAATTCATGAAATTTGGCATAAGGATAGTTAAGGTCAAGGTTGAAAATGCTTTTTCAATTTAATATTTCCTAATATTTGGTTATTCATCTGGCATTATTTTCAACGAAATCCTGTAATTTTAAGCTTTTGGTATAATAATTTTATGCTCCCAAGTGTGCATTTCATACTCGGTCGCTAAATCGGTCTATTTGTCCAATGTCTTCTAATTCTAAAAAGAACTTTTAGTGTCTACAATACTGCCTAATAATGCTTCCAGATCGAAATGTAACTACCGTTCAGTTGGTTTCGCTTGTGCCATGATAATCCTTTAAATATTATTATCTGAATACTTGTTTCCAAAGTGAATCTTTGAACTTTGAACTATAGACAAGAAAAGAGTTGCACTGGGGAAAGTCGAAGAATGTACACACCTGTCAAATTTTGTCCCTATTTTATTCTCCATATTAGACCTTTATATGGTTCTCTACACGCATTGTATAGGGCAGCTTACTAAAGCCACAAGCTTTTTTACGCCAAAGTTTTTCTTGGTTGCAGTTCTTGAACTACAACGGAGCTGTAACAGGAGAAGTAGCTCTCCTCGTCGACGGTGTTAATATAACGATGGGGAACTCATAGCACTGATTAAATTTTGATGACCTCTTATTAGAAAATATCAAGTGCCTGCAAAAGATCTTATAAATTTCAGAAAAAAAAACAAGTAGCAAGAATAGATTAACAGACAGCTATTGATAACAGTTACACATTGATGTCAATTTAAGTTCCTGCAGCAATTGGCATGCATTGTGAAATTCTATATCAAGAAGCACCTTTTAACTTATATTTAATTACACACAGAAATTGCAATCTATTTGAAAGGTCAGTACTTTTTTATTTCGCGAAGAATAGAAGATCTGAACTTGTACTTATTCTTAGCTGATTTGAAAAAATGTAAATTTCAGAGTGTGATGTGATATTCACAGAGTGCGATGTGATATTCACAGTAATTAGGAAATGTGAAATGGGAAATAAGAAATATGAAATACGAAATATGAAACAGGAAATACGAAATAGGAAATAGGAATTAGGAAATATGACATAGGAAACACGAAATAGGAAATAAGAAATAGGAAATAAGTATTAGGAAATACGAAATAGGAAAAGGAAGTAGGAAATATGAAATAGGAAATATGAGTTACGAAATGTTAAGTATGAAATACGAAATAAGAAATAGGAAGTAAGAAATAAGAAATAGGAAATAAGAATTAGGAAATACGAAATAGGAAATATGAAATAGAAAATGGGAATTATGAAATATGAAATATAAACTAGGAAGTCACCACGGGGATTTGGTAGTACTTAATGCTCTTGGTTCAGCAGCACAGGTCAGCTGCTTGTAGATTGGGTTGCCGACCAAAAGCGCTGTGTGGTTTGTTGAACTTTCGATTCCGTTTTGAATTTTGAATTTCAAGATGAAATACTGACCTTCTTATACCTGTGAAGAATAACATCCCACCTGGAAGTAATTTTTCGTCGCAAAATGGTTTTCCTGAGATTATTAGTTCTCTTATTTACTAAATCTTATGCGGCAACTTAAAATTACCCGGGATTTCTTATCTAGCTGTTTTAATCGCCTGTTACAATACATCAATAAAAATTAAAACAATAGAGATGCGGATTCGTTTTATTTCAATACAGCGGCTATGTGATTGCCACTGGAAATTCGATGGAAATTGAACAATCAGATTAACCTTACTAATTTTGGTTATCACAGAGTCGGATATTACAAGGATGATAAAGGTTGCAATTGTGGCTTTGATTCAGCAGCAGAAAGAAAGATAAATGGAGAAAAATAGGGGAAAGCTAGAATGGCTGGGGCGACAGAAAAAACGCCTAGTCTAGTCTAGCCTAGTCTATCTTCCTTCTGGTGGGAGGCTGTACAGGGGGCAAGATATACTGTTACAACGGGATTATCATTGACACCACAGCTAAAACATTTTTTCGCATTACCGTCAGAATATTTATATCTTTAAAGACCGCATAGAATGTTGTCACATTTCTCAGGTAAACTGAAAAGGAAACTCGTTTTTATGATTTACAGGAAGGCATTTAAAATTTCATGTGAAGGCACAGATACATCATAAAAGTTAAATTGTTAATTTGTTATTTGATTTGCAGAGTCTTGACTATTGCTCTATATGCCTTAGTAATCTATTGGTATAGTGCATTATTCCGAATGTAACAATACGTCAAATATTATGTACATTAAAACCTCAGTCTGGACAAACCCTGAAATACCGGACTGGACAAACAACTGCCAATACCATACAAGAATTCTCAGTCCCGTTTTTCCCCATTAGTTTACATGACCCTTGAAATACCAGACACCTCTATGTACCTGGCAAAATCCGCCAGTCCCCGTTATCCGGTGTAGGCAGGTTTTACTTTATAATTTAGTGCTGTTATTGGCGGTGAAATGCATTCCCAAATAAGTTTACCACTGAAACAATGATAGAATTGATTGCTAAATACTTGATTCGAAATCCCATCTTTTTGTGTGCCAAGACGTTATGTTTTATTTACATTTCTTATGGTTTGCTGTTTTATAATCCAAAGCCGTAATCAATGAATAGCCGGTGTAAGATTTGTGACAATGCCATAGCTGCTAAAAGAATTCGCGAATCTTGAACACCTTCTTGGCATTTATAGTGACGTTTATCGGTATGCTGTGTAAAGATTTTCCGAGATTGTTTTTACATGAAATATAATTCTATGATGATGAAATATAATTCTGTGATTTATATCCTTGTTTCTCAGCGTTGACGGAAATGTTAGAGGTCAGCATATCAAGAAATTCTATTACAATTGCATGACGTCTACATGCATGCACACAACTATAACTTAAAATAATGAACATCGGTATACATATATATATATATATATATATATATATATATATATATATATATATATATATATATATATATAGTTATATATATATATATATATATATATATATATATATATATATATATATATATATATATACATGCATGCACACAACTATAACTTAAAATAATGAACATCGGCATACATATATATATATATATATATATGTATATATATATATATATATATATATATATATATATACCGATGTTCATTATTTTAAGTTATAGTTGTGTGCATGCATGTAGACGTCATGCAATTGTAATAGAATTTCTTGATATGCTGACCTCTAACTTACACAGTTCAACTAAATTTAAACCAGATTGTCCATGGACAATGCCCCAGGTCACGAATGCTGATATTAAGATTTATGACATGTAAGTTTGTAGTATAACCTTTAACAAAAATTTCAAGACAGCAAGGCTGCGTAGCTGGCTTTGTACAAAAATGGGTTATCGCCAATACACCCAACAGCCGTCAGAAAAGTAGTGGCCACGTAGGCAGTGATGTCTACTACCTTTAAACGAATGACGGTCTCAGTATGAAACAAGATTTCCATTATTGTTTTGGCAACTGCTAAAAAATATTTTAGCCAGGTGGATCCTTGTTCTCATATAATCAATTAGCATTTTATAATGCTTTCACTAAGTCCTAAGGAGACGTCTTTGTGTTTTGGAGAAAGTCGGTTTTCGGTCAATATTTCCACTAATATTTAGCGATTCGACAAAAATAATAGCCAGTTGTACATTTATGCTCCCTGCCATTTATGCTCCCTGCCATTTATGTTCCCTGCCATTAATCAAAATTTTAAGACTTTTCAATAAATCTCCAGAAGAAAATACATTTTCAGGAAAATTGGATTTTAGCCAAAATTCAGTGATAATTTTTGGGCGATTTATCAGAAAGTAACAGCAAGATTAGACTGACATTTTTATGGCAGTGAGGTCTTCTGTGGTGTAGGTTTAGATTTTAATAAAAATGTTTTCACTTATATCACCTCCTATATTCGACCAAAATGTTTCCACAAAGATCCTGGGAGAAGGCATGTTTTACATGTACTTAGCGTTGAGATTTAAATGACAAATTGGTTGTTCACGAATATATCCAATTTATTTTTTTCCGAAACGACAATACAAATTGTAGCCAGGTAGGTACTGATTCGGAATTCAGAACAGTAAGATTATACAGGCCACTTTTTCCGAATCATAAAGAACAGCAAGTAAAAGCCAGTTAGATACTAATGTCCGCTACCGTCACTGGAGTATAAACACAGCAAAGTTACACCCCTAGCGTTAGTGAAGATTTTAGTACAAA
Organism: Protula sp. h YS-2021; assembly: GCA_949752745.1. Lineage (NCBI taxonomy): Eukaryota > Metazoa > Annelida > Polychaeta > Sabellida > Serpulidae > Protula > Protula sp. h YS-2021. Next base: position 42,794,605 of record OX457026.1, on the reverse strand, counting down.
ATTGGTTTTTCACCAATATTTACGCCTATTTCTTTCGAATCCGACCAAAAGAAATATAAGTAACAACCAGGTAAGTACTAACGATCGCTATCTTTAGCTACAATTTCAAGAGAGTAAGGCTATATCTTTGGCGTCAGTCAACATTTTACTGAAAATCCGCGGCTTTATAGTCAATCAAAACAAAAAAGCATTGGTCAGGTAGGTAGTAAGGGCTGCTATGTTTACTTAAAATATCAAGACAGTAAGGCTGTTTTTCTTGCGTTAGTTAAAATATTTCGAAAAAAGGGTTTTCTCCAATATCTACTCCAATTTGTGGCAAATCATAAAAAAAAGAAATAAATATAGCCAAGTAGGTACGAACATCCGGTTTCCTCATTCAAAATTGTAAGATAGTAAGATCATTACTTTAGTTAAGATTTTGATAGAAAAAAGGTTTTTCGCCAGTATTTCCCCTAATTTCTTCCTAATTACGAAAATAGTATTAAAGGAGAGGTAAGCACCACTGACCGCTACCTTTAAAAGCTAAACCGTCAAGAGGGTAAGGCTATTTCATTTATGTGAGTTGAGATATTACTGAATTTGTTTTTTTGCCAGTATTTCCGCCAATTTTTTGACGAACCACCGAAAATGGTAGCATGTGAGCCTCTTTCATTCAAAATTATAAGACGGTAAGAATATATATCTAGCGTTAGCTAAAATGATACTAAGAAATTGGTTTATCGCCAATATTCCACCATTTTTTCTAACTGAGAAAAACTATAAGCCAGACACGTACCAATAACGCTATCTTTACCTAAAATCAGAGTCATTTCTCTGCTGGGAATTAAAGTTTTACTGAATTTCTTTTTGCTTTTTTCGGCAATATGTTTCGCAAATTGTTCGTCAATCACAAAAAAGTAACAGATAGTAATGCCTGCTACCTTTACTTAAAACTTTAAAGCAGCTTTTTTCCTGGCGTTAGTTAAGATTTTTCGAAGAAATTTGGTTTTTCGCCAATATTTCCTCCAATTTTTTGTGAACAAAAATACCCAAGAAGGTACGAATGTGTGCTTCCCTCATTCACAATTTTCAGACGATAAGATTATATAACTGGCGTCAGAAAAGTAAGAGCTAATTAGACACTTATGCTCCCTATCTTCTACCAAGGTTTTAAAACGTTCCGACTAAAACCCTAGGGGGTCCTTTCAAGAAAAATGGGTTTCTAGCTAATACAGCATCAGCGTCTGATGACGTCATGAAATTGAAATATTTCGAAAATGGTTCCATTTAAAGCTTTGGAGCAACATATGCCATAGACTACTTTTTTGCAAGGAGCGTTTTGGTGACCTACTTTTTAACTTGTGACGTCATACTGGCGTCAGTTGTAAGTTTTCTATTTCTGAATGCGGGATTTCAACAAAGTGAGCAGAGAAGGCTTTGAAGAAACGAAAGATAAAATACATTTCTAAAAGCCCTAACCCCCTCAAACATACCCCCTGCGCCACTCCTCCATCTAAATCAACTTAGCACATATCAGCACAAAGCGCTTTATCATTTTAAGCAACAGTACAATCAGACCTAAACAGGAATCGGACCAGAATTAAATTATTTTGTGGTTGCCCTAAACATGAATATGAAAACAGGGCTGTCGGAATTTGGTTGTGAAGGTAAGTTCCTATGGCACGAGAGACTTAAAAATGTGCAAAGAAATGGGGAAGAGATTAGATTATGATTTTAAATTAGTTTTAGTCTCCGCATGTTTCTAGTTTTTTAAATATATGTTTCAACTTCCGGTTGAAAATCGTTGATTTTTTGTGTTTGGAGAAGCCTTGCCAAGGTGTACCATCTTGTTGATGTTGTAGCAAAAAAAATTAATTGGTCCTTATTTTTAGTCGTCTCAAGGATCAAACTCTGTGAAACAATTGTTTGTTGGGCTCGTCGAGATGTATGGAAGGAGCCAGAATATCGGAAATTATACAGAAAACCAGTGGTAAATTGATTGTGGTCTGTGGCGATTACCCTGCATTGCTTTGACGTCACACTTCAGAGCTTATTGTAGTAACAAATGCAATAGCCTCATGAACATTCCATTAGCTCAAAAGAATGCATGACGATGTAAATTGCCGGTGCCTCTTTGGCCATGGGCTATACCGTGGTGTGGCCTCTGTCGTCTGCCCGTCCATCTGGAAGATTTCAATAAATACTTTCTCTCCTACAATTTTTATTTGACCACAATAAAACTTTGTAGACAGATTGCCCGCTCAAGGCATGCTATTATTTTATTTTGGCGATTTCTAACTTCTCGCCAATCTGGCGAATCGAAAACCTCTTTTGCTAAACCGCTGTCTCTTTATAACAATTTGTGAAATTTTGCAAGAGGATAGTTAAAAGTATTTGTTATATTTTTTCTCGAAAATTTTTTATGAAACTGGTGTGGTGACATTACTTTTAATAAACTTCGCTGTGGAATACTATATTTTTAAGGCTTCGTTATGGCGATGCTGAGCTCTCAAAGTGTAAATTTTGCTGCTCGGTTGCGAAATCGGTCTAATTCATTTATTGTTTATACAGATATCAGAGGTCATGAATGCAATTAAAATTAAGCTGAATGATAAAGGTTGTTAATGTAGACGACTGTTCCCAGAGTTTGCGTTGTTGTTATATAAATACTACAATTTACGTGAATAAACATCAGCAGACCAAATTATACTGAAGGACAGAAGAAACTTAACATGCAAATGAAATATATCATTTTGAGAAAATTATTTATTCAATTACTTTCATACCCACAATAATGCAAGATTCACTTATTCTTTAACATAATTTTACACAAAATGATCCATACTCCTAAGCGTCTGCAAAATCCAGACTGACAAAAGATGCGACTGTCACAATTTCGGCGTGCACAGAATTTAACGACCTGAAGTGTAGCTGAGGGTGGTTTTGAGGAGGCGGATTTCGAGCACGAACCTTCCTATCCAGATGATCCCAAAGATGTTCTATGGGGTTCATGTCCGGGGAATAGGGTGGCCAATCCAAGATGTTGACATTATTTCCTGCCAGGTAATCCCTAGTCGCCTGAGCGGCATGCTGGCGCGCATTATCGTGCATGAATATCGCATCAACGTTCTGCTGCACATAGGGGCCTACTTGCACCTAGGGGAGTATTGAGAACAGTATTGATGTAGCGATTTGCAATCAAATTACCATCAATGATCAGAAGCTGTGACTTCCAGCCGAATCGAATGGCTCCTCACACCATCACACAACCGCCGCCAAAACGATCCACCTGATTGGCTGCGCATGCGGCGAAGCGTTCGCCGATCCGTCTATACGCGCGCTAGCGGCCATCCGCGCGGTATAATTGAAACTGTGACTCATTGCTAAATATCACACGTCGCCAGTTTTTCAATCTCCACCCTCCACGATGGTGGTTATCAACCCACGTGTGGCGTCGTATACGTGTCCGAGCGTTCAAGACGACGCCGACGTAAGGTCTCCGAGCGCGTTATCCGTGTTCACGAAGACGTCTGATGACCGTTTTTGTACTTATGTGGTTGTTGGCTGTGCCTGGGATCTCCATCGCTCTGGTTGCAGCACTTCGAAACAGATCGCGCAGGTGGATCAAACGATCTAGATTTGGCGTAGTTACTCGACGCCGGCCGCTTTCTGGTCGGTTCCGAGTGCACCCAGTTTCATTATACCGCCGTTGCAACTTGTATATTGTAGTTCGGCTACAGTCAAAGCGCCGTGCCACTTGGTTGAGTGGCACACCAGCTTCTAGCATGTCAGTAGCGTGGTCGCGACAGTTTTGTGGAAGTCGAGGCACCTTTATGCGCTCGATACTTAAACCAAAATTTATGTAGAAACGTTGCAATATCTGTCTTCGAAACAACTGATAGTAAAAATTAGGCATCAACTAAAGCAGAACGAGCTCCTGTCTATCAATATGGTTTAGAGCTGTATACCACATTACCGCCTTGATAATCATTGTATTGGAATAAAACAATAGATTATGTCGTAGATTTAGGTTACTAACAATTATTCAAAGTTTCAAGCAAAAAAAATTTAGAATAAGAAATATATTTCACTTTTTGTATGTTAAGTTTCTTTTGTCCTTCAGTATATAACTGTTGAATTAAGACCGCTCTGCGGATAAAAGCGGGTAAAAGAGAAAGACAAGAACACACCCCTTTTTGTATTGATCAAGTAAAAACTTAATACACGAAAAACAGAAAAAAGATGACAAGCAATCGATGGCATTTTGTCGTCCTGAATATAAAGTTGTGAATTCTTGCAATTGTGGCAATCCTTTGACAACTAAGTAGCAGGAACGTCTATTATACAGATAAACTCGACGATGGAGCTATTTCAATCATGCCTCGAGGAGAACACAAATTTCCATTCGAGTTCCAGCTTCCAGAAAGTTCCCTGCCGTGCTCCTTTGAAAGCAAGTTTGGAACTGTGCGTTACTACCTGCGAGTGATACTGGATATTCCTTACGCCTCTCCTCCACAGGGACTCAAGTATTTCACACTCATTGGTCCACATTTAGATTGTATGGATGACAAGTATCTGGTGAGAAACTGCATCAAATTTCATAATGCCGAATTTTGTCAAAATTTTATTAATAATATTATGTGTAAACTAGTGATAATAATAATAATAGCACATATATAATTTATTTATTGTCTTCAAGTAACTTAAGATTTTTATTTAATAATGTTATACAGTTACTTAAAATTGATGAAGTATCCAATTTATAGTTCACTGAAGAAAAAATCAGTCAGTAAATTGTATTTAATGTATATTTATTTATAGACATGTTACTTAAGTCATTAAAATAGAAGTTCGGTTTGAGATATAAATAGCTCTAAGGTTATGTACTTGAAAAGGGTGTAGAAAAATTGCACCTTCATCTTAAAATGTAAAGGGGCCTAAACCTTTTCCAGGTATGTTTTTTTATGATTGTCTAAGAGTCTCGTCGGCAATGACATTATTATCACAAAGGCGCTCATACAATCAGACAGGCAATCAAGTTGATATGATAAGAAAGAAAATCTCAGCAAAACTGTAATGATCTGCTTGGCAAAGCGTGCATTTGTCATTCCAAAGATACTTTAATTTATATTTGGATTGCAAAAATTACTTTAAGCATATTGATATAAAAAATAATGTTATCCATATGAAATTCACCATTTAATTTAAAAAGTGCTATACACAGTTTCAGTTACAAGACTACAGTTTAATTTATCAATGCTTGTTGATGTGTGTTGAAATAAAAGGAAAACGTTATACTCGTGCTCTAAGTAAAAAAAGTACGAAATATTATAAATTTTACAAGTCCCCCGTATCAAATAATATGGAGTAATTGTCAGTTGCTTAATATTAAACTCAACCCTTAACGCTTTGCTTGCTTCTGAAACGAATTATCGGCGCATTGTTACGAAAAAAGCCGTTGGTGGGATCATATTTCTCTTTTCTTTAGTGTTGTCTGGTCTCCACAAAAAGCTATTTAGCTCTTAACCCTATAGCCACAAGGATATCTGCTGCCTGGCGATAACCTTGTACACTCTAAATGCTTTTTTGCCCATCTCGTTTTTGTGCAGAAATATCATCTTATTTTCTTGCCATTTAACGGGATTTGTCATCTATCATTTAGTGTTGCCCACCGGCTAAAGCAGTGCCTGTGTTGGAAATAAGGTTACTCGCTATGCTCTTCAAATTGCATTCGGCGTCCCTATTTCTACGCCTGTTCATACTGAAAGTGTGACATCAGGCAGTAACCAGAATTTCGCAAATAATCATATTCCTATTTGAGATATTTATATGTGTCTGAGCACAATCGCATGATTATTTCCTGGACGCCATGTGTTTCCAGTACATTCCTGCAAACTTCTTTTGACCTGTTTTGCTTCAGCCAGTGCGCAAACACGCTTTTATATTTGGAACTTTTAAACAGCTTAAAAACACACAATGAAAGCGGATTTTTTTTTAAATAAGTAAGAATAATCTTTTGAATGATTGACAATAAAATGCTGAGGCGCTGCCGTAAAATTGTTGATGTTTCTCTGCAATAAAAGAGGTCTACCAACACACTTGTGTAGTGGTGTTGCACTGTAGGCAATGGTACCTCGCACGCTATGCACATTGTCAGCACCATCAGAAACAAGTGGACAGTATTTTCTTTTAAAGAGTAACTTTTTGAAGAAAAAAATGCTTCGATTTCTAACAGTTTGTTCGTTAGACGCATTTCCACACAACTTGCGTGAAATCCCTGATTATTCGGATTACTGTAACATCAACCATGTCTTCGGCGGATACATCTGTTACTCAATTCTGATACCTACTATACGAGAGCTGTAAAGATGTTTCGACTGTTATTTTTGAGGCCAAGCCGTCAGTGACCTTAACAGAGTCATTATTATTTTACAGGCTCCTGTGAGCTTCTCAGAGCAGTACAGACGATGTTGCTTATGCTGCGTTGCAGGACCTGTGGATCTAGAAGCTACCCTTGAGCGCAGTGCATATTGCTCTGGCGAGAACGTGAAACTCAAGTGCGAGATACAAAACGGTAGTGATGAAAAGTGCTGGGTTGTCTGCAGGCTACTACAAGTATGACAGCTTATGAGCTTTTATTTGGATTCATGTTAGGGCAAAGGAACCTCGATTATACAACCAAGAGGGAGGGGGCGGCTCGACTATCCTTACACCATGAATCTTCGCCGAATATTTTAACATATAGCTACCATATGGTAAACATGTGTTGACCACATTTTTAACGTATGTTTTGCATGATTGAGTTTAACACGGTTACCAAAACACGGTTATAGTGAACGTATATGTTAAACATATGGAAATCAAATGGCCAACAGGCGATTACCATATGTCGATGCCATATGTTATCAACATAGCATTATGACGTTAAAGTTAGGTTTAGCCAAATATGATCACCTGTATGTTACCATATGGTTAAAACGAGTTAAAAATAAGCACATTATAAGAAACATCGGTTGACTTTCACCGGATTATTTTGCCACAGGCAAACAAACTGATGGTGGTCTTCAGCTCACAGAAAGTTTTCCCTGACTCCCCAGTCAGGGAGGACCTGAATTTTACCCCTTCTCCGCAAAACCCCATTGATAGCCACCGAACCCTGTTTTTAAAACATTTCTATGTTTTTTTATCATTCCGTAATTTTCTTAGTCGAAACAGGAGGTTCAAAATAACAGAAAGGGACAACATATATGTGATACAAATGTATGCAAGTGTTATTTAGAACATTAAACAATACTTTCCTGAAACATGGCAACAAGAATTTAATGTCAGCCTGGGCCCCAATGACTAACGAGAAGCTCATTCCGCTAGCGAAATGTTAAACACTTGACAAAAATTAAAACGCAAAAATACTTCTTTCAGTGGGTTATTTCTTGAACTAGAACCTCACTTCGCTAGCGAAATGTTAAACACTTGACAAAAATTAAAACGCAAAAATACTTCCTTCAGTGGGTTATTTCTTGAACTAGAACCTCACTTCGCTAGCGAAATGTTAAACACTTGACAAAAATTAAAACGCAAAAATACTTCCTTCAATGGGTTATTTCTTGAATAAAATATTGCAAACAACACAGCTTGAATATGTCTTATAAGCCGAGTAGTGTTTGGTTTCTGTTGACTTAAGGTTTTATTGACTGATCTAGCATACGCCGTGTTAGCTATTTACGCAGTGAGAGCTCGCACAAAGCTCACTGTGCAACTGTGTGTGATGTGGGTTAAATGCTACGCATTTACTTGCAAAAAATGCACTCTTTTCACATGGCGTTTTAACAAAGAAAACGAAATCAAAGACGAAAATAAAAAGTTACATGCACATGTTCAGATCAAGCTCTTCATAAGTCCCAAGTTTCATGGTCGTAGGGCCCATAGTGTCAGAGGAGAAGAAGACACAAAAAATCGGAAAAAGTGTCAAGAAGAAAAAAAAAAGGACGAATTTTGCTCGCACAAATTCATATAACTCTTGCAAGCCAAAGGCTTGTCAAGTGTTAATAATATATTGCAAACAACACAGCTTGAATACGTCTTATAAGCCGAGTAGTGTTTGGTTTGTTGTTGACCTAAAGTTTTATTGACTGATCAGGCACACGTCTTGTTATCTATTTACGCAGTGAGAGCTCGCACAAAGCTATGCTGTATGCTGTGCTATCGTTAAATGCTACGCATTTACTTGCAAAAAATACACTCTTTTCACATGGCGTTTTAACAAAGAAAACGAAAGCAAAGACGAAAATAAAAAGTGACATGCACATGTTCAGATCAAGCTCTTCATAAGTCCCAAGTTTCATGGTCGTAGGGCCCATAGTGTCAGAGAAGAAGAAGACACAAAAAATCGGAAAAAGTGTCAAGAAGAAAAAAAAGGACGAATTTTACTCGCACAAATTCATATAACCCCTTGCAAGCCAAAGGCTTGTCAAGTGTTAATTATAGTCGTCACTATTTCAGACACTAAAATAGGTTTAAGTGAACGAAAACTGCTTGGAATCACGCCTTTACCATTTTGGTGTGAATTTTTATAACTTATTATTTTCTAAGTATTTTAAGACCATATATATGGATTGCAGACGGAATTGATAAAATTTTGCAAAGTAAATGGAAGTCGAAACAACATCTGTTTGCCAACGATGTATGGACGCCGGGACAGATATTAGTGTAGATTCGCCATCTAGATAGCGACAATGATAAGGTGTCGTTTTCACCCTACGTCAAGGTACCTCCACGGTTATATCACCCGGTGACGCAGGATATTAATGAAGTCAATTTTCATTAATATTTTTAAAAGAAGACGGTAAAAAAACTTGTGCACTCATAAAATTCTCATATTTAACGGCGTCGTTTTCGACTGTTTTCGAAGAGACCTGTTATGGCCTCGACTTCCGGTGAACGATAACATAAGAAGGTTGCGCTTTGATTGTGACCTCCGACGTGAAGGAGAAAGTGGAGTTTTGTTTGTGACCAAAATCAACGTCTAAGCAACGCTGCTTAATCCGACGCCTATTCAACGTTGTGTCAAAGACGTTGATTAGAGGTTGATTTATCGTGGCGACCAATCACAAACAAATTACAACCAGACTCAATGTTGCAGTTTTGTCGGGTAGGCATCGCAAGCTTAAACTGACGCCGGAATGTTTAGTGGGAAGAATTAATTACACACTTTTCTCAATGTGTTACTTCCTTGAAACGAACATCGTGTTTTCTTGAGTTCACAGGGAAAACAGGAATACATTTTATAAAATAATGATATTAGCTGATAAAATGTATTACAGTAAAACCTCGGGTCCGGACACCATCGATAAACCGGACAACTCACTATACCGGATTATTTTCCATTCATTTCCATTATAAAGAAACCTAAATAAACCAGACACCTCACTATTCCGAACACCATGTGCAAACTTTGCTGTATAGATAAGCCTAATAGACCGAACGCTTTGAATAATATTTGTGTAGCTAACTTTGTTTGCTATTGTTTGCATCGGACAACTCCATTGTTTTAGGGATCGGTATTCAATTAAGAGTCATAACGCACCACTTTTTGATACGTATACTGCAGAATAATGCAAACGATTTTATCATACAATTGGGCCTGGTGACTTTAAGGTATTTTCACATGGGACGTTTTTATCAACAGGAGTTGGGGGAGGGGTGGGAGCTTTTTTCCACTTTCCTTCCAAACAAGTCATTTTTAATTTTGAAAAAAAAAAATGCAGTATGAAATGCATAGTTTCTTTGAAAGGCAAAAATATTATGGTAATATTGCGTTAAAATGTGGAAAATGGGGGACCCTCAAATGCCGAACACCTCGATAAACCGAACAAATTAGCTCACTCCCTTGGGTGTCCGGTTTATTGAGGTTTTACTGTATATCTGCTCGGCTAAATAACCGGAACACACTTTTTATCCCACATAGAAGCGGTTAACGCGGTGTTTCTACTTTTGGAAAGGAAGTGTGAAACCTGAGTAAAAAGATTCATCATAAGCTTGTCCCCAGGGTACTCATTATGGAGGAAATGAAGTTCAACATTAAATACAGCGATTTTGTGTTCTTGCCTCAGAATAAGTTGTTTGGGCGAAATATCTACCCAGCAAACTTGCGACATATATTCCTGTATATTTGTAATCGCGACGTCTGTAGTTTCCAGCCTTTCTGAAACGTTGCATTTTTTCTTATTCGCAACCATGTGGTAGCCTCTGTCCATGCATTTGTTGAAGTGTTAAATGGACGCCGAAATTTGGTTGTAAACTAGACTGAATATCGCTAGACAGCGGGATGATCCACTTTCACAATCCACCAAAAAATTAAGTGCACTATTATGTGAAGGTCAAGGTCACCGAGAAACCTCTTATGAAACGTCTTTTAGGCCTAAAGGCTCGTATATGAGCCCAATATCTGTTTGTCACTAACCGTTTTCGATATAATGATCAATTTCCAGTTTTTTTACACTGATGTTAATCATAAAGATCAAGGTCACCGAGGTACCTCTTGTGTGATCCTTTTGGCCGAAAGGGTAGAAAACAAGCTGAAAATCTATAACCGTTTTCAAGATAGTGATCAACTTCCGGTTTGATCTTCGGCGAGGTCAAAGTTATCGGGGTACATTTTATCGTCTTTTAGGCCCAAAGGGTCGAAATCTCTAACCGGTTTCAAGATAAAGGTACTATTGCTAACAGTTCACGGGGTACAAAGATCACGTGACGCTTGATCTTGATCTTCAAGGTCAATTTTCAGGTTGCTAGGTTACTCTGTACACAGACCGTATGTGAGGAATGTGAGCCCTACTTCAAGCCATTTATCGTGATAAATAGGGGTTCCAAGCAATATTTTGACATCGGTTTGACCTTGACCTTCAAGGTCAAGGTTAATAGTCGCGATTCCAGCGAGATGTTATGCCCTCTATACATGTACCAAATTTCATCTTTGTATGTCAAATAGTCTAGAAGGAGTTTTCTGCAAACCATCAAATTAAGTAAAAACAAATAAAAAGAAGGCAGAAAAAAGGAATAAACTTTGAGAATAACTGCAAACTTATCACCATTGGCAAAAGTAGTTTCCAAGTGGGAATAAATGCCGAAACGACTTCTTTCCTCTGGTGTTGTATATATAAAAAGACAAATGACCGCCGATGAGGATCAGCTTTTAAGAAAATTAGAATAAGGAACATGACTATATTTTATACTGGCCTAACAGTTCCCTCCATTTAAAGTTTTTATGGCGCGAGCAAGTTTAGTAAACTAAAATAGTACGAAACATTTTCGTTGAGTTTGTGTTTATCATGTGTTACTTCTCTATTTTGACAGTGACAAATGTTAAATTTTTTGTTTGCTTCGTTTGTTTTTAAACAATCCAATCGTTAGCCTTGTTTTGCGTGCATTTGAAGTTTTACGTAAAAGGCAACGTAAAGATATACTTACACCTTATAAAAACGTGTGATGTAATTTTTTACGCACTATTAAGAACAGCAAAATGAAATTGCAATTTATCTGTTACGAATTCAATGTCCCTCTTGCGCTTTGACCTGATATTGATTTCAAAGAAATAAACACCTTGCAGTCTGACACCTTTGGCGATGGTCAAACGTCAGTTTGAGTCTTTTAAAGGACGCGTATCTGCGGTCCAAGTAAAGGCAAAATCAACTGCAGTAAACAAAATGCAAACAAAAAAGAGGCTGAAATGCAAAGGTTTAACAAAAATGAAACATGAAAAGCAATTGGTATGCTTCATACCGGCATGCTACAAGCGGTAGTCGCCAGAACGCTCGGGTGGGGGATGGGGGAGGGGAGGGCTGTATCAGTGATTTGTCTCCAACTTCGTCAAGAGACGAGCTCCGTCAGAGACCTCTCACGAGCGGACCATCCAAAGGTAACAACACCGGAGCAAGATTGAGCTATTCCAACAATGTACCTTCGCAATGGCTTGCAGTCTGTAGTGGTAAAGGCGATAGTGGCACCAGCAGACGTAACAGTACAGTGGATAAACTGTACTAAACCGGCTGCGCAAACGTGGGATAATGCCTCGGTGAGCTTACGTCGGAATAGTATTAAACCATCGGCGATAACGTCTTCGACGAGACTGGGAGACAAGCTATTTGGGAAAGCAATGGCCATCAACCTCGTGGAGCGGCGTAGTATTTAGCGACGAGTCGCGGTTTCTGTTGTGTCGAAATGATGCCGCTAAGGAGTATGCAGATGGCGAAGACAGCGATTCGCACAAGTTTGTGAAGTCGATAGTGTTACGCAATCGTCCATCAGAGAAATCCAGACATAAACATCATTCGTCGGTAAAAATTTCTATTCCATTCGTTTTGTCTCCATTGAACGTGACTGATCATTGCATTCTCGCGCGGCGTCTGATGGCATTCCGCGACTTCGATTGCTGTGCTGAGGAAAGTGCCCTGTTACAGACTGTGCCCCTATTCGGTTACACCTCCACATATGGGAAGTGCAGTGTCGGTGTAAGTAGCAGGCCGAAACCTGTTTCTAAGGGCTGAAATCCGGATATATCGGCCTTCCTGAATAGTCGCTACCCGAGCTCTACCCGAATGCGTTCGGTCGGGCATCAAACGGTTCGTAGAGAGAGAACATCAAATAGTCGTTTCGTAATCACTAAAGTGCCCGGTGTAACAGGATATCTTGGCCCCCCGGATATCTTGCCCCCCCCCCTAGGAAGCCAAGTTATCCCAGTATATCTTGGCCCCCAGATAATAGAAAAAAAAAACAAAAAGAATGCCTATTAATATATTTTATTTCTCATTACACTAAACTTTACACTAAATGTGACAGTACCAAAAGAACAAATAAATCGCAAGAGAGTGATGTGAAATTATTTAAGAGGTGCCAAGATATCCTAGTATATCTTGGCCGCCCTATGGGGGGGGGGGCAAGATATCCTAAAGGGGGCCAAGATATACTAGGATATCTTTGTCCCCGGGGGCCAAGATATCCTAGGATATCTTGTCCGGGGGGGGGGCAAGATATATGGGGGCCAAGATATCCTAGGACACCGGCAACACTGAATTTGGTGATCCTGCTCTCCAACAGTGCGCTCTCGATCTATTTGTGACAGGCGCGGCATCATAATCAGTCGAGAAAATTTCAATATTTTAATGTATTTTGATTTAGCAAAACCTTGACGTTCATTTTTCATTTAACTTTATGCAATGCGTGCTTTAATTATTGCCCCAAAGACAAAAACGGTGTGAAAACTAGACTGAATTTCGCTACATGTAGCGAAATAGTACCCACTTGCAAGGGCAGAGACACAACATATTTGGTCAAAGACACATTTTTCAGTGTTTCCGGATTATTATCTTGAACGAGGCCATCGAAGTGAATATAATGTAACCTCATTTGGGCACAAAAAAAAAATCAAATTCAGTTTTCTAACCGTTTTTGAGATACTGGTCAACTTACAGTTTTTGACCTTGACCATGATGCAGGAGGTCAAGATCACCGAGGTACCTCTTATATAACGTCTTTTTGACTCAAAGGGTTGAAAATGAGCTCAAAATCGCTCTATCTCTAACCGTTTTCGAGATAATAGTCAACTTCCGGTTTTTGACCTTGACCGTGACCCAGAAGGTCAAGGTCACCGAGGTACCTCTTATGTAACGTTGTTTAGGCCCAAAAGGTCGAAAATGAGCTCAAAATCGCTCTATCTCTAACCGTTTTCGAGATAATAGTCAACTTCCGGTTTTTGACCTTGACCGTGACCCAGAAGGTCAAGGTCACCGAGGTATCTCTTATGTAACGTTGTTTAGGCCCAAAGAGTCGAAAATTAGCTCAAAATCGCTCCATCTCGAACCGCTTTCGAGAAAATAGTCAACTTCCGGTTTTTGACCTTGACCGTGACCAAGAAGGTCAAGGTCACCGAGGTACCCCTTATGTAACGTTGTTTAGGCCCAAAGGGTCGAAAATGAGCTCAAAAGCGCTCTATCTCTCACCGTTTTCGAGATAATAGTCAACTTCCGGTTTTTGACCTTGACCGTGACCAAGAAGGTCAAGGTCACCGAGGTACCTCTTATGTAACGTTGTTTAGGCCCAAAGGGTCGAAAATGCGCTAAAAATCGCTATATCTCTAACCGTTTTCTAGATAATAGTCAACTTCCGGTTTTTGACCTTGACCGTGACCCAGAAGGTCAAGGTCACCTAGGCACCTCTTATGTAACGTTGTTTAGGCCCAAAGGGTCGAAAATGATCTCAGAATCGCTCTATCTCTAACCGTTTTCGAGATAATAGTCAACTTCCGGTTTTTGACCTTGACCGTGACCCAGAAGGTCAGGGTCACCGAGGTACCTCTTATGTAACGTTGTTTAGGCCCAAAGGGTCGAAAATGAGCTCAAAATCGCTGTATCTCTTACCTGTCGGCCTGTCGTTAAGGACGCGCGAAGTTACGTGACCTTTGACCTTGACCCTCATGGTCAAGGTTAGTGATGAATGTTTACCCTTTACTGAGTACGTTTTATGCATTCACACTGTGGTTCAAGGTCAAGGTCAAAAAATTTTGCGGATTTGATGGCATCTCGTCGCCCTCTATCTCTGTGCCAAATTTCGTCCTACGTCAAATAGCAGAGGAGGAGTTTTCTGGAAACCTCCGTGACGGAAAAAAAGAGAAGAAAAAAAGGAAAAAAAAGGACAGAAATTTCGAGAAAAATTACAAACTTATACCCATTTGCAAACGAAGTTTGCAAGTGGGAATGACCCCGTGACTGAATAGACCAAAGTATAGAACAAAGATACATTAACACGATTTCACAAAACAAATAAAGGGTAAGAAAAGAAGCAGATTGGTTACAACGAAAATGATAAACCTCGTTATTTTTAAATGGACACTGCCTCAAAATTCCGCAAATTGCATAACAATTTGTAATGTAGACCCATCAATTTTCTGTGCCTAGGCCATGAGCATTCCAAAACGTAGCGGAAGAAGAATTTCAATTGTGAAGATGCCTCTTCTAAGCCTTAATGTTCAGGCCTGAAATATACCCCGGATTTAAGTAAGGAATTGACGGTGGTTAAGTTAGTCAATAAAGTCAGTTGGTGACATCACCATTTTTAAGTAGCAACAGCGAAGCTCCATTCCAGTTGAAATTTTGGTCCGTGGGATTCATAAACTTGGCGTCGTCATAAATTTGATTAAGCGATTTTTCGCGCCAAATCAATGTAAACTAGAACCTCATTTCGCTAGTGAAATGTTAAACACTTGACAAAAATTAAAACGCAAAAATACTTCCTTCAATGGGTTATTTCTTGAATGATATATTGCAAACAACACAACTTGAATACGTTTTATAAGCCGAGTAGTGTTTGGTTTTTGTTGACTTAAGGTTTTCTTGACTGATCAGGCATACGCCGTGTTGGCTATTTACGCAGTGAGAGCTCGCACAAAGCTGAGCAACTGTGTTTGACTTGCAAAAAAATACACTCTTTTCACATGGCGTTTTAACAAAGAAAATGAAATCGAAGACGAAAATAAAAAGTGACATGCACACGTTCAGATCAAGCTTTTCGTAAGTCCCAAGTTTCATGGTCCTAGGGCCCATAGTGTCAGAGAAGAAGACACAAAAAATCGGAAAACTGTCAAGAAAAAAAAAAGGCGAACGGCTGCTCGCAGAAATTCATATAACCCTTGGAAGCCAAAGGCTTGTCAAGTGTTAAATATTGTTTTCAACCCCTTTTATTAAATAGCAGGCTCAAAAATTTAAAATGAGATAGGGTCTGAAACCTTGCCCGTAGACTTTTTGCGTAAGATATATTGAACCAATAGTTAGAAAATGTTGTAAATATGGTAAATAGGACTGCCAAAGTGAAACATGTTAACTTCTCACATTTAGAAGATAATGAAAGCTGGTCATTTACCAAGAACTTCAAATGGCAGAAGATAGGAGTTAATCTTTAAAAATGAATTTGGTAGACTGCATTCTTATTTCCATTTTAAAGTTCCTATTTTTTTGTCAAAACCTACCTTATACATAGGTAATATTGCAAAAAAAAAAAAACCTTGAAGATCCTATTTTGTATGGGAAACGGCGATATACTGGCCACAAGGAGCCAATTTAAAACAAACGAAGTTTACAAGGTACCCCGAACACGTCAATAGTCGAAAAGCAAGCCGCAAAAAAAAAAAAAACAAACAAACAAAAAACAACAAAAAAAAAAAAAAAACAACTGGACATGGCATGTTCCCAAATTCGAATGTCCAGGGACATTTTCACCAGCTACAGCCTACTTGAAACAACAATGATATTGATTTAGTGTAGAAAATTCGGAAATGTGGTCCAAAAAGCCGTTTCTGAGATCAGTCACTTTTAAAATTTCTTATCAAATTGGCCAATTTGGCAAAATGTACCAGACAGAACAGCCATTTTTAGTTTTACATTGCAAACAGAATTCGAAAATAAGATCAAAGTCATTGCCTGTCTTGTAATTTCCGAAATTTTCCTAAACTTAGCAATTTGGAATTTTTCACCTTGTTCTAATTTTTCCAAAATACCCCCTAGCCTCACATTAAATTATACAGAGAAAATATGTATCAAATTTGGACGTGTTATGACAAAAACACGCCGGATAAGTTGTCTCCATCACTAATTAACAAAACCTTTAAATTACATATAAATGTTACAAGGTCAAACTTTTTCATGTCTGAGTTACCAGTTAACTTATTATAATGTTATCATTATAGTGCTGTTAAGCTTATCACCGAAAAAAATATAGTGCCACAGATCCTTGACTTAATCTCTGATGATAAGAAAAGTGATATGGGGATTTCTGGGTTCGGTTCCAGCCAGTCAGCCATGGTGTATTTATTAGATTACCTCCTAAGAAGCGCGAAGAGCCTCTGAAATACATTAAAAAATGCTTGTGTATCCAAACTGAGGTATAGCGGGTATACCAAAACCACTGATTTTATGACTATGGGAATTCAAGTGGTAAACTCTCGGTTGTTAATTTCTTGTAACTGTTTAATTGTTTTACTTAAGGATGCATTTGCCACACTCGATTAATCCCAGTCCAAGGTTATGCCCGAATATCCTTACTTATGGGGAAAGTTTTTAATAGTCGGCGACATGATTTAGCTGTGTACCTCCTATAACAAGCTTCTGCTGCCTCAGTCTGCTGCTTGTTAACTGACCAGTTGTGGGGCGGTGGCCTTGGTACGCGATGTGACTTTGTTACGGTTGCAACGGAATCTGTCCTTCACCAGAAGACTCTTCACAGAATATTCCACTATATGGTTACCACAAGTTTCAGAATGTTTCTTACAGGGTCGAATTTGGCCATATAGTTACGAATATCTCATGGTTAAACATATGTTTCACTGAAATCTCGTAGACTTCGTAAAATGCTTAGTAGGGTAGAAACGGGGGTTCTGGACCACTTGATGACGTCATACTGTCTGGAAGTGACGTCATACTGTCTGGAAGTGACGTCATACTGTCTGGAAGTGACGTCATAGCGTCTGGACCGGAAGTGACGTCTGGACCGGAAGTGACGTCATGATAAGCGTAAGGATAGGCGCGGCCATCCATGACGTGATAATGACGTCATGATGACGTCATACTGTCTGGAGCGAAAGTTGCTTGATAGGGTGCTCTGGCCGAGTCAATCATCATGAAGCCAATGAACTCCACCTGTCAATCAGTGTAACCATGGCAACAAACCCTAAAAAGCCATGACCCCCCCCCTTAGGATATACTATGTACCGACCCCCCCACTAAGACATACTATGTACGGACCCCCCCAGAGCATACTATGTACCGACCCCCCCCCAGGACATACTATGTACCGACCCCCCCCCCCTAGGCGAGCAACATTCTGTCAAGTCAGCTGAAACCAAGAGCTGTTTGACGAGGTCTGAGTGGTATATAAGGCATAAACTCCCCACTCACATGAACTGCAGCAACGGTGGTGACCATATCAGTAAGTGGTTATTCGCATAGGTGGTTATAAGCATTATTGTAAACAAAAACTTTCATTATAGTTGGTTGATTTACATGAAAATTTCACTGTTTGATTCAGTTTTATGTAAAGTTTTAACATGATCATAGGCTTTTTGCGCAGCTGGCTGTATGCATTTTTACCGCCATTTTAACTTAAAATTGTGATAACTTTCGTTATAGTTGACTGAAAATTTCACCATTACAGTGCTTCTTCGCGGATGAATACCATTTAGCAGACTATTTGACTTCACCGTCAGATGTCTCTGCTGTGCAGCAGTACATCTGTAAGTGAGACATTCACAACCACAAGTACAATTCTGCTGAGTCAGCAATTTTAACAATTTTTGAACAAGTTACACACCATATTTTGATTACATGGAAGTAGCATAAAAGCATGAGTGAAACATGTCAACTAGTCAACTAGTGATACATTCTGCTGAGTTAACACACCATTGAAGTGGTATAAAAGGAAGAGAGAAACGTGTATTTTACTTCATTTCAGTTCTAGCAGTTGAAGAAACAACAACGATGGCAACAGTCTACTGTCATGATTGCGATGTGACATTTCCATCTCTGGAATTGTTCGTGACACATACATGCAAACCAGCTAGGTTGAAACGTGCTCATGAAGAGCTTGTTGAGCAGATTGAAGCCAAGAGACGAAAAACCGTACAAGATGGTGTTGAAAGACCTGATCCAGTCCTCTGCTGTAAATGCGCCAAGATATTTTCATCTTTGGATGCATTTGAGACACATGCATGTGATGAGATGGAAAATGTGTCTCATGAAGAACAAAGAAAGAAAGAGACAGGACAAGTAGGCAGAGGCAGAAGAGTGAGTCTTGGTGAAAACGCACAGGAAAGACGGTTTGAGCCTGAAGATGGATCAGATTTGCTACTTGAAATGCGACAACAAGAGAATAGAATCAAGAGACATTTGCTAGAAACGTTAAACCGTGGCATGAAATGGTACATTGTGGTACATGCACGCTTCAAGAAAATGACACCAAATGTTGAAGGCGTGATGGTAGAACACGTGGATAATGCCTTCATCAGTAGTCCGACATATGCAGCATACAATCCAACGGATATTGAGAAGGACTTACCAGAAGCCTATAAAGAATTGTTTACCAGGTTTGATGAACATGAGCGACAAGGCTCTGGTTGGGTGTTGGATAACATATTATTCATTGAAGTGCATACAGCGACGTCAGCGCCACTGGAAGCGAGCAGTTTTATCCCACTACCGAAGAAAGTAAAGACTACAAAGGCTGTGTTAAACATTCAGAATAAAGAAAACAAGTGCTTCTTATGGTCTGTATTGGCTCACCTTCACCCTCATGAGAACAACTCACATCGCGTGAGTCATTACACACCATTTGAGAACGAATTGAAGGTGGAAGGTATGACATTTCCAACACCGATTACAGACATTCCAAAGTTTGAAAAGGAGAACGATGTATCCATTAACGTGTTTGGATATGAACATGATGTAGTTGTTCCCATACAACTCAGCCGAAACACCAGCGCCAGAGAAATCAACTTACTTTTGATTAGCAATGACAAGACAAGACATTACTGCCTCATCAAGAATTTCAGCAGACTGATGGCTTATCGATCAAAGCATAAGGCTGCAGCTTTTTATTGTTTCAACTGTCTTCACGGGTTTATGCGACAAGAGCTTTTAGATGAGCATCGTGAAGTGTGTGGCAAGCATGGAGCACAACGTTTATCATTCCCCAAGGAACCCTTCATCAAGTTCAAGAATGTAGCCAAACAACAGCGAGCGCCGTTTGTCATTTATGCAGACTTTGAATGTTTCACGAAAAAACATGAAGGAGACAAGTATCAGCATCATCGTCCAAACAGCTTTGCCTATGTGGTTGTCAGCCAGTATGATACACGTGCTCCAGTCGTATATCGAGGAGATAATGCTGTGAAAGTCTTTTTAGACCATATGGTGAATGAGCGTGATAGTATTGTGCATGGTTTACAACAGAAAAAGAAAATGGTGATGACTCATGAAGATGAAGAGCATTATAAGAACGCCACAGATTGTTACATTTGTCATGAGCCTCTAGGAGCAGATCATGTGAGAGATCATGACCATATCAATGGCAAATAGCGTGGAGCTGCACATAGTGAATGCAATTTACAATTTCGACTTCGAAAGGATCAGCAGGATGTTGAAGATTCTTTCATCATTCCTGTGTTTTTCCACAATTTACGAGGCTATGACAGCCATTTGATCATGGAAGAAATTGGAAAGTTCAAAAATGAGACAATTACAGTCATTCCCAACACCGTTGAGAAATATATTGCATTCACCATGAGCAATCTGAAATTTACGGACAGTTATCAGTTCATGAGTACTTCTCTACAGAAGTTGGTATCCAACCTGGCGGCAGAAGGGAAAGACAACTTTTATAACATGACGTCACACATTCACGATAGCGACCAACAAGAGTTACTGTTGAGAAAGGGAGTGTACCCTTATGATTACGTGGATGAGCCATCCAAGTTTGCTGAAACACAACTGCCGTCCAAGGACAAGTTTTACAGTCTGCTCAGTGAAGAAGACATTAGCGATGAGGATTATGCGCATGCGCAGAAGGTGTGGGAGACATTCCACTGTACTACATTTGGTGAATACCATGACTTGTACCTGAAATCAGATGTGTTGCTGCTGGCTGACGTGTTTGAAAACTTTCGTCACGTATGTCTCAACACCTATGAATTGGATCCTGCTCACTACTATACAGCGCCAGGACTGTCGTGGGATGCCATGTTGAAAGCGACAAAGGTGAAATTGGAATTGATCAACGACATTGACATGTACCAAATGGTTGAACAAGGTCTACGTGGAGGAATATCTGTCATCACACACAAGCATGCGAAAGCAAATAACCCCTACGTAGCAGATTACGATCCCACGAAACCGACCAACTACTTGACGTACCTGGATGCAAACAACTTGTATGGCTGGGCCATGTCGCAAAGCATGCCGGAAAGTGGATTTATGTGGGTGAGCGAGCCAGAATCCATTGACTTTATGGATGTGGATGAAGATGATGAGATTGGATACATTTTAGAAGTGGATTTGGAATACCCATATGCAATCCATGATCATCATAATCACTATCCAGTGGCTCCAGAACGGAAATGTGTGAAAGTGGGAGAATTGTCAGAGCATAGTCAGAAGCTACGGAAAGATCTAAACATGAAAGGCAAACCTAGTGAAAAGCTCATTCCCAACTTATGCGACAAGAAGAAATATGTACTTCATTATAGAAATTTACAGCAATGTCTCACTGGGATTGAAAGTCATGAAGGTGCATCGTGCCATCATGTTTGCACAGAGCAAATGGTTGGCAAAATACATCTCCTTGAACACGGAAAAGAGAAAGTTGGCCAAGAACCCGTTTGAGAAAGACTTTTTCAAATTGATGAACAACTCTGTGTTTGGCAAAACCATGGAAAATGTGAGAAAACGCATGAATGTGGAACTGGTTCACCAGGAAAAGCGGTTCAAGAAACTTGTGGCCAAACCTTCCTTCCACAAATTTAGAATTTTCAACGAAGATTTGACCGCGGTACATTTGCGCAAAGTGGATCTGCTTCTGGATAAACCCATTCAAGTCGGCTTCACCATTCTTGACCTCAGCAAAGTGCTCATGTTCCACTTTCATTACAACTACATCATGACCAAGTATCCCGACGCCAAGCTGTTGTTCAGCGACACCGACAGTCTATGTTATGACATAGAAACGGAAGATATCTACAAAGACATGCAGGAAGATGCCGACTTGTTCGACACAAGTGACTATCCCCCAGATCATTTCCTGCATTCCAACGTGAACAAGAAAGTGCTTGGGAAAATGAAAGATGAGACGGCGGGTATTCCCATAGAAGAGTTTGTTGGACTTCGGCCGAAAATGTATAGTATGATGTATGGTGGGAAAGAAAAACGTACGGCCAAAGGCATCACTCGCGCGTTTCAAAGACGTATGAAACATCAGCAGTATAGAGACAGTTTGTTCAACCAAACGCAAACGATAACCACAGGGCACATCATTCGAAGTCATGACCACCAGATCTTCTCGGAGAAGTTGAGGAAAGTGGCTCTCTCTCCTTTTGATGACAAGCGATATGTGATGAGTGATGGCTATTCCACTTTGGCGCATGGGCATTACAGTATATAAGGGGGAGACACTTCAACTTTAGAGTTAGTTGAGGTGTGAACACTGAAGCGTCAACATGAATCGGAAAAGATCTGCAACAACGGATATGGATACTCTTGCTGATACAGTGAAAGACATGAATGTGAAACATCCTGATACTACCATCAAGAAATTAAAAGTGGAGACGACGGTACCAACACCACAGTCGTGGGATGGAATGCTTTCTCTAGGCAATGGAAAGTATATCAAGATTATGAAACAAAGTAATGAAGGTGTGGTAAACATTCGCAAATACCTCAGAGATGAGGGGACTGGAAAAAACCGTCCAACGAAAAAGGGAATTTTGCTGACAATACCTGAATGGAAAATGATGAAGAAGCAGGTAAAAGAAGTGGATAAAAGGCTTCGTAGACAAGAAGGTGGCTCATAACAAGGATACAATCATGAATGCACTCATGCCGAACGGTGGTGTTTACCTTACTGTAAATGAGAGGAATGAAGTGATACTAGATTCTAAGACAAGTTATCATCGGTTTAAACCTGAAGTGTGGAAAGACTTTAAAAACATACCACTTGAACCTGGGTTTAAACGTAGACTTGAAAATAAAGTGGAAGTGACGGTAGCTGAATATGATTCTAACATACGTGTAGAAATCTGTAGAAATCTTTTACAGGATTATCCAAAGGATTATAAGGGAGTTGTGCCAGATACACCATATACAGATTTGATCCTCTTTGATATCAAGAACTGGCGCGCAGTCTTACGATTCCTAGAAGCGATACAACATCCACTCTTCACCATCTTGCGAGCATAAAAACGTCTTTGCAGACAAGGAGACAGCTCATAGTTCATCTGACTGTTGAACGAGATGGAAGACTTTTTATCGGAATATAAACCAATTACGCATGGATTCTCATATCTGAGAAACGAATATGATGACATTGTGCTAAGACATTTTGGACAGTATCTCGTCCTATCACTTGATGACCAATCCGTGTTGAAGTATCACCTAGACAACAAGTTGAGAATACCCGGCTTTCTCCTAGCAGTCTCAAATGAATTAGAAGTGCGTGTGACTGAGAACTGCTTAGACGTGTTTGTACAATTTCGTCAATATGACGAGCTTACAGAATGCTACGACTACATCACCCTCAACACAGTGGAATGGTACGCTCTGTTACAAGCATTGGATTGGAAAGAACCTAACGCTTGAATTCAAAGAGGGAGGAATACAACTCAAGCGGGGTACCAAATCCATTGAGCTGACACAACCTATGCGTGTGATGGACATTGACTTAGAAGAAGGATATGAACTGAAACTGTCTGAACATGAAACTGTTAAAGTGATAAAGTTTGGTGATGTGTGTTATGTGAGCTTTCATAGCATTTACAAACATGGATGTAATGTCTATGATACCTATATCAATTTAGATTCTAATGAATGGTATTCATTGATGAATGTATTGAAAAATGAATGTGTTTGTAAATAAAAAGTTTGTAAATAGTGTAAATAGACTTTGTAGTTAAGAGTTTGTAGTTACGAGTTTATAAATAGACTTTGTAAACTTTGTAAATAGAATTTGTAAATAAAAGTTTGTAATTAAGAATTTGTAAATAGTGTAAATAGACTTTGTAAATAAAAGTTTGTAAATAGTGTAAATAGACTTTGTAGTTAAGAGTTTGTAAATAGTGTTTGTAAACTTTGTAAATAGAATTTGTAAATAAAAGTTTGTAGTTAAGAATTTGTAAATAGTGTAAATAGCGTTTGTAGTTAAGAATTTGTAAATAGTGTTTGTAGTTAAGAATTTGTAAATAAACGTATGTACAACACAATAAACAAGACTGTTTGAAACTTGGTTTGTTTTATTTAACAACAACAACAACAACAACTTAACTACAACTTAACTATATAACAACAACAACATTAATAAAACAATGGTTTATAATGTCTATATACAAAATCCTTTACAATAAAATCACCATCCTTTCTTTTTAATATATTCACAATATCAAACATACTCTGACCTCGAGCTCTATGCAATATATAATATACACAATAAAAACCACATGATGATGATATTGGCGTTTGTAATGATATAGAATTATACATATAGTCATTTCTTAAAAACATGTCTAAACGATCATCGAGAGGTAACAGTCCATAAGAGTCAAAATATTCCACAGGGTCTTTGTCATAATACACTGCCACCCAATGTTCTCCTGGTTCATCTTGATCGTCTGTGTTGATGACATAGGCGCCGCGTTGTAAAGATGGTAACTGGTCCATGGCAAACACGCCTTGAAACAAGTCTTTGGTCATGACATCATGACTCAATATGGCATCAATCTGCTTCGTGTTCATGACTGGTAGTCGAATTGGATGCTGCGATTTGCACTTATTTCAATAATGTTGTCAAATTCAGCATAGACAATGACATTGATGGTATGTTGCAAAGCCGTAGCAAAGTTCATTTCTAGCCGCAAATTCCCATGCTTGATCAGGGGAAAATGATCATCGCCATCATAATCCGGTGTTAAGTCAAACGAAAATAAAGCATAACCTCTAGGCCAATCTTCCCGTTTTATAATGGAACTTTTCCCACCATTCAATCGATCAAACGATTTGTAAAGCGTTTCAAAAGCGTCCAGGTATTTGCTCTGTGTAATGTCAAGCTTGAGAGGTTTGGATAGAACTGGTTCACCATCCGTGTACAGTTGCATATAGTCCAGATCAAAATGTTTGAAATCATATGGATTCCTCAATACTGATCCACCAAAAGCTTCATTATGAACCAGACCAATGACAATATGATTTGGTAATTGACCCAAAAAGATGTTATCTTTCACAAAAGACTGAAATCCTGCTGGAATAGCTAAGACTTTACATTCTTTTCTAGTGATGATGATCTTGGCAGGACTTTTCATCAATGCATCTGTATGTCCTAACTGAATACCTGGACTCACCCTCACTTTGCGAATGGTTAAAAATGCCTCTTTCATTTCTACCTTATAGGTATTATCTGAAGCCATCAATACATAGTCATCTTTTTGTCTATGGAAACACAATTTCAAACTGATGCCATTCGAAAGATCCTGCTCAAACAAATCTATCCTTAAACCACCAGTAAGCATAACATCACGGCTAAGACGTGTATGCAAATAACGATGATGTAAGCCATTATTGCCTTGCTCACCCAAGTCACCGCCGTCAGCATTGACATGAAACCCGGATACATATCGTTCATGATTAGGTCTTTTCACCTCATGACTATTCATTGACCCAGCAGTATCCTTGTACATGAGACGCATAGAGCGCTCAGAATGTAGACTTTCTTCCGAATCATGGATGAGATGAGAGATAATGCTGGTATAACCAAGAGTATTGTTGCTATGCGAAACCAAACGATCATTCAGAAACAATTCAATATTGGACCATAACCCATTAAACACATCATTGATGCAAGAGACATTATCATCTGCGCCACAAGCTGTTCCATCGGCCTTTAGAATGCGACATACAATATGAAGTTTGCTGTTCTTTAAATCCAGATATTCTTCTGTACTCGCAGGAATGTAGAATTCTATTGGAGCGCCTTCTCTAATACTTGTAAGTGGTTGATAGTCAGCATTATAACTTTTCTCTACAGCAGTTTGCGTCGGTGGTACGTGAAACCATTCCAATGGAGAAAGACTACATTCACACGAATGATTATGAATGAGAGACATAATTTCAAAAGATATCTTTGCGATATTTTGATGTTATCCGTCTGGCTGTTTTTCGTCTTCTGGCACGTTTCGTCGGTTGCACGCGCTTTTGTTCACCAAACACACGTTCTGCTACTCGGCCCGTCACATCTTTCGCGACATTCTTTGCAGCCTTCTTAAGATGTGGCGCAACGATCTTAGCCCCAGCCTTAAGTAGTGGAATAGCTTTGCGAGCCAATGATCCCAGTATTGAACCAATACCATCGCCATATTGGATTCGCGCTCCTTTGAATCCTGGTAATTCCCCGCCCACTTGACGAAGAAAATGGTTGCGATATGCAGACGGATCGTGTGTATAAGCTTTCATATTGCTTTTGGTCGAAAATGAAGTTTACAGATCACCTTTCCAGTTTGAAATGGAACATTATAACCTGTGTCGTCCTTAATATTCATTTCTATCATGTCAAATTTGGATGTGTTTACAGGAACATAATGTGGTTCGCCGTACGTTTTCATAACAATGTCGCCATCATGACCTTGTATGCCAACAGAACGTAGTAAGGGAACATAATAATCACCAACAACTTGTGGTTCACAAATGCTACAATACACATAAAGTGTATAAAATCCCTGTTTCACATCGGCTTTATGTTCAGCTGTACATGTTTCAGTATACCATTGATCTGGGATAAATCCTAAAATCTCAGCCAATCCAGCGGAGAATGACACTTCAAAACCATAATTTAGAAATAGAAACACACGTCGTCTAATCTTATCATACTTTATCCGAATAGCTTCTGTAAGATTCAGAGCATCAGTTGCTTCTTCATTCACTGCCTGACATATTTCTTGTATGGATCTATAGTAGCCATAAGGAATATTAATAGTCTCAAGTGTCTCTGTCAGTGGTTGTTGTCGATACTGAATAGAATAGTCCATGCCATGTCTCATCGTTGTCCATGTATGTGGATATTGAATTTCAGCTGAAGCCACTTCATATTTTCCGTTCAGATAAATAGTTCGAGGCATACGAATTTGATAATTCGAAGCCTTGTTGTTGGGATAATAGTTCATACTCGCATTGGTAGGCAAAGTAATGTAAAAGCTTGTTGACTCCATGATGGGAACTAAATGGTATAGGTGCGTTGACGTTGCCTATATACTTCACGATAGCGCGCGCCATTCAACCAAGTATGCAAATGGCCTTTTACATCATGATGATCTATGACTTCTCCTTCACAACAAGCACTTGTACATCTTATTTTTACAGGAATAGTTGGTTTATCTTCCTCACAACAACAACATAGCTCTTTCAGCCATGTTAAAAATTTTCCCATCCTTCAGGAAACCGTCTTTGTTGACGTTGTTTCATTTCTGTTGTAATGTCGTCACGAGTGGTCTTTTTACTAAACATTGTTTTTGGAATATTAGCATCAACAATTTCCTGGATAAATGGATGCCAGCCATATGGTGGTATGGCTCGTTCTTTTCTTCTTGTCGCCACCAATGCTTCTTTCATCAAATCAACCATGTTGGAATTTGCTATAATATCGCCCGTTTTCAACACAAGTTCATTCTTGTCTGTCCATGTCGTACCATGTTTCTTCAGTTCTGCTAAAAGTTGTGTTACTTTTCCATGATAGATAGGTTGAAAATGACTTAAAAATAACTTTTCTGGCTTTTCAGGTGATGATGATGAGGGCTTTTGCTGCCTAGACTGACTTGTTCGTAAATGACGACCAAGAAGTTGAGATATTTCTATAGCCTTTTCACGTGTTCGTTTCCCACGTAAAAGTTTATTCACTTTCGTTTTGATTTCACCATCTTTTCCCTTCTTTTCTAGCAACATTTTATATTCATATTCAGGAATGAGGACCATTTTCATCGTATGTTTCATTTTAGCAGCAGTTTGGCTAACAAAGGTAATGCCAATCTAGCAATAGCTCCAATGAATCCTCCTTTCTGATTAATCAACTTCTTTTTTCGTCGAAGGGATATCTTCTTATCTGCTAGAGTACGAAGCGTATGACGTTCACGTTTAAATTCCTTAAACCGTTTTGAGCTTAAGGGTAAATGTCCTTGCAATATATTCAAACAAATTTCAAACAAGCTTGTTAATTCCTCCTTTGTAGCTTGCTGTAGCAAGGATTTACGTCGTTTAGGCCCACTGCGTGCAAGCAAATGAAGAAACGGCTGGTTCGCTCGAATACGTTTAGACATCTTGACTGCGAATGGTCAAATGAGTTGGTTCTTGTTCATACACTGCTTTATCAATATATACATAATGTGTATCTTTTGGTAAAATGACTGTACGAATACGTAGTTGATCATTTTTCTTTGGTTTTAAAGCAATGAATAAATAACCAAGAGGTTTGCTGGTAGCATCTTGATAGGCTTCTATGAGAAATTGAGATCTTCTAGGATACATTTGCCGCGCCAATGTACTAATTTGCTGACTGTCTCTAGGATTTTTAAACAGAATGATATAATGTGTATTCAAACTAATATTTCGCATCTCTTTCCCATGATGGGATAAATTATACACAATAAAGATAATGCTTAGATTTTGATGACTGCTGCCAACACTAAAGAGACGTGTCATACGCTCATCACTATGACATTTCGTCATTAAGTCATCAATGATAAGTAAGTTTGGTTTCTTCGGGTTAAAACGCTCTTCAATGTCATCTGGAATGCCTTGGTAAAATTCCACGCCTTTCATTCCCTTGTACAAAGGTTGATCTGCTGCATAAAGCCATAAAATGGTTTTTGGAGAGGGTTGAATCAACTTTTGTTCTAGAATTTCCTTCACCAGAGACGTTTTGCCACTGCCTGTAGGTCGAGAGACTAAACATGTAAATGGATGTTTCATTGTTGAATGTCTGTTTCTTTTACCCAACTGTTAAACTTGTTTGGCCAACCTAACCACTTGACAAATAATTCTTTCACACCTCCTCGTCTTTTACGTGTTTTCAAGACTTTTTCAATTCTATAAATAGATTCAATATCTTTGGTCACTTTCTGCAGTTCTTCTTCATAGAAATGCCCATCAATATCTTCGTCTAAAAAGTCTTTCACACGATACAAATGTATTCCTTGCTTCTTACAACGATGTGTGACAATGAAGACTTCTTGCGTCCATTTGATGTGATAATCGCGTTGAAACACGTATTTAATGTGGGAAATGCGAACATGATCGCCAATGTTAAATTTATAATTCTTCTTCTTCGGTTTCAATTTCAGTTTGTCGACATACATATACTTCCACACTTTTGATTGGTTGTCTTTACGAATCTCGGCTGGAGCATATTTATTAGGAAGAGAACCATGAGGTCTATGGTTGTAATTCTACACCAAGTCTGGAAGAATGTCTAAGTAACGGTAAGTTTGATTATGTAGAAAATACCGATACATCATTCCCTTTAGAGTAGGAATGACTCTTTCAGCAAAGTTGGCCTTGGTTTCATTCTTTGTGGTGTAAGCATGAATTCCTTCTTTCTTCAAAAATGCTTTTACCCATCTGTTTTTAAATTCTGTTCCTTTATCAGACCTTAGAGTTCGCGGTCTTCGTCGTGTGTCATGAAAAATCTTTTGGAAAGCTTGTATGACGCTGGTATGTGATTTATTAGGTATTGGCTTTACCCAGACATATTTGGAAAACACATCAATGACAATGAGTAAAAAGCGTATGTCATCATTATAGGGAGCTATGTTTCCCATATCAGCCAAATCAATATCCCACATGTCATCAATACCACGTGTAATGACACGTTGTGTTTTGAACCTGTATTTGACAGGTTGTAGTAAACTGAAAGCATCTTGATCCTGCAACCATTTCTTCACTTGTGACTGTGTGACTGGTTGATCATGTTTTCTTAAGATGTGATACAGTTTGTAAGGACCAGCAAATGCTCCAGGCTGTCCAGGTTTAAAGTAAATATCAGTCAAGTAGTCTTTCCACGTCGACATGATGAATGAAAAAACACGTCTGAACAGAACAGCTTTTATTTTATAACTCAACCAACATCACTTAACTAACATGCATTTAACTAACAAGTTTTTTACAAATCAAGTATAGATACAATGGTATGAATAACTGGAGACCATTGGTCTTCAATGAACACTAACCAATGACTGAGTTCATCCAATGTAATAGCATCTACACCATATTTCTCACAACGTTGATTTGCATTCTCTAACACTTTATCTAAATGCATGTAATATTTAGCTTCATTCCAATATGTATAAACAGATGCAAAATGACAAGTATGTTCTTGACACTCTTCATGTTGACAAGCAGGACAGACTAAATATGCAAACTTTTTTACAGCTGATAACATTTCTTCACAATAAGCTTTTTGCACAATATATTGTCTCAGTGTCATGTCAGCCATTATAGTGCAGCATACATGGCTCTCTCACTTCATCAAACAGTTTTGGATCAAATAGAGCATACACTGCTTCCACATCAAACTCCTCAGCTCCAGACTCTTTGATGAAATCCTTACGCAAGTTTGATAAGTTCAGCATGGAATGAGCAAGTTCCCAATAGATGTTGATATGTTCCAGTTGTTGTTCAGCAGTTCCAAAACGTGCTAGTTCACTTATCATATAGTCCACAAACTTGTTCTTGAAACATGTTTCTACATCCATCTTTTACATGTCCACACGTCTGCACACCATGACGGTTGGCAAGCAAATGAAAAAGTCTCTAACCCTCACACAACATTTCTAACAACTTTCCCATAATATTCTGACCAGGATATTCAGATGACACATGTTTCACACCAGCTCCCCACCAATGATCATACGTTGCTTCAACTAAAGTTTTATCTTTACATTCTTTTAACTTGTTGCGAAACAATACACACTGATCCAGTTTGACTTGTAAAACATCTTGCATTTTACTTCTCTTCACTGTATGCCATAAAGGACATTGTTTTATCCCTTTAGCAATACGTTTCGCTTCATATCCATTTCTGGATGACAAAATGGCTGAAGCAATATCTGGACGATGATGAAACACTGCTTTCTCATATTGATACAACGCTTCACTTGAGTTGAACACATGTCCATACTTTTCAAGTCGTGTTGGAAACATGTTTGAAAGAAAGTCCTTGTGACCGCTGAATAGTACAAGATTCTCCATGTTGACTTTGTTTCTGTATTCTGACGTGTTGGTTTCTTCCTGTAATAAAATATCTTTTAATATATTTGCTGCCTCTTCTATCATGTTCTTTCTTTGTTTACGTTGAAACCACTCACATAAAACTAAATTTGCTAGTAAGAAAAACATTGTTATCAATTCACTATGTTGTTACAAAGATGATTAAAAGGTTCTCTTACCTGATAAAGTTGCTCGGTTTCCTCTTCTTCTTTACAACAATCTCTCAAATGATCAACTACGGTGAAATATACTTCGACATCAGTACGAGCAGAATAAAGTGCAGAATCAAAGTCAAAGTCAGGATCTTCTTCTATTCCAATTTTATGACATTCTCCAAGAAATCTTGAATGCAGTTCAATCACATCAAGACTATGATGTACAACATCCCAAAAAGCGTCCAAATGATAAAGTTGATAGTCTGGAGGGCCACAGCAAGCAAGTTTAGCAATCATCAAGTCAATATAAGCATTTTTAAAACATGCGTCCATCTTGTTTCAGTGTCACTTTTACTTTGCTTCACTGACTTTAAGTACTCCACACTTGCCGCAAAAGTTGCTTGGTTCACACAACTTGCAATTATACTTGTGGCAGTGGCAATGATAATCCTCCACATATCCACAAGCACCGCAATAGTCACAGGTAAGTCCAAGTTGATTTTGTACGTTCATGTTCTCCAACTGAACTTCAGCCAGCCTTTTCTTGGATAGCTTTGACACCTTCATCCGACCATCCTTTTGACATGACATTCCTCACATGGCGATAGGGCTGAGTTGATGTTGTCCATCTCCTGAAGCAGTGTCTCCCATTCACCCTCATTCATGTTGATGTGATGTGTGTATTCTTTCCCTTCAAACCGTGACGTGCGCACAAAACTCACATAACGCATATCCAAGTATGAAATGACTTCAAGCCACTTCGTTTGCGTTAAGTATAGTTTGAAGCCAATGTCACGTAAATTTTTCAAGCTCTGGCAAACAATCTTCCACAAAGATGGTGAATAAGCACACCATCTCTCTCCACGTGTGATGCGTAGAAATGGCCCATATTCTCCATGCTCCACAGTAATGGTCAAGTTTGCACTAATTTTAAAGCTGCTTGTCTTGTTCTCCATGGCTGCCACAATGTACTGATGATCCACTCCCTCCAACTGTCTGCTGAGAAATGACTTCACTCTGCTGAGTCCACTCCCTTTTATACCCAACTGTTTGCTGAGTCAGCTCCCTTGCAAAGTTTTGAGTTCACTTCAACTCGTCCATGGTTGAATCGAACAAGCTCTGATACATTATTTGGAACATCATCATAATGTAAAATGATTCTTGCAGCTACAGCTAACATGAGCTCAACTGCCCAAATTGTATTCGCGTTGATAAATGCTGAATCAATGTCATAAGTTAACGGTAAATGTAGATCTTCACATTCACGTAGAAACGAGCGGATGAAACGATCTCTTGGAATGGTCTTTCCAACAGCTTCCCAATGCTGATGTAAGTTCTTCACTTGCAGCATCCAATCCGATTCAAAAGCAGGAAGCTTTGAAAACACATAGTCAGCATAATTCACTTTGAAGACGTCATCCATGGTCTCTACACATCGATGAAGAAGCAATGTTGACATTGTAAATGGTTTTACCTCCTTTTATACAGATGTTACATATAGGTTTTCATGAGATGTTTGTAAAATCGCGGAGTCATCTCATTGAAACCGTCGAGAAAGGTTGTTGGTAAACCGTTTGTTAGCGATTGTACCATGACAATCACTAAAAAGTCTCTTCGTTTGCGACTACCTACTATCCATTTAAAGACCATTGACATGGTGAAATGTCCTTACTTCATAGAGGTAAGCCATCATATCATACACCTGAATGCGTTCTTCAAGGTACTTGAAGCCTTGTAGTATAACCCTTGCACATTTGAATTCACGATCCTCATCCAGAGACTTTGGCGCCGGTAGACATAAAGTCTTAAAAAGTTCCTCATGAAGACTTTTAATAAGTTGAACGAAACGTTGAGTCATAGCTTCGGAGAGCTTTGGCTCTGACGCCGGAACATGTTCTGTGTTTCCTTCTAACATGTAGATGAGTTGAATGACGGTATTCACTTCTTCCGTTAGATACATGTATGTGTGTTGGTTGAAAAAGCCTTCTTCACATAAACACCATAAAATGTTACAATCAGTCAGAGGAAGTACTGCTCGAAAGTTCCGTTTCAACATTATAACATCTTCCTCAGTAACAGGTATGGTCTTACTCGATTCAATTTTAGATTTCAGCTGTTTGTATTCTCCGTCATCGCTTGACATGTCCACTTCTGAATCCTCATTATCGCTTGACATGTCCAATTCTGAATCCTCATCATCATCACTCACTTCGTTTTCCTCATAATGTGCTAGATGCGCTTTTAACTTTGCACTTAGTTGTGAGTTGTCACCATTGACAAGTCTATTCGCAACCCAGAACGGGTAGTCAGGCCCCTCAGGATCTGGCATTTCTTGCTGCACTGCAGCAACATCTGATGGTGCATTTAACGCTTCCTCCTGAGGCATTGCTTGTTGCATTGTAGCGTCATCTGATGGTGCATTTAACGCTTCCTCCTGAGGCATTGCTTGTTGCACTGTAGCGACATCTGGCGGAGCAACTAACGCTTCCTTCAAAGCTGTTTCAGCGTCTTCAAAGAACGCATCCATCTCTTCCAACGATAATAATGTATCATCAAAAGTAACTGTTTCAAAGTCATCCATGTCTATGTTGATAGCTGGTGTGTCTGACGATGCCTAAGCCTCGAGACACTACATATATACGATTTTATCATGCTGAATCAACGATTTCATCATGCTGATTCAGCACAATTTTTTTTTTGCTCTCCTGGGGGGGGGGGGGGGGGGTCGGTACATAGTATATCCTAGGGGGGGGGGGTCGGTACATAGTATGTCCTAGGGGGGGGTCCGTACATAGTATGTCTTAGGGGGGGGTCCGTACATAGTATGTCTTAGGGGGGTCGGTACATAGTATGTCCTAAGGGGGGTCATGGCTTTTTAGGGTCTGTTGCCATGGTTATACTGATTGACAGGTGGAGTTCATTGGCTTCATGATGATTGACTCGGCCAGAGCACCCTATCAAGCAACTTTCGCTCCAGCCAGTATGACGTCATCATGACGTCATTATCACGTCATGGATGGCCGCGCCTATCCTTACGCTTATCATGACGTCACTTCCGGTCCAGACGTCACTTCCGGTCCAGACGCTATGACGTCACTTCCAGACAGTATGACGTCACTTCCAGACAGTATGACGTCACTTCCAGACAGTATGACGTCACTTCCAGACAGTATGACGTCATCAAGTGGTCCAGAACCCCCGTTTCTACCCTACTATGCTTGGATTGTGTCTACCGATGTTTTCGCAACAGCTGAACTGGCTGTTCGAAACCAGTCTCGTGAGTGCAATAGTCGTAAGTCCAGTCTCGTAAGTGTAATGTAGTCGTATGTCCAGTCTCGTAAGTGCAATAGTCGTAAGTCCAGTCTCGTAAGTGCAATAGTCTAAGTTCAGTCTCGTAAGTTCAGTAGTCTAAGTTCAGTCTCGTAAGTGCAGTAGTCTAAGTTCAGTCTCGTAAGTGCAGTAGTCTAAGTTCAGTCTCGTAAGTGCAGTAGTCGTAAGTCCAGTCTCGTTAGTGCAGTAGTCGTAAGTCCAGTCTCGTAAGTTCAGTAGTCGTAACAGTTGTAGTGAGGCGTAACAGCGTTGGGAATCAGAGCTCTGTAGCTCACTTGATAAAGCTTTGGTCTGGTTAACTAACAGGCCCGAGATCGAAACCAACCAGTGGAGTGTTTTCAATTTTATTTTTTCATCATCAGCTGTAAACTGAGGTATAAACTCTAGTTTGATTTTCTGACTATTTTTAGTAAGATAACATTTTAGTGTTATCAATACTAAGTGTAGGTTGTTTGCACCGTTCAGTAATCGGACATTTTTTTTGTTTAACACGCAGTCATGTTAAAGTTCTTGAGGATAAATTATTGTCATGTCTTGTGAACAACATGAATTCAGTTGAAGTAAACACCTCAAAAAAAGTCCTGTCCAAGCAATCCAGAGGGTCCGTTATGGATCCGAAAAAATTTTGTTTTCGACATCCTTACACTGATAGAAAGCACAATGAATACCTTCTACGAAAATATCAAAATGGTTAGATTCTACTCACACACTATCTTGTACCAAGCCAATGAGTACAACCACCCCCGATTTCGGAAGTATGCGTTTTTCTTAGAAGTTTTTGGCATGTCATTTTATCTTTTCTAGTGTCTTAATGATACTGTCTTAATACTGTCTTGAATAATACTTGATGCAATACTTAAATGGGCACTAATAGTGAGTGTGTCCACCTCGGTTTTGTTGACACTCCCGACACCGAGTAGTCATAGACCGAATAAGTCTCCTGACTCTAGCAATGGGTATTGCCTGCCATTCCTCAGTGGCAATTTGAGCAATTATTTAAGCTCTGTTTTTTTATTGGACGACGAGCTTTGATGTTGTGCGAATGTAAGCGAATGTAACAATTTTTGGTCATTAGTAATTCTCATGATAATTTTAATTTAATTTATTAATACCAATATAACAAATCACGTTTTATTTGAAAGCGAACAATATAGGGTAGGAATAATAATAAAATTAATCAAGGTGTTGTAGACATAATATCACAAACATGTAAACATACTGTATATATTCTATAGTGGGTCAAACCTATTGTATAGAATACAATAGACATGCCAAAAACTTCTAAGAAAAACGCATACTTCCGAAATCGGGGGTGGTTGTACTCATTGGCTTGGTACAAGATAGTGTGTGAGTAGAATCTAACCATTTTGATATTTTCGTAAAAGGTATTCATTGTGCTTTCTATCAGTGTAAGGATGTCGAAAACAAAATTTTTTCGGATCCATAACGGACCCTCTGGATTGCTTGGACAGGACTTTTTTGAGGTGTTTAGAAATAATTGACGCACATTCCAATTGCTTTTGTTATAGGGTTGGACTAGATCGTCCGTCATAAAATTCAAAAATAGCATGCTTCCGGTCATGCTTTATTCCGCGTACTTTTTTCCTGGTGAGGAAAGGTACACCAACGGTGAGATTAAGCTCTTTTAATCACTCGGTAGATCTTTGTTCTGGTAATTTAAAGGAAGGTTTTATGTTTTAAAAGTATGTATAAAGCTGTCAAATTGGGTGAAATTTGATGAACTTAGTTGGGTCACTTAATTATTTTGAACAAAATAACATTCTTGTGGCTGTTGAGGCATTGAATTGCTTGGGAATAATTTACGAAGTTATATCATTTGTTTGTATTGTGTGTTACTTAAAGTTAACTGAAGTCGGGTTTGGTGTGGACTCCATTGCCTAGGCTGTGGCAGTGGACCAGATCGTCCAGAACGAAAGTAAAAACCATTTCGTATAATACAAACGTAACTTCTGGTAGTGAGGGCGGATGTATAGCTCATTTGGTACAGCGATGGTCTGGTAATCGTAACATTTCAGGTTCGACACCAGGTGGAGATAGTACGGTTTTGAAAGTCACTATGTTTCTTTATTTATATCTAAACCTTCGAAACGTATGTCTTGTTATTAAATACGAAATTGCTCTTTTTATTGAGGTAATCGTGGTTATATATGCCATTCGACCACCTGAATATCTATAACAAGATACCCTTTTCCATGCTATCAATCCTGTACACATGTTGTTTGTTTTGTTCAGAAATTTAGAGTTCATTTGTTTTACACAGCACAGCCATGTTGAGTTTGCTCGGGGTTAATTTGCACATTTGTAATTTTGGAATGTCTTATGCGTTGCTTGAATTTAAGGCAGTCATAGAGAATGGCTAAGTTTTATAGCTTAAACGTTACACGGTTGTGGGATGCAATAAAACGTAGAGAGATCTTTTGTTTTGTGAAACGGAAAGAATTTGATGTTTATTTTATTCAGGAGAGTCACTGTTCCCCGGAAATCGAGGAAAATTGGAAAAGTGAGTGGGAGAGTTATATTAGCTTTAACCATTATAACTCAAAGGCAAGGCTGACAATGACTTTATATAAAAATGGTTTAAAAGTAAGCAATCATTGGAAGGATCTGGCGAATTAGAAATAGAGATAAAAAATAGAGATAAAGGGCATACGCTACCGCTGTGTTTTACATATTTATGCTCCGAATTTCGAAGCAGAAAGAGTAACGTTTTTTTTTAACTATCAAAGCAGATGCTTACATTTGTTTCCAGTGACAACATTATTATGGGTGGCGATTTTAACGTAACTCTAGAACGAACAATGGCATTAAAGTAAATAAAAACTCTTCTGATTAAAAGAATTGATGAAACACAAAATCTTGGTAGATATCTGGAGAGAAAAGCACAAAGGACTTTTCAAATTTACTTGGTCTAGGAATACACCACCAGTTATGTGCAGATTAAACTTTTTTCTAATTAATAAAAATTTAGTTCCTAGTTATAAAAAGTCAAATATATATGGAACGCCGTTTTCTCATTTATTAGGGAATTATTGATATCAAAAATTAATTTTTGATATCAAAAATTGATTTTTTGATATCAATACTTAAGTTTTTATCTAAAAAATCCAAATGTTGATATCAAGAATTAATTTTTGCTATCCGTAATTGTATTTTTGATATCTCTAAATGTATTCTCGATCTCAAAAAATAATTTTAGATATCAATAAATATTTAGAGATATCAAGAAATATTTATTGATATCAAAAATTATTTAATGATATCTAAAATTGATTTTTTGAGATCAAAAATTCAATTCTTGATAGCAAAAATGAAATATTTGAGATCAAAATATCAATTTTGAGCTCAATAATTCATGTTCCTTTTATTGATATCAAGAATTTATTTTAGATGTCATTATTTCAGAATGGGAGTATTTTAATTTGTATTTTGAAATCTGCAAATGATTTTTTGATCTCAAAAATTGATTTTTGATATCAAAATATCCGTCTATTTTTTATATAGAAAATTCAGAAGCACACATGTGTAAATTAATAATGACTGGCCTTTGTATGCAGAATCTTTCTTTAATTTTTTTACTGTACAAAAAAGAATAAATTCTTGAGATCAAAAAATCGTGTTGTTATTATTGATCTCAATAATTCAAGTTTTCATCTCAAAAATTTAATTGACGATTTGTTAAATTTTATGTCAATGTGTGTCTCCGTTAAGATTTTTTAAGTTTCTAAATTTTATTTTTTCATCTCAAAAATAAATTTTTGCCATCTAAAATTCAATTATTGATAGCAAAATATAAATTTATGAGATCTACATTGATTTCTTGATATCTTTAATTATATTTTGATATCAAAATTAAGCATTATGTTAAAACGGCATTCCATAAATATACTCGTAAGTATAGATATCGACCACAAATTAATTTATTTGGAATTGGCGGATAAGTTGACGAACCGAAGAGGTCCTGGATTCTGGAAATTAAATAGTAGTCTATTAGAAAATGAAGATTATAAACAATCTATTATAAAATTGATCAGGAACAGAAAAGAGCGATTTTATAAGTGCAGAGGACAAACGAATACTTTGCAACCTAATTAAATTTGAAATGGAATTAAAAAAACTAGCAATAAAGAACAGGGAGCCTTTGTACGGTCTAGGGCCCAATTTATAGAAATAAAATGAAAAGAGTAATAATATTTCTTTAATAAAGAAAACGAAATATTTGAAAAGAAAACTGTAGATAAATTGAAGATAAATGTCACAGTTGTTATAGACCTAGCTCATATTCTTCTAGAATTAAGATGTTTTTACAGCAATCTTTATGAAACGACAGACCCAGACTTAGAACACCCGGAATTTAATATTCTATTAGGCACGAAGGGATGAGGAAAGGTGATAAAAGATAAAAAATTATGCCAAGGACCACTGACCGCATTAGAATGTGGATTGTCTTTGGATTGTTTTTGCTTGAACTACGCCGAGGGAAGAGCTTGCGCTTGAATGAATGAGCGCTATAGCGGCGTCTGCGTTCAAGAAAGAGACCGATGGGGCAGTCAAAATGTGAAAGTATGGGCAGGGAGATATCTGGATGTGGGCTCATCACACCGAACTCCGTTTTGTCAATGGCATTCTTAAAGCTGAACAGTATCGAGAACAAGTTTTGGAGCCATCGGCGCTCCCGTTTGTCAAAATGATCTCATTCTGGAGCAGGACATCTTACGTCATCAGTCCGCGAGATCTACGCAGCAGTATCTTCAAGCACAAAACATCTTGGTGATGCCGTAACCCGCTTTTTTCGGTGGATCTTTCGCCGGTCGGAAATGCGTGGGAGTATGCTTGGAAAAGCCATACGCCAGCACAACAGTTCACATGAAACATTGCCAGAGCTTTAAGAAGCGCTTGTAGAGGAGCGGAATCACATTCCGCTTCACAAAATACAGAATTCGATGAGATCCATGCGACGTAGATTAATTGCAGCAAGGGACGCTCATAGAGGACACTCGATATTAAGAGCGTATGCTTGAATAAGCGTGACATTGTCGCTTTTGACGTAAAGTCGATTTGCTTTCAGAAACAGATACCTTAACATTTCAGCCACTAAAATATGTAAGTATGTTGAGGCTTAACATAATAAATTTTGCAGGTTTCAAAGTGGCGTTTTTATTTTTGTTGAATATATATATATATATATATATATATATATATATATATATATATATATATATATATATATATATATATATATATATATATATGTATATGTATATATATATATATATATATATATATATATATATATATATATATATATATATATATATATATATATATATATATATATCAAAATCAGACAATGTATGTGTGTGTGTGTTAACAATTTTTTGACGATTTGGCCAAAATTTACCAAAATATTGACCAAACTTTAAAAAGCACAGTAAGTGCTTCCCTTCTAACAAATTCGACCCGAATTTGTGGAAATTGGACTGATGCACCTTCACCAGTCGCATGAATACTTCCCTCAATAGCGCAGTCGGTAAGGTCCTGGTTTGATGAAGACGTCATGTCTTCAAGCGCCGCTGAAAGCGAATAATTTCATTGTCTTTCTTCCTTTTTATGGGTTTTATTACAGTACAGCCCGCTATAGAAGCAGTGGTTTGCGCTGTCACCAGCGAAGCAAGAGGTTGTGAGTTCAAGCCCTAGTCAAGCCACAGACTTAGTTTGTCATATTTTTATGGCTAATAACGGTCAAAATGGCGAAAATGCGCTCGTTCTTGATATTTCTTTGCTGGCCGCCTCGTTATTTGCCTCGATAGCTCAGGTTATAAGGTATCAGACTGATAATCCTAAGGCTGTGGGCTCAAGTCCCGTTGTTTTCATTTATCGTTTTTATGAACAATATTTTAGTTTTGCCTCACACAGAAGCAGTGTTTGCGTTACACTAGCAAAGCAATAGGTTGTGAGTTTAAGCCCCAGTCAAGAACCAGTTTATTTTTTGTGTTTGTTTTGCTTGGCTGTTATATGGCATTATATCTTTAATGTTGCTCAAAGTGCATAGTAATGCTTAATAAGTACCAATGAAGTTGAAGTATTTTAGTTATCGGTTCGGCCAGATAAATAAACAGCTTTAAGGGAAACACAGAAATGCCATTCATCCCACAGATACTGTCTGATTACTTTTGACACATCGCTTTCGCGGCTGGGCACAATGTCCACGGATATTCTTGTTTTACATTGCAGAATGTTCAGTTCCGCATCAACAAAGGAGTGCTAGGCCTGACAAAAGACATTCGGCATAAAGTGTGGGAGGTGCAAGGCCCTACTGTAGATCCGCACAACAGTCAAGTGTTCAGTGACTTGCAACAGCATCTGCAAGTGCCAACTATACCGCCTACTCATATCGATATTTGCAAAGTAATTGACATTTATTATGTTGTCCAGGTAAGTTAAGCTTTATCAATAGTTTCTGCTCCCAAAGATTTTCTTATTAAGTCTGTTAGCAAATGCCCACTTAGAAGTCATCTGCATGCCTGTTTTGCATCACATATCTTCACGAACCACGCTGACATAATCTTAAACGTTTTACTATATTAAGGAATTTGAAAGACATAACCCAGTTCAGCAACAGATATCTGGTTGGGTAAACTTAGTTAAGCGCCCAAGCCGGCCAAGAGCCCACCTCCCCCTATCGATCGATGTAAAGTCCCCCCCTCCCTAAACATTTTTGGCAAATTAGTAGAAAAGCCTAGCAGAAAACATGAACGCAGTTCACTGCGAATTACAATTGCAATCGCAGTGCAATTCGCCTTAGCAGCTTAATTAGTCCAATGCACATAAGTGATTCAGCAATAGTCTTCGAAACCTTTGGTAAGTTTTAAAAGCTTTGCTCTATTTTGAAAGTTTCAATGAATATCATCAATAGTTCTTTAAACGATCTTTTGAAAATACTTAAAAACTTAAGAAACAAAAAGAACACCGCTGCTTATTGAAAAGATATTTGAAATATTGAAACAATTTGTTTAGTTGCTGCTATGATAAGGTGGGGGGGGGGGGGGAGCTTAAGACATAATCTGCGAAAATGGGGGGGGGGGGGACTTTTCACCGGGAAAAGACTTTATCAAATGGGGCGGGAGGGGGGTGAATTTAAGCCTATAATCATTTTCATGTTATGCGTAAATGAGTGATATGTGGTACCAACATGATTAACATATTTTCTGTTGTGGTGGCAGGTTTTAAAATGGCCACTACGTGATACTCATTCCCTTACCATATACCGTTAACAAAATTATCACACATGCGTAGTAAGTCTGGACATACGTTGATTTCCAAATTGTCAGCTGGGTTTTAATTTGGTTGACATGACATAGCAACAATATCCGCAAGTTTAACTTATGGTTTTTATTTATTTTACTTGTAACAACCTAAAACTGCAAAACTTATTTTATGAAATGCTTCGTGGTCAGAACAAAGAGACATATACTTGTGTTACTTTTTTATCGTTGACCAATTGCATATAAAAGGTTTCCAAACAGGATACAGCAGCAGTTTGCCGATTGCTGCAAAGGATGTTATCAAACTGTTTTTGTGATAATCAGAACCTTGAAATGACAGAATTTTCTGAAAAGATTTGAGTCAGAAGTACAATCATTATTTCCTTCGCGGCCAGTTTGAACGCCAATTTCATTGCAATTATAATGTATTATTGCGCAAAATGCTTTGTCCCAGCAAATCACATTAGGTGTCTACTTGGTCAGAACTACTTAAACACTTTTACGCAAAAATGAAAAATGTTTTTTTTTTTCGGAATATTTGCGCTGAATTGTAGGCTTGCTCGGAACCACTGTGTTTGCCTCTCTGTTTCTCAATCCACAAATGTCAATTAAAAGCCTCTGAACTCTACTCAGCACCCCCACCCACCAACTTTTTAGACATGGCGACAAGTAAAAATGCATATGCATCGTTTGTCACAGTAATGACACTTCGAATAACACAAATACGATAAAAATGTGAAATAATCAGTTTCAGTACTGAACGTCTGCTACAGGGGTTTCTCAAAAGTAAAAGAAAAAATTAAGTAGAAGTAGTCAATTCTGTCTGGTCTTCTAATTACTTTTGGCCATTTCGGGAGGGTAGGGATGTTAAGACAAAAAATGTTTGATAAATCATGAAATAGTAGAATCCGTTTAAAAAAGAGTCGATAATGTTGGAGTAATGACGCTTTGGCTTCGTTACTTACATAACAGCCTCAAAACATTGACAGACCTGTGTTCTGTTCTAGCCTGAATCTTTCAAATGTGTAGTATCGGTGTTAACTTAATATGTCTTCCCGTACTGAAACATAAAAATGACAAATATGAGAGTGTGAATTTAAAAAACACTGTGACTCAACCATTTCTCTTATAAAACTAGAAGCTCATTCCTGGCGAAATGTTAAACACTTGACAAAAATTAAAACGCAAAAATACTTCCTTCAGTGGGTTATTTCTTGAATAATATATTGCAAACAACACAGCTTGAATACGTCTTATAAGCCGAGTAGTGTTTGGTTGTTGTTGACTCAAAGTTTATTTATCTGGTCAGGTATACGCCATGTTATCTATTTACGCAGTGAGGGCTCGCACAAAGCTCACTGAGCAAATGTGTATTCTGTGATGTCGTTAAATGGGGT
This sequence comes from Protula sp. h YS-2021, assembly GCA_949752745.1. Classification (NCBI taxonomy): domain Eukaryota; kingdom Metazoa; phylum Annelida; class Polychaeta; order Sabellida; family Serpulidae; genus Protula; species Protula sp. h YS-2021. The sequence goes on along the minus strand of OX457026.1, from coordinate 42,751,418 downwards.
TTGGTCAACTCGGCACCTTGCCAACTCGGCACCTGCCATCTCGGCACCCGCGTTTACCAACTCGGCACCCGGTGTGACCAACTCGGCACCCAGTGATACCAACTCGGCGCCCGAAAGAAAACCAAATCTCACCGTGAATAAATGAAAAAGGCGTGTTTTTGTCAAATCATTATTTTTTTATTCAACCTTTTTCGATATAAAAATAGCAAAAAATAGTTATTGATTGCGTTCAAGGCTTCTCCGCAGATACCAACAAAATATTGCAATTGAACATTTACCCTAATTACTGACTAAAGCCAGTGGTGCTGTCCACTGTCTTATTAATAATAATAATTGCGATAATTGAAATCCCATGAATTGCAACTTACATAATATTCTCATAGAAGAGTATGTCTTAGGAACCTGAAACCTTGCATGGTGAAAATATGCATTGAAGATGTGCAACGTGGCATTATTGTCAAAATCGGCCAAAAATTGTAAAAAAATTGGTGAATTTTTGGTTTAAACTTAGCCGTGAGACGATGTCCGGCCGATTTCTCATAGAAGGGATTGTCGAAGGAACCTGAAACCTTGCAGCGTGACTTGACCTCATTTTACTTTTACTGCTTCGCGGGGGATCCTGCCTTATTGGCTTGCAAGGGTTATATGAATTTGTGCGAGCAAAATTCGTCCTTTTTTTCTTTCTTCTTGACACTTTTTCCGATTTTTTGTGTCTTCTTCTTCTCTGACACTATGGGCCCTACGACCATGAAACTTGGGACTTACGAAGAGCTTGATCTGAACATGTGCATGTCACTTTTTATTTTCGTCTTTGATTTCGTTTTCTTTGTCAAAACGCCATGTGAAAAGAGTGTATTTTTGCAAGTAAATGCGTGGCATTTAACCCACATCACACACAGTTGCTCAGTGAGCTTTGTGCGAGCTCTCACTGCGTAAATACACGGCGTATGCTAGATAAGTCAATGAAACCTTAAGTCAACAGAAACCAAACCCTTCTCGGCTTATAAGACGTATTCAAGCTGTGTTGTTTGCAATATATTATTCAAGAAATAACCCATTGAAGGAAGTATTTGTGCGTTTAAATTTTTGTCAAGTGTTTAACATTTCGCTAGCGAAGTGAGCTTCTAGTTACGTTTACGTTTAAGTGGCGACGATATAACTGTGAATAAAACTGATTGGGCAAAACTTGCTTAGTTGTTGAAAAAAGAACATGTGGGATTTCAAAGACAGTGGAAAATTGAACATAAATATTTATGTAATTTATGCATGTGGGCCATTACATGTTCATACAAATCTGGATATTTGAATTATATGCACAAGTTGATCATACATCATTCCGCGACAGGATCAAGAGTGAATTAAGAAGTGATCCAAAGTGATTCAAAGTGCTGTTTAGTTGTTGTTTGTTTGTTTTGTTTTGTTTTTTTTCTCTTGTGAGTGTGTGTTGTGTAAATTGGGTTTAAGCGGCGCTTTGCACTCTCTTGTAATAGCTTACTTCGCTGAATTGTGTTTCAGGGGACAAAATAATGCAATTAACCTTAAACCGGTGCGCAATGTCGGTCCTTTCTATGCATACCCAGAAGCCTTTTTTTTCTTTTTTTTTTTTACAATAATAATGTGCCTTTTTTGGAGGTGTATCACCACAACAGGAGCCAGTTAATAGCAGTAATGTTTTCGGCATTCCTAGTTTTATATTAGGGTCGGCAAGCTATTTTAGGATATCACTGTATATGTTTTTTTGGTAAACTAAAATTGTGCTATGTTTTATAACATTAACTATTTTTAATTAATAAACAGTTGTAAAAATTGAGTATTGCAATAAGCATACTTAGAAAGTCAAAAATTCTTTTATTAGTGTATAGTGGGGGGGGGGGGGGTATGAATTAGCTGCCCGCCCCGGTATTCTCAAAAGTTAACTGAGTAGTCAACTGTAAACGCACAAAGATTAGCTGATTTAGCTAAATTACGTAACAATTCTTACAAAGATATATCTTAACTTTAAAAGTAAAATTTATTATTTAACTTTCAAATGTTCTGTTAACTACAGGGGCAGTTAACGGGATCGGTTAACTGTACAGTGAACTTTTGTGAATACGGCCCGGACGTTTTATTCTCTGTCTTCCTTATCCTAATGCAAAGTACAATAAAAAGTGACGTATGGCCACTCTAACACAGTGTCATAAAATCATGTCATATATCAGCAAATAAAGCGGCACAATTATGTCGAATTATTGTGACAATTTTGACAAAACGTTGTGGCATCATGTCTTACGTTGTGATGCAACGTTTTACGACTGTCACACTAATCCACTGTACACATTTAAGGAAAGCATTGCTGTTTAATGATAGTTCGCTGTGCGTTAGTGTTGGAGTCAAGATTTTAATGCCTCTAATGTGATGCCTTTTGCAAAAAATGTCTCGCTTAAGTTCAATATAATTTTGGCAATTTAGATTTACTTTAATTAGAAAAGTGATTTGTTATTGATAGGTCTGTGTGAAAATGCAAACAGCGGGAGAGTATTTGCATATGGACTTCCCTGTAGCAATAGCAACATTGCCATTTCGAATTCCAACATCAACCATGCCAAAACTTTACTATGGTAAGCAATGATGAATGATCATTGCCAGGTTATCTTGTGTCATTAAACAAATTTTTACTTTTAAATTTACTTATCAAGTAATTAAATATGTTTTTTTAAAGCTATACTACATCAGGGTTTATATTACATTGTTGACACAATTAAACACTAAGATCTTTTTGGTGAAAAATATTAAAAATTTCCATTTTATAGAAAAGAATTGAAAGTTTACTTTATAAAATTATAATTTTTTGAGTGAAATTAAACAAGTTTAGACGAAGTACAAAGTGATGTATTTGCTTCAATAAAATAAGCAAGGTTTGGGCCTCTTCCAGAGACAGCATCTGATGCAGCGGAAGGCGGTTTATACATTAGTCCCGAATTTCAGCTTGGGCAGGTGTATGACGGCGCACTTGATGCGGATGAGGGCATTGTATTGTATAGACCAGTGTATGTTTGTATAAAGCCCGAACACTGTATGAATTCCGCGAACTCGACGCCCGTAGCCAGCACGAGCAAAGATATGAGCAAGACAAAGCAGAATTCAAACTCTGAAGTGCATATGAACGAAACAAGTGTTACAAGTAATCAGAAAGTCAGAGCACAGCAAAACGAGGACAATGCGGAAAAGGAGGAAATAAGCGAGACAAATGTTTGACAAACATAACGAGATATTACATGGAGGCTGAAGGTTTGCAAGTATTATTTTGTGAGTTTCCTTAACATAGTTTTCATACTATAACTATTGTGGCTATATTCATAGATGTGTATTTTGCACAACAGCTTTACACATTTATTTATTTTGTTCACCAGGATTTTGTTTTACACACAGCATGTAATTAAGAAAAGCTAAGTCTGGCCAAGATCTCACTGTGTGAAAGACATCTTAATGTATGTAGTTATATTTAAAATTCAAACAACGTACAATCATAAAAACATTTTTGTTTCACGTATTCATGGCATTTTTGTTGAATCTAGAGCAAAGTAAGATTTGCAAAATTTGCCAATGGGTTATAATTTCTGACATTAATTAAGAGGTTTTTAGCCGTTTCATGTAACATGCACATTGTTTCGAATAAAAATAAATTTGATTTGAATTTAATAAAATATATTTCCTGGTTTTCCTCTCGTTCATAATTTAAGCGATTTTAAATAAAAAGCTGATAATATTTGGCAACATAGCCTTGTTTGAAATTATAATTACGTGTGAGTAAACTTACTCCTTTTCAAGCTATCTCTTTATATCTCTGTCTCTGTCGAAACGGGTGTAGGATATTTGACCAACCGCAATTTGACCAACTTCTTAATGAAAAAAACGGACATTTGACCAACTTCATAATTTATTGTTTTTCGTACCTGTTATCGGTAAAACATTAGCAATCACAAATGTTCCGACAAAAGCAACATTTAAACAGTTATAACACTGCAAGTAAAAGTACTGTCCAAAACCCTCGGGATGGTAGTAATCTCATATCCTCTCAAAACTTCACATACAACTATCGCTGTCCAAATAAGTAATTACAATTAGAAATTATTGTTGTATTTGAAATTGCAGTTCAGTTGATCTTGTTGAAATAGCAGACAAATTTGGTTTAAATTCTGGTTGAGAAATCCCGGTTTTTATAATAAAACCACGTAAAAAGCACGTACCGGTACCCGAGATGACACTAAAGCTTCCACCAGGTCTGGGTTTGTTTGTATAACGCCTTGTATAACGCAGGATTACGGAGATTAACGGGGCACGTGGAATTCAACCTTATGACACTCAATGACAGAGAGGGGATTAGCACAACATCTCTTTGATGCGAATGAGCACTTTTTTGAAATTACTTTTTCTTACGAAACCTCGAACTCCTAGATTTATAAGGTCATATATATCTAAAGCTGAAAGTTGGTCAAATGTCAGTTTTTCAATTAAGCGGTTGGTCAAATTGCAGTTGGTCAAATTTCTGTTGGTCAAATTGAGGTTGGTCAAATTGTATGTACCCCGTCGAAACAATTGGTTATCGCTCATTGCATTATGGTCTTCCCCTGGAGTTTAATATGAAAAATCTTTCAAATCTTAATATGAAAAAATTCACCAACTTCTATGAACTCATTTCACTAAAATAAAACTGACTTGTAATTATTATTAGTAGGCATTGGGAAATGTCAAAAAATTACAAAACGCAAGAACAGGTGTTAATCCCTGCCTTACATATTTTTGTTTATCTACCTTACTGGGGCTGAATATAGAGCTTATATGAATTCCATTCAGCATCAGTCCAAATAAATTTACATTTAATTCGTCCATAAAATTTTCAGCTCTTACGGCAGCAATATGTGTTCAATGCTTGAAACAACATTCTACAAGTGCATAGAAATCTGAAAAGCACAAAATATTTTTCTTTTTGAAATCTTCCATTTTGCACTTAAATTTTTTGTTTTTCGTACGGGCATGCCTGTGTTTCTCTCTGCAAATCGTTTACGCATAACTGGCGCTGTGTGAAATTTAGAGACGAATGATGCCTTATGCGTTGAGATTTCTGAACAAAAGAAAGTTTGTTTATTTTCATTTAAAACGGTCGCGCGTGTGTGCTTTATGACAAGCTCACTGTGTAAGTAAAAGTGCCCAACCTCGAGGGAGCTAAGGTTAGTATGTATATGAGAATGCCTGACTTCTAGGTATTCTATATTTTCATGGCCTTGTCTATTCATACCGAGGGCGCCGCTATGAAAATAGGGTTTACCGAGAAGGAAGGCATTCTCATACTTAATGTCCATGTGCCAGACGAATTGGGTCCGCCTTCTCCGACGGGTCACCCCTATTGTTATGCGATTAAGCTGACAAATAAAGAATAACAATCATGACAAGGTGTAAAAAACTGAACGATCATTCATAACAACTACTAAATACAAGAGTCAACACGAGCTTTTCTTGGTACGAAATTAATAAGGAGGACCATTCAGAAAATGAATTTCTTTTGACCCAGACGTAAAAGACGTAAAAATTCCATCGCCAGCTCTATCGATACCACAAGCATGTTAAGACCAGATGGACCTTACATACTTTTTGACAATGACTTCCGACATCAGCTACAAGGTAATTTATTTGAAAGCTTCTACCTTCGTCTGTTTAAGTTTTTCGTTACGCCCCCCCCCCACTCAAATAAAAACTAAAGAATTCGTTAGGTATTCAAACATTAGTTAGAATATTTGTTAAGGAATATATGTTTTTAAGTTTAAATAAATCTTTTTTTAGGCGAAGATTCTTGATGTTTGATTCCTGTTAAAAATCCATTTGATCAATGACAATGTCTTTTGTTTTCAATGAATCAATTTAAACAACAATGAAAACAAAGTCACACCTTGCAGGGCATTCTCAAAAAGAATTTTGAGAATGCTCTACCTCACAAAAAAGGTGCAACTTTGTTTGCCTCGTTCTTCAGAATAAGTCATCGGAGAAAACAAAAGAAGTGGCCATTAAATAAATCAGCCCCTTTTACCCTTTTTCACTAGTTTCAGCTGTGCAGCATAGGAACAGCACCGTCGAGTTCTTTCAGCGATCAAAATTCTCTGACTTAATTAGGCTCGTAGAGGAGACAGTAGCAAATTCTAGTACTTCAACATTTGAAATTTTCCAAGAGGGAAGAGCAACAGGTCAAAACAGCCATCTTCTGGAATGCACAAAGAAGCATTTCAAGCAAAATTGAGTGAAGAAGCACCGATATGAGAGTGCTTTTTCATGTGGATAGCCTCATCCTTATTTATAACACTCCCTGAAATTCACCCTAGCGTAGCCGCGAGCCCTTAAAGCAGCGACAAAGAGCAGCTCGACCACCACAGGAGAAGTGACATACTGCAACCCAGCAAATTTAGGAATAAAGTGGAAGCAGAAACAAAGAAATAATTGCGCAGCAGAAACCAACCATTGTATTTCTGATCTCAACGGTTCCGAAGGACGAGAGCAGCAAACGACTAAGCTACCACTGCTCGCAGCCTGTTGGCTGATCACTTAGTAGTTTTGATTCGCCCGACAAACACACATTCACATTCGTCGATAAAACAGTAGCCTTGACGGGGCAGGAATTCTATGTGTGTAAGGTTCGCCTAAAATCCACTTTTCGCCACGTCATACTAAGCAAGTTTTTGCATCAATTTACGGGTCTTAAGTGGAAGTTCGACCACCGCTCCATTGGCTTCCCTAAACTTTGGGACCTCTCACCGGATAACACAAAGTGTTTGCCGTATGCTCCATTGCCATCTGTTACCTTGATCATTTCTTCAAAAGCGCAGAAACGAAGAAAGACGCAATGAAAGCAAGATGACTTATCCACGTATTTGTTTTGATCGGTTTCCGTATAAACTGGAAGAGGTACAGTTCTCCCTACCAGTGCATTACCTTACTTGAATTATGACAAACACGCTGGACTCCACTCTTTCAGTCCAACAGGGCAAGCCACGAGAGATTTAATTAACCGCTTGGTCACCACCCCAAGCAAATGCACAGGATGGTACTCGCCATCAACGCCGCGCGTCCCTCTTTGCGCAGCAGCGTTGCACTGATGACATCTCTGCGCCTCCGCCATCATCTATTGCACATCAACAGCGACGCACGCCGCAGCCTAACAACAATCAGCATGATTTACGGCTCCTTCAATCGTCCGTGCAACGTCTGCATGGAGAAAGCCGTGTCCAAACCTGCTCTGCACATCGTTACGGATGCTGCGACTATCTCCAAAAGATCAGCAATCGACTAGTTATAAGGCAACTGATCAATGGATATGTCTCCCCTGGCTTAGCAACACATTAGCATAAACGAATTAGCCGCCGTTTTCCTTGCCATCAATCGCTTGCCACAACACCGTGGCTCTCGCCGCGTTAAACTTAGGTTCCTCAAAAAACATCTTCGATTCAGATATTTTGACGTGATGAATATTCTCGTGCTGTGTTTTCTATAATATTAAGCTGATTGCTTCCTATATCAACAGTCGTGCAAACAAGATTCTCCTTGGTAACTGCCACCCACCCCTCGCATGAGCGTTTAATTATTGTAAACCTACGAAACTACATTGCTTTGGGTAGATTTTACTTTTGACACTATAAGTGCCTCCTCTTTTAGTTATTTGTATTTTTATGCAATGATCAATGTCAAAAAAGAAGCAGCGGAAAGTACAATTTACCCAAAGCGTTCCTACTTTTATTCCGGATTCAACTGACCGTATTTTGCCTGATTCTGTGCCAGAGACGCAATTAAGTTGATCGGACATCGTGGCTGGATGGAAGCAGCCTCTAAAGTTTTAAAGGATGATCAGTTCATCATGCACATGGTCGATAACAAAATTATAAGTCTAGATGTCTCAGCTTAGTGAGCTGTTACGCAAGCAGCCAGTACTTGTTACTGGTTTGATACATGACCGTGTAACGTAAGAAAAAACAATATCGGCTGGTTATTCAAAAGTAAGGCGAGATTAGATAAAAAGGATAGATTTTATGTTCTGGTGATTACGTGCTGCAATTATATATTTAAAAGAAAGAAGTGTCGAAAATAGCCGATTATTTGTTGTGTGAATGCGTTTATGATCAGAACTCACTTTTGAGTTACATAAGGAAACATTTCGAATTGCCAAATTTATTTGATCTTTCTTGGTTATATTTTACTGTGAATTCTCGTGAACAATCGTCTTTTTGAATCAACACTTTTGTGGAAGAGAGCCAAACATCTCTATTACTTTCTATCAAGTCCAAGTTCTCCTCTATCTTCCCAAGGGTTTAGTTCATTGCATCGAAATATCAATTGCATTAACCCGTTCAAAATTTTCATTTATGCAAATACTATGATTGTATTAGGTTTTATATGTATTGCAGTTTACTATATCATTTAGAAATGTAAAGTTTGTCTCTAGCAGCGAACCACACTTTTTCACTTTGCAAAACATCTGAAGGCCATTATATATACTGATGTTTTCTCAGAGATGTTGATCCCACCATAGTTGCAGTTTGATCTTTAATTGACCCAATAATTGACTACATACTGAACAGTTAACGTGTCCCGAATGACTGGTCAAAGTAGAGCAAGGTGACCTTTCACGTAGGATCACCATTTGTTTATTCCAACTTGGTATTGAAAATACCAAATGGGGATGGATTGCCTCGAATTCTTCACCTAATTTTTTTCCTAGCTTTTTTAAAAAATTTTTTCTTCCGCCGAATCGGTTTCCAGACATCTCCTCCAAGACCGATGAAGCTAGACCAACCAAAGTTGGCACATGTATGGAGGGTCATCTGAAGTGGTGCACCTGATAAAAATTTTTGACCTTGATCTTACTGGTCAAGTTCAAATCGCGAAAAAGTCAATCGGTTTCCAGACATCTCTAGCAAGGCCGTTGAAGCTGGAATAGCCAAACTTGGCACATGTATAAAGGACGATGTGATCTGGGGCATCCGTTACAAATTTTTGGCCTTGACCTTGATGGTCAAGTTCAAATCGCAAAAAACCTTATTTGAGAAAAACAATGATTTATCTCAAAAACGGTAAGAGATAGAGCAATTTTGACCCCATTTTCGACCTCCATCCCCTATATGGCGTTACGTAATGTATCACTTCCGGTGACCTTGACCTCAAGGTCACTTTTCAGTCATCATTTACGAGTTATGACGTCATTTATGTTTTAAAGCTCAATAACTCGAAAACTATTGAACCTTGCCCTTTGGCACAAAATACATTATGAGACAACTTTTGAGCAAGGAATTTTTTGGCACGTCAAAGTTGTACCTATGACGTCATCATTTGGGAATTATGACGTCATTTATCTTTTAAAGCTCAATAACTCGAAAACTATTGAACTTAGCGCTTCAGCACTGAGTACATTATGAGACTATTTTAAGCAAAGAATTTTTGGCACGTCAAAGTTGTACCTATGACGTCATCATTTGCGAGTTAGGACGTTATTTATGTTTTAAGATCAATAACTCGAAAACTATGCACGTCAAAGTTGTACCTATGACGCCTTCATTTGCGAGTTATCACGTCTTTTATGTTTTAAAGCTCATAACTCGAAAACTTATGAACCCGGAGCTTCGGCACTAAATATATGATGAGACTACTTTTAAACAACAACATTTTTGGCACGTCAAAGTTGTACCTATGACGTCATCGAAGGTCAAATCGCGAAAAACATTATTTAGGAAAAACAATGATTTATCTCGCAAACGGTAAGAGATTTTGACCTTATTTTCGACCTCCACCCCTATTCGACGTTACGTATGGTATAACTTCCTGTGTCCTTGACCTCCAGGTCACTTTCTAGCCCTAAACCGGAAGTTGGCCTTTATCTCGAAAACGGTAAGAGATAGAGCAATTTTGACCTCATTTTCGACCTCCACTTCCTATACGACGTTACGTAAGGTTCAACTTTCGGTGTCCTTGACCTCCATGTTATTTGGTGTCCCAAACCGGAAGTTGGCCTTTATCTCGTAAACGGTAAGAGATAGAGCAATCGGTTTCCAGACATCTCCTCCAAGACCGCTGAAGCTAGACCAACCAAACTTGGCACATGTGTGGAAGGTCATCTGAAGTCGTACACCTGATAACAATTTTTGACCTTGCTTTACCGGTTTAGTTGGTAGTATTTAGGAGGATGTTCTACATTCAGACATTTGAAAATTGTTAACAAATAGTAATATCACGTAACTTCCGTTTTAAGTTATCATTCCAAGTGGGGTCTAATTCGCTGTTCGAATTTCGGTCTAGTTTAAGAATGACTTAGAATCAAAGAAGTATAACATCGCAGATAAGAGCTAACAGTTTGTAAAATCATTTGAAATATTCTAGACATTAATATCATTCATTATACCACCTAACCTCTTTAACAAAACAGAACAGTTATAATAAAAATTTAAGCTTGCGAAATTCTATGTCCAGCTTTGATTAAAATCACTAATGTTTTGGAGAAAGAAGAAAGCGCTGAAGAATTTATAATTAGTTGATAGGAACTTATGGTAGTGACTGCTCTGCACATGTAACTGAAAAGTTTGAAAAGACTAGAGGTGCAGACTGAGTACAGGAGAACAACCTCGAGTTGGTAGAATGAATTTTTTATCACACAAAAATAAAACTTATATTGTTCACCGCATAGTAATGAATGAAAGAAGAATAGCCATGCAGCATATAGTAGAGATGTTGGTTAAGTGCACGAGTTAATTGAAGAACGAGCTGCCTATAAACAAGTGTCACCAAGATAACTAGATTTTTGACGTTAATCTGAAAACACGGGTGTACTTCTTTCCCAATGCAATCCGGGTGACTTTTTCTTGAAGATTCTTGGGCGCAGCTAAGCAAATATGGCCGAAGTGATTGTGTCACTCAACACGTGTATTAGTTTATCGCTCAACAGTTGTGTGATAGAAAATAGACGTTCAGAGAAGAGCAAGTAAAAGATAGTAGAACACTATTCTTTCCAGTTTATTTGATCATTTGTTCATATTAGACAAAATTGAAGGTGGTTCCAATTATACTTCTGGTTTTTTTTGTTTTTAATAAAAACAAAAAGAATCTACTGTGACGTTATTTCAGCAACAGCTTCCAGATTCCTCTTGCCATTTCCTGTATAAGATAACTGATTCATAAACGTCATTTAGTTTTTGTCTCAGACTAGATAAAAAACCTACTTTATGGATAGGACAATTCAGTCATCACTTATCTCGTCTAATGCAACTTTCACTATTCTATGCTGAGATTAAGCTCCATCGTATAGGGTTTACTTACTGTACCGAGTATCAACATGTGTGTGCACCTTGTCGAATTATGCAACATCCGTTTGTAGGTGAAAGGAAGTCGTATGCATTTCTTTCTACCATTTTTAAAACATAACAAAAGAAATTTAAACTGAGGTTTTCGACCTTGTCAATGTTTAATTTGTACCAACAAAAGAAATCTCAGTGTTGGACAGCGATTAATATCTTTACTTTGGATATAACTATTCTGGTATCATGCTTTTAGAAGAAAATAAACATGAAGCCAAACTAAAAGGCCTTAACTGATTCGTAGTGAATTGTTACCAGACGGCCGCTGTTGTATGATAATGACTTTATTGTGAGAAAAACGAGTCGTTATGCTTATTATTTGCAGTTCTGTCAATTAGCTACACAAATACACCAGAATAATACACAAATATTGTTTGTTATCCTCTAAAATACGCTAAAGTTTTGGGTTGGTTGAAGGTGAATAGTGTATGAAGCATAAGCCAAGTGCAATATTCTTTGTTCAACCTATCTAATATTTCAGCCTATCAACTCTAATTCTCGACAAACACCATTCCGTCGCCTGAACATATTAACCCGCCTTAGCATCAATCAAGAAAAGTTCGCAATGCTGGTTAGGGGTGAGGTCAATCGGATTGGGCAATCGTTTGGCATATTCCGCTGTAGAACCTTGACGATATGTAATACTTAAAATTATTTGATGACAGGCCGGCCTGGATCGTGCCTTCATATTAGATGAGAGGTCATAAATATTTACAGGTATATAATAATTCGATAGATCAGTTCACGAGTCTTTTACTGGAAGAGAAGAACAGGAAATTGACAGAAATTGAGATGTTGTCTGGCATCTATAGCCATGGTATTTTAAGAACAAATAAAATGAGACTAACTGTGAATCTGGAGTACCTTACAGTAAGTGAACCATAACGCAAAATTTCTAAAGACCGAACCAAAAATTTCCGTATATGATTCAACAAACTGCAATTATATATGTTTAAAGCGCTGAGCAATGTGATTTACCTGTCACACTATTGTCTCTTCTTCTGCTTTCTTCCTAAACCAATTCCATCTTATCCACCGCTTACATTTCCCTTAATTTCAGCAGATGCCTCAACCCGATTCCGGTATTGATACTATGATCATCGTTTACATAAGACACGAACAAAGTCTTTCCGAAACATGCCACAGAATACACCTATAAAGAGAGTCGCTGCAATCTTGAAGAAAAAAAACACTTCTGGTAAGCAAACAAACGGTTTTTATCTGCCAAAACAGAGCTGTCTGAGAACATAATAGCAATCTAATTTATGAGTTTTGACAAATGTGTAAAATTTAACTGACTCCAACACAAGGCTAAGAAATACCAGGAAAACATCACAGGGGTGCAACTTTTGCAGACACCCAAAAATCATTTAAAAATACTCGGTAAACCCGAGACGATAATATAAGATTTTAAGGCTAGCATAAAAAATTTCCTGGTGCTTCATCAAAATCTTACGCCTTCCGTCAAAATATGTGCCTAGAGGTTCAAAACACGACTTACAATAAAATTTTAGAATTGTCGGCATAATGCTGTAATATGAAAACCTACAAAAACGCCAGTAAAACTCAGATTTTTAACATGAACATGAACTAAAAGTACTGTAATCGTGAAGCATGTGTAGCTGTATTTTAGTTGATAATGTTTAAAACAACGCAAACTATAAATGTAGTCATTGTTTTAATAACTCTGAGAGCTGACAATTAACTTTTTAATTGTACAAAAGGGACATATCTTGAACTCTTAGTTAGAGATATAACACGGCACTTTTTAAACTGCTACAGGTCTTCACATTTCGGAGAAATTTTTCAATTTCTGCGTTTTAATCCTTAAAAATAAATTTTAAAAAGCAAATGCTTTTGTAGAGAAGCTTTTAAGTTAATATTCCAGCTTTTTTAATGCGTTGTAGATTGTATTTTATTGATTATTATAAGTGTAAAAAAAAATCAAAACCGCTAAAAAATATATTGAAGTTAAATTGCCGCACACTGTCTTCTTTTTTCAATTTATGCATATCCTAATTTTGACGAAGCTACTGACAACTTTTTGCAAAAAAGAGCGTCATGATTTCTGCTCTCTGTGCCTGCTAAGCGATGCGGGGCAAAATTAAACAGCTTTCTGACTGAATAATATTCGACACCCTTTCCAGGTGTATTTGCCCATGATATAGAGTTGATGGTGATACGGAATAGTATCTTAAGAAAATAAGTGCTAAGATGCAGAGCGATGTCTTTAGCCAAGCAAACAATGGGATACTGTCTGTATCCGTAGTGATTGTGAACTTAATACCAGGTTGACAGAAAAAATACTACAAACCGAAGAAGATGCATTAGATATATTAATTAAATGTTCACGAAAAAACACTTGACTACTAATTTGTAGCACGGGTCTATCAAGCAATTTCACCTGTTTGTGTGTATCGTTGTTTATTTTTCCTTGGTTTCTCTGAAGTTATTTGAATGTAGTATGGTATGTTTTTTTATGCTCATGAAACAAAATATAACAATTTCTTGATATTTTAAGATATTTGTTTAATTTTCCCTGGCTTTTTTTTTTACAATTTGATCTGTCATGGGCGATATTATGAAACCCAGATCGCAATTTTGGGATTTGGCGCTTCGTTTTGATTGCAAATACATTGGATTCATGCATAAAATGAAAATAAAAACATGTGTAACCTATATTTATTTCCATTAAAATTTAATCAGTCATCATGTGAGTGTTACAGTCTTTGTTCAGACCGTTTTAGCCTTCGCAACCGCCCCGTAGCTTCAAGAAACACCAAACTATATGCCAGATCACACTTTAGGTGTTTTGAATAAAATGCGCAAGAATTTTGAATTTCGACTCCGAGAGAACCGGGTAAAATGAAAGAAATGATAGAAAAATATAGAAAAATATTGTCGTGAAGTTGGTATCCATAATGTGTGTTGTGAAAATGAATATATACAAACATGTAACTACATGTTCATTTGTGCTTGGCTGTTTCCATGAGTTGCAGCTTTTGGCTTAGTGGTTAGCACGCTCGCTTATGAAGCGAAAGGTTCCCAGTTCGAGCCCCGCTTGCGACTCACATATTTTCACAACAATATCGCAAAAACAGCTCATGCTTGAACATAAAAGAAATTGAAACTTGAAACTATTTGTTAAAATTTTTAATAAATTTTTAAAGGGTGAAGCTATATACACGCCGGCGTGTATATAACTCCGAATTGAACCTTATTTACACGCCGGCGTGTATATAAGGTTCAAATAGAAATTATATACACGCCGGCGTGTATATAAGACCAATTTACGCCTTATATACACGCCGGCGTGTATATAAGCATTGAATTCGTTTTATATGCACGCCATACATAAATCTGGCGTGTATATAAGAAATCATCTGTTCTTATATGCACGCCACCTTATGTACCAACCGTTGTAATTGGTTATATTCTGGCGTGTATATAACACTCAAATGCTTGTTATATACACGCCACCGTTATTATATACATTGAAAAACTTTTCTTTACACATTCTTATAGTAACGAAAGCAAGTAACAAAAATCCATTTCTTTTCAAAATCTGGCGTGTATATAAGAGAAATTTCGATCTTATATACACGCCACCACAACTGTTCTGTAGATGTGGTACATTTTAATATTGTCAATATGCAAACTCTTCAATTAGTGTTTTTCTATACTTTAATCTACTGTGGCGTGTGCATAAGATAGTGTGACATCTTATTTAAGCACCACATATTCTGGCGTGTATATAACATACAAATGCTTCTTATATACACGCCACCGTTTACTTGAATTTGATGGATTTTGTTTGCTTTCTGTTCAAAGTAAAGGCGTATATATAAGACTGAGTAACATATTAAAAATTAATTGTCAAATATATTGGCGTGTATATAACACCTAAATGGTTGTTATATACACGTCAAGGGTATTATGTACTTTGTAAAATTTTTCTTTTACGTCGAAATGGATATGACTTAAACTTGAATTTTTGCACATTTTTATTGGAATCGCCCAAAGTGTGATTTGGCTTATAGGTAAGGGTTTCAATAGCTCCAAGAAGGGGCCCGCTACTGAAGTTCGACGTACCGCTCCGAATTCTCGCTGTATGCAAGTCAACCGCGCCCGCTTTGAGGCACCTCTGGAGATGTGCAAAATTCAACGACCCACAAGTCTTTATTGGCATTCCTAAAATCCCTCAAAGGACAGTGGCAATGATATACAGCTTCTGCGTTAAACTTTATTTAAAAGAATACGGAAATGACCACAAATCTCTCGCAATAAGTAACATTTATTTACATGCAGGGAGCTTTGCTTATTACGTGGAAAAGTGACAGTAAATGTTGCAATTATTCACCAAAAACTTGATATTAAAAAAAAAAACATGGAAAAAATTAAAAGTGAAATATTGTGGCTGTAATTCTGCATCTGTCAATTATTTGAGTATGTATTTTACAGGTAATCATCAATCCTTTTATTTAAATTTTTGGTCACTTGAATTCGATCACATGACATTAAAGCCCAGAACGTAAGCAAACATTTGTGAGGAGTGAGGAGGCAGACTTTTCTGCAGTTTAACGAAGAAATAACAAATATGCATTCCATTAAAAATTGTGCCTGTTTTGCAAAAAGGGTATTTGTACATGAATTTAAGTAACTGTTTGAATAATATAGACTGGTGTTCAGGATGGTTCCTAGTCAACTAGGCGCCAGGTTAACTGGGCGCCAAGTCAACTCGGTGACAACTCTGGAGTTAACTGGGCGACAAAAAAATCTTATGTTTTACATTTTGGACTTCATGCAAAATGGTTATTTGTAGAGATTAGGAAATTATGAAATTTGAATAACAAAAAAATTCTGTCTTTGCTGTCAACTAACTCTTTATTTCACTATAATCAAGCGTGTACACATAGAGATGAAAGTGAATTCTAATCCGTCTCAACATTGAACTTAATGCATGTATAACATTTTTTCAATTTTAATCACAGAACTTAAAATCAACTGAAATTCAATTACATACTTAAAATCACTAGTAATAATTCCTACTGACAAAGCGTTTGCATAAAAGTTGCAATTACTAATAACAAATGCGACATCTTCAGCGGTTCGATAATATGCAGTTCTCTGCAATACAGGACTCGAAACACATTTAAAATGAGCAAGTCATACTGACGAATCTTTTACATGATTACAATTCAAATCATAATACCCACAGATGAAACTTTTACATTAATTGCAATTCTCTGAAATACAGGACTCAAAACACATTTAACACCACTAATCTGAATACCTATTGACGAACATTTACATATTAAATCACAGTACCCACAAACGAAGCTTTTACAAGTAATTGCAATTGCAATGAATTCTCACAATTCATGAATTTAAACAGTCATCATGAATTTACATTCGTGGGGCGTAGATGTTGCCGATCTTGTTGAGGAGCTGTGAGGCCCCAGTTCACCTGCCCTGTACTCATCTCACAGCTTTGCGATCTTCTTCGCTGTGGATGTTTGGCCGTGGGATTGCATGTTTGCTATCCTTTCCTCTGCCGCTAAATTCCTACACACGCCTACCAGCCTTGCTTCGTTGTAAAGGAGATGTACCAGCTTGTATAGGGGGCGTCGGCACACCTAGTTCTGCTGTGCAAGCGGTTGTGGTAGCCCTCCACATCGTTCTTGGTCCTTATCGTCCTTCCGAAGACAGACCAGTCTTCCACTCTC
Source organism: Protula sp. h YS-2021 (assembly GCA_949752745.1). NCBI lineage: Eukaryota > Metazoa > Annelida > Polychaeta > Sabellida > Serpulidae > Protula > Protula sp. h YS-2021. The sequence continues at coordinate 42,734,329 of OX457026.1, read as the reverse complement.
CAGGTCATTGAAGAGTCCAGGTCTCGCTTAGGTATGCAAACAGCTGGCCAAACGTTGGGTGGAGTGTTGTCTGGCACTCCAGATTGTCAAAACAATGTGGAATGTGCACGGTGGCCAGGAAGGGCAGTGCAAAGACTTTGCGCAGCAGCCTGAAACAAACAAACAAAAAATAAATTAATTGCTATTCAGCTAAGTATCTCTTCGAAGCCAGAAGTTAATATATTTACATATACCTGAAATGATAAAATTCTACTGATATGCTTACCTGTGTCTCCTTTCTTCATGTATTCATTGGAAAGCCCGAGTTCTTGCATTTTGCGCAGAACGGTGATGGCCCAATGAAACTGGCAGCCTTTAATCAACATGGTGGGGCCAAAAACGGTCCGGAAACCATTCCACATGGCTCTCATGGAAATTCTCCAGGGAAATTGCTTCGATAGCCTCAAATAAATAGAAAAAAATGACATCATATCAGTGTGATTTTACCGAATATGCATTATATATTGACCACTTTTGACTTACTTCTGGGACCTTGAAGCCATATCTCGAAGAAAACATTGAGACAAGCTGTGGATTTGTAACTTACATGTGAAGTATTTATATATAAAACACTTCTTTACGTAGTCCGCAGTCGTGCGACGCGACATCAACACAAAGACGAGTGGCACCTGCTTGATGTTATCGTCAGAGCGAACAAACGCGTGCAGGCTGAAAAGTTGGTGAAAGGGGGGCTTGATAACACGAAATGTCTCGTCCATGAACCAAGTTTAAGCTACGCTCAGGAGATTCAACTGCTCATCTGTAACGAAGATCGAGTAGCGTTGACCATCTGCGTTGATATCTTGCCTGAGGAAGCCTTCCGGGAAGTGGGAGTGGCTGAAGGTGAAGTCAAGGGTGTTCGGATGTCTGGGTCTGCTTTTCTGGCGGTAGTAGTTAGCTTTCCGAGCTAAAAGAGTTAGCTCCGGTAAGTTGGATGCATTCGGCTCTGAGCACTCGAGGACAGCCCTTTCTGTCAGTTCCATCCCAGGCAAGTTTTGATCAATGGCAGTGTGCTTGCGGAGGGCTGTATTGATGGCGAGCTCAACCTCGCCGTGCGTGGTCACGGTATGGTTGTGCGGTAAACATCCGGGACAAAAGTCTGCACGGTGTTGGATAACCGTGGCAGGGCAGCAGACTGGTTTCCTCACCGAACAACGCCAGTTTACCTTTGGAGTTGCGGGTTCTTGAGTGAACATATGTGTGTCCCTTCCAGTCGGCTAGTTTGTCACCCTTGCGCTGAATAGACCGTTCGAAAACCTGGTAAGTAAGTTCATTCACCGAGGCAGGTGGTGAGGGTTCAATGGATGCATCTATGGGGGAGGTCTCTACGGGCTCTGCTGCGTCTAGATTGTTTCTGTCACTTATATCGACAAGCCTCGGTGGCCTAGTGGTTAGAGTGTCCGTCTCGAGACTGGAAGATCGTGGGTTCAAACCCCGGTCGGGTCATAACTAAGACTTTAAAATTGGGACTCCGCCTTGCTACCCTGTAAGGCACTCCACATGTAAGGGTTAGAAGGAGGGCTGGAATGCCCCATTTCAGTATAATGTGGCAGGGGAATCCCGATATGACCATAGCAGTTGAAAGGGATCTAAAGAACAATACAATACAATACTTATATCGAAATCCGAGCTGTTGTCAAGGACGTTTTCGTCGTCTTCTGCCATCTGGTTGCACTCCGCAGGTGAATCGCCATTCAGTGACTGGTTGTATGGTGACTGTTTCCACTCAGTTTCTGGATCGGGCACGGGCGATAGGTCCGGTACAGATTGCCGAAAGTTCGTATCGGATAGTGATACAAAGTGCTTGTCAAGAATATGCCCGACAGGCACCCACATGCCGTTTCGATATTTACGGGTTTCTATGGCATTTTTAGCACTCACAGAGTAAACTGCAAGTTGTATGTTTAGCATGTTTGCGGCTCCCTCAGCAAGCCGGTCGCTGATCTCTCGATTTGGGGAACCCAACTTGGCAAGGAAGAATACGTCAGGGAATCTCTGAGTGACCGTGGGTATTGATCGCTCAAGAAGTACTGAACTAATGACCTTCGAAGGCTGTGTACCCAATCGCGGGTAACAGGAGCGCAACAGAAAAAAAAACAGTCTCCATCATAGGGAACATTTAGGAGAACCTCCAGGTTGTGGAGTACATGACTACATCCCAGAATTTGACAAAATAGGGAGCACATAAAAAACTTAGGTAGCCAATTTTCAAAATGCTTCCACAATTTAGACCGGATTTCCTTAAAATTTGGACGAATGTTCCCCGGATGTTTCCCTTTCGAAAATAACTTTTTTTGGCGATTTTGCCAAAAAAATTGCCACATGCCGTCGTTTGAATGAGTTTTTCAAAGTAGTTCTGCCATTAATTTTAGTCAGAATGTCCCACGTTTAAGCTCTTTTTACTTTTTTGAGATCCGCCAGAGTTTGGGCAAATCCGGCCTTTGAGGAGTTTTCAGTGACCGATTTATAAACAATGACTACCACGTTTTGGCGACTATTCAAGTCTTTTGATACTTGATTCATTAGATCTCTAGTTGTCCATGGATATTTTTGTTTAAGTCAGTCGATATTCAAGTCAGGATATCGAATGTTTCGAATTCAACCTTTGTTTCGAATTTTGCGTAGAGAACACTCCACACTTCTGCGACAAAAACTATGAAACTTTTGACATTTCTACATTGTTCCCTATCATACGCCCTAGTGAACATCACGTCATTTATTGTTTTAAGGGTAAACTATTGTTGTTTTTCAATAATGGCTCTCGAAGTTGGGTGGGGGGGGATTTTGCCAAGCTTTAAATTTCATATATATATATATATATATATATATATATATATATATTACAGCGTAAATGTCAAATCAGCGAGATTGTAATCTTGTTGAAATTTTCAGCGAAATTGTAAAAACGCTAACTCGACCAGCTAGATTACAATTTCGCTGAAATTTCCAGCGCGATTACAATCTCGCTGGTTTTTTGGTTAAGAAGTTTGACAGTTACGCTGAAATTTTCGGAGACGTCTGTATCTATTGATATGATTTTGTAAAGGCTCTGGGTTTATTGCAAGGGGTTTGTGATTGCAGATGAAGCTATACAGAGTTTAGTGTGCTATTCCATAATCCTATTTACCCATTCATATTAATCCCGAGTCCTGAGTTACTGTTCTTAAGGATACTTTTGTGGCCGTGAGCTTTTCAATTGCAGACGAAGAAGAAACAAAGGAATCAGTGTTTCTTTTATTTTCAAATGTTTTGACATCCATTGCAATTACATAAAATAATTATATTCCATACAATTACATATTGATTTTAACCAAAAACAATCCAGACTCCCTGTTCGACATAAAAAGTCTATTCAGTGATAGGATCTCGGGCTTTATTTGCACAAGTAAGACTGGAGTGGAGCCTTGAATTGCATTTCATTGTCTATTTCCATACTTGACGTTCTAGTTCGAAGATCTGGTATGAAATGACAACGAACCAGTGCTTTTTTGTAATACGAAATCTTCCAGAGCACATATCTTATTGGCCAGATCCACGTGTCGATCATTATTTTACAATAACCTCTGAAAACACAGAAATGTAAAATGAATGGCGTTTGGAAATTGGATTGGAAACTTGATTGGATACTTGTGTAAAATAAATTGCAGTGAACCACAATTGCAATTAAACTGCTCGACGAAATTGCAATCGTGTATGACAAATCAGGTTTTAAACTGAATTGCAATAAACAATTACAATTTCTGCTTCAATTATCCTTCAGATGTACCTTTTGATTAACATGAATACCGAGGATAAAAGATAATAGCACACAGAACTCACAACAAACCTTGATCCTTCTTTTGAAAATGATGTCAATAAATATTGTCAATTAACGCCAATAAGCTCCCTTAAACAAAAGAACAAATAATCTCCGATTGCCATTGTCATCAGCAGCACAGAGGACACGAAATACCGGATTCCAAATTTCAGCGTAACTGTCAATCTTTTCGGCCAAAAAACCAGCGAGATGTTGCCAATTTTCAAAATGCTTCTTGTCCCACAATTTTTATCGGACTGTCTTCAAATTTTGCATTAATGCTTACTAGGAAGACCTCGCATGAAAAGTTCCTTTTTGGCGATCTTCCAAAATTTGACCAAATGGGGTTATTTTTTAGTTTTTTTTTTTTTTTTTTGTGGTAGCCATTTTTCAAAATGCTTCTTCCACAATCTTGACCGAATTCCTTTAAAATTTTGTGCGAATTTTCACTTTTCAACAACCGGGTTTCACAACACGACTGCCACTTTTTGCGACCATACAAGCCTGTTGTTGCATGATTCAGTAGATTTCGGCTGGTCACAATGTCCCAGGGCATTCTTGTTCTGAACATCAGAAAGCTATCCTATTATTTTAAGTGGTGTGAATTTTTGGAAATAAGTTAAAATGTGTTTTTGTTGTTTTCAAAACTGTCTGATTTATTTTCAGTGTTGTGTATTACAACACCGGAAAACTTTTTTGCTTGGAATAACTAAGATGCTTATTTTTCCTAACAACTTGGTGATTATGTGCATAGAAGAGATGCCATGCAGTACGTTGTGTATATATGAAAGCTAGAAAAATTCTTTTGAAAAGTGCGGGTCTCCAAGATTTCCCCTAGGGCTCCCAACCTGTTAAATTCCAGAGCCCAGTGGGCCACCACTTTTTTGCTAGACTTTTCGAACGCTGATGTAAACAATATGGAAAACAGGAAGAGATTTTCAGTGAGACTATTTTATAAAACTATGACTGTCTACCAAATCCACATTCAATAGTAAATGTTTAATTTAACTTCAAACCCCACACTTGGTTCTTATAATTTCGTGATTCCGCAATGTAGACCGCCCTGGCGAAGAAGTGAACACGCGGAATAATCGGATTCGTACTTCTGATTTTGCCGACACGTTTTGACGTTTCCTCCATAATGGACTGGAATAAGTTTATACAGAAATGATAGAGAAAACCGTTAAAATTAGCGAGTTCTGATATTTTGATATTTTTTCTTTATACTTTAGTTTCTTTTATAGTTTATCGAAATAAATTTGCAGTCAGTACGAATGTGCCGGTAGTGTGAAGACAACAAGGTAAATGAGCGTCAGTCTGATTTAACGGGGTATCTTAATATCTAAATTTAAGACTCAGAACGGAAGTTAACAAGATGTTTTTAGCCACTTACTGAATGTCTGTCTGAAATTGAATTGAACTGACGTCTTTCAGTGGAAATCGAATGCTGTCTCTAAAGTTATAGAAAACACACAATACTTGTCTAGCGAGTATATGTCTTTCTGAAATTGAAAGAAAGCATAAATATATATATACACAAAGAATATTAATGAACAAGAAAGCTCACTCTCATTGACTGCTATGTTTATCCAGATGGCACAGCGCCCCTGGTGGTCACTGGTGTTACCACTATGAGAATGCACATCTATTGTGCACTTGGGGGCATCCTCAAAGGCATTTTGTTGCTTTTGCATGTGTGTTTCTTTTGTGTATGCTCTTTCATACACAATTTGCTATTTTCGTTAGACTTGAAACAATAAATTAACAACACAATAAACATTCTTAACACATTTTATTACCTCAGATCAATTTACAAGTGCTTCAGTTTCATTATTTTTCTATTTCGAGAAGCATTTTCTGCATTTTCAGGGAATGTGTTATTCTGACAGTGAGATATAAATCTGCCATGTAGTGTGCTATTTTATCACATTCCCTTTTATCACAGGAGATATCTGTTGCGCAGCCCGCTTCTATGACTCGCCGAAAAAGCTTACCCCGAACTTTATCACAATACATTAGGCATTCAAACAATTTCATGAAAAGATTTTCGCATTCCGAAACAAACTTAATAACATTTTCGGAAGGAACCACTAATTTTGAAGTTTCTGTCAATTTTTTTCGCTCAGAGAAACAAACATTTTTCCATTTTCTGTTGGTTCATTATTTTCAGAACTGATCCATTTAGATAGACATTCATCACATGAATGGCGTTTTTTGGCTTTTGATATTAAATACCCAGCAAGGTAAACGACAACATTCTCTTCAGGTAGTGACAAATCATTTATCGAACTGTTTGCAATCGAAAGCAGATCCAACACATTATTTGGTATTTCTCTGTCTGGAAACAATGCATTTTCTTGTGGAATATTTGGGACATGTACATTTTGATCATCTTCTGGAAATTCCTGTAATCTAAGTAAAAAACAGTCAAATTCGCTTTGACAGTTACTGTTATTACTTTTTAAAAACATTGAATCGACACATATAGCCCGATAAGCAGCCCGAAATTGAACTGGATCCGGATTATCGCGGTGTCCCCCTTTGCCTCTAATTATTGAGAAAAAATTTTCTAAACAATCTTGATTCATACGGTTGGTCAGTAAAAATTTAGTACCGTGATTTTGATGTAAATCTTCCCTTGTTCACGCGGAAAAGAAAAAAATGATATGTTCTTTCTTGTTCGTCTGTAATTATTACACCCCCATGCAGCACAAATTTTCGTAAGATGAGTTTTTTTGCAGGATTTTTTGTAGTGCTTCCTTCCATGTTTTCCATGTTTACATGTTGAAACACCAGCGTCCGCCAGAGGGCCAGCTATCTCTGTTGTTACACAAAATAGCAGGAGTGAGCGTTCTTGGTCATTAATCTTCTTTGATATACATTATACACAATACTGAAGTCAAGTTGTCAACAAATCTCAAATATTCAGCTTTGGTGGCTTTTTAACACTTCTGGCTTGGTTGGGGCCACCTTTGAGCTATACTTTGGGAATACTTTTCGGTATTAGAGCAGGTTTAGGTGAGCTCAGTGGCTTGGGTGGCGAGCTGACAAACTGATCTGGCGGGTCTGGCGCCAAATTGCCAGAAGTGCAATCCAAAAAATACTGAAACCAAGTCGTTTATCACTGTTCATTTCTTCCGGGGCAGTAAATCGGCTATGCCTCAAAGCGATATTCTTTGTATTTCTGCGGTATATTTTACCACTTTTGGTTTGCACAAAATATGAACGTGGCATATCAGTCTTGGTGACACAGTAGCCGATTTCCACTGTTTCTCACGGTCAAGTTTCACGCGAACGGTATCACCTAACTTGAAAAGTTCCTCATCGCGCACACCATGTCACTGGTTGTGGTAACTAATTTGACGTCCAAAAAGTTATTTTATCTTACTTTCGCGCGTACCTAAGTGGTGGGTAGAACGATATATTACAAGGGCTAGAAATGGACCCCTGTATTAGACACCGTTTTGCAACCTTAACCCCAGCCACGCTCTGACCTAAAGTGGGGACTCGAAACCACGTGATAAACCATAATCAACAGAAAACTGGGAAAACTACTCGCAGACAAGCTATTTTCCCCCATCTCAAATATCGATTTTAACTTTAGAATAACGGTCCCACTAGTAATGTCGGACAGGAACAAGGCCTCCACATACTTTGAGTAGTAGTAATCAATAACTACGAGATATTGACTTTTCTTATACTCTCAACATCTCGCCATGGACCCTGGTATGACGGGGTCGTGATGAGGGGCTGGTGGCGGTGATAAGGTTTGTTGGTCTTGCAAAAACAACTTTCGCAAGTTGTTTGTATATCAGTATACCGCCTTGGCCAACACACACTTCGACCTGCCATTTGCCTACATTTGAAAATGCCCGCTTGTCCCGGCTGCAGCCTGTCAAAACATCTCATGCTCTGTGGAATGACTGTACGATCTAAGTAAGTGAAAATATCTGGGAAGTGGACAGACACTGGCGACTATCAAATTATGAACGGATAGATTCTGGAACATCTTTACTAAGTTCAGGTTACCCATTAAGTGGGTAGGACATGAAAAGCGATAAAATGGAATCTTTACCTGTTTCACCGGCAATTTCCCTCAGCTTAGCATCTGAAATAGGTCAGGAAAAATTGTCACGAACAAACCAATTTCGTCTTCCAAGGCGGAAACCGCTACAACATTCGAAACACTTTGGGCCATTTCCAGTACATCAGAAACTACAAGATTTTTTCCGGAGTGTACTCAGCAGTACAACTGAATCGCAAGAGCCTCACTAACAGCCTTTTTGCCCTAACGGCACTTCTGTGGAGATCTTGATTATTGATCAGTGGGACCAGGGAAACTTAAACTGGGGCAAACCTACGAGGAAACAAGAAAACTTTTCACACGTCAAATGGGGTAAGCGACCGCGATCCAAAAGCAATTGGTTAAAACTCGCTATCAAACTCCTGCAGGAGACAAGAACCCAGAGCGTAGGAACTCGAATCTGCAAACACAAAGGTCAAAGTATGCCAGGACTAAACCACAAGCTAATAATTTCTTTGTTTTCAAATGAATCCTCTTGTGGTCGTCCCAACAGAAGTCATTTTCTGACTTCAACAAAGCATTGGCTGCATGACCTGTGAGGGATTTGGAGCATACCGACCTGAATAGTTTGCCATGCCAACGATCGTACTCACATCACCGATATTTTCCTGGCTTATAGATCTTGAATACTGGCCACTTTCGCGGGGTCTGGGTATTTGCTGGTTTGCGGGTTGTGCTGACCTTGGCGCACAACCTTGTTGACCCTAAAATAACACTTAGCTTTCTGAGTTTCAAACTAGAAGTCTTAATCCGTTCGAGCGCATGTTCGAGAATTATGCCATATGTGTATAGGAGCACTGTCACTCATAAGGCCTTTAGGATCCTTTAAAAAATCCCAGTGCTAAAATTTAACCCGCATGGAAGGCGATTGAACACAAACCGACCGAATGTGGTTATAAACGTGGTTAATTTCCTATCATTAGGGTACAGTGGAAGCTGCCACAACGACTGTGAACAGTGCAAGGCAGAGAATACCTTGGCATTTCACAGTTTTCAAACAGTCTCATCAAAGGTGGGCATAACGAACGGTTTGCGTTGGACTGATTAATTAAGCTTCTTAAGGTCAACCCAAATCCTAGTCTGACCGTCTTTTTTAGGACAGGGAGCACCGGCGCACACCACTCAGTGGGCTCGGTAATGGGCGAAATTATGCCATTTTTGGACCATACGATCGAGTTCTGCTTTGCTGGCTATAACAGTGGTTCAGAAAGACGACGGGCGACATCAAATTGTAGGGAACGGTATAGGGCCTAAGTTTCATACCCACCGGCTCACAGTTCATGAGTCTAAACTCACCGGAGACTTCAGTTTTCATGTTTTCACTGTGTTTTATTAGTCCCATGCTACTTGCGGCTCCACGACTCAGCAGTGGTGTGGTTTTGTTGTCAGTAATGACGCACACAGGAATGAGTATTGACGGTTGTTGTGTAAATTCACCAACACAATTTATCTGTCGAACACAACGAAATAAGAGCGAAAACACAGCTTGCTTGTATCTCATTTAATAACAGACTTCTCCGGGATACACGATACATCCGCACCAGTGTCTGTTTTGAATTTCACATTCAGATTGTTTACACGCAGAAAGACGTTCCAGGGTTCTGTGTTGTTACATTGGATGTTGTTGACATCACCGAGGAAGTCTGATGGTGATACACATGCGTCACAAGTTGACGCCGCAGACGCGCCATATGAGCTATCATCTTGCGTCACTTCATCAGCTTTGTTGCACCCAGGTTTTTCAGCGCGCACTTTCTGGCAAAATTTACACTTCTTGCCCTTGGACGGACATATCGAATTTATTCACATATCCACAGTTTCCACATTTGTTGGGCGTCGTCGGGTTTGGCTGATGGCTGCTTCTTGTTGGCCATGTGGGTTTGTTTACCACGGGAGAATTTCTTTTTGTGTGTGTGTGTGTGGGTCGAGGACAGCGATGCGTAGGGTTGTTATGACGCCATCTGCAATTTACGAGTTTAGATGTACGGCACACATCGATGGCCGTTTGCGAGTGTCAGGTCTTCTTACACTTCGGCTTCTGTGATGTCTCCTTATCTGTGATGCCCACAACCAGTTTGTTGCCTATTTTGTGCTCTTTCTGTGCACCAAAATTGCAGTGCTCGGCCAGTTTGTATAAGGCACGTCTGTATGTGTATACATTTTCACCCTGGTTCTGATTTCGGCTTTTGAACCGAGCACGCTCCTTTATAATGTTGATTTTAGGCACGAAATGGGTGTCGAACTTGAAGCAATCACACTCGTACGATCATCATTATGAGCTTCTTCTGCAAAGGTGAAGGAATTGAAAATTGTTTCAGCTTCACTGCCCATCGTGTATACCAGACCGGCGACTTGTACAGCGCCATCCTCATTGACCATCTTTGTCGCGGTATAGAACCATGACCATCTCGGTTTCTAAACAGGCCAAGGGTGGGGCTTAGCAAAATTAAAAGTTTGCGGGTGGTTGAACCTCGCCATCACAACATACATTTCCTAGCCTTAACATCAGATTTAATACGAATGATCTGGCAGCATGTTATGTCCCGATAGTGTGGAGTCCACGGGATAAATGAAACTCAGTCTGATTTAACGCAGTATTCTTAACTTGCATACATCGACATGTTGTTAACATCCGGTTAGGCTAGCTATCGAACAGACACCTCATCGGATAGGTCTGAAAGTACGAACTGGCTTATGACCACATTTGCGAGTTTTGCCAAATGAGCCTCTCAAAAACCTGCAGCGGACCATCGGGACACGATTCAAACACCGAATACGTATACCTGTGCACTCCATTGTTTGCAGTCCGTGGAAGTATTTTCACTTTTAAAGTGGGCCATCTGATGTCTTATGTTGGACAAGCAGCGCACCAATTGACACTAAAATATCCCCGACTGGTAACTCTCCTGAAGTATGGAAAGAGGCCATAATAATCTAAAATAGAGAACCTACAAATCCACATAAATCGACCAGCCCCACTCACTACCCCCTTTTGTAAGCCGTTTAAAAAATGATAGCCGAAAGGTTAATTTGGTATCTAGGAAATAGGGGTTTCAAAAACAAAGAAGCACTATTTATCACCTTGTAAAGTTGGATAATGTGTGAAGCTTTCATCAGTAATGAGCACGTTGTCACGGTATTCTGTGAGAAGCATACGGGGGAAAGCATGCGATACGGCATGGAAACACTGTGTACTCAAAGATCTGTTCAACCCAAGGTTTACGGATCACCTACCCGTGTTTGTCAAGGAATTCCTAAATGAACGTCGATTCTGACTGCGACTTGGTGCATTTTTGGGGGATCATTTTGAACAAGAAGGTTTCCCTCAGGGTTGTATTCTTCTTTTTCTGAAAAATGTCAATAGTTTCAAAGATACCCTAAAACAGGGAAAGATAGGTCTCTCTTTATAGACGACTTTTACAATATCTTGTTCGGAGAAAAGCATAAATCTCATACAACCGAATCTTCAGCAAAATATACATCTCCATCTAGCCTAGGCAAATGAAAACGGTTTTAAATTTTCTTAAATTAAAACGGTTTGCATGCACTTTTCCAACAACCAAAAACGCCGCCATGATCCGATTTTGCTGATTTCAAATATCGAAATACCTGTTATGAAAGAATCCAGATGTTTAGGTTTGATTTTTTTTGGCTTTGCTCTCAATAGACTATTATTCTCAATATCAAAGAGCTGAAAGGAAAATGCCAAAAGGTTGAGACACTAAACATTATGCTGTTTAGAGCGCCCAAGACCAAGGCTAGACTATGGTAATATTGTCTATGGCTCAGCTAGATCATCCCACCTGAAAATTCTGGAACCGGTACAAAACCAGGGTCTGCGTGTATGCCTAAATGCTTTTCGAACATCGCCCTCTGACAACCTACACGTAAAGGCAAATGAACAACCACTTTGGGTTCGAAGGTTAAAACTTGCCATGCAAAATGCAGTGAAACTATATGCAGACAGAAGAAACAGTACACATGAAGTAGTCTTTGGAACGGTTTTATCACGGCTAATAGATAAAAAACTTATTTGCTATCCCACCGCGTGTTGCCAGACTTTTGCCTCATCTCGAGGAAGCGGGTATCGTAGAGTGTGTTGCAAACTATACAGTTCCCAGTTCCTCTAGGTGGACACTAACCAAGCCTTTAGTTTTAAAAATCCTTTCATACTTTCGAAAGAGACCACAAACTCTTGCATATTTCAAACAAATTTTGGAAAACTTAAAGAGCAGTACAAATATTGACACATTGTTTTATACAGGTTGCTCTTAACTTGACGATGAAGCAGCAGTTTCAGTTGTCACAAAGTGTACTATTCTGAAAACAAATCTCACAGTATTCTCTACAGAAATCAGAGCCCTACTGGTAGCCACTTAAATCATCAAGATAAGCCGTTACAAAAAGTCCATGATTTGCGTTGATTCTATATAGGTACTAACAGCCCCTTATATAACGTTTAAATAAAGCCTAGTTCTCGATCTCAATCAGCTGTTTTGTGTCATTGGGTAAACAAACAGAATTTGATATACATTGACAGTTCTCTGGATACTAGACGTGAAAAATTGAAATGTGGTCTGATTAATGCAAGGTCAGTGAGAAACAAAACAAGCATTTTAAACGATCTTATCATAGAGCGCAACTTAGACCTTCTTTTTATCACTGAAACCTATCTTGGACGTGATGACGACCATGCAGTTCTATCGCAGATGGTGCCAGATGGCTACCTTGCCCTATCTTATCCACGATCAACAAAACGTGGCGGTGGTGTCGCGACCATTTATCGTTCGGACATACTGTTTAAGCCTCACCCAATACAGCAACATAGCACTTTTGAACTTTTTGGAACGGATATTACTGTGAGTAATCAGCGTATTCACTTGTATACAGTATATCGTCCTGACCCATATGGCAAGAACGTTTCAAAATTTTATGATGAATTTTCAGAATTCCTTATTTCGACACTCGCTTCTTCTAAAACCCACAACACAATGGTTGTCGGAGATTTTAATTTGCATCTGGATCGTTCTAATGATCAGGATATCATGCGCTTCAATTCATTAATCTCTTCATGTAGCCTTTCTCAAATTGTGAGACTCCCAACACATCAAAGCAAGCATATTCTAGATGCAGTTTTAGTCTCTGATAGCAATATTATGCCGACATCGACTGATGTGTACGACCTACAGATCTCTGATCACTATCTTATAATATACGATATACAAATTTGTAAGCCTCTACGTCCTTCAAAAACTATGTCCTACAGAAAATTAAAATCAGTTGAAATCGAAAGTTTTAAAACGGATATCGCTTCTGCTTGTGTCGATCAGTGTGCAACAGTTGACGAAGCTGTCACTGTTTATAATGAATCTATACAGAACATTGTCGCAAAACATGCACCTACCACTAAAAAACGTGTTTTGGTTCGTCCAAATACGCAGTGGTATACGGCGAATGTACGTCAAGCAAAAGTGATTCGATGCAGGCTAGAGCGCAAGGCCGTACGTTCTGCACTAGACTGTGATAAGGATAAATATAAAGCGCAATGCAAGCTCGTTAATTTCCTAATTGATGAGGCTAAAACCCAGTTTCATTCAAACCAAGTTCTGGACGCTCAACATGATCAAAAACAATTGTTTAATGTGACGAAGTCAATTTTGAACTGGAACAAACCGTCGACGCTCCCATCAAATGTTCCCAAGGATACAATGTCCAAAGTGTTCAATGATTTCTTCATGAACAAAATAATCAAAATACGCAGTAATATCTCGCTCTCCGAAAGAGTGACTTCAATGGATAATACACGTGAAAAACCCGAAGCAACACCATTTGAAAACGCCTTGTCTACCTTCTCATTAGCTACAGAGGAAGAGATCAAGTGTCTAGTGATGAAAGCATCGCCCGCTACGTGCGATTTGGACCCTTTTCCTACTTGGTTATTGAAATCGTGTTGTGATGTTATTGTCCCAGTGCTCACAAAAATAGTTAATTTTTCCCTTTCTAATAGCACTGTTCCCATTTCGTTGAAAAATGCACTCATACGACCTCTGCTGGAAAAGGCTAGTTTAGATAAAGAAGTTTTGAAAAATTATAGACCCGTGTCGAATTTGAGTCTCCTGTCAAAACTAATAGAGAGAGTTGTAGCCAAACGCATAAACGATCATATTATCTCTAAAAATTTGCATGCAAAATATCAATCGGCCTATCGAATGTTTCACAATACGGAAACGGCACTACTATGTGTAAAGAACGATATTATGCAATCTCTCAACAATAAGAAAATGGTAGCACTAGCAATGCTAGATCTAAGCGCTGCGTTTGACACTCTGGATCATAATATTTTATTTGCGCGATTGCAGTCACGTTTCCATATACAAGGGTCGGCACTGCTTTGGATTAAGTCATATCTATCACACAGACATCAATCAGTTTTGATAAACGGCGTTCGCTCAGATGCAGCGGAGCTCTAGTTCGGTGTACCACAGGGCTCGGTCTTGGGACCGATTCTCTTTACTCTCTATGTTAGTCCGCTGGCCGACATTGCCGATCAGCATAACGTTATGTCCCACTTTTACGCTGATGACAGTCAGTTGTACGTTGCCTTTAAAAACAACAATCCAGATCTGAGTAGACTAGAAGTATGTGTTAAAAGTTTCAGTTCATGGATGGCCAAAAATATGTTGAAACTGAATGATGACAAAACTGAACTCATTTTGATAGGTTCGAAGCAAAATCTCTCAAAGTTGCCTCGTGTTTCCATCTTAGTTGGTGATTCAAATATTGAGTCTACCAGTAGTGTGAAAAATCTCGGTGCGACATTTGATCAGGAGATGTCCATGCGATCATTTGTTAACTCAAAAATTAAATGTGCCCTGTTCTATTTGCGAAATATTTCCCGAATTAGACGTTACCTAACACCTATGGCGGCCAAACTCCTCATTCACGCTAATGTTATTTCCAGGTTAGACTTTTCAAACAGTCTTCTGTATGGAATACCAAAATGTGAAATGCAGAAGTTGCAAATTGTACAAAATGCAGCCGCCAGACTAATATATGACGCCCAGAGAAGTGACCATACGACACCGCTTTTACGTGAACTCCATTGGCTTCCTATTTGCCAACGGATACGATATAAAATTTTACTTTTTGTTTTTAAAGCCTTAAATGGGAGTGCACCAATATACATTAGTGATCTCGTATCTGTTTATAGACCTACCAGAATCCTTCGCTCACAAAACAGTTTTTTGCTCGTTGAGCATAAAACTCGGAATTCGTACGGTGATAGAGCATTTATGAATTATGCTCCGCGTGAATGGAACGCCCTTCCTATCTCTGTTAGATCAAATGACACTTTAGTTGGTTTTAAAAGAGCGCTTAAGACGCACCTTTTTATTCAATATTACAACAATTAAACATGGGTGTGTTTATTCCATCAGTATCGAATTAAACAGTATTAGTTTCGTGTCAAACTGTTTCAAAGTTCATTTTAGGTTATCTTTGTTATGTTTTATTGTAATGTTAAGCTGTTATACTATTGTGATTTGTATATTTTTACTTTTTGTAATGCGCTTTGAGCTTTAATTAGATAAAGCGCAATAGAAACTGATCATAATAATAATAATAATAATAATTAAATATCGAACGTTTAAATCCTAGAACTGCTAGAAAAACACGATGATGCCATGAAGGCTGGTAAAGAACTACTTTTCTGTTAGGTTCAAAGTCATGTATTCGAGTTAACAAGATAGCTAATAGAGCGACAAAGGAGGCGCTAAACGAGAAATGTTCCGATTCCATTATCCAATACTCAGACTTGAATATCATATCTCAAGATGTACAAAAGATCTTTGGCAGTGACATTGGAACAGACAAAAAAAAAAAACAAGCTGTTTGAAATCAACCCCTTTGGTTGGACAGAAACTACCGTCCCTAAGTAATATCCGGGACGATATGTTGACGACTAGGACATCAAAAAAATCTTTTAAGAGGCGAACCTGCACCCGAATGTGTCTGGTGTCAGGAACTTTACACGGCGAGACATATTTTAATGTGCTGTACCAATCTCAAAGGCGCTCGCTTACGGCATTTCAGAGCTGACTCTTTGTAGCAGCTGTTTGTTGAAGTTGAGCCTGGTAAAATTATACGATTTTGAAAAGAAATCAACCGGTATCAGTATTTTTAGAAGTTGCATTGATATTATCATTTTAGAACACACACGGCTTTAGCTAACTTGGATTTTAACCCTGATGATATTGTTTCTAGTTAGTTACTGACATGTATTGACACAATGTAACCTGCTACGGTCGGTCGCGTCGCTAAACAAATCATATAATTAACTAACCTTCTTAGGAGTTAAGCTGTACGGATAGAGGGGGGAGGGGCAAGATAGACTGTTACACCGGAGATAATCGGTTCACAGAATTCCAGACAGTGCAAACAATTACTTCAGGCAGTGTCCTGTTCATCAGTCCGTACCAGATGAACAGTGTCAGTTAGATAATGAAAATCCTATGTCAAGGCGCGGTCCTTTCACTCTGAGTATTACAGATTTGGTTTCCTTTTACAAAGGTAATAAATAACAATTAAGTGAAGAAGTATGTTTAATTTCCGTTTATGATCAACGGAGTATAGACACTGTCACGTATATTCTATTCCGCACAAAATGCTATTACCCGTTGGTACATTCTTCACAAACCGATGAGGCGTCATCAGGCACCCTCCAGGTGTAAAGTACCATTTTTCACCATTAAACATTGCAATGTCAGCATATCAATTAAAGATGGAACACACATATCTGTGTAGAATATCTGTAGAGAAAGGCCGAATAATATTGAAAATTTAGTGAAAAATTTGAGAAAGTATTTTGAAATTGCAGCAAAGCTTTTAACAGTTAGAGTTTGCCTTGTATTGTTCTGTTTAATGTTATTTTGTTCATTGAAAGTCCCCTTTTATATTCGATCGAAACCACTGTCTGCTATTCATTATATTCATCCATTTAACTGCCCAGTAAAAGACTTGATTTCCAAAAACCCTTTTTCATTCGTCAGTGTTAAGGCCGCTTTACACGGCAGGGCATGCTCAAATTAAAAACTCACGAGCAAAGCGTACATCGAAATTCAGGGAGTTTACACAGTACAGCACCGAATTCCTTGATTATCACATAACGACATTTTAATGGCCAAGCTGCCCCACTTACGTCGGGGTTCAGTTAATAGCTCCTTTTCCCCCACTTTTAATGGCTTTAAGCAACTGGCCTGGCATCCAGTTGAGACACTTATCGGTTAATCTCTTTCATGTGGTCTGATTAGCATATCTGTGCTCACGAAAAAAATAGGACGGGCTCTATTTCCGCGAGCTTGCTGCGTGACGACGGATGGGTCATAAAAATCATAAAAACTTTGTGTTTACACGATACAGCTTGCTGCCATGAGCACACCCATGCAGCAAAAACGGATCGTGTAAAGCGGGTTTAACGCCTCAGTGCGTGCTCCCATATGTTATGGAGATAGCAGGTGAAGCGCATTGGGGACGTAATTAATGGAATGCGGGACCAAGTGCCATCCGGAATAACTGCCACATTTTTCGCCATGTAGGATCAAATGCCACCCGGGAAAAAAGCCACCCGGAATAAAAAGCACACTTAATAACTTGATTCGGTCTTTTACTTGGTTTCTTATTTTATTGTTTTTTTTTTTATTTACAACTTTTCAGTTGGGTAAACAGCTACCCCTTTGGATCTTTTTAATAAAGAAAGAACAAAAATGAAACCGAACAGTTTGTGAAACTAATTTAGAGGGCAGGTAGATCAGTTTGTGAAATGTGGCATTTATTCCGGGTGACTTTTTCCGGTGGCACTTGGACCGGCATTGCAAAAAGGGGGCACTTATTCTGGGTGGTGTTTCCATCCAAATGCCTGATTAATGCTCCCCTCCCTCTACTAGTGCATGCGTGGCTGTGACACGTGTTTGTGTTGTCTTTACAGGCTTCCGGCTCGGCAGCGCAGTCGCAAGAATTCGTGGTGAGAGCGCCGAAGTGAGTCTGGTTTTATTTCTATCAAACAGTTGAGATCAAAGAAACAACAAATGCTTTCATGTTGCCATTAAAATCAGAAATCGAAAAGGAAACAAACAAGTAGCTGAGGTGCTGGCCAGTGACGTGGAGGCAACCGTTCCCATGCTGGTGAACTAAGAAGATAGTAAAGATTGCGTTGTTGTTTAGGACCTGAGAACGTTCAAGTGAAGTTGTAAAAACTTTCTTTGTTACTTGGAGAATTTTTAGCTTTGTTTATATAATAGTATTATTGCCCGGGTTGTATGTATTCAGTGCCTGAGCTCAGCCCATGGTCTTGTTACGAAGTGAATACACTTAAGCACGGTTTTGGGCACACGCCTGGATAATTCGACTTCAAATTGAAATATTAAGGAATCAAAAGAAGACATTTAGCGTTTCTGTTTTTTTAGGAACACGAATATGACATATGGCGTTGTTAAGTTCAACCCAAGCAACAAGGTTGATTTCACTGCGGCGGAATCGGTATGATGTTTTATCCTCATACGATATTATGTCCAGCAATTACTGAACCGTAATCCTCAAACTTGGGATAATATTTATCCTCCGTGTCCGTCTGTCCGCATGCGTGTCTGGGCTATATCTCCGAAGTGATAGGTCGGATTGTTTTGAAATTTTACACAGTGATCGAGGACATATTGAATGTCTCCATTGTCTTATTTTTGTTCGGGTTCATGAAAATTGTGAATATTGCAGTATTTTAAAATTTGGTAAAACTTCGCGTTTTGATATAACTTTGTCAGCATAATTGAACGTGTCGTCCAGGCTGTGTCACCAAAATTATTCTGACTTTTTTAAAATTTCATACACGGATAAAACAGCATTGAAAATTATCACAGCAAGTTTTTTTATATAAAACCTGGCTTTTGTTGAAATGTAAAACTTAGAACTGTGAAAAACGTGGTGAAATTGGCAGTTCCATGACACTTCGCAAATCGACCTTAGCATACATTTTATAGGTCACCTGCGCTACAGGCGGGGAGAGGGGGGTCGTGTCTCTCTGAAGCTCTAGTTATTTAATGATGTATAGATCGCTAGAGTGCTTGGTCACCGTTCATAAATTACATATGCAAATTTTTTTACTCCACCCCTTGCCCGTAAAGCAAACTTTGTAAGGTGATGAATTTACTCAGATGTAATCAGTCGCAGATACCCAGTCTAGGCGTCGATACTTTATGGATGTCATTTGTCGCGTAAAACAAGGAATCCCGGATAAAACGCCGACGGTCAAAACGTCAGCTGTCACAAGGGCGACGGATAAAATGCCGACGGTCAAAACGTCGACTACCATAAGAGGATGGACAAAACGTCGCCTGTTACAAGGGCGACAGATAAAACGACGACGGTCAAAACAAGGACTGCCACAAGAGCGACGGACAAAACGACGACGGTCAAAACGTCGACTGAAACAAGGGCGACGGATAAAATGCCGACGGTCAAAACGTCGACTACCATAAGAGGATGGACAAAACGTCGCCTGTTACCAGGGCGACAGATAAAACGACGACGGTCAAAACAAGGACTGCCACAAGAGCGACGGACAAAACGACGACGGTCAGAACGCCGACTGTCACAAGAGCGACGGAGAAAACGACGACGGTCAAAACGTCGACTGCCTCAAGAGCGACTGATAAAACAGCGACAAATACAAAAACGGATAAAACTTAGAATAACTAATTTTAATGAAATAAACTAGACATGTCTGTTAATAAACTGTGTTAATTGAACTTAATCAGTTCTACAATTAATAAATTTGTGATGTGGACAAAAATAGTTATTGATAAACACTCTCCGCCACAAAAATAAACAATATCGATTAAATCCGACACTAAATCGCAGTTATTTGGCCCTACACTGAGGTCTGAACAATAGATAAACTGGAGTCAAAGCATATGTCACAACTTAAAGACCTTAAATAAACACTGCTTACCGTCCACTGACATAAATGCAGACTTGATGTCTGCTGGAGGGGCTAAACGCAGCATACTCGGGTGCCAGCAGTACCTTACATACCTGTTAACCAGACGACACACTTTCCAACAGTAGTCGATGGGGAGGATTGTCGACGTTTTATCCCTGTTTACACTTGTCGACGTTTTAACCCCCGGCGTTTTATATGTCGACGTTTTGACCATCGACATTTTGTCTGGATACCGATCTCAACATTTAGTCGAGCGACGTTTAGTCGAAATTTATAATTGTAGGTGATTTCTTTTTAATTGATCCGTCAAATTGTAGATGATAGATTTTGGAAAATTGGAAAAGGAAAACAATGAAATTCTAATTTGTGATTGTGATGTTTCGTTTTATATTTATTGAAAAGTTCTTGCGCAGTTAAGCGCGTTTGATTTTAAAGAGAAGTTTAAAAAAGTGATAACCTGGAATGCACAAAATATATTATTTCATTTTTTGCTCGATCAATCAATTGAAAATATACCACCCACAATTTGAAAAATTAATTATAAAGATATCACCCATGATTATAAATTTCAACTAGATGTCGCGGATGCCAATTTCGGTTAATGTCGCTCAGCTAAATGCCGTACATTCTAATTTATTGTGTACGTGCACCATGAACGGAGTTGTTTAAATACTTGTCCAATGCTATTCAATAAACATTATAAATCACCAGCTATCACACCATTTCGTCAAGTTTTTTATCGCTCATCTAAAACGGCACCAGTGCATGGTCCGGTCCCGAACGCAAGACCGCGTTTTTATTACAGAGTCGGGTTATAACGTTCAGAGTGGAGTACGAAAATTTAGGGGGTTATAAAGTGTATTAATCCATAAGCAAATACGTGATCAGTGTGAGTTCTTACTGAAAAAATAAACGCTGCAAGTATTCCGTAATTTCAAATGGTACGGTGGTGTGTCGAGAGTTCCTGATACGCTGAAATAATTTTCTTCGTTCTCTATTCTGTTTTTGTCCTTTATATATATTTTATATATAACTGATACTTTCTTATATAGGTTAGAATAGAGCGGGAAAATAACTTAAAAGATTATAAAGCGGCCTACGACATGGATGTGTTGCCGAAATTCGGGGCAGGAAGCGAGTTTGGGCGCGAGGAACGCGAAGAAGCCAGGCGGAAGAAATATGGAATTCACCGGAAAAAGTACAACGTCGAAGACCAGCCCTGGCTGCTTAAGCTGGGGTCTGGCAAAAGTGCGCGGAAGTAAGTTGGCCTTATAATGGCGTTAAACTCTTTGCACATAGTCACCGCAGCCGACTTTGTTAACCCTGATAACCTGACCGAAAATGTTACACCAGTACAAGTGGGTTAGTTGATGTGTAATTCAGGGTAATTAAATGATGCATTTATACGCAAAATTAAAACCTAGTAGAAATGGGGTGTTGTTAGTAATTCACCGTGGTACAAGAAAAGTACCCCACGAGTGGTCTGCGCCGTGTCAGGGGCGCGTATGAAGACTTGTGCGGAAAGCAAGAGATAGCAAGCGATCACTAGGTGCGCCCTAGCATTTTGCCATGCGAAAACCTTCAGTATTTTCAGCTTCGTTGCAATTTATTATTTTCAGATTTAAAGGTACGAAAGAGGGTGGGATCCTGGAGAACGCGTCGTATTACATCTTCACGCAGTGTGCCGACGGCGCGTTTGACGCCTTCCCCGTCAAGGACTGGCACAGCTTTAATCCCACCATAAAGTACAAGCACTTGAACATAGACGAGGCGGAGGAGCAGTTCAACAGGTCAGTGATAGCGCACAAACACACCGCAGTACCGTAGGCCCGTGAAGCTTAACATATCTGCTGTCTTTCATTTTATACGGGTTTGAATTGAATTGGTCACTTTATGAACACAGACAAAAGCGCGTTCTCATTTTGTTGATGACTACATTTATGCGGTTTAGTGGAGAGAACCAAGATACGATGTTTTTGTTGTTGCCATTTGAAAGTATCTGTATGTCCCTTAGAAACAGTTAAAGAGTTAGCATTGTTTTTATTCCCCTCCTCACAGCCTGCGAGGCTTTTAGGACGTTCATCTTTATTTTTGTGAAACCATTGCAGGAGAGACAAGACATTAAATTACTTTAACATCATGGTGAAAAAACGGGTGAAAGGACCAGATGCCGACGCTAATGAGAAGGAGGAGGAAGAAGAAAAACAAAAGAAGAATAGGAAGAAAAAGAGCAAAGATTTTGTAAGACAGTCGTTTAAGTTTTGGGTCACAACACCTGTGTTTTTAAGACCACTGGAAACACGCCTTAAAGCGCATTCTTTTGATCTATGTGTATATCACGGACTATCCCATACTTTTCAGTTATTGGCGCCCCGTCACCGCCCTCGGCGCTGCGCATCCGCGAGCGCGCCATATCTCAGCGAGTATTCCTTATCTTTTTTTCACAAAGAAAGACAATCCGTTGTCTGTATGAACGGATGTTCGTGTAAACTTCACCAAGAATTTTCTTCCATATTTCCTTTCCGACTTTTGTTTCCTAGGTGGTAGTGGTGGTATTCGAATACCAAAACAGGGTTCGAATATTTGGGAGCAATATTCGAACATTATTCGAATATTTTTTGAAATTGTTGACAATTTTGCAGTTACATCCACATTATTACTTCTACCCCAAAAATGTTATCAGTGGTGTGTGGTTGTGTATTATTGTGTAATATGAGGCTGTATTATCATAAATTATTCAGAAAACAAACAAACATGCCGTGAACATCAAACTTTTATTTCGTTAATTAAGAGATCTCAAAATACTTATTTCAAGTATGTTCAAGCAAAATCAACGTTTTGAAATAACGTCAACAGAAACGAGAGCATCGGAACGCCCTACGCAAAATATGTTAAATTTCGACCTCAGCTTTGGCTAAATAAATGAAAAGTCGGACAAACTGAATACGAGGTGCACAACTACAACATATGAGGGGGTTTGGACAACTCGGCCCATTTTGGACAGCTCGGCCCAAACTTTTTTGGACGACTCGGCCCACGTTTAACAACTCGGTCAATTGTGGAAGACGACTCGGCCCATTTTTTTTTTTTTTGCCACTTTACTATTTACTATTTGAGTTTTCATTGCTGAATTTTGATTAGAACTAGCAGCCCTTTTATGACACGTTATGATTTTTAATACAATGGAATCAAACAGTGAACGACGGGAGACATTTGATACATGAGATTATGAAAGGCGGGAGATGTTTCTTATGATATGCATAGTTTTTCACGATGACAGGGATGACTGCAAGTGATGAATACTTCGGTGTTATTGAGCCCAACTGCAATTTTTTGCCACCTACGATTGCATTTCTTATGATCAGCATTGTTTTTCACAATGACAGAGATGACTGAAAGGAGTCTGAATGTCACAAATATTACAATACCAATTTAACACACCATTTTACGGTTTATGACGCGGATACAAATATCACTCGCCATGCACTTCATGTGTTATGGTGATAATGGGTCATTTTATACACCAAAAATTGCACTTCAACACTCTTCAAACTTGATTCTTAAAAATTGTAAAAATTGCAATTAAAATAATGTTGTTCACGTGGTCGCGTACAGTGGTAAAGATTAATTCCCATCACTCTCAACCAAAATAACCGAATTTAATGAGCGATGTGCAATTGATTTTACTCACTAGTGTTATACTGCAAATGCAATTAATTGTTCACAACAACAATTGCTATTCATTTTTATTATTATTATTATTATCTCAACTCTTATATAGCGCTAATTCATAGTGAATGCTCTAAGCGCTTCACATAGACCTAAGGGAGATATTACTACACTAAAATATGTTATAAATATTTATAAATAAATAAAAAAAAAACAAAAAAGATACAAATAAATAAATATGAATAAAATGCAAATATACCAATTGCTTAAAAAGTAAGATCTGGCAGTAGAGCAGATATTTAGTTTGGCATTGACTAGAGTTAGGTGACTAATACTAATGAAAAGAAAAACGTGTCCGAACCAGTAAAAGACGTTTTTAAACTGTGCCTAAGAATCTGGAAAAACTAATTTAAAATAGTGTGTCTTGAGATGTTTCTTGAAGGTGTCAATAATCGGCATTGTTCTGAGGTATTCCGGGAGACTATTCCATACAGCAGGAGCTGCAGCAGCAAACGATCGATCACCACCTGATTTCAGACTAGTTTTCGGCTTTTTAAGCAACATATTATCCGTGGATGAACAGGTAGATCTTGTTCGGTTTGAATTACGTAGCACAAGTAGGTTCCGAATATATTCAGGAGAGCCATGGTGAATTGCTTTGAAGGTTATCGTGGCAATTTTATACAGGATCCGATAGCATATTGGCAACCAATGAAGAAATTTAAGCCCTCCCGTGATGTGATCATATCGTTTGAGACCGAGGATGAGCCGTGCTGCAGCATTCTGAACCCTTTGTAGCTTGTTTAATAGGTATTCAGGCATGCCATACAGGAGACTATTGCAGTAATCAATGTGTGATTTGACCATGGACTGCACTAACGTGCGTGTAGTATCACGAGTTAATTATTTATTATGGACCAAATCTCTTGAATATTGCAGTAGCAGATCTTCACAAGTCGGTTTACTTGATTGGTCATTTTGAGTTCAGGGTCTAGGAGGACGCCAAAATCACGAACGTGCGAACTTGCTAAAATATCTTCTCCGTCAACAGTTATAGAGTTAAACCTGGTCTTATCTGTTTGGCACTTTGTTCCTAAAATCATAAATTCTGTTTTGCCACCGTTCAGTTTCAGTCGATTCACCATCATCCATTTGGATATTTCAAAAATACAATCTTCAAGCTGTGATTTGGTTGCATTTTGTGCAGCTATGGAGTTAGGATTAACACTTTTGTACAGCTGAGTGTCATCAGCGAACATGTGGAACAAAAATAATAACGACTGAATAATACCTGCCAGTGGTTTGGTGTATCTGGTGTAGCCCCAAGGACCCAGTGTTGATCCTTGAGGCATACCCGTATCAAGTGCCTGTGGTTGTGAGAGGGGTTGTGAGAGGGCTTCGTTAATTTGTATCTGTTGGGTGCGGCCTTCGAAATAGGACTGGGACCATTTTAACGCTGAGTTGCTGATTCCAAAGGAATCGCGCAAGCGTGCCAAGAATAGTTCGTGTGGAATCGTGTCGAATGCGGCACTGAGATCCAGGAGCGTCAGCAAGGTCACTTGTTGCTTATCCATGTTAGAAAGTACATCATTTGTCACTTTTAAGAGGGCAGTTTCTGTACTGTGTCCACGCCTGTAGGCTGATTGCAGCGGCTCATCGAGGTTGGATTTTTCACAGTATATGGTTAATTGGTCCACGACTATCCTTTCGATTATTTTTGATATATAAGTCAAGTTGGATATTGGTCGAAAGTTTTTAAATTCACGTATATCCGGTTTTTTCGGGACGGGTGTTACCAATGAATGTTTGAATGCTGAGGGCATGTGACCTTCTGATAGTGACTTGTTGACAATAGCAGTTATCACTGGTGTAAATTGGTCGACGTGTTGCTTTAGCAGTGAGGTAGGTATCGGATCAAGGGAGCACGATTTAGATGGCGATTTCATGATGTATTTCCTGACATCATCCTCAGTGACCAGTGCAAACGACGGAAACGAAGTGATATGTTTAGGATGCTCGCCAGTAAACTGTGTGGTAACTGTGGTGTCAAAAGATTTGCTAATGTTCTTAATCTTAGCTCGAAAAAAATGAGCGAATTCATTGGCCAGATCAGTGTTGGTTTTGGAATCGGGGTAGTACGAGTTTGACTGTTTGTTGCAGATTTTCTTCACTAGTTTAAACAAAATCTTTGGTTCTTTTTCATTTTCTGTAATAGCTTTGTTGAAATATTCAACTTTAGTCTTTAAAATCAAAAAGCTAGTTTTGTTTTTTTTGTTGAATGTACTTGCCTCTACTTTCAGGAATGTTCTTTTTCAGAAAGACTCGTTCAAGTCTACGTCGCTCGATTTTGGCATCATTTATCACATCATTGTACCATGGTTGTCGTGGTTTTATAGAAATACGTTTGGTTTTTAGGGGAGCATGTTTATCTATAAGTTTTACCAGTGAACTGTTGTATGAAGTTACCATGTCATCAAGATTTGAACAGGCAGCCACTTTACTCATTTCGGAGAAGAGATCTTTGTTAAAAGAATCAAAGTCAATGTCCACAGTTTTCCGAGTTGTGATCGTTTTGTGCTCGAACGACCGCTTTGCAATAGAGTATACAAAGTGAACTGCCATATGATCCGATATCAGATCTTTTGCAGTTGGGGCAGAAACATCCGCACCATTTGAAATGACTAGATCTAAACAGTTTCCTGAGGCATGTGTTGGTACTGACACATACTGTATTAGTCCAAAGTTTTCTAATATCGAAAGAAATTGTCGTGCTGAAGGGTCATCGGGCTTCTGGATTGCAATATTAAAATCTCCACATATTAAAAGTTTGCTTTGACATAGCGCATACTTTTCAAAAAGAGTCGTGATTTCTTCATAAAATAGGGCGGTTGGCACACCAGGTGGCCGATAAATCGAGACAGCTGTACATTTCTGGGAGCCAGAAGTGAAAGAGATAGCAGCATGTTCAAAGCTCGTAAATGTGTCAGTTTGCAGTTTCTTGGGTTTATATGTGCACTTACATGTAATTGCTACTCCTCCTCCTTTCTTATCTAGACGTGACACATGTTGGATAAAATATCCCTCAGGGGTTATTTGCTGGCATATGTGAATGTTATTTTGATGGATCCATGTTTCACAAAGGAAAACGAAGTCGCACTTTTGTTCTATGATATAGTCATTTATAATTTCGACCTTATTACAAGCCGATTGGAGGTTCAGTACACAAATGTTTGCTTTCGAATGCCGGATAGAGCTCGTTAAATTAATGTGCACAAGATTCTCCCTGTTAATGCTGTTTAAGGAAGCTATTCTTTGTTGTCTGTTGCGGATTGTACATATTTGTTCAAGTTCATTTATAGGGAAGACCAGTTTAAGATTACCTTGCGTTGATTTTTCGTGACCATAGATATTTATTTTATTTCCTCTCCTTTTTTTCAGGTCAAGTGATGTTGCTGATAATATCCTGAGACAAACCAAGTTGTTTATTTCTATGGAGACTCCCCAGTCTAAACAGGTCTCCTCTAGAATACTTGATTGCATGGTTGACCGAGTTCCCTGAATATAGCATGGGTCCAGTGCCAAGGCGCATACTGTAGATCACTAGAACACAAGGCACTAACATTCCTTAGAAAGTTCTGGTATATTAATTTAGTTATCCAAGTGTATGCGGGTAGTTGCCAATATCCTCGCCATATATGGGGATCGATTTTATTCCAGTGTAAAGTTATAAATATTTTTCACAGATTATGTTGTAAAAAAGCTTTTCCTTAAAATCTTTAATTTTATGATAAAACAGTATTATCCTGAATCCTGACAGTAAAAACAGTTAAAAGATCTTAGATTTGAAGTTTAAGTCCACTTAATTAGCCTTTAAATTCACGTTTTGTCATTTCAATCAAAGGTAGCACTCAAGCTCCCTTGATGTGCAGTCCAACCTTTGATCTAGAAATCACAGAGCACATAGAGATGTCAAAAGAACTGTTATTGTTTTGAACAAAACATCTTTCATCTTAAAACCACACAGAGTACATAAGTAAATTATAATTTCTTTTATAAATTGCGTCTGAATAATTCTGTTATTGTCATGAACAAGAGTTGCTTAATTGCATTAAAACCCGTGATTTCAAAATCGGTGCTGATAACGTTACGAATTTTTTTTCACAATTAAAATAGTGTAAAAATTATTTAATGTTGGTGCCGACTTCGAAAGGTAGTACCAACGTGCCTATAGAAAGCGGCGCTGACTTGTCCAAAAACTACCGACAATGTTTCGTGCCGACTCGGGTGCCGACTCGTCCATACCCCTGGTAAAAAGTTTTTCTGTGTATTAATCTCATACTATCATTCACAGTTAGAAGTGGTTTGTCCTCCTAACAAATGCATAATCGACAATGGACAAAGCTCTAACAGTTCTTCTATAAATGACACTAAAAATCATATATTTAGAGAAAAGTTTCGATAAAAATGTTTTTGGCCGAGTTGGTAATTTGGGTCGAGTTGTCTTTCACGAACGGGCTCTGTTGGCCAAAAGTTGGCCCGAGTCGTCTTTCTCGATGGGCCGAGTTGTCCAGAGACCCATATGAGGAGTAAATCTGAATAGGATTTAAAATGTGTGTGCTTACCCGTTCGTCGGAGTTGTGCATACAAGACTTAGATCATATAGCCTTTATAATCGAAAAATATGCTAAGTTTCGACTTAAGTTTCGACTTAAATTTTGGCTAAATAAATGAAAAGTCGGACAAACTGAATACGAGATGCACAACTACAATACATGAGGAGTAAATCTGTACAGGCCTCGAAATGTGTGTGCTTACCCGTTCGGAGGAGTTGTGCATACAAGACCACTACCCAAAAGCGTGACGAACGGACGGACTAACCAAATCCTACATCCCCTTTGCCAACAAAGTGGATAATAAGGTGTATCACTATAACCATGTAATGCCGAGAAAAAAAACCAATTCCTTCCTAGTTTCTGTACAACTAAAAATCTCCAAATTCTTATTAAGAAAAATAAGGATATTAATATTTTCCAGTCTCAGCTGAGACCTTGTAACGATGTTGCCTGCAAGGCTAAAAATTCTCTCTTCTTATGAAAAATAATTTAAAAATTATACAAAAGTCCAAAATATTCGAATATCAAAAAATAGGGTTCGAACCCTACTCGAACGAATATTCGAATAATGGTTCCACCACTACTAGGCGGTTCTTTCTTGGAAAAGTACTTTTTGGGCGATTTACCAAAAATTGGCCAAATGACGTCATTTTGAAATTTTTGTTAGCCGGTTTTCAAACTGCTTCTTCTCAACCTAGTTTACATATGTTTCTTTGTATGTTCCCCAGGTGGTCATTTATTGAAAAATTACGTCGGCCATTTAGCGGCATTTTAAAAAGATTTTGTGGGGTGCTTTCAAAAGTGCGTTGCCCCCCACAGCTTGACTGGATGTATTCTAACGTTTTAAAATGATGCTCTTTAGTTGATCTTTTCTTTAAGAAATATTTCTGTGCGCGTCCACAAATTGGCTTCGTGCTACCATTTTAAAGTTTTAGGGTTCAAGTTTTTCAAAAAAAAAAAAAAAAAAAAAAGTTCTTCTGCAAGTAGTGTTAGTCAGATTCCAAAGCCAGGGCTTAACTGAATTTTTGTGGTATCTAGTACCAAAATTTTAAAATGCCAGTGCCTCCTTTTGGCGACCTTGTAAGCTCTCTTTGATGCTTTATTCACTATATCCTGGCTGGCCACAATATCCTCAGACATTGTTATTTGTAAAAATTGCCAAATTTAAAAAGGCGATTCGGCAAAAATTGTTTTTTCTTAAAATGTTAACTAGCCCCAGGAAAATAGTCTCACTTTCTTGAAAATTTAAGTTAAGGTAACAGGCATCACCACCTACCTGGCTGTTACTCTTGTTTCGTGATTGCCCAGAAAAGATCGGCTGAAATTTAAGGAAAGGTAGTAGACTTAACTACATACCTGGCTAGTACTTTTTTTTGGTGATTGGCGAAAATTTTGGCGAAAAGCATAAAAAATCAGTAAAATTTGAAAGAACTCCATGAAAATAGCCTCGTTACTTTGTAATTTTAAGTAACAGTAGCACACATTACTACCTGACTGGCCATTTCTTTTTTTTCAGACCAGCCGAATTTGTCGGGCTGGTCTTATCACATCAATAGAGGGGCATTCGTCGTCTGTATGTACGTATGTAAACTTTCACTAAAATGCTTCTTCTCCTTCAGTTTTGATCGGATTCTTTTCAAATTTTGTGCGAATGTTCTCTAAGTAGGTCTGTCTTGAAAAAAGAATTCGCGATCCACCAAAAGTTGACCAAATGGCAGGCATTTAAAATTTTTCGGTTTCTAATTTTCAAAATGCTTCTTCTTCCACAATTTTGATCGGATTGTGTTCAAATTTTGCAGAAATGTTTACTAGGAATACCTCTCGTGAAAAATTACTTTTTCTGGCGATTCGCCAAAACTGGCCAGGTGGGGGGGGGGGCATTTATAAGTTTTTGGTAGCTAATTTTCAAAATACTTCTCCCACAATTTTGATAAGATTTTCTTTTAAATTTTGTACGAATGTTTTCTAGATAGACCTCTCTTGAAAAATTACTTTTTTTGGACGATTCGCCAAAAAAAATGGCCAAATGGAGGGCATTTTTAGTTTATTGGCGTTTAATTTTCAAAACACTTTTTCTCCCACAGTTGAAATTAAATAAATATGCGCACTGGTCCGAAATGCAAACTGCGCATCAACGCAAGTTAAATAAACATGCGCACTGGTCCAAAATAAGCACCCCGCATTAATGCAAGTTAAATAAACATGCGAACTTGTCCCAAATGCGAACCGCGCATTAACAAGTTGAGTAAACATGCGCACTGGTCTAAAATAAGTTCCATGCATCAACACAAGTTAATTAAACATGCGCACTGGTCCGAAATGCGAACCGCGCATCAACGCAAGTTAAATAAACATGCGCACTGGTCTAAAAAGAGAAACGCACACCAACGCAAGTTAAATAAACATGCGCACTGGTCCGACATGCAAACCCCGCAATGCAAATCCCGCAAAATAATACATATCAAACAGTTTCTTACTAAAATCTTAACTAGCGCCAGATATATAATCTTACTTTCTTAAAATTTGAATTAGGGCTATTCGAACTTACTTTGTGATTGTTTTTCTCTCTCTCTTTTCTTTGTGATTATCCAAAGATTGGCCGAAATATTTTCGAAAAATCTTAACTACAGGGTTCGTAACATTCTTGAAAAGTCGTGAATTTGCCAAATCGTCTCAAGGCACCTGGAATTGTCTTGAATTTTGGAAAAAAGTCTTGAATTGGTAAATCAAGTGTGATGTGAAATATGTTTATGAAATTTGTGTATTCTATATATTTTTGCGCGCCTTCTTAACTCTGCAACGGTAAAAAAAGAATTTTTATGATAGATGAAATTGATATTGTGGAAAAGCTGAGTGATATTGTGGTAAAAAGAGTAAATGTTATTAGATATATATATATATATATATATATATATATATATATATATATATATATATAATATATATATATATATAATATATATATCACTGTTGTCTTTAAATTCTTAAAATAAGTCAATAAAACTATGTAAAACTATTTCTAAAAACTTTAAAAAGTCTTGAAAAAATCTTAAAATCTCTTGAAAAAAGTCTCGGATGCCTTGAGAAGTCTTGAATCTGAAACTCAGTTTTCGCTACGAACCCTGTAACTAAGCCAGGAAAATAACCTTATTGGCTCGTAATTTTATGTACCAGTGGCACATATTACAACTCACCTGGCTGTTACTTTTTTGGCAATTCGCCAAAAATTGCCGCTAATGTTGGTGAAAACGCAATTTTCTTTAAAACGTTTTACCTCCTATGGTTTTAGCGTGCACAGAAGTGTCCACCAGGCGATTACTTTTTTTAGCCGTTTGCCAAAAAATTGCTCGAAATATTGGCGATAAAGCGTTTTTTTTCGTAAAATCGTAACCAACCCCAGGAAAATAGCCTTGCTGTCTCGAAACTTTAAGCATAGCAGATAGGCAGCAGGTGTGACAGCGTACCTGGCCATTATTTTTGGTAACTGGCCAAAAAAATGGCGGAATTCTTGGCGAAAAAAAATCAATCAGTAAATTCTTGTGATAAAATTTCAAAATTTTGGTTAAAGATAGTGGTCATTGGTACTTATCTGGCTGTTGCTGTTTTGTCGTATTAAGATATATGCACTCCATTCTATTAATGCAAAAACGATTTATCGCCAATATTTCCGCCAATTTTTGGCTAATCGCCCCCAGAAAAGTAATAGCCACGTGTTTCGGCCGTTTTTTTTTTTTTTCGAATGCCCCCCCCCCCCCCCATAAAAAAGTAATAGCCAAGTGGACATATATACCACTACCTTCCATCGAAATTTTCCATTTAGGTCCTAGGAGGAGATGCGTTTTCATAAAAAATGTTCTTGCCTAATATTTCCACGAAAAAATATGAGTCAGGAAAAGTCTTAAAAACACTGAAAAATGGCCAAAAAGTCAGGAAAAGCCAAGCAAAATGATTTCCAAATTACTTATTTATTATTTTAATTTTAACTTCCACAAAAGCAGCCATCTATCATCTTATCATCTTATTCGTCTGTACATGATTGTGCATAATTGACTCCAATTATGACAATATACCCTCTGCAACAACCATATATTGCAGTTGATATCACGCGATTACAGTAATACCTGTGTAAAAACACGACGTCAGTCTCAGAGAACAAACACGCTGCAGATCAATAACAGTTCCAAATTATATACGAAATGTATGGCACTTGGGTGGAGTATGATATTCACCTACAGTATCTGTTATTTGTTTTACTGAGGGAACAGGGGATAGGGGAGGGGGCGGGGACGACGAAAATCAGATCACCAGGTGCGGCTTATAGTGCAGGATATAAAACTTTTTTTTCAGTTTTATAGTGCGAGGACTGATCGATACACTATAAACTGTATGCTTCCTTTCCATGTTCCCAGCTACTGACGGATATGGATGAATGGGCAATATTGTCAGAGGACGAGAATGAAGATTCTGACGACGACAGGCAGAAGCTGAGCGACAGCGGTAAGGCTCGTAGCAGGTGTAGTACACAGAGCGACAGCGGTAAGGCTCGTAGCAGGTGTGCTACAGAGCGACAGCGGTAGGGTTCGCAGCAGGTATGGTACACAGAGCGACAGCGGTAAGGCTCGTAGCAGGTGTAGTACACAGAGCGACAGCGGTAAGGCTCGTAGCAGGTGTGGTAACAAAGCGACAGTGCTAAGGCTCGTAACAGGTGTGGTACACAGAGCGACAGCGGTAAGGCTCGTAGCAGGTGTGGTAACAAAGCGACAGTGCTAAGGCTCGTAGCAGGTGTGGTACACAGAGCGACAGCGGTAGGGCTCGTAGCAGGTGTGCTACAGAGCGACAGCGGTAGGGTTCGCAGCAGGTGTGGTACACAGAGCGACAGCGGTAAGGCTCGTAGCAGGTGTGCTACAGAGCGACAGCGGTAGGGTTCGCAGCAGGTGTGGTACACAGAGCGACAGCGGTAGGGCTCGTAGCAGGTGTGCTACAGAGCGACAGCGGTAGGGTTCGCAGCAGGTGTGGTACACAGAGCGACAGCGGTAGGGTTCGCAGCAGGTGTGGTACACAGATCGACAGTGTTAAGGCTCGTAGCAGGTGTTATGCACGGAGCAACAGTGCTAAGGCTCGTAGCAGGTGTGGTACACAGAGCGACAGCGGTAAGGCTCGTAGTAGGTGTGGTAAACAGAGCGACAGCGGTAAGGCTCGTAGCAGGTGTGGTGCACAGAGCGACAGCGGTAAGGCTCGCAGCAGGTGTGGTACACAGAGCGACAGTGCTAAGGCTCGTAGCAGGTGTAGTACACAGAGCGACAGCGGTAAGGCTCGTAGCAGGTGTGGTAACAAAGCGACAGTGCTAAGGCTCGTAACAGGTGTGGTACACAGAGCGACAGCGGTAAGGCTCGTAGCAGGTGTAGTACACAGAGCGACAGCGGTAAGGCTCGTAGCAGGTGTGGTACACAGAGCGACAGTGCTAAGGCTCGTAGCAGGTGTGGTACACAGAGCGACAGTGTTAAGGCTCGTAGCAGGTGTTATGCACAGAGCGACAGTGCTAAGGCTCGTAGCAGGTGTGGTACACAGAGCGACAGCGGTAAGGCTCGTAGCATCTGTGCCGTTACATCGAGTAAGTGGAAAAGCTATGCTTTTTAAAGAAGGGTTTTGAACTGGCCAAAAAAATTCTTAGAAAGGTTTCGGAATCCAGTGTTGCCACATCATCCTTTTTTAAAAGGATTATCCTTTTTTTTTTAAAAGCCCGATTTTATCCTTTTTTTATCCTTAAATACCTTTTTTATACTTTTTTTAAAATTTTCATCCTTTTTTTATCCTCTTTTTCGCTTTTCACCCTTTTTTTTATTTTGATGCTTTTTTCAGTTTTTTTCGTTCAAAATACTATTTTTTCCTAATTAGATATACAGTAGCCTCCATTTAAGTCAAAATCGGTTTACTCAAATTTT
Organism: Protula sp. h YS-2021; assembly: GCA_949752745.1. Lineage (NCBI taxonomy): Eukaryota > Metazoa > Annelida > Polychaeta > Sabellida > Serpulidae > Protula > Protula sp. h YS-2021. The sequence goes on along the minus strand of OX457026.1, from coordinate 42,700,197 downwards.
CGCTTTTCTCAAATTAACTTGAAAGTCCCGGTATATATTATACTTATGTAATTCTTTTAAATTCACCGCTTAAGTCAAATTTTTTAACTCAAAGTAATTTTTTGGACCCTCATTTTTTTTTTTGCAAGAAAATCCTTGTATTTTCACCAAAATAAGATGGAAATGCATGTCTCAATTGTTTGCATATGCAAACCCCTTTGCGTAGAATTAGTGTGCTTTGTCTCTACACATTATGACACCGAGTAACCTAGCAACGGAGTACACATGTTTTGATAATGGTCTCCGCGGTTACGGAGTTAATCTGTAATTGTGATTCTACAACCTGAAGTGCAAACAAAACACGCGGCTTGTTAACAGTTGTTATTTTACTGATTCGAAATGGCCCTTTTTTGAGTATGCGCCCCTTGTCACTTTCGCAGTTAATATATGTGTGATGGAAAATGGAAACAAAATGTTGTATATATATTTCAGAAGGTCGCTATAAATAAAATATTAAAAAAAATTTTTCACTGTGTTATAAATAATAAATACTAATATAATAAATTATATTTGTCACAACCGAATATTATTCATCGTATAAAACAATCACCATACCATAAAAACAACAAACACTTTATGCGAAACCATGATAGTCACGTGACCACTCGGCAGGGCCAATTTCGGATAACTCAAATTTCGGTTAACTCAAAGTATTTGCTTGGTCCCGACCACTTTGACTTATCTCGAGTTTACTGTATGTTTTTCTTCTGCTAGAATTTTTTTCTCACTCTAGTCATAATCCTTGATTAGGCCATAATATTAACCGCTCTTACACTGTATGTATATGTAATTTCCAACTTTTTTGCAGCGTCTATTGTTAAAATCAATACATGTGTAGAAAAAGGGTATTTTTTCATGGAACTGAAACGTATTCTTCGTAAACGTAATCAATATCTTATCACACTGTAAAATATCCAGTATTCTAAATGATGTTAAGTAGTTTTTATTTCCTGAATGATTTTCAATAACTTCAATCTATAATTTTGAGTTGCATGTCCCTAGGGACCATCGATAAAGTACGTACGCACCTTTTTTAGACCACCCGACTATGTTCGGGCTGGTCTTGTCACATAAATAGAGGGGTATCCGTGTCTGTATGTACGTATGTACGTGTGTGAACTTTTACTTAAAATGCTTCTTCGCCCTCAGTTTTGATCGGATTCCTCTCAAATTTTATGCGAATGTTCTCTAGGTAGGCCTCTCTTTGAAAAAGTTTTTTGGTGATCCGCCAAAAATTGGCTAAATGGGGGGGGGGGGGGGGCATTTAAAATTTTTCGTTTGCCAGTTTTCAAAATGCTTGTTTCACAATTTTGATCAGATTTTCTTCAAAGTGTGTACGAATATTCTCTAGGTAGGCCTCTTTTGAAAAATTACTCATTTTGGCGATCCGTCAAAAATTGGCCAAATGGGGCGCATTTTTTCAATTTTTTGGTGTCTAATTTTCAAAATGCTTCTTCTCCCACAATTTTGATCGGATTCTTTCCAATTTTGAACATTTATTCTCTAGGTAGGCCTCTCATGGAAAATTACTTTTTTTTTGGCGATCCGCTAAAAATTGGCTAAATGGGATCATTTAAAATTATTTAGTAGCCAGTTGTCAAAACGCTTCTTTTTGCACAATTTGACCGGATTCATTTACAAATTTGTAAAGTACAATCAGGTATGCAAATATTTTTAATCGCTGTGAAAACGAGCATTATAAATTGCCAAAAAATGATACAATATGATTAACCTTAATGTTTTCTCGATTTTCAGCAAAATATGAATTACCTTTTTTTCATACTTTTTTTCCCCAAATTTATCCTTTTTTATCCTTTTTTTATCCTTTTTTTCTTGATGACTCCGTGGCAACACTTTGAATCAGAGAATAAAACGTTTTTTGTCTGTATCTGAAAGGCGAACCAAAATCAGGCAGAAAAGTTAAAATTCTACAGGAAATGAGAAAGTAATTTTAAAAATATTGTTATTTTTTTGCCAATGTTTAATATTTCACCTTTGAGAAGTAATAGGTTATCGTTAAATGTAGATGACTCGGTTTCTGGAGGCAAAAAGAAAGGCCAGCGGCGTAAAATCAAGAAAGATCACAAAACAAATTCTGGTGACGAGGCGGTAGAAGAGAGCGACGAGGCAGATGAAGGGAGGGAGGTGGATTACATGACCGACACTGACAGGTGAGACGAGTCGGATGAAGGAAGGGAGGTGGATTACATGACGGACACTAACAGGTGAGACGAGTCAGATTGGAAGGGAGGTGGATTACATGACGGACACTGACAGGTGAGACGAGCCGGATGAGGGAAGGGAGGTCGATTACATGACGGACACTGACAGGTGAGACGAGTCATATTGGGAAGGGAGGTGGATTACATGACGGACACTGACAGGTGAGACGAGCCGGATGAGGGAAGGGACGTCGATTACATGACGGACACTGACAGGTGAGACGAGTCAGATTGGGAAGGGAGGTGGATTACATGACGGACACTGACAGGTGAGACGAGCCGGATGAGGGAAGGGAGGTCGATTACATGACGGACACTGACAGATGAGACGAGCCGGATTGGGAAGGGAGGTGGATAACATCACGGACACTGACAGGTAAACGAGTCAGATTGGGAAGGGAGGTGGATTACATGGCGGGCACTGACAGGTGAGACGAGTCAGATTGGGAAGGGAGGTGGATTACATGACGGACACTGACAGGTGAGACGAGCCGGATGAGGGAAGGGAGGTCGATTACATGACGGACACTGACAGATGAGACGAGCCGGATTGGGAAGGGAGGTGGATAACATCACGGACACTGACAGGTAAACGAGTCAGATTGGGAAGGGAGGTGGATTACATGGCGGGCACTGACAGGTGAGACGAGTCAGATTGGGAAGGGAGGTAGATTACATGACGGACACTAACAGCGAAAATACATAACGGGCTTTGATTAATGAGAGACGATCGAGGCGGATGCGAGAAGGAGGTGGATTACATGACGTATACTTACAGGTGCGAAATGAGGCGAATGGGGGAAGGGAGGTGGGTTACATGACGTATACTTACAGGTGCTAAATGAGGCGAATGGGGGAAGGGAGGTGGGTTACATGACGGGCTTTGACAGGTAAGAAAGACGAGGAAGGGAGGTAGGTCACGTAGGGATACTGACAGGCGAGTTGAGCGGGGGGGGGGGGGAGGTGGATTACATGAAGGAGACTGACAGGCGAGTTGAGAGGGAGGGGTAAGTCATCACATTTCCTACAACCTGACAGATTGATAATGAGTGAAATTTTTATTGGTCTCGTCGGTTAACTACGATTAAACAAAGTTTACAACCAATAACAACAGAAATTAAAATAAATTGAAAGTAAAAGTGGTGGCCGTTTATGAATTTTAAAACTGTTCGACCTCGACAAGCCAGTAATATCCAAATAAGCGAGTGTGTTTTTGTAGCGACGACGATGATATGTACGGCGAAAAGGGACGAAGCAAACTAGAAAAGTACAAGCAGACGGGCGTGGAGGACGAGGAGGGCCTTCAGAAGATCATAGGTACAGTTCCTGATAGTCCCATCCCTTAACCACATCGCCGAACCTAGAACTTTCTGCTCATGAGAGCAGAAGGCTGTCAACCAGGCGTATCATGTCTAGATGATGCCCGTGTTATTTTTTTCGTTTCTTCAAAAATTCTATTTTTGGCAAATTTTTGAACATGGGGGGGGGGCGTTTTCGTGCATTTTTTCACTTTGGCAGGCTATATCTCCAAAACAGTTCGTTGGATAAGTCTCAGATGTCGCAAGAAGAACACACATGAAGCACAAATCTATAGTGCCAAGTTTTTCTTCATTTCCGCTGAAAATCTATTTTTGGCGAATTTTTAAATTTTTGGTTTTTAAATTTTTTGGGTCATATTTTTTGGTCGATTGGGCTGAAACTTGGCAAGAACAACACACATATAGTGCAAATGTTTACTGCGAAGTTGTTCTTCATTTCCGTTGAAAATGTATTTTGGGCGAATTTTTTAATTTTTAAAGATTTTGAACTTTTTTGGCCATATTGTTGCGATATCTCCGCAACGGTTTGTTGGATTAGGCTGAAACTTGGCAAGAAGAACTCACATAAAGTGTAAATGTTTACTGCGAAGTATTCTTCATTTCCGTTGAAAATGTATTTTGGCGAGTTTTTTAATTTTTTAATTGTAACTTTTTTGGCCATATTGTTGGGATATCTCCGAAACAGTTTGTTCCATTAGGCTGAAACATGGCAAGAAGAACCCATATGTAGTGGAAATGTTTACCGCGAAGGTTTTCTTCATTTTCTGTAAAAATGTATATTTGGCGATTTTTTTCAATTTTTTGGGCTCGCCAATGTTCTACTTTTAAGCAAGGAATTTTTTTCCACATGACTGATTTGGGGGGGGGGGGGGAGGGGGGCGGGGAGACATATCCGTTTTTGTTTTAACAAAAACACTGGCCAGTCTAGTTTTAAATGTGATACATTCGGGGTTATACTACTTTTGCAGAGATCATTCGTACCAGTTTCCACGAGAATGACATCAGTTTGAAAGTTTTGTATCCATCCGAGCTGCTTAAACAGGTCGCCAGTGTGAGAGCTTGAGTAAAATGTGAGCACAGACTAAAAACCTTGTGGTGAATGTCAAACAATAGTTTGTAATCTTTTTTTCTCGTAACAAAATCTCTGCAAGCACTTAACGATTGACCGATTGTCAGAGCTCTCGGTCTTATACAAGACAATGAATGAAAAATGAGGGTAATTTTAATGAGGATGAGTTTTGGAAAAACAAATTCAATTAAGTACGCACAAATACAGGTGTTTCAGGAAAACTGTTGCGGCTTTGACGCTGTATTTACGTAGGTGCGCTGTGACTCGCATCACAGAGCCATTGAACATTGGCCTGTCTCAGTGGCCTACTCACTCACTCACCCATGTGGAGGCTTGGTACGCCGACCAGCAATGGCTCTCCGCTGGTGGCGCTGCCTCATCACGGCCGGTTGCTCGGCTGCTTCTAGGCGGGTTTCCCTCTCCAGTTTGTCGATGCAACACATTGCTGGTCTGCCCCGTCCTCTTCGGCCTTGGTTTGGGCTCCACAAGACGCACTTGGATGCCATTTCCTCGCGATACCGGAAGCAGCGGCTCGCTAGTTTTAACCTCTTCTTTCTGATTTAGTTGGCTAGTTTTGGGATGTCATCGTACAGCTCTTCATTCTTTATCTGATCGCTCCACTTGATGGTAAGTGCTGCTCGTAGAAGTCGTGTGCATTACCAATCTAACTTTAATGTCTTGTTCAGCGTCCACACCTCACAACGGGTCTAGGGGATCTCCCGGTGGGTGATCTGCCGGTGGTCTTTTGCCGTTAGAGGTGAGTTGCCGATGGGTGAGTTGCCGGTCTAGGGAATTTACCGACAGCTGAATTGCCGGTGAAGTTGTAAGAAAGTAATATTAAAAAAGGGGGCGAAGGGTGACATCGTAAAATGCTATCCGCTATCGCTGCCCACCACCCTAACCTGTGGAGATTTCTTGATGTACTGAAGAAAGGACACTGGCTAAGCAACGCAGTTCTCGCACAGGCTTTTGGTGGACAGGGAGTCGCCGAATCGCGCCGTCAATACCGCAAAATTAATCAGCGAATTACCACTGTTGTTGCCGATTATGAAAAGCGGTATGTTTTGGATTATTTGCACAGTATTACATTCAACATCCGCATGTAAAGACAATTCTGTACAATGATAGTTGAGACAAAAGTTCAAAGGGACTTATAGCGCTTTATCGTTAAATAAGATGTCTTATTTTAATTATATATTGTATGTTATTGTAGCGCTTAGTGCAATGCTAAATAAGCGCATTATGAAAAACAGTCAATAATAATAATAATAATAATAATAAGATAAGATTTAGATTAGAATTAGATATGTTAAGAGACTTTTATAATGACTGATCACAGATCTTCATTAATGTGTGATTGCAATTTAGTTGTTATAGAGTTATGCTGTAACTGGTCAAAGAATTTTATCTATGATTGCAATTTAGTTAAGTAATATTTATTTAGTGGACAGTTCGAAGAGTTAATTGTGAAATGTGTAGATAGTGAAATATTATAGAATTAAAATAGATATTTAGTGAAATTTGTTTACCACAATTTTTCATAATTTCACCGACAAATCACCGGTCGGTAAATGCCCTACACCGCCAATTCACCACCGGGAGATCACCCACCGGGAAATCACCCACCGGGAGATTGCCTGTTTCCCTCACAACCGTATGTCAGTACTGATTCGACAGCGGAGGAAAAGTGCCGAATTTTCAGTTTTCTTGATAGGCTTGACTTCGGGATTTTGGTAAAGGAGTTGCAGGCCTCCCATTCTAGCGCAGTTCTTCTCTTTATGCCCGCTGCTAAGCTGTTTCATCAGGATTCTTCGGTTTGTCAACTCTTCTACTACCTGTAGGCACGGACCATCGGTAGTCGTCAGCATTACCGAATTGGTTGAATGCCATAACTTTGTTTTCTTTCCGTTGGCCATCAAGCCCGCGCTGGCTGCTGCAGCTTCCACTCGCTCTAGAAGGGCTTGAGCTTGGTTTATCTCGCCGCTAATAAGCGCGATGTCATCGGCGAAGTCGAGGTCAGTGATAACATTAGGCCTTACTCTTCGACTTTTTCTGGGACATAACTGGGACCCTAGTTCTTCTTCCCTGCCTTCTATAGCCGATCGAAGAGCATAGTCTAATGCTGTAATAAAGAGGTATGATGCTAGTGTATCTCCCGCCTTTGTTTCGAATAATTCGGTCTCCCCATGTGGGGATATAGCTTTTGCTTTCGTTCCTGTGTATGTTTCATTGATGGCTTGTACTGTTATTGGTGGGGTTCCATATGCTTCTAGGATTTTCATGACCTTTTCTCTGTTTATAGTATCGAAAGCTTTCTTGAAATGAATGAATGTTATAACTGCAGGTAGATTTTTCGCTTTTATACCTTCGATTATTCCTCTTAACGCTAAAATTTGGCTTACTGTAGTTCTATCGAGTCTAAATCCATTTTGATTGTTGCGGAGTAAGGGGTCTGTAGCCGGTCGGATGCGGTTTAGTATCATAATATTATAAGTCTTCGAGAAAGAGAGCATAAACTTGTTCCGCTGTAGTTTCCACGTATGGATAGGTCTCCCGATTTGGGTATTGGTATGATATCAAGAACGGACCGTTGCACTGGTTCGCTGCCAATTAGAAGGGCATCGTTACAAAATTCGGGGATTTCCTCATCTAGGTCACATCTTTTTAGTATTTCCGGGGTAATGTCGTTCTCTCCACTGAACTTTCCTTTAACTATGGATTTTTTGGCTTTTTGTATTCCTTAGGAATGAAAGGACCTTCGTCAATGTCCGGATTGTCCCGCAGTTTCCTTGCACCTTCCTCCTCGCTCATGATATCGGGAGGGTTTCCCAGCAGATTTTTGAATTGGTTAAACCAGTTCTGAGTTCTCTCCTCTTGGATGTTACCATCTGGTTGGCCTTTTCTAGCCACTCTTCTCCCGCTGATTTCGTTGATCAGTTTCAGTCCTAGCTTGTATTCATTCTCTGCATGTCCCAATTCAATCTGTTCGACTTTGTCTTCTAGCTCCCTTTCTTTGATATCGTCAGATTTTTTATATAATTTGATTTTGGTTGATTCGAAATTTGCCTTGGTATTGGCGAACTTGTATTTTAGAATAAGCGGTTTTAACTTCTTTGCGTATTTTATTGATTTTTGGATCATTGGATATGTTGCCTTTTTGGTTTTAGGTACTATGGGGACGATTTCTTGAGCAGCGCTTTTGTTGGCACATATAAACCGTTGTTATTTTTTTAAGTAGCGATTTCATCTTCGTGTAATGTGCAGAATCTGTTTCTGGCAGTTACTGTGTATCTTTCTTGCATCTATAGATCTTCTCGCAGCTGTTTCCATTCGAATCTCGTTTTCTGTGGTTGGTTTATTCCCCACAGGTTCCACCTGTGGGGAATATATGCGATCGATCGTGTGTCGGTGTGTCATCAACAGCTTGTTAACACGACAACTTAAAAATTGCAGCAAGGATTTTAATGAAGCTTGGTATGTGGCTTCTATGGGAACAAACACAGATCGGTGTTGTAAATGGGCCAGGGTCGTCCATAAAAATGGACCAGCTGGACTTAGAAAATTTAAGCTCATTGATTGGCTATTGTGTGAGCTTGTTAACACGATAACTTAAAAACTGCAGTAAGGATTTTAATTAAACTTGGTGTCTAGCTTCTGTAGGAACAAACACAAATCGGTGTTATGAATGGGCCAGGTTCGTTCAAAGAAAATGGACCAGCTGGACTTAGAAAATTTCAGCTCTTGATTGACTATTGTTAACACGATATCTCAAGAACAACTGCAAGGATTTTCATGAAACTTGGTATGTAGTTTGTGTGGGCACTAACAAGGATTGGTAGTGCAAATGAGGTAGGTTGGCCCAAAGAAAATCAACCAAATGGACTTCGAAATTTACCAAATCCTGGAAATTATTCAGCATCGGAATGAGTTTGTTAACACGATATCTAAAGAACAACTGCGGGGATTTTAATGAAACTTGGTGTGTAGCTGCTATGGGAACAAACACAGATCGCTGTTGTAAATGGGCCAGGTTCGTCCAAAGAAAATGCACCAACTGGACTTGGAAAATATCAGCTCTTGATTGAATATTGATGGCCGTGTTTAACTGATGGGAGGGGGGACCTGCGGGGAATATGTTGGCTATGCACACTCCTCTAGTTTAAGCTGAAAATCGGCGGATGATACGCATTCGCTAAAAAAAGATCTGTGATTCGCTGAAAATCCGCGGTAACATATATATATATATAACACTGTATTATTTAAAATAAGAATTCTGAAGTAAATAAGAACCCAGATATTTTTTGGTAGGCTGTATATATATATATAAGTATATATAAGTATTTTTTGGTTAATTTTTTTTATCTTTTTAAAAAAATACCTTAATATATATATATATATATATATATATATATAAAAATATATATATATATATATATATATATATATATATATATATATGTATATATATATATATATATATATATATATATATATATATATATTTGTGTGTGTGTGTGCAGTTCGAAACGGTCCAGCGGACGGACAGACCTCAAAGTGAAAGATTTGAGGAAAAATACTAAAATTCAGTGTGCGAAATTAACGGTATCCCAAAGTTATCTCAAATTGGTTTGGACCATCTCATCTCCGATCCGGATGACACACTTTGCTGTAGTCGGTTAGTGTAGAAAAAAGTTTTCATAAGAACGAAAAAAGGCATTGAAATCGACACTCTTGCAGTAAGAAACTGAATGACATGAGGCAGAACGTGTATGTGTTACATTGCATCTGTCAAATCAATGAATTCACAGAGTCGCTGCAGTTTTCTTGGAATCCGTCAAGTTAGGAGAGCTCATTAGAAAGTGACCATTGTTATGTATACATTTTCCAGAAAGAAATATGCAACGATGTCAGTTCTCAGCATTCAAGTAAAATCTATCATTTCATTAGAAGTATACGTTATACAGTAGTCTTTCTAGTGAGTGTCTCTGCTTGTGTCTGTGTGTGCTATCAACGAAACATGTGAACATGTCATTGATACCACTGTAGTAATAGTATGGTTTTGTTCTGCTGTAGGACCAGCCTCGGTGGACTAGTGGTTAGAGTGTCTGCCTCGAGGCTGGAAGATCGTGGGTTCAAACCCCGGTCGGGTCATACCTAAGACTTTAAAATTGGGACTCCTCCTTGCTACCCTGTGAGGCACTCCACATGTAAGGGTTAGAAGGAGGGCTGGAATGCCCCATTTCAGTATAATGTGGCAGGGGGATCCCGATATGACCATAGCAGTTGAAAGGGATCTGAAGAACAATGCAATACAAAAATCTGCTGTAGGGTCTGATGATGAAGACGAGGAAGAGATGGCGGAGAAAGAAGAGAGCGCGAGTGAAGCTTCCGACAGGGAGGAAAAAGGTCAGTCAGAAATACTGCGGCGATCGGGTGCGGAGAAGCGGCGACGGCCTGTAGTTGTCATGGCTACAGTGGCACAAGTGTCTGTTCATGGGGATTTAACAAAACTAGAATTAAGAATTTGAGAACTGTAACTGCCTTCTTCAGACTTGGGAGAAAAACATTTATAATTCGCGGACATTTGTTTTGAGGGTAGAAAAGCATGGGGGTTGCGTTCCTTGCTGCGCGTCGTGTGGCGTTTTAATGGGCACCATGTTCTCGTGTCAGGTTCACAAAGCGGCAGCAGTGGCAGCTCGTCCGAGTCGGAGTCCGACCCGGAGAAAAACTCCAGCTTCGCCTCAGCATTGTTCATGCAGGTACTGTGGGCATTGTTCATGCAGGTACTGCGGGCATTGTTCATGCAGGTACTGTGGGCATTGTTCATGCAGGTACTGCGGGCATTGTTCATGCAGGTACTGCGGGCATTGATCGCGCGAGCGTAGTTTTCCAAACTGTAAAAATCCTTAACTGAATTTCATAGTTCCAGAGGAATTTTTTTTTTAAACTTTGAGTGAGCCAATACATATTGGTAACTTAGAAGATGTTTGTAGTTGTTAAACTCTTACGGAGGTGAATCAAAAACATGCGAGGTGTGCACGATATGTCATTATTTCATGTTAATGTGTGTAGAAGAAGGATCCATTATCGGAAAAGAAAGAAAGAGAAAGGAAGGATAAGGAGAAAAAGAAATCGAAGAAAGACAAGAAAGACAAAAAGGAAAAGAATGGCCGCAAAAGAAGGAACTCTGAAAGTTCTGAAGCGAGTAACTTGACAAACAGTCGGTCGGCCACCCCAACCATTTCCTCTCAGGGTAAGCCGAACAAATATGCACCGAGAGTTAATTTCTCACTTGGCAAAAATGAAAAACAATAAAATACACTTTTACCATTATAGGTGGAGAGTTATGAAAGCAGCATTCTTGTGCCACAGTAAAAATATGAAACAAATTCAAAGCTATAAACTGTTGCATTGGCTGCAGTTGACATTGAAAGGTGATAAAAATCGAAAAAGTAATTGAAGGGGTCCATGCATAAACTTGATAACTCCACTTATCAGGAAAATGCACTATTACCACCACGGTATTTCTTGGCCTCTGTTCTATCACATATGTAAGTCTTACACCTGAAAACCGATTAGAAGTGGGCATTTTATAGGAAAAGGCGATGGGGAAAACCTATGTTTGTTACTAAAATTTCAAACTTTAAAAGCGTTTTTCTCCACTGCTGATAACTGCAGTTATCAGGTTTATGCATGGACCCCTTCAATTACTTTTCAGATTCTGGGATTTTCTTGTACCCATACGGCATGGCTGCTTAGGACCTCCACACCTTCAATTAATTAGCCATGCCACATTTTTACCAACGTTTTCAACCCTCCCATGATAATGGTGTGGCATTTGAGACGTCACCCACCAAGGCAATCCCCCCTCTCATTACCTGTCCCTTTTTCGTTAGTAGATACTTTATGGAATACCCCATGCAACGAGTAGTCAAGCCAAATATCTGACAAAAGTGGTAAGAATATGATGTTGCCTTCTGTGGCCATTGTCATCAGATGTTGACTTTATTCATTTTAGGTGAAAAGAAAGAAGAATCGCACGTAGCAAAAAGAGCGAAAATGGAGACGCCTCCAGTGTCGGGGTATGTTCCAACGCCGATTCTCATACAGCGTCTACTGTCTCGAATGTTTCATCAAAAACTCGTATTTTATTTATTTTATTTTATTCATACTTCATGCTGCAGCGTGTATATTTCAGCTATTCTTGACTATCGTACACGATCGTAAAGCTATTGACCGTTTTTACGTAACTTACACAGTTTTCTTAAATGGCAAGGCTTCAGAAAAATAATCAAACGCAGACTATATGTGATCACCCATGTCCGTCGGTTTGCCTCTGGTTGTCTTGATGTTAGTCTCGTGTCAGTGTATCGGTTATTATTTTGCATTTGACAATTATAGTTGCTTAGTAGCTCAAAGTAGGATTTTTAAAGGATATGTGCAAAAGGACTGCACATTGATTTGTACTTTATTTCACTGATAAGAAGTCCGGCTGATGTGAATTGTGTTCGTCAAACACCACCGCTCTAGTTCAAATCTGTATTTTCTGAGTTCTTGTCAAAAGTGATTTTGTGAGTGTTGTTTCATTTCCGTGACAAGCTTGTCAACAATATGTTTGTTGTGTAAAAGCAGTCATGCTGCAGTCAGGCAAGTGCAGATTATGTCTGAAACTGAAGTGCATAAAGAATAAGTGCAGTAATGTAAAAAATGACATGTGTTTTCCTTTAGGACAGAGGGTCTGACAGAAGATATGGTTAAACGATATCTGATGCGCAAACCCATGACCACAGGCGACTTGATGAAAAAGTTCAAAAATATTGGACTCACCAAGGAGAAAATAGCCTTCAGTATCACAGAGATACTGAAGAAACTGAACCCAGAAAGGAAAGAAATAGACGGCAAGTTACATCTGTGGATAAAGAAAAGTGAATAGTAGTTGCTGAAAATGAACGAGTGGTTCAGGGAAAAAAGCAGTGTGAGATGAAGAGGGTGGTGCTGTGCGGGATAGTGCCGCGGAATTGCATTTAATCATGCTTCTAATTCACTAGATGCAGTGCATTTTTGTCATTTCTTGGAATGACTGCTCTTCAAGATTTACTTGAAATAACTGCTACAGATCTGCGGGAGGATGAGTACCTATTTACCAAAAAGCAGAATGGCTTGGCATTAAAAAGAAAGTGACGTAGAAAACTAGAGCGGCACTTTGCTTCTTCTAAGCGAAGCGATACACTTGGAAACGTATAAAACTTTCTACATTGACATCATCTATATAAATAAAAACCTTAGTGGATTAATACGAATGCTAATCGGTGCAATAAACTCAACTGAGGAGGTGAAGGGGCTCTTAGTCTTCAAAGCAGTAGGGGTGTTCGGCTGAAGACCGCAAAGAATATAGGCCCCCTTCCCCCACCCCGACCCCCTCCCTCCCCCAAATGCATAATTAAGAAGCATTGCTCCTATAAAAGCGATTTATTTGAAAGAATATTACGGGAAAATAAAAGTAACTTGGAAGAGCTGAGGTTAGCAAAAGTTCGCCAATTTCTTTTCATCTGAAGAAAAATCTGCAGGTGGATATATTCAAACATTCCGAGGGAGGCCAAAAAGAGGAGGGAGAGGGAGTCAAGAATCGTAACAAAATATAATACAGTATCCTTTTAAGTATTCCTGCCTTGCTTCCAATAGCCCGCGATTTTCTTACCTCGTGCAACACGTCACACAAACAAACACTCCTCTGATGTAATCACACACTGTTTACCGTTCCACGAGCTGAGGCTACTCCTGATTTATTATCTTTGATGTGTGATGTAACATATAACATCATCTAAGACATCTTGTGCCTCAAAATTTCCCCCAGAATGTATATCCGACACTCGTGTAAAATTTTGAATTTGTAGCTACTATCCGTTTTTGATCTCCTGAAACCGTTTTCAGGGAAAAGAAAGAAAAATCGCTTTCAATGCGAACTTCATTACACTAGGAAAGTGAAACTTTCTAAGTGTAAATTTACAGAACGAGGATCTAGAATACTTGAAGCAGGGCTCGATATACGCAAGTTCCAGCAAACGGCAAACGGTCCACCTTAATGATCACTTAAAAAGAAAACCCCATGTCATTGACATAAAGCGTGCCTGATGTAAGGGGTGCAATTAAGTGTAGGCAGAAGGCCTCATATGAGAAGTATGTATGTTGGAGAGGGGTGGGGGCAGAGAGAGAGAGAGAGAGAGAGAGAGAGAGAGAGATATATATATAGAGAGAGAGAGAAAGAGAGAGAGAGAAAGAGAGAAAGAGAGAGAGAGAGAGAAAGAGAGAGAGAGAGAGAGAGTACGGGTATAAAGATTTAAGTGCGCACGTGCAGTATAATGTCATATTTATTCACCTAAAGCATATATTTTATACAAGATAGGGCATGCAGGTGTTTAATAAATGCTGGGTTATTTTACTAGAAATAACACAAGAATGCCCAGGTACTTCGTGACCAGCCGAAAAACATGTCCACACAAAATTTAAATGAATGCTATTCCTTGAAGGCATGAGAACCTAATATTTCAGAGCGTTTGCACTTTGAAAATCTTCCCATTCGTGTATTTAGAAGGGATCCACGTAAATCCCTTTTTTTACCGGCATCGAGTTTTCCTAATGTTAAAATCGAAATGTAGTCATTGAAAGTCCCACCAGTTTGAAAAACTTTCTTATACTGTAAAATTAATCGTGAATGAAACTTGTGTTATTAAGTGTAACTCAAGTTGGTAAAGGATTTTTGAGTATGAATCCTATACGTTGTTGCCTCAAGGGAAAAATCCAGAAACAGCAGGCATTCAGTTCCTAATGCCATGAATTTCAAGGGCTGTTGGTCTAAAACCTTGTTTTAAGCTGTAAGTTATTGTAATGTATAGAAAAAATACACAACTGGATGTCTAATTTAAGGATAATAAACCGTGCATTTACTTCAGCTGAGACTAATTCTAACGCTTCAACTTTGTTATACTTAGTCGGAGTATTAGAGATAGATGTCTTTGCAAACGGTATCGCGACATAACGCTTCGCCACTTCGCCTCGCGTCAAACGCCTCGCGACATAACGCCCCCCGACATGACGCCTCCCGACATGACACCTCGCAACATAACGCCTCGCGTCAAAACGCCACAAAATGTAAAGTGCGACGAAACGCCTCACTTTTTGAAACAACAATTAAAACACATAATTCGACTTTCTAAATCTGATTTCATTTAGCCATCTGACAAGGTGTCACACAAACCACGGCAAATATATATAATTACACCAAACTTACAACTCAAGCTCTGTGCACACGTGCACTATATTTACAGTTCAACAGTTTAGTTTTCCATGTTGCTGAACAGAGCTCTCACAGGTTGTATCCAAAGCGATATCCAAACTCTTGACTCTTGAACAGAGGTCTCACGCTTTCAGACATTTCGGCGCGCTTTGAGTTGGTTAGGTGCTGGACACCTTCACGTGACGCTGATCGGACTATTCTTTGAATGCGGAACCAACAAAGGAAGAATTTCTTTGTTACTGCTGGGGAGTCCGAGTGAGACCTTTTGTCGCACTTTACATTCTGAGGCGTTTTATCGCGAAGCCTTATGTCGCGAGGCGTTTTATCGTGGATTCCTTTGCAAACATAACGTGAAGTGTGTCAAGTGTGATTTTTATTATCTCTGAAACCATATATTGTCGCTGAAACCATGCAGTTTTGTGATAAAAGTTCTTCCACTGTTCATTTATGTCAAAGATTCTATAATACTGGCGTCAATATTGCCGACAAAAATAAAGCATGGTTTAAAGACAATTTTGAAGGTAGTAAAATGAAAAATGGATGCTCAGTATTTTTTTTCAGTATATTTATTGTCCTTTACATGTAATATCCGAGCAACTGCAAAAACACAAGCGACTGGGATCCTGAAAAAAAATATCTGTGACAGTTTTACTTCTTTCCTTGCAATAAAATGTTCTTAGGAGATGCGTTGGCTCAGGAAATAAAGCACAGAGCGAGATCTCCGACACTGTTGGGTGAATCTTTAGAAACCTTATACAGTGAAAATAAAAATATTCTAGTTTTGCACCTAGGTATCACTTTGTTCGCCTAAAAACGGGCCCGCAGGACTTGAACAAAAAGAAGAATTTTTTAATGAAATTTGACTTATCCATTCCGAGCCAGATCCAACATTATTGGGGACTTAATTTGTAGCCAAGACAGTTTACTTCCTAACAAGAAGGCCTCTCTTGGAGAGTTTTTATTTTGGGGCGATCCACCAAAAACTGATCAAATGCAGGACATTTTTTAATTTATCTGTGGCCAATTTTCAAAATGCTTCATCTCCCACAATTTTGATTTGATTCCTTTCCAATTTTGTAAGACTGTTCTCTTGATGGTTCTCACTTAAAAAATTCTTTTTAGACCAGCCGACTTCGTCGGGTTGGTCTTATTACATCAGTAAAGGGGGCAACCGTCGTCTGTATGCACTTGTCACTGGTAAGTTACTGGATAATATCTTGTAAGAGAATCCACGACAAAACGCCTCGCGACATAACGCCTCGCGACATAAGGCCTCGCGACAAAACGCCTCAAAATGTAAAGTGCGACAAAACGCCTCACTCGTATAAACTCCCTGTTTTCTCCCATTTTTCTTACTGGTCTTGCATTCAAAGAGTAGTCCGATCAGAGTCACTGAATGTCAGAGATATCGGAGTATTACATGGCATCTAATCCTCGAAAGTCGCCAGACTGGCTGAAAAACAAGTCAAATGCAAACGTTGCTTAATCCACAGATGTAATTATGTGTTTTTTGTGTAATTGTTGTTTAAAAAAGTGAGACGTTTTGTCGTACTTTACATTTTGAGGCGTTTTGTCGCGAGGCGTTATGTCGCGAGGCGTTTTGTCGCGAGGCGTTATGTCGCGAGGCGTTTTGTCGGGATACCCTTGTAAGAAAGTGGGTGACAATTGGTGAAAAACAAGTTTCCGTAAAGTAAGTGGTAAGTTTTTTTTCTAACTTTCCTGTGCTAAATCAGGTGTTAAGAAAAACAATGGTCTTTGGTAGATATACGAACATTTTGCTTTTTTTATTTGCATGCATGATAGATGTGAATGTGGCAATTATATAAAATAAATATATTATAAATTCTAAATTGCTTCTTTACAACCATCAGTTTTCTTCTAGAACAGAAAAATATGCAGTTCAAGGCAATGCGGGTTGCCCAGGTTACCATTTAATCGTCGTCTGCTGTGCCCACTTATAACTGCCTTTGTAATTACGACAGGAAAACTAATTACCCTTTTCGCGGCAGAGTGACTCAGTCGGTGTCTCCGGTTATCCCGGAGTACTCGCTGACACTGATACGCGTGACTGCGTGATGTCACACTAACGCTTTACATTACACAATAGGCAGTATGAGCATTAACAGTCTTGATTGCCTATCTGATTAAAACTCGTCTTTCGTTTAACAGCACCAAACTGTACATAGGAAATTGGCTGTTACAAAACGGGGGGTGAATATGTTCGCAGATGGTCATGCATCTAGGAGATAATGCCTTTGATAAATAAACAAAATGCACTTCATGTCTCGAGTCGGTATTCATGTAACGAAATATTCGCACGGGCTACTAAGAACAAAGAAATTAAATATGCATTTATCCGGTTGAGATTACGTTAGATACCACAGAACGTGGTTTGGGATTTGAGATTTTTGGGCCATTAACCAATTTATGCCTTCAAACGCGATGCGGTTAAGTGATTTCATCTATACCTGATAAACTTTCATTCACAAGTTACTCCGCGATCCCATGATCCGGAAACGAGCGTTCAGCTGCAAGTTTAGTGCAAGATAACACTAAAACCTTGTCTTGGATACAAGTATACCGGCACCAGAGCTCCCGCTCTCGACTAGTGTGTGTGGCGGGGAGGAAGGGCTGAGGCAAAAGATGCCTTGCTGCGGATGTGGTTCAACTTGATGGGCCTGGCCTAGGGTAACTGGCAAAGCCTTGACGTTCCTCGAACAACAAGCAAGGACACGACACCAAACTGGGTCATCCAAACATACAAAGCAACCAAATGCGGGGGAGGGGGCCATAGGTGTGCTCCACTCGGAAATTACCGGTACATTTTCATCAAACTTCCTATTCTGCTCAAAAATGGTCAGTATAAAATCCACAGTTTATAATAGAAAGTGAGAATGGTTCAGTTCACATGTTGCGTTTTTTTCTCAGTTTAATCGACACGAATCACTATGTGAATGAGTTAGGCATTTGATCGATGGTAACATGTTTGTGCGTGCCCCGCTATCTCCGTTGACATCTTTCTATCAGCCACTCCAGAGCGGGAACCATTGCCCTTATATCTTCTACAACAGTCGAATGTATCTACAACGATAAATCACATAATAAACATTGACATAAACAGGCACGAAAACACGTTGCAAATCTACTGATATTAGATTTTGTAAAGCGCTTTTCGCTTGCATTTTTTTTTTTTTTTTTTTTTTTTTTTTTTTTTACAAAATTACATGCAAAAGAGTGCATTGAAGAAATATTTATGATTTAAATCCCTTGGAATCTGTAAGGTTACAACACTAAAGAAAACATGAACGTAGTTTTTTTCTTCATCTTTTTGCCCCACTATTTCGCCACCACCTGCCAAAAATAACTAAGTAAATAAAAAGAACAAACAAACGAAACGCAGTCGATTGGGCCACAGAGAAAAAACTTGACATTACCTGCCACGGTCTGTTGAATTGGCTAAGACTGAGTCGTCTAACCAGATCGATGTTGGAAACTCGTGGAGTGTCTGTTGACGGTGTACAGGCCAGCACCGTTATGGGAGCCGATGGATTGCACCATTGATCATTTATCATAGAGAACAATTCACTTCTTGCCGATTCGATACCTAAATAATTATAAACGTAAATATCGGTTTGGTACTGGAGTTATGTAATCTTGAACTATTCACCCATGAAGTCTAAGACGATAGGTCTCGGCAAAATGTCCCGCCTTAAAATTCCCCGTTCGTAAGGACCTGCAGACTGTTTTCGCTACATAGTAAAGAAAATTACACTGTGTAGACGTGACTTGGGTTTGGTCGCCAAAAACCCACTTTCTCGAACGCTAAATAACGTCTTTTATGCAACGTTGAATAGATTCAGGAAAATTAACTATCTGTGTAGACGTCGAAAAATCGACGTCGCAAAGATGTCCGGGTCAAATGTCGCTCGACCAGACATCGTCGACTAAATTTCGCTCGACTATGTGTAGTGGATTCTATGGCAACACCTTGTCGCACCGTACGAATTCAATAAATTCTGACGTTTGAAAATCCCCAAATGTAAAACTAAACTTGAGAGGTAATGAAAAACTTAAATTTACTTAACTACAGCAACTGTCTTAAATACATGTTTTAAATGATGTCGCGCAACTTCTCGCTATTACTGTGTGGTAGACGAACCACAGCCAGCTTCTAGAAGCCTATCATTTGCCCTTGCATGCTCGTCGGAGCCATTTACGGATCATGTTTATCCCCCATTATTATACAGAACATTCCTTGAAACTACATATAACTAGACTGGCCAGTGTTTTTGATAAAACAAAAACGGATTTGTCTCCTCCGCCCCCCCCCCCCCCCCCCAAATCAGTCACGTGGAAAAAAAATTGAAAAAATCACCAAAAATACATTTTTTTACAGAAAATGAAGAAAAACTTCGCAGTAAACATTTCCACTGCATATGGGTTCTTCTTGCCATGTTTCAGCCTAATGGAACAAACTGTTTCGGAGATATCGCAACACTATGGCCAAAAAAAGTTAAAATTCAAAAATTAAAAAAAATCGCCAAAAATACATTTTCAACGGAAATGAAGAAAAACTTCGCAGTAAACATTTGCACTATATGTGGGTTCTTCTTGCCACGTTTCAGCCTAATCTAACAAACTGTTTCGGAGATATCCCAACAATATGGCCAAACAAGTTCAAAATCAAAAATTTAAAAATTCGCCAAAAATACATTTTCAAAGGAAATAAAGAAAAACTTCGCAGTAAACATTTACACTTTTTGTAAGTTCTTTTTACCAAGTTTCGGCCTAATCCAACTAACTGTTTCGGAGATATCGCAACAATATGGCCAAACAAGTTCGAAATCAAAAATTTAAAAATTCGCCAAAAATATATTTTCAGCGAAAATGAAGAAAAACTTCGCAGTAAACATTTGAACTATATGCGTGTTGTTCTTGCCACGTTTCAGTCTTATCCAACAAACTGTTTCGGAGATAGCAACAATATGACCCAAAAAAAGTTAAAAACCAAAAATTTAAAAATTCCCCAAAAATACATTTTCAGCGCAAATGAAGAAAAACTTGGCACTATACATTTCGCTACATGTGTGTTCTTCTTGCGACATCTGAGCCTTATCCAACGAACGGTTTTGGAGATATAGCCTGCCAAAGTGAAAAAAATGCACGAAAACCCTCCTATGTTTAAAAATTTGCCAAAAAAAGAATTTTTGAAGAAACGAAAAAAAAATCAAATAACACGGGCATCATCTAGACATGCTGAGAAAAATCGACTCATTAATTTCATAAGAACTCACTGCGGACAGACGGACGGACAGACGGACACACCAAATGCTGTATATGTCCCCCTTAGGGGGAGACATATAAAAAATACCAAACTATTTTTAAATCTACAAATGCCAATACACACACTGTATAAAATGTGGGTGAAAAGGTACCTGCTTCCTCTGTCAAACTGGCTTCAATTATAAAGATATAACCATCAAGACTTCGCAGAAAATCCTTCATTTCTGACGTGATGGGAAATATCGTTATTACATCATCGGTTTCATTGTCCTGTTCAGTATCTGTTTTTGGTCTGTGTTGAAAGAATCTACTGCTAAGGAGTCTCTGCTCTGTTGACCTGCTCTCTCGCTCGTGCTTTGTATTCGAGTAGAGTGGGGTGAAATTCAAAGTCAGAGAATTGTCAACCTTTATCGTGAAACCAGAGCCTAGGCCTAAAACAAAAAGATCAATGCCGCTGAAAGACTCCACCCTCATTGGGGGGGGGGGGGTGTATACTTACATACATATCACTCAGGAACCCTCTGAACGACACCACAAACTAGCTGTTTCCGACGCGATAACATTCGTTTTTGGCAACACTAGTCTGCACCAGTTAGTAACATACCAACATTTCCACTTAATGCTCAAAACTTTTCGCACATTATTATCCTTGGCCCTTCAGCTGCACGTGTACACCTCTTTAACGGGCTGGCTATCTATGAATTGCAATTGGCACTCATACTTGCTCTTGTGACATGCGTTACTGACTGAAGCAAGGTACCCACTTACATGCGTACATTCCCGGGCATGGAGAGGTGGGTGTTGTATGCAGTGCCTACTTGCACACCAAGAATTCCGTTACAGAGATACGAACTTACGACCTTCTTGCTCACAGTCCGACGAGCTAGCCACTCGGCCATCGTGTTCAATAATTTGTATTATTGCGTAGAAAAGCATGTAAGACTTTATACGATCTTATACGCTTTTATGTGCGGGTAGTAACCGACAACCTTACAGATAAGTTATTCTGTTCATTTTGTAACAAAACAAGTTCTTCAGGCTATTTTGAAATCTTTTTCATAACAAAAACAAACGAAGTCATAAAATTAGCAAAGGGTACATCAGACAGGTTCCCAAGCATAAGATTATGACTTTCTCGGACCATATTTTAATGCAAGTTATGTTATACAGATTTGACAGTCACTGAAAATTTCAGTAACTTTGTACTTTGGAAATTCCAAGATTTGACAGATATTTCGAAGGAGGAAGATATGAAACTAAGCTGAAACACGTGTAGTAACAATTCAATATGCTGCATCCTCATCAAACATAACTACAGCGACTATTTCCTTTTCATTTAAATCGTTACATAATTCGGTACTGGAATGCACTATACCTCTTACTCTCCCTGGAAACATTCCCATCACATGGAAAATGTCTGTCTTTTCTTCTATAATTTTCCTCACAATTCCTTTTGTGTTGGTTTCCATACCGGGACCAAACATGGCTATTTTTGGTATCTTCTTCGGCAGGAATGATCTAATATAACTTGAAAAACTGTGGATTGCAAGGTTTTGATTCTTTGTGAACCTGTTAACTTCAGGGCAGCACCTCAGATAACTGCAACCACAAGTGATTATGCATTGAGTAAAACAGTACAAACTTATCCCACACGCTATGCGTCATTTTATTTCGTTGATTTTTTAACTTCTAACAAGAATGAAAACTTGCAAGCCAATCCTTTTTCGTTTTAACAAAAAACAGCTGTGGATAATTATTACATTTATTTTCTCTATTTTCATGCATTACAAAGGTAAAGCTTCGCTTACATTTCTTTATTATGTAAATCCGACTTGCATTCCTGGTACAAATCGGGATTGGTGGTATGGCTTATCGTTTTCCACTTCTGCACATATATCATTAGTCGCCGTTTCCAGAGCAAGCCGTCACATGCTAATACAGCCCAGTGTGTACAAACTTCACTTATGATGCAAAGATCTTTGCTCCCAAGATATGAAAAAATGTGTAGCTGTAGACTGTCCTGTATATAACAAAGTATTTCCTTACTTAAACGATGAGGATTTGAGGTGTTTCGTATCAGACCTTCTGGAATAAATGAAACAAGTGCACTTAGTTTTGAGAACGACATGCTAAAAGATCACGACTGCACATGTCCTCATTCCCCTTGTGTCTCTTCCGAATGTGAAATCAAGACGTTTTTACTGTTTTGGATATATTCTCGTTCCTTATGGTTACGTGCTATTGACAACAGAAATACAGTGTTATTCATTATTGCCATCCGTTTCGATTCCGAAAACCCGCCACAAAATCCGGCGGCAATTAACTACAATGCTACAAAATGGTTCATCAAGACTGTCACGAAAATCACAAGCTTTATTATTAAGGTTTTCACAAAATCAAAGGTTTTGTCATTAATTCCTCAGTATTTTGTAACGAATTTGTCATACTCTTCAAAAACCTTAAGTAATGACAAACTTCAATCTGTACTATTTTATGAGGAACATTTGTAGACCCAATATTAGTTCGTTCCAAACTGCCAGTCTGCTCCTATATTCTCACTGACAATCAGGAATTCACAGTTGAGTGCACCTCAAACTTTAGACACCTTGTTTTCTATCATATGCATAAGGGACATCCGAAGCTAAGCAGTAAGAAAGTACAATTATTCTAGGAAAATAATACGGCGTGTAGGTTAAATGATTACACAATACAAAGGAAAAATGTTAACTTTTTCCACAATTTCCATCCATTTTTTTTATGTCTAACCTCGTGACTTCACTGTGAACAAAAAAACTGGAGTTTGGAAAAGACCTGGAATTCCAAAGCATGTGTTTTATGTGTTCGCGTGACATTCCCACTGTCACTGGTTAGTTGTTGCATAGCTAAACACTGAAGACACCTTATAAAATTGCGAGGGTACACTTTATTAAATGGAAAATTCCCTAAAAATTGCTGCTGTATATTTAAAAATCGAACTTTTATGCCGTGTCCTTCAGTACCCGGTAGTCTGGATTAAAACGTAGTTTTTTTTGAGCGCCTAAAGCGTAAGGTGAACTTCGATACAAATTCCAGATTGTTCGTCAAGAAGCAATAGTTAGTGATTGTTAGTGAAGAAGCAATACGGCTGTTTGGTACGAATTAATATCTGGTATGTACGCAAATCTCAAAGCATTGGTACTAACCGGTAGATTATGAAAAGTCGTTGTGTCACTCATAAATCCTTTCACAGGCTGTAAAGCATCAACGTCACTGCCTTCAAGTTGTTTCCTAATCAGATACTGCTGAAATCCCCCTGAAGTTGCCATCACAGTCGTGTTACTATCACTATTAGAATTTGTCTGCATAGTATACAGGTTCATAAGTTCCATAAAAGCATTAAAAGATAACTGTTCTCCACCTATGTTTGTGCTGTATTCACTGCTCGGGTAAAGACTACCCGTGAACCAGCCGTACGAGTATATCTTGTTTCTGGCGTACGAGTATTGTGTTTGCACCTGTGGTTGAACGGTTAAAACTTCTGCAGACATTTTGAAAATTGTTCTCCAAGATGTTTTAGCCAAGCAGTTCTAACTGAGTGTGTTGCAGGAACAAACGCGACGCGTCCAGTTATTCTAGTATATAACAGAGTCATTTTAATATGCGTGTCGACTTCCAACGTGGCGTTGACAATTGTAAACAAATTACTTCCGTGTTTTGGTGTAGACAAGGGTGCTATTCGTACAATGGTTGAAAGCGATTTTGTTCAACAGCCAACATCTTCGGCAGTTCGATCTGTGTATAACACCCCTTTAGTCTGCAGATCCACTGGGGAGTTCGCGAAAAAGAAAGCAGCTGCTTTTTAAATATGTTCAACAACCAATCTCTACGGTGATTCGGTTTGTTATTACAATACCTTTCTACTCCGCAGGCTCATTGGGGATTCGGCGAAAATAATACTTATAAAAGAGCTCAACTACTTTTTAGAATATGCATCTGCTCTGTATTTATGCATAACAGATAGATTTCATGATCAGAGGTCAGCTGTTTGTTAGCAACACAGTTGAAAGCGCTAATCAAAAACTTTAAAGCTTCCTCATAAGAGTTTACAGTGCTTTGTCACCAACTTTTCCAGTGATTGTCAGTTCGAAAATTTTAATGTGATCACGGACTTGAATGGTGATCAATGCCTTGTCACAAAGTGACAAACATTTGTTAATAACCTGTCAAAAGATTGTCATCAATCTGGTGCAGATAAAAAATATTGACGTTCATATTTTATACATGAAAAGCTGCCAAAATTAAAGCTATTGACGTTAACCAATCGTGTACGATAGCATGAATGATATATTTGAACATTTGAAAAGCTGATTCAGTTGTATCATCGCTTGCTAAGTATACTGCTGACAAGGTATTTTTTGTTTGTTTCTTAATACCGACATCATTTTCAAAAACAATGTATGCTCAAATGTTAAATTAAACCCCCGGAAAAGGACACCCCGCAAATAAGGACACTTTTTGTCAATCTGTTTAAAAAATCCCATAAACTTCAGTCTTTTCTGAGCCACTCTATTAAAGACACCCCACAAGTCAGAATTAAGGAGATTTTTTCAAGCCTGTAAAATCCAGAATACATTGAGAATAACCCCTCTATTAAGAAAAGCAAAAAACAGGTCCAACTTCGTGCATACTGCAAGCAACACTTTGTGTGCTTTGTCTTCAGAGTAGATAAAAGATAATTGTTTACAAACTTTTGTTCCACTTGTTTCAGCTACATATCGAGGGCATTTTAAAGAGCTACTTATATATAATACCTATCTGCTGTTTCAACCTGTTCAAATAAACATGCATGGAACTAATGCCAAAATCTTTCAAAATGTGTTTAACAAGTAATATGAAAACGAAAAAATTCTTAAAGAGAAATTTGAGAATAAGTACTGTATTCATGTCGTTGCTCTATTGAAGTTTTGACTTGCAAAAATTTTAAATATCACTTGTATTGTATTGACACTTTTAAATGTTATTCCTGACAGAGACGTTGAAGAGTCACTCGCCTCAGTATGACGACTTTTGGAAGAGAGTTTAAGATAATGGGTAAAACATTACAGTGCAGTAACTTTACACAAAATATTTGTTCCATGGATAAAACTCCGCTAACCCAGTGTAATCATGTAATCAAATATAACCAGCTTTAATTCATAAAAAGTCTCGGTATTAACCTGAAACATAAGCATATCGTTTACAGTGTACGTCTAGACTGAAGATTTGTATACCTCTTTATCGTCTTTCCTATTTTGTTCTTTTTTTTGTTCTGCATTTGTCAAAAGTAGTGGAAATCTTGAAATGAAATCACATTCTTCAGTGTTCTGAATTTTAATAGTTAACACTTTATTCATCAACAGGAAACAGAAGCACCGAGCAGAAATCATTCATTTTCGCTTTATTTCCTAATCTTTTTTGTTAGTTAAAACACGAAACACATGAACTTTTAACCGTGTAAAATCTCGTCCAAGTGGTCTGTCAGACAAGTATCAGACAATGATTTTAGGCAGGTCGTCAATAAATATCAGATGATATTGTACTCAGCAAAAGACACAGTCAAATAAAACAAGTATTTTAAAGTGTATCAATAAATTGAAGGTTCATTGCTAAACTGAGTGTCTTGAAATGAAATGAAATGACATTCTTCAGTGTTCTGAATTTTAATAGCTTACACTTTATTCTTCAACAGGAAACAGAAGTACTGAGCAGAAATCATTCATTTTCGCTCTATTTCCTATTCTTTATGGTTAGCTAAAATAAGAAACACATGAAATTTTAACCCTGTAAAAGCTCGTCCAACTGACCTGTCAGACAAGTATCAGACAATGATTTTAGACAGGTCGTCAATAAATATCAGATGATATATTTTTACTTCTATAAAATTCATACTTCACTGCATGAATGATATGAATAATGTAGAGAAAATTAATATTGCTTTAAGCATTTTCGTTTCAGTTTTGTTCTCCATGCAAAACCCTTTGAAAACTTGCCCAAAATTGTCATCATGACGAGTTTACAAAGGGTGGACGTTTCCGGTGCACCAGATAACCTATCATGTTATATCAATGTATGCTTTCAGACAACATTTCTGAAAGGGAATGGCATTATGTATAAGCTGATGTAGCAACAATGTTAGGTATACTATATTTTGAATTTCTGCATCTTGTAAATTTGAGTTCATTTTAACAGGCTGGAAATAACAAATCAGTCTTCGAAATTTGAAAGACCTCCAGAATATGTTTTTTCTTCAGTATAACTTTAAGAATAAGTATCAGGCCTTCCTACGTAACTCGCTGGTGCAATTTTTGGTGATTGGCTAAAACTGGCAAATATTTTTGGCGAAAAACTGAAAGTAAAATTCCGTAAAATCTTAACTGCAGCAAAATAGTCTTACGGTCTTGAAATTAAAAAAAAACAGTGGCAAGCAATATTACCTAACTGGATATTAGTTTTTTGGTATTAGCCAAAAATTCGGCGAAAATTTTGGCGAGTATCCAAAACATTTTCAGTAAAATCTAAGCAAACTCCAGGAAAATAATCTCATTGCTTCTAAATTTATGTAACAGTAGCAAATTGCTAAAATTTTCAGAAATGTTGGCAAATATACAATTTCCCGTAAAACGTATCTCATAGGGTTTTCATGAAAATATTCTACAATTTTGGTGCAAGTTTAAGATGCATAGTTGTCCACCTATCTGTTACGTATTTTGGCGAAGCGCAAAAAATTGACGGAAATATTGGCAGGAAACGTAATTGTTTTTGTTAAATGGTTAAACTCCAAAAGCATCTTACAGTCTTAAAATTTTAAGTGAAGGTAGCAAGCTTTACCACCTTCCTTGATATTACTTTTTTTTAATGATGCTCTAAATTCTTGCGAGAAACCAAACCATATGCAGTAAAATCTTAAATATATGCAGAAAAAAAACTTTCTTGAAATTGCAGGTAAAGGTAGTAAGCATTAATAACTGTCTTGCTATTAGTGTTTCTTTTTTGGTGGTTGGCCAAAAAAAATATTGAAACATTTAACGAAAAACCAAATATTTTTCGGTAAATTCTTAAATACTCCCAGAAAAATAGCATTACTCTGATGAATTTTACGTGAATGTATATCAAGCATTACTCACTATCTGGTTGTTAAATTTTTGGTGATTGGCTAAATATTGGCAGGAACTATTGCGAAAAACTAACAATAAAATTCCGTTAAGTTTAATTAACCCCAGGAAAATATATTCTTGAAATTTAAAGAAAATGTAGTAGGCTTTCTACCTAACTGACTGGTAAATTTTTGGTGATTGGCTTAAAATTTGCGAAAATTTTGGCGAAAAAATAGGAATAAAATAACATAAAATCTTAACTACCTCCAAGGAAATAGTGTTACTCTTCTGAAATTTAAGAAACAGTAACATGCAATATTAGCTAACTGGGTATTCCTTACTACCTAACTAGTTATTAATTTTTTCCAATTGCCGAAAATTTTGGCGAAAAAGCCAATACATTTTAGTAAAATCTTGACGATCCCCAGGAGAATAGTCTTAAAGTCTTGAAGTTTTAAGAAACAGTAGTAGGTCTGCCTACCTAACTAGCTGGGACAATTTGACTGGATAAAAATTGTCAAAAATTTTGATGAAAAACTAAAATTCCGTAAAATCTTAACTAACTCCAGGAAAATAATCTAGCTACCTCGAAATTTTGAGAAACAATAGCAGACAGTATTACCCAACTGGCTGTTACTTTTTTTAGTGATTGATTACAAAGTCGGCGGAAAGTTTGCCTAGTAACCAAACAATTTTCAGTAAAATCTAAGTTAACTCCAGGAAAATAACCTCATTGACTTATAATTTTAAGTAATATTGGCACACATTGCTAGCTAACAGATTATTACTTTTTTGGGCAATTCGACATAACTTTTCGGAAATGCTGGCAAAAAATAATTCTCCTGAAGTTTTCATGCAAACATTATACAATTTTTGAGGAAGGTAGAGATGCACAGATGTTAACTTATCGGTTGCTTGTTTTGGCGATTCGCCAAAAATTGGCAGAACTATTGGCGAAAAACGTTATTATTTTTGCTAAATCTTAACGAACTCTAAGAAAATAGTCTTACAGTCTTGTAGTTTTACTTGAAAATAGTAGGCGTTACCACCTGCCTGGGTGTTATATTTCTTAATGAACGCCCAAAAACTAGAGGGAATTTCGACGAAACATAAAAGTATTTTTAGTAAAGTGTTAAATATCTCCAGGCAAATAATAGTACTGTCTTGAATTTTAGGCAAACCATTGCTGTCTCCCTGACTGTTACAATTTTTGGTAATTGGCCAAAAATGGCAAAACCAAAAAATTTTCAGTAAAATTTTGACGAATTCCACAAAAAATTTCTAGCTATCTTTAAATTTTAAGGAAAGGTAGCAGACCTTCCTACCTTCCTGTTTTCTTACAATTTATGGGGATTGATTTAAAATTGGCAAAACTTTTGACAATAAACTAAATTAATTTCACTTAAATCTTGACAAACTCCAGGAAAATAGACTTAACGTCTTGAAATTTTGGAAAAGGTAGCAGGGCTTCCTATCTAACTGGCTGGCACAGTTTTTGGTGATTGGCTAAAAATTCGCGAAAATTTTGATGTAAAACTAAAATTTCGAAAAATCTTTAGTAACTCCAGGAAAAAATCTTACGATCTTGAAGTTTTCAGTAGCAGTCGTAGACAGTATTACCTCATTGGCTGTTACTTTTTTGGTGATTGGTTGGAAAGGCCTGGAAAATTTTGGCGAATTATCAAAAATATTGGTATATGTATATATATTTACCCGGCTATTTTTATTTGGATATGCTCCAGAAATTGGTCAACATATTGGCGATAAAGCGTTTTTTGTAAAATCTTAACCAACTCCAGAAAAAAGCCTTACTGTTTTGAACCTTTACGTATAGGTAGCAGGAATTATTGCCTACCTGTCCATTATTGTTTTAATGATTGGCCAAAAATAGGCAAAAATATTGACGAAAAACTCATACACAGAACTGGCCTCACTATCTTGAAAATTTAGTTAAAGATATTGGCCCTTTATTACTTACATGATTACTGCTGTTTTGCGTAAATAGGAAAAATGGCGGAAAGATGATTACTTCTTAGGGATATAGTGTCACCTTCTGAAAATTTTGAATTACGGAAGCGGAAATTAGTATTCACCAAAAATATTATTTAAAACGCAACTGGCTGTAGGAATTTTGCCATATTCCCTTGATATTTTAGTTACAGGTGACAGGCTTTGGTATCCAACAGGCTATTACGTTTTTTCGTGATTCGCCTAAAATTGGAAGAAATTTTAGCCAAAAACCAATTTTTATGAAACGCATCTCCACCCGGCTATTACTTTTTTGTTTTGTAGTTCTGAAAAATGGCCGAAACATCTGGCTATTACATTTTTGGCGATTCACAAAAATGGTAGATAAATTGGCGATAAACCAATTTTAGCATTAAAACTTGACTGACGCCAACCCTTCTGTCTTGAAATTTGTGTTGTAGGTTATACTTCCATGTCATAAATCTTGACATCAGTATTCGGTCATGGGTAATCTTGTTGCATTATGATAGCAAAATCGATAAAAGAAGCTACTTCTTTTTTTGAATCCTTTAATTTATGTCTCAATATCAGATTTGTTCAGATACATCGTTGTTAAGTCACTGTCGGGATATCTTTCTTTCAATAAATCAATTATGCATATTTTGTACAAAAAGGTCTTTTTTTATATTTTCATGCCCATGTTGTATATGTGACAAGAAAACTGTCAAAAGAAGTAGTTTACAAAGAGCTTGAATATATCAGCCAATGTGTGAACTACTAAGCAACTACTTTCTAAATTGCCTAAAATGTTTACTTCCTTGCAAGGTACCTGGTTTTAAAAAATTGGCTATTTGCCTTAAGTGGTATTTACTTTGCAGTGGTAACAGAAAGGCCTAATTTGCTTTCACTTGCCCATCATATTAGTTAACTAACGTGCTCTCGTTTTCTGAGATAACAGTGATAATAATACAATTGCTTGATCTAAGGAGGATATTACTAGGAGGATATGGATAACGATGTCTTGTATTTTGCATATAAAAATTTGTTTTTGAAAGAACATTTATGTTCGAACGTAGCGCAAATTGAAATTCTTTGGAATAAAGCAGTGAGTTGTGCTGTGAATTGTTGTTATGTATTATACACTGAATGACTTCTCTTTTCTCAGATTGCATGGAGCAATACTATGAAGCAGGTCTGTGAATTCAACTGTGTATCTTATGGTTCTTTTGAGTTTTAGAAAGAGAAAAATCTAATAATCTAAACTATTTTGATTTCTAAAATTATTTTGGTTGCGATGATAAAGTTTTGATATGTTTGTACACTTAAAAATCAAGCGATATTCAACCGAGTTTGGTATCTACGACATTAATCAAGATTGTATGCAATATCTATTGTCGTTTAAATAAAATTGTAGAATGTACACCCCGCTCTGGTCATTACGAAAAGGCTTTACTGTCATTTTGTGAAATTAGAAAGTTCTACCGTACCGGAGTCTCATATGCTGCCAGAATTGATTGTCAGGCTGCAAGATAAAACAGCACTAAAATGCTATTTCTGACACAAAATTTAAAAATAATGAAAAAATAAAATTTCCTATTTTCTTTTATGCCAGTATAATACTACTAAAAGTTGTCTTTGGGAACTTTATGGTACTGTGGATTGAAGGAAAACTGGTGAAGGTGCTACCGAGATCTTTCTGGGACAATGTAAAACATCACTTAATTTTAGCGTTTTTAAATGTCCTCTGATTTTTGGTATTTTTGTATCTGTGGGGGAATATATTCAAACATTTTGGCTAAGGTTACTCATGATTTATTATCGTTTATTTGTGCTATAAAATTATTATAAATAAAACACACCATGAACATTAACGCATCTTTCTCTTCAAAATTTCACAAAGCACCCGACAGTCATATACAATTTCCATTATATATCTATTCATCTTTTCAATGAGTTGCACAGAAATGATTCGGAGAGTAAGAAGAGCAAATTCACTGTTATTATTATTTGTTTTCCTTAACAAATTAGTGTTTATATATGTCTATATTTGCGATATTGTTTGGCAATACCACATGCAAGGTACGAATTATAAAATTTACTTTGAACCATTTTTATACACAAAGAGATTAACTTAATCATAGTTGGACATCTGATAACGTTCGATTTGGGCAGCAGGATTACTTGCAGAGACTCGAGGCAATCCGCCAACATAAATGTCTGGATGACCAATAGAATTTTTAACTATTTTCTCCAAACGGGCCGCAATTGACTCCAAACAAAATATAAGAATCTGCAAGGCTTATTTCAAGAAGAAAAACTTGAGAGCAATTAAGTGTTTGGTGCAATTTATGTGTAGATTTAACAACTCGATACGTTGGAAATACTAAGTGCGATTTAAACTAACTGTGCAGTGTTAATTTAAAATGAAATCAGGTTTGGTGCACAATATGAAAAGAAATTAATAAGAAAACGTATTCTTAGTGTGACTTTCAAAAATTTCTAGCTTTGACAGTTAGACTTGAAACGGTCACACAACACTGCGATAAAAAGTGGTATTGAAAATGTGAGTCGAAGAGTAGTATAAACATGGCGGTTCTGGCCCACAAGCACGAGCAGAGCATGACCAGGAACACGAGCAGGAGTCGATGTGACACAGCCACTAGCACAAGCAAGTGCAAGCAAGCCATACGGCTGCGACCACGAGCAGAGAATTGTAGCCTTTTTAATGGAAAAAATTAAAGGAACTTCCCACTTATGAGCTCGTTTTATTGCTTCTATTCCCTTTACTTCTCATTTTTCTAAAGGAGAGGTACGGACGAAAATGGAAGAAACACATCCATCAAATTATCAGATTATTTACCAACCAGTCATGTACAAATCGGAGAGACACAAAATTGGTACATGCTGTATTGATGACCTATGGAATGTGGATTTGACAGATATGAACAATGTCTCGTCACACAATAATTACATAAAATTTCTACCCATTGAGACTGATGTCTTCTCCAGGCATTCCTGGCTAGAACCTCTGATGAATGGTAAATGGTACTGACATTCAAGGTTTTACCAAAATTTCTTCAAAGAGCACAACATCGGCCACGAATGACAAAGACTCTGAATTTATTAACTGTTAGATGAAACATTCTTTCAATAGACAACATTTATGCCTGCGCCACAGAAATGAGACTAAGACCAATTATGCAGAACGCGACATACGCATAATGAAGGGACTGATGCACCCTTTTTTTCTTGCAGAATCAAACGTACCGGTACCTTGATGTACTTCATGACTTTGTCGCCTATTACAACTCTAAACCCCATTCTTTGATTGGACAACACCAGGTTGCATTTCCAAGAAGAACGAAGCCATGATGTGGAAACAAAAGCACATGGACTCTCTGAAATCCGTTCAAATTCGTAAAAGGTCTTCAAGTGCGTATTTCGCACTTGCCATTTCAAAAAGATTATAAAAAATGGACCAAAGAAGTATTTCTCGTGACTCGACGTTTTCGGTGGAATTGCTTAAATATATTTATGCACTGAAAGATTTCAAGGGGTTTTTCTACAAAAGATAGCTTCGAGAGTCTCCAAGAGCGCAGACTATCTCTTCAAAATAGAAAAAGTAGAAGAAGAAGAGGAAGAAGAGTTAATATTGAACTGAAAAGTGGATGGAAGGCCAAAGAAGTTTAACAGTAGGGTGAAGAAAACCAACCAAGACACAACTGTCTCTAACGACCTCATGGCAACATGTTGGAATGAGTATACCATTCAGACTAAGTTTAACAAGAAAGAGCAGGACATACAAGTCCAACCAACTTTGATGAAATCCCATTAGAAAGTGGCGCATTAGGAACAGTTAACCTGTTTTCAGTCTGACCACTTGTTTACCTTTGTATGCTTCAGACCAACAGGAAATGGAGAAACATCCCTTGTTAGAGCACTTTCAGAAGAATGTGCTTACAATTGACGACTTGATGACAAAATGTCACAGTGATGAACTTATGACACGATTCTTTAGTGTAGGTAGCAGTGACAAAAATCTCAGTATTCTCTTTACTGTGAGCAACCTACTTCATCAGGACAAATATATATGTATTATTAGCTTAAATGAACTTTTTCTCATTTTGTAGAAAAAATGCTCGCGATAACCAACAAATTGCTACTTTGGCACGTCAAGTGAGCCCAGGTAAATGGCGACAGATCGTAGAAGCTTTTCTAAATGCTACCCCAAATCCGTACGTATACCTGTTGCTGGATTGAAAAGCAAAGAAACCTGAACACACAGTGCACAGACAGACATATTACCCAACACGTTAGAATATATATACGTACCTCACAATATACAAAAGGTTTAAGTAGAAAGACGAGGGACAACATGACTATAAGGTTAGCTGCAAACCTTTCATTCATTTGTTAGTAAGGAGTGGATCCAGGCGCTTTGCCAAATACTCCTAAATTATGCTAATCGAGAGGAGCTGACAAGCTTATGTTTGCTTAAATAGTTTGAAAGGCAATATACCACTCAACGATCAGAAATTTAAAAGAAGCAAAGTAAAAATGACAAAGTTAGCCATTAAAAGAGTGTCAAGAGAAATAGAACATCGTTAATTAATAGGGAAGGTTCATACAGGGTATTGCAGTATTAGTCTTACAATTATTCAGCAAACTTCTATTAAGAAATTTATTACAAACTTGGTGATATTCCAGGAGAAGTTTTCCCTTCAACTTCAACTAAAGAATGAAAAATAGAGAAGATAAACTAATTCATTGGTACGGTCAACTGATATGCTCAGTTAATTACTGGTTTTATACATATGAAGAAAAATCTACCTTCTAGAACCTAAGAACCTCCAATCCGAGAATATTTACCTCCAATTTACCACATCGAAGCGAAATTATTACAAACCAACTAGAAAAAGTGTGGTGTGGCGAGCACACCGCAAGGGACATAGATTACGAAAGATGGAACTATAGTTACATTGTTCCCCATGGGTGGGAACTATAATTTCCAGCATTTGCCATTAAGACAGCGAAGTGATAGCATATGGATATTCCAAATGAAGAATTGAAATGTGGATTAAGCCATGCAGTACTGC
Organism: Protula sp. h YS-2021; assembly: GCA_949752745.1. Lineage (NCBI taxonomy): Eukaryota > Metazoa > Annelida > Polychaeta > Sabellida > Serpulidae > Protula > Protula sp. h YS-2021. Next base: position 42,665,795 of record OX457026.1, on the reverse strand, counting down.
GAAACTTGATGAATATGAGAGATATTTATGTGAAAAATTGATTGCCTTACTGCTTCAATTTTTGGCATGGGTTTATGCGACAAGACCTTTTGGAAAACATCGTGAAGTATGTCGGAAGCATGGAACACAACAATTATCATTTCCTGAGGATACCATCATTCGATTCAAGGCCATTGCAAAACAACGAAAGACACCCTTTGTCATTTATGCTGACTTTGAATGCTGTACAGAGAAACAGCAGGGTGAGCGTAACCAACACCACAAGGCTAATAGTTTTGTCTGTGATGTCGTCAGTGAATATGAGAAGCGTGCTCCTGTGCTTTAGGATGGAGAAAGTGCTGTTCACAAATTTCTACAGAATATGGCTCCTGAGAAGAAAAATGTCCAAATCAGTGAATTCTCCGAATAGAGTCAGAACCTGAGAACGCAGTTGGAATTGAAATGTAAACCAACAGAAAAGTTGATTCCAAATGTCAATGACAAGGAAGCCTGTGGTACTTAATCGAAATTTGCAGCAATATGTATCTCTTGGTTCAAACGTGACAAAGGTGCATAGAGCCATTATGTTCCAGCAGAGTAAATGGCTAGCTGATTACATAGATGTTAACTCAGAGAAGAAAAAGTAGTAAGAACCCCATTTGAAAAAGAGTTTTACAAATTGATGAACAATGCCATATTTGGCTAAAACCATGGATAATGTGAGGCAACGAACCAATGTAAATATTGGTTCACAATGAGAAACGTCTTAAAAAGCTGGTAGCCAGGCCTACATTTTACCAATACCAGATTTTCAATGAGGATTTGATAGAAGTACACTGCTTGAAAACAGATCTGTTGCTGAACAGACCCATTCAGATTGGGTGTGCTATTCTGGATTTCAGCAAACCCCCGTGTATAATTATCACTGCAATTACATGAAGAAGTATCCAGGGGCAAAACTGCTGTTCAGTGAGACAGACAGTTTGTGTTATGACACACCGACCAGAGACATTCAAAAGATATGCAACAGGATAGTCATCCTTTTGATACAAGTGATTATCAAGGATCACTTCCTTCATTCCATGGTGAACAAGAAAATGTTGAGGAAAATCACAGATGAAACTGCGGGAGTACCCATTGAGGACTTTGACCGAAGATGCATACTTTGCTGTGTGGTGGAAAAGAGAAACATACTACTTGCCAGAGGCGAATGACGCATGCTCAATATAAGGACAGTTTATTTAAGGAAGAGCATTCATATGCCGTGGGACACATCATTTGAAGTCATAAACATCAAATTTTTTCAGAGAAGATTGTGTAGGTGGTCTATCACTATTTGATGACAAGCACGATGTGCTGGATGATGGTTACACCACGTTAGCTCATCATGGGCATTACACAGTTCATAGAACATGAGTGCATGATATAAAAGGTGCCGGCCCTCAGACATAACAATCAGCCTGTATTAAACTGTTGAAGAGTGAACAAGTCTGCAGTGAGTGAACAGCAACATCTACGACAATATCTACAGCAACGCCTACAGCAAAGTTTTAGACAATACCTACAGTAATGCCCACAGCAAAGCCTGAGACAATGCCTACAGCAAAGTCAGAAGCAATACCTGTAGCAAAGTCTGAGATGAAGGCTATGACGAAGTCAGAGGCAAACATCATCAGTTGAAGCCACTACCAGTTTCAAAAGCAGCCACCGTTTAGAAAGATGAAAAGAGTTGAGTGTCCACTTAAATCTACGAAGCTACAGTGTAAAAAGCGAAAATACAGCTGAAGGTAGAGTCTAAAGCTGCTGCTGCCGCCACCGCTGCTGAAAAGCCACAGATTAAAGCTAAGCCGGGTGTAGACGGGTGTAGATGATTTACCGATTTACCGATTACCGATTATAAATGCTGTGACATTCAGGAGATGGTTCAGTAGCGCTCATCATCCATCATGGACATATATCTAACTTTTAATTCATTGGTTGAGTTGAAATTGCATTATAATGCAACTATTCTCGCCCTATCACCTAATGAACAAGCTGTGGTGAATTAGAATATAGAACATTTTTCTGCACCTGGATTTCGTCTAATAGGCTATGAGTCCATCACCCTCAGCGCAGAAGAATGGGAATACGCTTATCTTACTTGGCAAGAACGTGAGTCTTAACTTTAAGCAAGATGTATATGTACAATTGCTACGTGGCTCAAAGAAAATTGACTTTTCGCGTAATATGTGGACCCTGTGATCAGTATGGCAGCCAATATGACTATGACAGAGAATAATGTTAATGATATTGAAACGGTATTATCACATCATGCAGATGTGAAAGTGACTGGGATGGATCAATGCTATGTCAGTTTTCTTAGCATTTACAAACGGGTGACAGCATATTTGATACTGATATCAATCTAAGTTCTTGTGATTGGACTAATATGTCACATGCATTAGCATAATATGTATTTGAAATATTTTTGTGCAATAATTTATTGCACTTTTTTATTCTCATTCTCAAGATTGTAAACATTTGTGGTTTGTTAAATTGTTGTTCAATCACTTGTAAATATTTGTGACTTCTTATGTTAAATTAAAAAAAAACACGTATGGTGATTTTCAACTTTTTATTTTTTCTCTCTCAAATAATACTTGATTATAAAAATAAAAAAATATGATATATGGTTTACAGATGAGCTAACACCTCTCCAGGGACTCTTATTAAAAAAAATAAGGTTTACAAATTAATTAGCACCTCGCCAGGGACCCTCCATTTTGATGTCTATATACAAAGTCTTTGACTACAAATTCCCCGTCCTTATTTTAATGGTATGAAATTAAATACATACTCATTATTTAAAAACATACTCATTATTTAAAAACTTTTCTAAACGATTATCTATAGGTCCATAAGAGTTAAAATGTTCACATTTTTGTCAGTACACGGCAACCCAGTGTTCACCAGGTTCATCACATTTGTCTGTGTTGATGACATAGGCCCCTTGATGTAATGCTGACAATTGATCCATAGGAAACATTCCGAGGAATAAGTCTTTTGTCTTTTGTCATCATGGGTCAATATGGTATCTATCTGCATCGTATTCGTGACTGATAATCAAACTGAATACTGCGATTCGCACTTATTTCAATGATGCTGTCAAATTCAGTATATTATTATTATTATTAACACATTTATATTGCGCTTACAATGGTTTAACCCTAAGCGCCAACAATATGGATATTCTAATAAGAAATTAAAAATTAAAAATTAAAAACATAATAAAATAATAAATAATAATATAGTAAAATTTAAAAACATTAACTAGATAAAATTAAAGTTACATTAATTGTATGCCAGTTTAAAAAGTGAGTTTTAAGTAGTTTTCTAAAAGCTAAAATATCACGTTCTTGTCTTATTCTAAATGGTAAAGAGTTCCATAATTTGGGGGCTGCATTTTGGAACGCTCTTTCCCCGTAGCGCTGATTAGATCGACTCTTTTGGAGAAGATACTGATCAGACGACCTCAGGCTACGCGATGGAGAATAAGGTGTAAGGAGCTCTGTAATATACTTAGGTGCTGAATTGTTGAGGGCTTTATGAGTCAAAAGTGTGACTTTAAACGCAATACGCTGCTCAACTGGTAACCAATGGAGAGCCATGAGTTTATCCTTGACACTTTCTTCACTAGATGGTCGCACAATGCGTGCAGAGTGATTAAGGATTCGCTGAAGCCGTTTGGGGAGGTTGATTAAAACACTGTTGCAGTAATCGATGCGACTAATCACCAACGCATGCACGAGTGTCTTTGCAGCATCATCGTTTAAACGCGAACGAACATCTCGTATCCACCGTAGGTAATAGTTGTACTTTCGAACAACCGAGTATATATGTGCTTCCATTGTTAAATGCGAGTCTGCGAGCACTCCCAAGACCCGAGCAACGTGACAACGTGTAACTTCGTCATTTCCTAGGTGTAGGCTATGGGTACTGATGAATTTCTCGTTGCGTGCACCTGTTATGACCAAAAATTCAGTTTTATCCTTGTTCAATTTAAGATTATTAGCGGTCATCCAGGATCCGATATTTTTGATGGCGTCAGAAACTTGAGCAAGGGCAGTGCCCTGTTCTGAAACTGAGCGTGGATTGAAGGCATTTTCTAGACCAGAATCATCCGCATAAAAATGATACGGTAGTCCATGCGATTTTATCAGAGAACCCAATGGCTTCGTATACTGAGAATATCCTCTTGGTCCAATTTTGGAACCTTGGGGTAGGGCGCAATCCAAGGTAATACAGTCTGAAAATACACTTTCGACCTTAACACGTGCACTGCGGTCATGAAGGTAAGATGTTATCCAATCAAGGGCTCCACCTTTGACACCAAAGGAGTGCTCCAACCGGCGTAGATAGATCTCATGATCTACGGTGTCAAAGGCGGCAGAAAGGTAGATTAATGTGAGAAATACGGCTTGGCGGTTATCCAGTTGGATCAAAAGGTTATTGAACAACCGAATAAAGGCGGTAAGCTGATTGATACTTTTCTTCCAAACTATGGGAGTAAGATGGACATTTAATTGTTGGCATATTGCCTCTTCTAGGATTTTGGATATAAAGGATAAATTGGAAACCGGGCGATAATTTTTCGGAATAGTATCTAGATTTGGCTTTTTTTGAAGAGGATAAACGATTGCTTGCTTGAAAAGGGCCGGAAAAGTGTTAATAGAAATTGATAAGTTTATTATTCTGCAAATGATTGGGAGAAGTTCATCGATACATTGTTTGAGCAAGCAGGTTGGGATTGGGTCGCTATCACAAGACTTAGAAAATGAAGACATTATTATTTTCCGAACGCTTTCCTCATCGAGCGGTCTAAAATTAATGAGCGAAATACCATCGAAAACGTCATCAAACAAGAAAGGATCATCGTCTGCCGAGCTAAAGGATGCTCTAATATTGTCCATTTTTTATTTGAAGTATAGACTATGATATTGATTGTTTTTGCAAGGCATTGGCAAAATTCATCTCTGGCCGCAGGTTTCCATGCTTGTTAAGGACGTATTTGTCATCACCGTCATGATCAGGTGTTAAGTCGAAAGAAAATAAAGCATTACCTCTTGACTAATCTTTCCGTTTTATGATGGAGCTTTTCTCACCACTCAATTTATAAAAAAAATTGTACAGAGTTTCAAAAGCGTCAAGATATTTTTCTTTAACAATGTTAAGCTTCAGAGGTTTGGATAGGACTGTTTCACCATCAGTGTAAAGATGTATATAATTAACATCAAAGTGTTCAAAATGGTATGGATTGCTCAACACTGTTCCAGCAAAGGCTTCATTATGAAGCATTCCAATTACAATAAGTTTTGTTAATTGACCCAGAAAGATGTTATCTTTCACAAAAAATGACATCCAGTGGAAATGGCTAAAATTTTACATTCTTTTCTGGTAATAGGAAACTTGGTACAAGTTTTCATCTATGCATCTGTATGTTCAAGCTGAATACCTGGACTAGCCCTCACCTTGCGAATGGTTGAAAAAAGTAGCATTCACAACAGTTAATCAATATTCATTGTTTCACCTATTCAAAAGCAACTTGAGACCTACAGCATGGATAGATAACGTTCCTGCTCAAACAAATTTCCTCCTAAGGCACCTGTTAGCATGAACTCACAGCTGAGACGCGTCTGTAAATAACGATTATGTACACCATTATTTCTTGCTTCAGCTATTTCGTCACACTCATTATTGATACCTGTTACATACTTTCTGTGATTGCCTGATTTCGCTGCATGAGAATTCATTGATCCAGCTGTATCCTTATAGATGAGACGCATGGAGCGTTCAGAGTTGAGACTTTCTTCCGAATCATGGAGGTATAACCTGATGTTGGTATAACCATGGAAATTGTTATTATGTGAACCATTCTGAAATAATTCAATATTGAACCATATTAAGCCACTAAACAAATTGTTGATGGATTAAATTAAATATTAAATATTATTAATATTATTAAATTAAATGTATATTGGCTACGGGAAAAGCCTCGAGTAAATATGTGTTGATCGCTGGTTGGTAATTTACGGATGTCTATACGATTTACTGGGGGAGTTAACTTTATATTGCTTTAAGTTAATTGGATATCGGGTTAACTTAATTTTATATATTTAATTTAGGTATGTCATTTAGTAATGTATTTATTTCTTCATATAAATTTGAGTATTTTGTGAGGGAGTGCAATAGATTTTGTCGTGCATTTGATAAGTAAATATCTGCTGGAAGGGGAGGAGAATCTAGCTATTTATAAACTGAGAAAAATGAGGAATTTTGGACATGTGTAAAACAAAGCTTGATAGAATTCAACTTTAAGTGAATATTTATGGTGTATATTTATTCCCACAGTTTTTTGCACCGTGTTGATGAGTGGGGCCGGGGACAAGATTTGACCGATGTCGTCTATGGAATCTTGTGATGCCAAATTTCTAAGTTCGTCTGTGTGACCTCGTGATGTCGGTCATCTCTGTGACTTTGTGAGTTCGGTCATCTGAGTTTGTCTGTGTGACCTCATGATGACGGTCTTTCGAGTGGGACTGGGAACAAGATTCGATTGATATCGTCGCCTGTATGATCTTATGAATATCTCCATCCGGTGTGACATTACGGGATGTAATGGACGTCGTGCATTTAAGCCCTTCGCCGTCTGACCGTTGATAAAGTTACAGGTCACGTGTCCTGTTTGACTTCAATCATATGTACAGGAGTTTGGCAGGATCTTTTCGATGACGTCACTCGTCTGCATGTGACCTTGTTGATGACTTCACCCGTCTGGTGTGACCTTTTTGATGACATAAGTCGTCTGCGTGTGACTTGTTCTGATGCCGTCACTAGTCTGCTTGGGAATTGGTGATGACGTCTTTCGCCTGTGTGGGACCTGCTTAACATCATTCGTCTGTTGTGAACCTAACCGAGTTAATTTAATTTAGGTATGTCATTTAGTAATGTATTTATTTCTTCATATAAATATGAATATTTTGTGAGAGAGTGCAATAGATTTTGTCGTGCATTGATAAGTAAATATCTGCTGAAAGGCGAGGAGAATCTAGCTATTTATAAACTGAGAAAAATGAGGAATTTTGGACATGTGTAAAACAAAGCTTGATAGAATTCAACTTTAAGTGAATATTTATGGTGTATATTTATTCCCACAGTTTTTTGCACCGTGTTGATGAGTGGGGCCGGGGACAAGATTTGACCGATGTCGTCTATGGAATCTTGTGATGTCAGTTTTCTAAGTTCGTCTGTGTGACCTCGTGATGTCGGTCATCTCGGTGACTTCGTGAGTTCAGTAATCTGAGTTTGTCTGTGTGACCTCATGATGGCGGTCTTTCGAGTGGGACTGGGAACAAGATTCGATTGATATCGTCACCTGTGTGATCTTATGAATATCTCCATCTGGTGTGACATTACGGGATGTAATGGACGTCGTGCATTTAAGCCCTTCGCCGTCTGACCATTGCAAAAGTTACAGGTCACGTGTCCTGTTTGACGTCAATCATATGTACAGGAGTTTGGCAGGATCTTTTTGATGACGTCACCCGTCTGCATGTGACTTTCTTGATGACGTCACCCGTCTGCGTGTGACCTTTTTGATGACATTACTCGTCTGCGTGTGACTTCTTCTGATGCCGTCACTAGTCTGCTTGGGACTTGGTGATGACGTCATTCGCCTGTGTGGGACCTGCTTAACATCATTCGTCTGTTGTGAACCTAACCGAGTTAATTTAATTTAGGTATGTCATTTAGTAATGTATTTATTTCTTCATATAAATATGAATATTTTGTGAGAGAGTGCAATAGATTTTGTCGTGCATTGATAAGTAAATATCTGCTGAAAGGCGAGGAGAATCTAGCTATTTATAAACTGAGAAAAATGAGGAATTTTGGACATGTGTAAAACAAAACTTGATAGAATTCAACTTTAAGTGAATATTTATGGTGTATATTTATTCCCACAGTTTTTTGCACCGTGTTGATGAGTGGGGCCGGGGACAAGATTTGACCGATGTCGTCTATGGAATCTTGTGATGTCAGTTTTCTAAGTTCGTCTGTGTGACCTCGTGATGTCGGTCATCTCGGTGACTTCGTGAGTTCAGTAATCTGAGTTTGTCTGTGTGACCTCATGATGGCGGTCTTTCGAGTGGGACTGGGAACAAGATTCGATTGATATCGTCGCCTGTGTGATCTTATGAATATCTCCATCTGGTGTGACATTACGGGATGTAATGGACGTCGTGCATTTAAGCCATTCGCCGTCTGACCGTTGCAAAAGTTACAGGTCACGTTTCCTGTTTGACGTCAATCATATGTACAGGAGTTTGGCAGGATCTTTTCGATGACGTCACCCGTCTGCATGTGACTTTCTTGATGACGTCACCCGTCTGCGTGTGACCTTTTTGATGACATTACTCGTCTGCGTGTGACTTCTTCTGATGCCGTCACTAGTCTGCTTGGGGCTTGGTGGTGACGTCATTCGCCTGTGTGGGACCTGCTTAACATCATTCGTCTGTTGTGACCTAACCGAGTAAATTTTATTTAGGTATGTCATTTAGTAATGTATTTATTTCTTCATATAAATATGATATTTTGTGAGAGAGTGCAATAGATCTTGTCGTGCATTTGATAAGTAAATATCTGCCGGAAGGGGAGGAGAATCTAGCTATTTATAAACTGAGAAAAATGAGGAATTTTGGACATGTGTAAAACAAAACTTGATAGAATTCAACTTTAAGTGAATATTTATGGTGTATATTTATTCCCACAGTTTTTTGCACCGTGTTGATGAGTGGGGCCGGGGACAAGATTTGACCGATGTCGTCTATGGAATCTTGTGATGTCAGTTTTCTAAGTTCGTCTGTGTGACCTCGTGATGTCGGTCATCTCGGTGACTTCGTGAGTTCAGTAATCTGAGTTTGTCTGTGTGACCTCATGATGGCGGTCTTTCGAGTGGGACTGGGAACAAGATTCGATTGATATCGTCACCTGTGTGATCTTATGAATATCTCCATCTGGTGTGACATTACGGGATGTAATGGACGTCGTGCATTTAAGCCCTTCGCCGTCTGACCATTGCAAAAGTTACAGGTCACGTGTCCTGTTTGACGTCAATCATATGTACAGGAGTTTGGCAGGATCTTTTTGATGACGTCACCCGTCTGCATGTGACTTTCTTGATGACGTCACCCGTCTGCGTGTGACCTTTTTGATGACATTACTCGTCTGCGTGTGACTTCTTCTGATGCCGTCACTAGTCTGCTTGGGACTTGGTGATGACGTCATTCGCCTGTGTGGGACCTGCTTAACATCATTCGTCTGTTGTGAACCTAACCGAGTTAATTTAATTTAGGTATGTCATTTAGTAATGTATTTATTTCTTCATATAAATATGAATATTTTGTGAGAGAGTGCAATAGATTTTGTCGTGCATTGATAAGTAAATATCTGCTGAAAGGCGAGGAGAATCTAGCTATTTATAAACTGAGAAAAATGAGGAATTTTGGACATGTGTAAAACAAAACTTGATAGAATTCAACTTTAAGTGAATATTTATGGTGTATATTTATTCCCACAGTTTTTTGCACCGTGTTGATGAGTGGGGCCGGGGACAAGATTTGACCGATGTCGTCTATGGAATCTTGTGATGTCAGTTTTCTAAGTTCGTCTGTGTGACCTCGTGATGTCGGTCATCTCGGTGACTTCGTGAGTTCAGTAATCTGAGTTTGTCTGTGTGACCTCATGATGGCGGTCTTTCGAGTGGGACTGGGAACAAGATTCGATTGATATCGTCGCCTGTGTGATCTTATGAATATCTCCATCTGGTGTGACATTACGGGATGTAATGGACGTCGTGCATTTAAGCCATTCGCCGTCTGACCGTTGCAAAAGTTACAGGTCACGTTTCCTGTTTGACGTCAATCATATGTACAGGAGTTTGGCAGGATCTTTTCGATGACGTCACCCGTCTGCATGTGACTTTCTTGATGACGTCACCCGTCTGCGTGTGACCTTTTTGATGACATTACTCGTCTGCGTGTGACTTCTTCTGATGCCGTCACTAGTCTGCTTGGGGCTTGGTGGTGACGTCATTCGCCTGTGTGGGACCTGCTTAGCATCATTCGTCTGTTGTGACCTAACCGAGTAAATTTTATTTAGGTATGTCATTTAGTAATGTATTTATTTCTTCATATAAATATGAATATTTTGTGAGAGAGTGCAATAGATTTTGTCGTGCATTGATAAGTAAATATCTGCTGAAAGGCGAGGAGAATCTAGCTATTTATAAACTGAGATAAATGAGGAATTTTGGACATGTGTAAAACAAACCTTGATAGAATTCAACTTTAAGTGAATATTTATGGTGTATATTTATTCCCACAGTTTTTTGCACCGTGTTGATGAGTGTGGCCGGGGACAAGATTTGACCGATGTCGTCTATGGAATCTTGTGATGTCAGTTTTCTAAGTTCGTCTGTGTGACCTCGTGATGTCGGTCATCTCGGTGACTTCGTCAGTTCAGTCATCTGAGTTTGTCTGTGTGACCTCATGATGGCGGTCTTTCGAGTGGGACTGGGAACAAGATTCGATTGATATCGTCGCCTGTGTGATCTTATGAATATCTCCATCTGGTGTGACATTACGGGATGTAATGGACGTCGTGCATTTAAGCCATTCGCCGTCTGACCGTTGCAAAAGTTACAGGTCACGTGTCCTGTTTGACGTCAATCATATGTACAGGAGTTTGGCAGGATCTTTTCGATGACGTCACCCGTCTGCATGTGACTTTCTTGATGACGTCACCCGTCTGCGTGTGACCTTTTTGATGACATTACTCGTCTGCGTGTGACTTCTTCTGATGCCGTCACTAGTCTGCTTGGGATTTGGTGATGACGTCATTCGCCTGTGTGGGACCTGGTTAACATCGTTCGTCTGTTGTGACCTAACCGAGGTCACTGTGTGTGGGGTTATTTAACTGGGACATACAATTGGGTTCAAAAAATAATAAGGGGTTTTTTGTTGGTGTTTGAGTATATGTATTTTTATTGTATTTTTTATGTGTATAAAGTGTGAACAAACTTTTCATATTTAAGGAGCTATTATTTATTAGCATTGGAAACACTTAGTCCGGGACATTATCAGCTTGCTAGCAGACTGTTGTTTAGTTAAATAAATGGGGGCTCGTATTTACTTCACTACAGGCCACTTCATATTTTCCTTTCAAATGTAATGTACGAAGCAAACGCATTTGATAATTAGAGGCTTTATTAATAGGATAATAGTTCATCCTAGCATTACTAGGCAAATCAATGTAAAAAACGTGTTGACTACTACTACGTGATCACTACATCGTATATGTACGTTGACGAACTAGATGCGTATATACCTTACTTCGTGCATGGCGAGCGCCATTCACACTTCGTGCATTGCGTGCATTTCGTACGCTCCTTGCATGACCCACATTTTTGCTGTGAATGACTTCCCCTTGACAACAAGCACTTGCACACCTTATTTTTACAGGTATATATAATATGAGTTATATTTTCATTTTCTTGACAACAACAACATAACTGTTTAAACCATGATAAACATTTTCTCGTCCTTCTAAAAACTGTGTTTGTTGGTGCTGTTTCATTTCTTTTGTAATATCTTCACGAGTTGTCTTTTTACCAAAAGCAGTTTTAGCATCTACAATTTCCTGAATAAACAGCTTCCAACCTCGAGGTGGTAGTTGTCATTCTTTTCTTCTTGTAGCAACCAATGCTTTTTTCAGTAAATCAGTAACGTTAGAATTTTCAATTACATCTCCAGTTTTGAACAAAAGTTCATTCTTATCTGTCCATCTCGTATCATATTTCTGCCAGAAGTTGTGTTACTTTCACATGTTACATAGGTTGAAAATGGTTTAGAAATTTTAACTGTTGTGACTTTTCTGACTTTCCTACAACAGCTGTTATAGCAGACTTTTGTTGTTGTAATTGAATTATTCGCTAATTTTGACCAAGTAGTTGAGACATTACTGTAGCAGTTTCACGATTTCGTTTCTTTTTTAGCTTTAATACCATCATTTGTAGGTTGACTTGATAATAATTTTCTATATTCTCATTCAGGAATAAGGACCATTTCCAATCATGCTTCATTTTTAATAACAATTGAGCTGATATTGGAAGTTCAATTCCTGCAATTGTTCCAATAAATCCACCTTTCTGATTAATCAACTTCTCCTTACGCTTAAGGGAAATTTTCTCATCATTCAGTTGCCCAATGGTTTGTTGTACACGCTTTAATTTTTTATACATGTGTGACTTCAATGATATGTGTGACTTCAAACAGACTAACTAATTCATCTTTTGTGGTTTGCTCAATAAGAATTTACGTAGTTTAGCACTGCTTTGTGCTAATAAATGAAGAAATGGTTGATTTACTCGAATTCGTCTAGACATCTTGACATCAATACCAAACTGTTGTAATTCATTTTCGTATATATATATTTAATTCACATAAACGTAATGTGTATCACTTGGTAGAATTCCTGTGCGAATACGTAACTTATCTTCTGTCTTTGGTTTTAAATAAATAAATAACAATGAAGTCTGCTTGTAGCATGTTGGTATGCCTCAGTGAGAAACTGAGATTTCCCTGGATACATTTGCCGAGCCAATGAACTGATATGTTGAATACCCCTTGGATTTTGAAAGAGAATAATGTAATGTGTATTTAAACTAATATTACGCATTTCCTTTCCGTGGTGAAACAGATTGTATTCGATGCAATAATAATGCTTAAATTTTTATGACTTCTTCCAACACTAAACAATCTGGTCATGCGTTCCTCACTATGGCATGTGGTTATGAGATGATCAGTAATGAGAATATCACATTCCTTTACCCAGCTATTAAATTTCTTTGTAATTCTTGTTCATAGAAATGACCATCAATATCTTCGTCTAAGAAGTCTTTGACACGATACAAGTGTATTCCTTGCTTCTTGCAACGATGTGTGGCAATGAATACTTCTTGTGTGTATTTTATATGGTGATCCCTTTCAAATACATATTTCATGTGTGAAATGGGAACATGTTGACCAATGTTAAACTTGTAGGGTTATGGTTTTTTCGTTATTTCAATTTCAATTTATCAATATGCATTTGTTTCCACACTTTAGATTCAATGTTCTCGGTAATGTCTACCAGTGATAATGCATTAGGTAATGATTCATGAGGTCTATGATTATAACTGTAGATTAAGTCTTGCAAAATATCTGTATACCGATACGTTTGCCAATGTATAAAATAGCGATACATCATTCCTTTGAGAATAGGTCTAACTTTTTCAGCAAGATTGGATTTCGTCTTATTCTTAGTAGTATATGCATGAATGACTTATTTCTTTAGAAATTACTTTAACCATCTGTTCTTAAGTTCTGTTCCGTTATCTGACCTCACTGTTCTAGGTCTTCTTGTTGTTTTCTGGAAAATTTTTTGGAAGGCTTGAATGACACTAGTATGAGTTTTGTTTCAGATAGGTTGTACCCATAAGTGTTTGGAAAAGACATCAGTGACAGTTGGTATAAAATGATTGCCTTCATTATGTTCTGCAATGTTGATCACATCTGCCAAGTCCACATCCCACATATCATTATAGCCACGGGTAATAAAACGCTGTCGTTTAAATTTATATTTCAGTGGTTAAGGTAAACTAAAGGCATCTTGGTCTCGTAGCCAATTTTTTACTTAAGAATATTTTGCAGGATGTTTGTTTTGTTTCACTAGTTTGTATAACTTGTTAGATCCTGCAAATACTCCATGAATTCCAGGTTTAAAGTAAGTATTGGCTAAGTAGTCTTTCCACGTCGCCATATCGCCATATCAACTTGAAATGAAACCAATCATTCACATAAATAAACTTTTATTGATTATCAAATACGAATATTTCAACAATTCAGAGACAACAAAATCCATTTAGAAAAGTCTGCCGTACACTACACTTCATACATATAAACTTTAATGTTCGTCAAATATTTTGCAAATGTCTACATTCACTTCAGCTCTCCCATTATTGAATGTGACAAGCTTTGATATATCTGTTGACAGTGAAACATAATCGTCACAATGTAAAATAATTCTAGCAGCCACAGCTAGCATGAGATCTGCTGCCAAATCGTACAGGCGTTGATAAATCCCAAATGAATGTCATATGAATTCCCTGGTAAATTCAGTTCTTCAGATTCACTCAGAAAAGGTTGGATGAAACGATTTCTTTGAATTTTCCTTCTAACTGCTTTCCAGTGTTTATGCACATTCTCCTCTTCCAGTACCCAGTTGGATTCAAAATAAATAAGCTATGAAAACACAAAGTCAATATAATTTACTTTGAAAACATCTTCCAATGTCTTTATGAGTCTGTAAAGTAGGAGTTGATATGTTGACATGTATAACTTTTCTTCTTCTATAAAACAGTTCGTCAAATAATCCACCACGCGAAGGTACATCCCTGCATCGGTACGAACAAAGCGAAATGCAGAATCACTGTTCAATAAACTTGCTGTGTTATTCAATGGTGTTAAGGTAGTAGTGTGGCAAGTCCCAAAACACATCTATGCTAGAAAGTTGTTCTTTCTTAAATCCAAAGCAAGTCAATTAATCAATTATAAAGTCTATATAAATCTGTTTGAGAATAACATCCATGTTCACAATACAGAACACTTATTCACAAAATCAAGTCTTTACTGATTGGTCTCTGCAGAATATATGATTATATATCTTGTCTAAGAGTTCTGTTATAGTGTCACTCTTCTCAGTACGCTAGCCATTCTTCTATATGCTTCTCGCCCACCTTTAAAGCTTTACATTTAACGCAAAAGTTTTCAGGTTCACATGAATTACAATCAACTGTGGCAGTGCTAATCATCATCTTCTACATATCCTTTAGCGCCGCAATACGTATCTAGTAAGTCCAAGTTGGTTCTGTACACTTGCTTTGTATAACTTCACCTCAGCTAGCTTTTCCTTGTTCAGATTGGTTGTTTTCATTTGTTTATCCTCAGTTAACTGAATTGATGTCACCCAACCATGACATTCCGTACACGTCTCGTCAATCAAGTGATTGGATGTTGATGATGATGATGAGGAGGATGACATGATAATGATGATGATGATGATGATCATGATGATGATCATGATGATGATGATGATGATGTCAACTCATCATATAACGCATTGTTTATTTGTGGCATTGCATCCAGCAGCGTTGTTCATTCGTCATCATTGAAGTTTACGTAGTAGGTATAGTCTTTCCCTTGAAAGTAAGAGACGCGCACAAAGCTGACAAAGCGCATGTTGTGGTACATAATCACCTCTGAGCACTTTGATTGTGTTGTACAGTTTAAGTCAATGCTGCGCAGTTTCTCTAAGTTTTGATTCACTTGCTTTCAGAGAGAAGATAATCCAATCCATTTGTCATAATGTAGATAGAAAGACAAAGTTTTGCTGAACACGTTGGTAAGAAAATGGTTAGAATTGGTTTTTATGAAGTTATATGCGTTGAAGTCGGCATGTCTGCCTTATATACTATACAGCTGCAAGTTGACGTGGGCGAAGGGGGGATTCCGAAACGAAAGATGATCAGAATTGTCTGAAACGTAATACTCTACGAAAATCTCAATTTCCCGCCCGGGTTCGTCAAAGAACCGAAAATGTTCAGAATTGTCTGAAAGGTACAAATATGCAAAAAATCTCAATTTTACGCCTAGAAGGGGAAGGAGGGATCAGAGGCCCAAAAAGGAAACTTGTTCAGAATTGTCTGAGACGTAAAACTATGCAAAAAATCTCACTTTTCCGTCTGAGGGGTGAAATTTGACATAATTGTCAGTGAGGCTCATATAAACACGTTGCTCCACTTTTGCACACACTACCGTGTTCCATCGTGGGAATGCCGGAAAGATCAATTGTGGGAACGTGGGATGATTGACGAGGCCTAGAGTCATCTCGCTATATAACTACAGCGCTGCACCATTCCCATTATCACTGATCGTTTCACAGCCATGGACGCTGCAATTAGCAGACAACTTCTCTGCCAAGCATGGGCTCTTTCCCCGGGTTAAATCATTGTCCAGGGTTACATTGTGCAAAATACAGATCGCTTCTCAGCTTCTGAAACCCTGGTTAAGCGCTCACACACAGTAACCACAACTGAACAACCGCCTCCAAAGATTCCAAAAGCTCGGCAAGCTGCAACCGAACAACCGCCTCCAAAGACTTTATAGCCTTAGCCATTACCTCTAGACGCGTCGCCAATACTGCCGAACGATTTTATTATGCAAGCGGATTAAGCATCAGCCAAGGCAGTCTCAGAGTTTATGACTCTGCGACTGCCTTATCACCCAACACCAGACGTCTCAGTGACAGAACAACCTGCGTCTTCACCTGCCAGATGTCCCTTTTGCCATATTCAACTTGCTACAGAAGAAGAAAAGAAGTCACAGTGGGGATGCATGTCATTCAAGTGGAGTCCCTATGGAAAGAAGTTCCAGACCACGCCCTTCGCTGTGAAACTCCATTTTAAGAAATGCAGACATGCTCACCATCTGGCAATGATATAATGGCGGTATGACCTAAAATAAAAACCTCCGTCCTTTTCATGACCACCAGCTCGTGTGCAATAAGCGCTAAATCTGTCGTTGTTGTATGACTGATGATGTGTAACTGTTGATGCATGGGTTATGAAATGAAAATTATTGCCAATAAGCATAAAACAGCAGTTTTCTAGATAGGAAAGGAGACTTCTGGATGACTCATCTGAAAGTCTCATGAGACTTCTAGATGACCATCCAGAAGTCTTCTTTCCTATCTACTCATAAAAGTTAAGTATATAAGACATAAAAATATAGATATAAATTCCACAAGAAATAAACACTTGTCTCTAGTGTGAATGAAAGATATGTAAAAAATAGTCCTTATTGAAAAAAGCTTTTGAATAAAAATGATAGCAAAACAGCTAAATTATACATGAAGAAAGTGATAGGAAGACAATAAAGAGAAAATAATATAATTAAATACACACTACCCGCCCCAAATAAATAAATAAAATAACTGATAAATAATTAAATGAACAACTAGAGAAAAAAGAAAAAATATGCACATGTGGCTTGAACTCCAAGCGTCGACATTTGAGGTCCTATATGCTACCGAGTGAGCCACCGCCACTATCGCTATAGCTGTCGAAAAAGAAAGATATATAGCAGCGCATATTTCAAAACATTTTTCAATAACTTCGTAGAGGTTTTAACACAATGATTTGTGAAGGAATTCAAATAGAAACAACCTATCAATAGCTAGAAATACATGTACCTGTCTTTCACCGAACCGTGATCGCAGTTATTGACAAATAAAAGGACAATTTTTAGGAACAATGAAATGAGCTGAAAAATGGGGATTTTCTGTCAATTTTTCCATCATCAGGACTACAACTCTCTGCTTGTGCTCGAGCGTTGTGGTTTCGACCCCTGCTTGTGCTCATGGGCCAGAATCGGCATTTTGTACTATTTCAAAGAATTTCGTTTGATGTCCATAATTTTCAAGCCCCCAACACTGGCTCTGTATAGATGTCCTGACATTTTTCAAGTCATCTACTATGGGCTTATTTGAATTGGGCCATACACATACATGCTCGTATTATTAGGCTATCAATTCTTAATTCATAGTCTGGTTTTAGCTATGGAGTGTAACATATCCATATTGTTGAAGGAGGAACCCACTCCGAATATCCCGTTGCACATACCCACATCTGCCCTCTCTTTCACTCGTAAACAACAAACATGGTGAGTGTTTTATCGTTAGTTCCAAAATCCATCGAAATCTCCGCGCATCGTCTAGGAAATGTGTTTCAAATTCATGGATATGTTAATATATGACTGCTTAATGTAACAATACAAACTTGTTGCTGTCAATTGTTCGATTTGCACGAAACCAGTAGGTTTGAACGCCCTCGTCCACATATTTAATGCCGAATCTGTGAAGTCGTTTCTTTATGACACCATGGGCTAGGGGTCTTAACGTTGCGTTCTAATGCACAAAAGAATGCTTTTAAAATTAGTGTTTTGACTGCAAGTCGGCACGATAAAAATAAAAAAAATGATAGATTTATAGCTCCGAGTCAGCTCCCCGTTAAATTACTTCGTATATATATCTGTGTCAGAACTACAAAACATCACATTGTACCGCTGATAAGCGTCAAATTCATCCATTCTAAGGCAGGAATACACCCTGCATTTACTGAAACTTCATGCACTACATACTCCAATTTTTATTGGGATGCTCCGAGTCAGCTCGGACTTAAGTAATATCGTATATCTCTCTGTCAGAGCTACGAAGCCTTACATTGTTGCTGCAAACCAGTCCTAGTTATTCAAACATTTACTCGTACAAAAGTATATTAGTCCTAGATGACTCTTGCGATCTCCCTATGACAGCAAGAGTCATAGTTCCTATAATGGGAAATGCCACTGATGTCAATTTTCCAAATCGCGGCGCACGACTGGGACCAACGGCGTTATTTTATAAAGAGTGCATCACATAAACGGCCCAATTATAAATTATGGCGCACAAGTTTTATGGTCAGATAGCAATTTTTTTACTGAGAAAAATGTGCTTTCTTGAGGTCAGGATATCGAATCCCTCACTATCGCCCACAACAACAGTGAATCCACAGTTGCAAAACCACGCTTTGCTCTAGTTTGGAAGTTTCGCTGAGCTCGAAAATAATGCGCCAGGGTACTTCTCCGTGTGCTTTTTAAGCAAAAGCGTGCAAGTCCGAGCCCTGGTGTCCTTGAACGTGCGCCGAAAGATCCAGAGCCTACAAAATAGAGATCAATGGCCATTTCTATTGCAGGAACTGTGACCCTTTCTGTCCTAGGAAGAAAGGGTCCGCTGGGACTAATCTTTTATTTCTTCATTTAAGTGCAGAAAAGTTAACTTCCGCACTCACCTCTCAAATGTTTATTTTCCGTCCTTTCAATATGTAGTCCTTCAGGATCCTTATTAGCGGTCTTTGTATGACAGCAAGAGTCATAGTTCGATAATAATACAACTTGTCAGTCGCCGGGGACGCATGTAGTTTTCACTGTCTGTCCGTCTGTCTGTGCACTTTCAGTCTCCCGCGCCTAGAGCATTATATGTCTCTCCCTAAGGGAGACATATATAGCATTTGGTATGTCTGTCCGCAGTGAGTTCTTATGAAATCAATGAGTCGATTTTTCTCAAAACATACATACATATTGCGGTACATGTCTAGATTTTTCGTTCCTTCAAAAATTCTGTTTTTGGCAAATTTTTGAACATAGGGCGGGTTTTCGTGCATTTTTGTTCTTCTTTTTGGCAGGCTATATCTCCAAAACAGTTTGTTGGGTAAGGCTCAGACGCCGGAAGAAGAATACACATATAACGCAAATGTATAGTGCAAAGTTTTTCTTCAAGTGCAAAGTTTTTCTTCATTTCCGCTGAAAATGTATTTTTGGCGAATTTTTTAAATTTGATTTTTAATTTTTTTGGACCACATTGTTGCGATATCAATTTCACTGAGTTAGTTAATACACTGAGTATACTGTCTAATCAAAATTGAATGTTGTGAGCAATCCCACGTACTTAATCCAGCAAATGTCGGTTTCCAAAATCGCGTCACAAGTGTGACAATTCTTTGACTTACTTGTGCATAATGTCGGCGTGGGGGAGGGTTGGGGGGCATGTGATCAGCGATTGTCTGATCGAAGATGACGTTGCCAAGGCTTTGTTCCTTTCTTAGAACATCGAGAAATCGCGACAGGTTAGGGTGCAGGGAAGCCACTGCTGCTAACATCTTGTGGTGCCAACCCTCGATATTGTTGTTAGTCCGGGACAGTTCCTGTGTGATTCCATCATGCATGTTCCAAAGTTCATGGTCGAACATCCGAGTAACTTGGCGGTTGCGGCGAATTCTTGCAATGTGCATATCCTCAAAGTAATCAGTAATGGGCGCAGAATCCTCGTCAGGACTGTCCTGCGCTGTTCGAACGCCTCAACAACTTTGTTCGCTTGGACAAATGCTATGGCGGCGATACCCCTAATAGCTCGGGCGAATTCGGCGTCATTCTGGCGACGGTCCTGCAGGCCCTCACTCTGCACTTTACGATAGATGTTTACGAATGGCTGCAATGGCTTCAGCTTCGTAGTCCATCACAACACTTGTTGACTACAAATCCGGTAACATAGCTTTCAAGGCATCGAATACTCGCTTGTACGTTTCTCGTGTTTCGTTGGAAAACAGAACGTAAATGCAGGGGATGATCCTTTGGGAGGCCAAAACAAAGCTCTGGGACATTTATGAAAGTGCGAACTTTGAACCAGTGGCGAGCGTTCTGTCAAGCATCCCTAGACGGCTCGGTGCCAAATATCAAAATGCGATTGGGGCGACTCGGGTAGACTTGTTAAGGAAGACTACGTGTAACCCGACAATCCAAGGGTATGTGAAATAGAAAAAGAGAAAAAAAAACATCGAAAAGATCTTGATAAAGTCGGACCGGGGATGGGTGCTCGGGAATAGTCTTACGGGGGGAATCATCCGGGGGGGGGGGGGGTAGTCCTGTTCCCGCCACAGAGGTGCCTCAAAGCGAGCGCAGTTAACTTGCATATCGTTGTACAGCGAGGATTTGAAGCGTTGCGTCTGAACCTTGTGTACTAATTCTTGGACCTATGGGATACGTATCTTTGATTTGTTCGTTAAAATACAGTAAAGCTAGTTTCCGCACTGGTGTGTTAAATGTTTCTTTACGTTTTAAATGCCATGTAACCAAAGTGAAGTGACCAAACATTTAAATAAAGGGGTTATGGGATTATCTGTAAAATATATACTCCGGTAATTGATAGATGTAAATTTAGAGATAAGTTTAGTCTCTTCACTCACAATATTTAATTTTAATTTCTTCCATGGTTTTTTTTAAATCAGGTTAAAAGTTTTAGTGGATAATTACAAAATTTATTGCCATTTTTCCCCACAAAAAACTGCTCCCTGTATGCATACAAATGTCAGTTATTGCCAGAGATTTGTGGTAATTTCAGATTCTTCTCTTTTAAAGAAACCGTGTCACAGAAGTTGTATAGCAAATGCCAACAAAGATTTGTGGGTCTTTGAATTTCGCACAAAATCACCACAGAGGTGCTTCAAAGCCAACGCAGTTATTTGTATACCGTTATGTGGGGAAGAATCGAATCGGTACACCGAACTCCAGTAGCGAGCCGAGTACCTGTTTTTCGTGCGTGTATCATTAGCGCGATCTACTTCAGAACGTAGAGCTCATAATATTGCAGCATAAAATGTAAAATGTTATGTGATCCTCAAGACAAAAAGTAAACAAAACTGGCCAGACTGATCAGCTGTTTTTGTCCAAGTCGCAATCTTAGTTTCTGTGACATCGTATCGCTGTTGATGATTGGTTCACGTGCAGACGGCCATTTCTAAAATTTGTGTGTTGTTTACTGTAGCCGTTATTAGCTGTCAGTCAACACTACAGACACAAAAATATGTGTAATTACATTTTCTTGGTGCTTGCTGTACAGACCTAATACTAGAAAAACAATTTATATGTGCGTTTTTATTGCCTATATCCCTGAAATTGGCTGTATTTTTAATCAGCAATGTCTGGATCGGCTTCCTCTGCCAGTGGCATATAATTTGTTCAGGGCATATTCAAGGCATATTTCCCTAAATCATTAAAAACCCATAATATTCTTTCAGTTACTGTCTCTTACTTGTGCTACAAGTAGCAGACTCGAAATCGGATGAGGACATAAGACTGAGAAATTGATTTAGTTGGGCTGTAACAGGCCCCGGCTTTTCGTCCGGCCGGGCCAAGCTGCATTTCGTGCCAACTGGGGAAGGGCCGGCCTATCTCATGATACATTTATTTTATTTTAACTGTTATAGTTTCGGCTGCTCATTCTGATGGACCCTTTATCTATTTTTTAAGATATGCTGTATCAACTTTCTTTGAAATCATAGCATAATTACATGGCTCAAAGCGAATATCTGATCTCGTAATTTTGACGTCACTTTTGCATTTATTTGTTAGTAAAAAGTAATCATTGTTACTTAATTTTTTTCTATATATATATATATATATATATATATATACCATGCCCTATATATATATATATATATATATATATATATAGGGTAATGTATGTAAACATAGAATAATATATATATATATCTTTTAACTTTTCGCGGCCCGACCCAATACCCTGGGAACAAACCCCTAACTGTAACCTCTTTACTAGTTTTGTCTTGTATGCTTTTAGCACCCCATACTTGTGAAAGTGTATCTCATAATATTACAACAAAATCAGAAGATTTTGTGTAATTCACAACAAAATGTTAGCTCCAACAGTGGGGAGGGAGTAAGCAACAAAAAAAAAAAAAAAAAAATCACCAGTGAAGCCGGGAGTTGTGATGTAGCGTTGTTGTTAATATAACAAGTATATAGATGCCTGATTCTAAACACAGGTTCTGGTTCGATATGATCGGATTATATTGTTCACTACAACTCAAAATAAGGGTTTTTCCTTGCCTATGTCCAAAATTACGTCTTTCTAGCCACGGGCCGAATTAACTTTCGTGAAGGGCCTAGTTCAACACGGCTAGTTTCTACCAGTTGCTTCATCTTTTTTAGACGAAGGGTACGTCAAGTTTTGGAAAGCGCCACAACAAGACGCACACACTGTGTCGTCGCTGTGGCGCCAGAACGTACCACATCCAGAAGAAAACCTGTGCCCGTTGCGGCTATCCATCAGCCAAAATGAGAAAGTGTGAGTAGAAGTGCCCAAACTCTGTGAGACGGGTCTTGACTAGCTGGATTTATCGTGTATTTTAGCTCTGCAGTAAACCGAACTAAAACAATCATTAAATGGACATCTTTCAACAGACCCCCCGTGGGGTACAAGAATATGTGTTTCAGGAATAAATATCGATTATACGTATTTATCGCTTTAGTAGTAAGCAGTATAAACTGTAACAATACAATTTTATTACCTAAATTTCATTATATCGTCATGCATTTTTGTGTGCACTGGTCATTTTAGTTCAGTATGTAGTGTTCGGAGGCCAAAAATCGCTACCGTGCATTTGTTTGCAGACAACTGGAGTGAGAAGGCATGCAGGAGGAGAACACAAGGCGTTGGCCGCATGAGACACTTAAAGAAAGTGTACAGGAGATTCAGGTGAGTGTTTGTGTTGCTGTCAAGAAAGATGAAAAAAAGGGTGTGCAACGAAGTATAAATCGTGTTTGTGATCTCTCACTTGTGGGGTGGATTGAATTCAGATGAAACGTCCACACATACCGGTATTTTTGAAAAAAAAGGAGGAAGTTGGTATTGTACGTTATTCTTTGAAATGGTCATTTTTAGACCCCAACCGTGGGGGGGGGGGTCTATAGGATTGCCCTTGTCCGTCCGTGTGTCACACTTTGGATGCTGTTTTGTTTCCACGCAAGTTCTCCGAAACTATTTACCCTAGGCATATGCAACCTTGCACAGTGAAAATATATATATTGAAGTTGTGCAACGTCGTGTTATTTTTCAAATCGGCCAAAAATTGCCAAAATGGCGACTTGTCAAACATTGTGATTTTTTTAGATAACTGCAATGTAAGACTTGGTTGCTTTCCACGCGAGTTCTCAGAAACTATTTATCCTAGGCATATGCTACCTTGCACACTGAATATATATATTGAAATTGTGCAACGTCGTAGTATTTTTCAAATTGGTCAAAAATTGCCAGAATGGCGACTTGTTGTGTCCGGTTGGGTCTGTGCCTTCAACGATGGCTTGTTTTACTTAATGTCTAACATTGCCATAGAAGTGTACATTAGTTCCTGCAAAGTTCCCGTTTCTTTCATTACGAAGTGGGGAACAAAATGCGGCATTCGATAACAAGGAGAAATTTCAATATGAATATTGACGCGGTAGTTGGGGCTCTTGACGCCCAGAGGAAATAAATTTTTACCATTAAAAATTCTTTACTTTCGAAAGCATATGAAAATTGCGCACGGGATTATAAAAAGGTCGGGTTGCACACAGGAATTCAGATTCTAGCCCAAACTCTGAAACGTCCATTTTCTGGCACTGCGGGAATAATCCTCCAGAAAGTTTGGGGGGCATTTCTATTGATCTTCCATTGGAAATTTCTCAGAAATTCCGTGGATATTTTCACACAATTCGATCGTAGTTACTTGGATGTTTTGGAACGTCCATGAGTACTCGACTCGATGTGCCGTTCACTGAGACATCAGATGTCCTTAAAATCCACCACTCTTTCGTGAAGGTTGTCGAAAATTGCCAGGCCTGGTGTGATTTGAATCAACGTAAAAAATCATGTTTTTTTTTATTATTATTTGTTTTAATCGTTTGTAGTTAAGCCTTTATTTGCAGTAAAGACGCTCAATCATTTACAACCCCTTTTGTTTAAACAAAGCATTTCATATCGTACGCTTGTAAGTGCATATGAGCTCCGGGGGTGGAATTACCAGTGGGCAGCAGATTACGAGAGGGCAAGTGCCCAATAGCTGGAACTACTCCGGTGTTGGCTAAGCATGTCTCTGCTCCGTGTGCTTGCAAACAAAGTATTGGTGTTAAGGCAAACGCTTTGGTTATCCGCTGGGGGACGGATCTAGTTTTCACTCTGTCTGTCTGTCCGTCCCTCTGTCTGTGCACTTTTAGTCTCACGCGCCTAGAGCATTTATTGGTGGATGGATTCGTTTAAAATTTTACCGAGAGGTGCTTCCAATCCTTGTGCAGTGCAGTGACCAGGAATTATGGAAGTACGACAGAAATTAACAAAATGGTAAATTGTGAAAAAATTACTTTCAAATTTTGCCCAAACCCCGGGCGGATTCATGCTTTTCGAGCATCTAGTTTTGGTGAATCTTTAACTAGCATCGCACTTAATTTAGTTTCTGCGATTGAGTTTGCCCAAAGTTATCGGAGATATTGTCAAATGAAAATAATTAGAAATGTCTTACAGGAGGTCTGTAATAAATGACGTCTGCAATAAATTGTTAAAAGTGTGGTCTTTTGCTGCTTTCATTTTTCGAGTTTGATTTAAATAAAAAATTGAAAAAATCCGATTTAAATAAAAAAAATATATAAAAAATCATGATTTAACAAAAAATCAGATTTTTTAGCCCTGGTGCGTACATATATTAAACACAGATTAAAATTACGTTATACATTTTCTTGCTTTGTATGTTTTTTGGTGAGTTAAGATTGTTATTTTTTTTTTAATCATGGTCTACACATTTATGGTATTTAAACTGTTACTTGCAGGAACGGGTTCCGCGAGGGTGTCACTGCCAAGAAACGAAACGCGCCTGCAGTCGCTTCACAAACTACCCAGGTGGCAAAGTAGTCCGTCGCAAATTCTACACAGACGTTATAGAAACTCCTGAACTGCTGGCGTAACGTGCCGCCATTGTCAGTAAAATTGAATAAAAGCGACAGGAAGCTATTTAGTGCATTCTTTATTTCACGAGTTTCACGACCGTTTTACACGCGGTGGCATTGTGTGAAATAACATACATGTGTCTCGCCAACGATGGATATGGTTGTTATGATTCTTGTGCGTTTCCGGTTGTGTGGCTTGTAAACCATGCTTGTAGAAAGGGCATCTCTCAAACAGCAAGGAAGATTGACTTCAAAAGCGCAGTGGCGCTGGCGATGATGCGTCGGTTTGAGCAACATTCGCCGTGACGCCGAAACGTCGTGTGACGTCACATATATCTTTATGGTTAAAGCCAGAGAGAGCACAACTTATCTTTCATCCCGACGCTGTAACTAAAATCACAAAATTGATAAATCCTGTCAGTCTAAGAAGTGAGGAAAAAACCAGCGCGTTTGCCGGTTGAAAAAAAGGTGTTAAAAATGTTGTCCGTAAGGCAGTCACCAAAGTTGTTTTTGTGAGGGCAGTTTTGATCATGCATTTGCATGCAGGGTTGGTTAAAAATTTCGTTAAGGATTTTGTAAAATTTGGAATATTTCAGAACTGATGACACTGACATTCAGATTCCGTGTTAAGAGCATTAGGAGAAAGCCACACACACCAAGCAGTTGGTCCCGTGCTATATCTGCCCTTTTTAGCCCAGCTTACGTTACACGTAAGCTGGGGTATTCCTATCGGTTTGCGGGTGGCGTCAGTTAGTTAGTTAGTTAGTTCGCTGTAAACTTTGTTTCAAAATGCATCTCCTCCTACAATTTTAATCCGATGTCATTTATTTTTGGTGTGAGGCATCCCTAAGGGGTCGTGCATACGGCTGGTGCTTTTCTAGTTGATCGGGTGATTTTTGAATTTTTGGCGAATTTTTAAAGAAAAAAATTAAAAATGTATCTGCTCCTACATTTTTGACCCGATGTCATTTATTTTTGGTATGAGGCACCCCTAAAGGGTCGTGCATACGGCTTGTGCTTTTTTAGTCGATCGGACAATTTTTGTATTTTTGGGGATTTTTTTAAGCAAAAATTTTGAAAAAAATGCATCTACTCCTACAATTTTGATTCGATGTCATTTATTTTTGGTGTGCGGATTTCCTAAGCGGTCGTGCATACGGCTTGTGCTTTTTTAGTCGATCGGGTGATTTTTGAATTTTTGGCGAATTTTTAAAGAAATTATAAAATGTATCTCCTCTTACGTTTATGACCCGATGTCATTTATTTTTGGCATGAGGCACCCCTGAAGGGTCGTGCATACGGCTTGTGGTTTTTTAGTTTGTATTTTTGGGGAATTTTTGAAGCAAAAATTTCGAAAATAATTCAAAATGCATCTACCCATACAATTTTGATTCGAGGTCATTTATTTTTGGTGTGAGTGGATACGGCTTGTGCTTTTTAGTTGATCGGGCAATTTTTGTATTTTTAGGGAGTTTTTGAAGAAAAAAACTTCAAAATGCATTTCCCCCTACAGTTTTTTTTTTTTTTTTTTTTTTTTTTTTTGGTTTGAGGCATCCTAAAGGGTTGAGAATACGACTTGCGCTTTTTAGTCGATCCGACATTTTTTGTATTTTTTGGGAATTTTTGAAGAAAAACATCAAAATGCATTTCCTCCTACAGTTTTTATCCGATTTCATTTATTTTTTTGCTCAGGCATCCTTAGGTAGGTCTCGCATACGGCTTGTGCTATTTGACTCGATTTGGGAATTTTTGATGAAAATAACTCAAAATGCATTTTCTCCTGCAGTTTTGATCAAACATCATTTATTTTGTGGCTGAGGCATGCTTAGGGTGTCGTGAATATGGCCTGTCTTTTTCAGTCGATGAGAGAATTTTTGAAGTAAAAAATTCAAAATGCATTTCCTCCTACAGTTTTTATCCGATTTCATTTATTTTCGATATGAGCCGTCTCTAGGGGGTCATGCATACGGCTTGTGCTTTTTGAGTGAATTGGAAAACTGATGAATTTTTTCGGAATTTTTGAAAAAAAATTAAATGAATCTCCTCCTACAGCGCATAAACGCAAGTTAAATGAACTTGCGCAGTAGTCAGATTTAACAACTGCACATCGACGCAAGTTAAATAGACATTCGCAGTAGTCCAAATTGAGTACTCCGCATCGATGCAAGTTAAATAAACATGCGCATTGGTCCGAAATGTGAACTGCGCATCGACGGAAGATAAATAAAGATGTGAACTGGTCCAAAATAAGCACCGCGCATCAACGCAGGTTAAATAAACCTGCGCACTGGTCCGAAAAAAGAACTACGCTTCGAAGTAAGTTGGATTGACATGCGCAGTGGTCTGAAATGCGAACCGCGCATCAACGCAGCCTAAAGAAACATGCGCACTGGTCCGAAATGCGAACCGCACATCGAGGAAAATTAAATAAACATGCGCAGTAGACCGAAATGCGAACCGCGCATCAACGCAAGTTAAATAAATATGCGCACTGGTCTGAAATGAGAACCACGCATCAACACAAGTTAAATAAACATGGGCAATGGCCTGAAATGCGAACCGCGCATCGACGGAAGTTAAATAAACATGCGATCCGGTCAAAAATAAGCACCGCACATCAACGCAAGTTAAACAAACATGCGCACTTGTCCGAAAAAAAGAACCACGCATCGACGCAAGTTGCATAGACATGCGCAGTGGTCTGAAATGAGAACCGCGCATCATCGCAAGTTAAATAAACATGCCCAGTGGTCCGAAGAAAGAACCATGAATCGACGCAAGTTGAATAGACATAAGAGTCTGGCATCGACGGGACTTAATAAACATGCGTTCTGGTCCGAAACGCAATTCGCGCGTCAACGCAAGTTAAATGAACCTGCTCACTTGTCCCAAAATGCGAACTGCGCATCAACGCAACCTAAAGAAACAGGTATACTGGTCCGAAATGCCAACCGGATATCAACGCAAATTAAATAAACATGCACTCTGGTCCGAATTGCGAACCGCACATAAGCGTAAGTTAAATAAACATTTGCACCGGTCCAATTTAAGTACCGATCATCAACACAAGTTAAATAAATATGTGCAATGGTCCAAAATGCGAACCACGCATCAACACAAGTTAAAAAAAAAAACATGCGCGCTGGTCCGAAATGCGAACCGCACAGCAACACAAGCTAAATAAGCAAGCACACTGGACCAAAATAAGCACCTTGCATCAACGCAAGTTAAATAAACATGCGCACTATTTCGAAATGCGACTGCCCATTAACGCAACTTAAATAACATGCGCACTTTTCAGAATAAGAACTGCGCATCAACGCAACTTAAATAAACATGCGCACTGGTCCAGAATAAGAACCGCGCATCAACTCAAGTTAAAGAAATATGCGCATTGGCCTGAAATAAGAACCGCGCATCGACGCATGTTGAATAAACATACGCAGTGGTTCGAAATCCGAACCACGCGCCAACGTAAGTTAAATAAACATTTGCACTGGTCTATAATAAGCACCGCGCATCAACGCAAGTTAAATAAACATGCGCACTTCTCCGAAATTCGAACCGCGCATCAACGCAAGTTAAATAAACATGCGCAGTGGTTCGAAATGCGAACTACGCTCCAACGCAAGTTAAATAAACATGCGCAGTGGTCCAAAATAAGCACTGCGCATCAACGCAAGTTAAATAAACATGCGCACTGGTCCGAAATTCGAACCGCGCATCAACGCAAATTAAATAAACATGCGTAATGATCCGAAATTCGAACTGCTCACCAACGCAAGTTAAATAAACATAGGCACACGTCCAAAATAAGCACCATGCATCAACGCAAGTTAAATAAACATGCAAACTGGTCCAAAATGCGAACCGCGCATCAAGGCAACCTATGGAAACTTGTGCACTTGTCCAAAATAAGTACCGCTCATCAACGCAAGTACAATAAACATGCGTATTGGTCTGGAATAAGAATCGCGCATCGACGCAAGGTAAATAAACATGCGCACTGATCCGAAATAAGAACCGCCCATCAACAGAATGTAAATAAAGATGCGCATTGATCCGAAATAAGAACCACACATCAACACAAGGTAAATAAACATGCGCACTGATCCGAAATAAGAACCGAACATTCACGAAAGGTAAAAAAAAAAAACATGGGCGCTCGTCAGAAATGCGAACCGCACATCAACGCAAGTTAAATAAACATGTGCACTGTTCCAAAATGGGAGCCTCGCATCTACGCAAAATTAAATAAACATGCGCACTTGTCTGAATAAGAACCGCGCATCAAGGCAAGTTACATAAATATGCGCACTGGTCCGAAATGCGAGCGTTGTTTGAAGGTATCTATGGCAGGCTATCCAGTCTACCAGAGATACAAAAAATCTGTTTCCCATTTTTCTGGGAAAGAAATCTTTGTATGCATTTGTCGGTCTATGTTCTGGTCCGGTGCTAAATTAATTATTGGACTAACTCTTTGCCGTCTCATCTTTTGAAGCCCAATTTTTCAGGAAAATTCCCTTACTCATGCACGCTGGAATTGGGTCTTATTGCTTTTCGTAAGCTGGGACTTTGTCCTTGGACAAACTTGTTGGAATCTCTCCCCAATTTTTTTAAACATCTTTGCACCCAGCGAAAGACCGTTGGGCACCAAGTTACCATCTCGCTCTAAGTTTTCAAAACGAAGCCTGTCTAGATCAAATCTGTTCTCGAGATGAAACATGATGGGACACTTTTCGTCGGTGGGCTATGTCCATCACTTGTGGGGTATCCGCCGTCCGTTTTGTGTGTGTGTAAACACATTTCACAGTGCTTATCTCAATATTTGTGGTCTTATTTTGAAAATTGACAGGAGCGTTTCTTACCTTATTCTCCACACAGCTTGTTTGTTTGTTTTTTTTTTTTTTTTTTTTGTTTTGTTTTGTTTTGTTTTTTTGTTATCCCGGCACTAGACTTAGCGTACACACGGCAGTCTCACGCGCCTCCAGGCCACATTAGAACATGGATTCGTTTCAGATTTTGTACACGGCTTCTCTGGAACCTTCCGCAGTGCAGTGACCAAGAATTTTCCGGATCGGAAAAAAATTGACAAAATGGCGGACTTGTGGAAATCGGCACTTGACTTAGCGTATATACGACAGTCTCACGCGCCTACAGGCCACAAAAATGGATGGATTCGTTTCAGATTTTGTACATGGGTTCCCTGGGATCTTCCGCAGTGTAGTGATCAAGAATTTTCCGGATGGGACTTGACAAAATGGCGGATTTTTCAAAATAGGCGCTGTACTTAGCGTACCTACGACAGTCTCACGCGCCTACTGGTTAATGGATTGATTCGCCTCAATGTTGGACACTACGTCTACCTATCCTACTTTTAAATTTTGCGTTGTCAAGACGCAACAGCCTTACACAGACCATATCCCCCACGGGGGATAGACGTACTCCTCGAGACGTAGTTAAGTTTTTTTTGTTTTTTTTTATCCCCCGTGGAACGGAGGGATATAGTTTTGAACTTTTCGGTCTGTCCGTCTGTCACGCTTTAGTCTCACGTGCCTACAGTCCACATTAATACATGGATTAGTTTCAAATTTTGTACACGGCTTCTCTGTACCCTTCCGCAGTGCAGTGACCAAGAATTTTCCGGATCGGAAAAAAATTGACAAAATGGCGGACTTTTGAAAATTTGCACTGGACTTATCGTATATACGGCAGTCTCACACGTCTACAGGCCACATTAATAGACAGATTCTTTTCAAATTTTGTACATGGCTTCTCTGGAACCTTCCGCAGTGCAGTGATCAAGAATTTTCCGGATTGGGCAAAAATTGACAAAATGGCGAACTTTTGAAAATCGTCACTGGCCTATCGTATATACCGCAGTCTCACGCGCCTCCAGGCCACAAAAATGGGTGGATTCGTTTCAAATTTTATACATGGCTTCTCTGGAACCTTCCGCAGTGCAGTGATTACGAATTTTCCGGATTGGGCAAAAATTGACAAAATGGCGGACTTTTGAAAATCGTCACTGGACTTAGCGTATACACGGCAGTCTCACGCGCCTACAGGCCACATTAGTACATGGATTCGTTTCAAATCTTGTACACGACTTCTCTAGCACCTTCCGCGGTGCAGTGACCAAGAATTTTCTTGTTCGGAAAAAAATTGACAAAATGGCGGACTTTTGAAAATTGGCACTGGACTTAGCGTATATACGGCAGTCTCACGCGTCTACAGGCCACATTAATAGACAGATTCGTTTCAATTTTTGTACACGGCTTCTCTGGAACCTTCCGCAGTGCAGTGATCAAGAATTTTCCGGGTTGGGCAAAAATTGACAAAATGGCGGACTTTTGAAAATGGGCACTGGACTGGACGTATATACGGCATTCTCACGCGCCTACAGGGCACAAAAATGATTGGATTCGTTTCAAATTCTACACACAGGTTCCCTGGGACCTTCCGCAGTGCAGTGATCAAGAATTTTCTGGATGGGACTTGACAAAATGGCGGATTTTTCAAAATAGGCGCTGTAATTAGCGTACCTACGACAGTCTCACGCGCCTACTGGTTAATGGATTGATTCGCCTAAATGTTGGACACTACGTCTACCGATCCTTCCACTTTTAACTTTTGCGTAGTCAACACGCAACAGCCTTACACAGACCATATCCCCCACGGGGGCTAGACATACTCCTCGAGACGTAGTCAAGTTTTTGTTTATTTTGTGTTGTTTTTTTTTTTGACGATTTAACCAGAACATTTGACAAATTCAAGGAAACCGCAAAATGGTACTCCTACAAATCAGGTTTGATTGCGTAAGGTGTAGAGACAGGGTTAGTCTGATGATTAGCTCATTCGCCTGCGAAGGAACAGGTTGCGAGTTTAAGCCCAGCTTGAGGCGATTTCGTCATTGTCTACCTTATAGGTTTGACAGGTATATATTACAAGTTCCGCCTCCCTTAGAAGCAGTGGTTCGCGTTGCCCCTGCGATGTAAGAGTTCGTAGTTCAAGCGCCGCTTTTTCATTGTCTCCCTTCACTGGTTTTGCAGGCGGTATTTATGGATCTGCGTCTTAAAGAATCTATATAGATGCATACTGCATTAATTCACGTTAGTAAGACTTGTGCGCTGCATTATAATTATCCCGGGTTTAAAATGATAAGGCCATATATGGGCACATTGTAAACCTGCGTGAGTAACATTCTGTGAAAATATAAATTTGTCCATTGGACATCAATGCTGAATCCTGACAGAACTGCCAAATGGTTATGGGAATAGGGATTCCTAGAGGAGCAATTGTGTAGATATAGTTTTCGACTAGAATAGTGAGTAATTAAGTTTTAGGCCTCCCACATGAAGGCCTAATGAAAACGGTAAAAGGAAATCGTGTAGTTGTCTGGGCTTGGACAACTTGGCCCACTAGCAACTCGGCCCTTTTTTGACGGCTCGGCTCACTTCTTTGGTCCACATGCCCCACTTTCTGAACTCGACCTATGTGAAAGACTGTTCGTCTCATTTTTTAATGTCTCCCCGACCAAGGGGAGACATTAGTGTTTGTACGTTCTGTTTGTACGTGTGTGTGTGTCAGTCTTGTGAACAAATGTTGTGTTTAAGATATCTCGAGAACGAAATGTCGGATCGACTTAAAACTTTATGTGTTCATACCTAGGATGAGTCAGACGGTTCTGTCAACTTCTGTTACGCTACGTTACGTTATAATGCAAAGCGTATAACGTCAGTACGTAAAAATCTTGTATGCTAACTTTCTGTGCCGCTTAACATCAGAGAAAGTTCAAACTTAGTGGGATTGTTGCTTTGTAGGTCCGAAAGCGGCTAGTTAGTGGCGTATGACGTCATCACGGAAAATATGTTTATATTTGAACACGATTTTGTGTGCAAGGTATCTCGAGAACGAAATGTTGGATCGACTTCATACTTGACCTTTTCATTTTTTGGGTAGGTCGGACGGTTCTATCAACTTCTGACGCACGTTACATTATTAGGTATGGCGTATAACGTAATTAGGTAAAATCGTATATGCGAAATTTATTGGCCGCTATACATCGCGGGAAAGGTTAACCTTGCAACTAATTTGGATAAGATCTGGTGTACAAAATATCTTGGTAACGGAAAATCGTATGGGTGTCCCTTGGGTCAGTCGGACGGCTCGTTCAACTTTTGAAGGATATAGAAATTAAGAAAGGCGTATGACGTCATTACGTTGAAATCTTATATGTGTACACTTCTCAGCCGTGGAACATCGGATAAAGTTGAAACTTTGTGGGAATGTTGCTTGGTAGGTCCGAAAGATTCTGTCAAATGTATCCGGACGTCATTGGTTAAAAATCTCTCGATAGCGGAAAATCGGATCGGATCGCAGCTATTAGCGCGTTTTCATTTGGCTGCCAAGCTGTTCAATATATGGGAGTAATTGCGTAACGGCTCACAATGTCGGTGCATTACCTGGAACTAGCTTTCACTTTTAAAGTTGGTCATCTGATACATTGTGTTCTGACAGGCAGCACACTATTTTGACACCAAATTCCTTCACCCCACTGCCCCACCTAGGTGGGTCTTGTGTGGCACAGTTATGAAGAATGTCTGTCTAGTGCTTTTTGACCGATGGGAATGTACGAAGACAAGGTATACATATAACTCTGGCTATAACTGCACTTAGTATACAAAACCTTACCGTACCGTTGGCTAAAATGGTTAGGGTTGCCTTTAGAGTCGTACCTGAATTAGAAAGCTGGGGAAGGGGGTTGGTTGAAGCTAGCAAGAAAAAAGCTGTTTCGGCAAACATTTAAGATCCGAATAAAATGACGTAAAGTAAAGTCTGTTTGTAGAGACCAACTTCCAGTTTCCGATAACAAGACATACGGTAAAACCTGCGGTTCTTGACCACCTTTTAAACCCAAATAAACAAAGTACGTACAGTAAAACATGTACTGTAATGACGAACTTCAATGCCGGGATAGAAAGGACGTTCAGTAAAACCTGTTTTGGCGACAAATATGTGGAACCGGACAAAAGACGTACCGTAAAACCTGTTAAGTGACCACCTCCCAGACCAAGATAAAACACCTGAGCCTAAACTTGTATAAAAATGGACTAAAATACCCAAAAATCAAGTTTCGTAATCCACCCCGGTTCAAAAATGGATAAAGGTGATATACAACCTGAATACTGAACACATGGGATTAATTTATATAAGGTAAAATTTCTTACTATTCTGAAAATAGCAAACACTTCTTCAAATAAAACTTTGTGAAAGGGTTGTCGGGAAAAATGGTTACAGGTGACTGATGGGTTTAGTCGGGGAGACATTTGTTTTTGTTTACAAAAACAAAAAAACAATTAATTGGTGTCGATTGAAAGTGTGTAATACAAGCCTGTACTTTTATGTATTGATGGAACTGAATGCTCTAGTTTTTTTTTTTCGACTTCTACTGTTTGCTAATTGACATAATTTGTGTTTTACTGCAGATTTGATTAGAACTAGCAGCCCTTTTATAACACAGAGGTGGGAGATGTTTCTTATGCATTGTTTTTAACGATGATAGGGATGAGTACAACTAATGAATACTCCTGCATTATTTGTAGTTTCTCCTGCCCTCGATTGAGTTGCATTGCCGAATACCCGAGTTTGTAGTCTCGAGTTTCCTTGGTACATAAAATTACTTGCATTCAACCCTGAGTACATGTTTCTGTTGGAGTCACTCATGTCTTTACTTCAGTGACTGTCAGTACTTCTCATTCGTAAAAATAAGTGTATAAATAGCTTGCCTTGCTCTCAAAAAGCCACAAAAGATAACGTTGAATAAAAGTTACATGGGAATGCCGAGAAAAAAAAACGAATGCACAGAACACATCCATTCATTAGCACAATGATGTCTCCCCGACCAAGGGGAGACATAGTATTTGTACGTTCTGTGTGTGTTAGTATATGTGCGTTTGTCAGTCTGGTGTGAACAAATTGTGTGCAAGATATCTCGAGAACGGAAAATCGGATTGACTGCAAACTTCATCTGTTTATTCCTTGTGTAGGTCGGACCCTTCTGTCAACTTTTGACCCATGTCTTACGCAAGTCGTATGACGTCATCTTGTATTCGAAATTTCTCAGTCACTGAACGTCGGATAAATAATTTTTAAGTTTTGACAACGAATTACGATTGTGTTTGCAGAAATGACTGTTTCAATAATAAAAAAAGGAAGATGGTCATTGGAGATTAATGGGTACAGTTGGGGAGACAGATGTTTTTGTTAACAAAACAAGAGTCTTAATAGGTGTCGATTGGAAGTATGTAATATAAACCTGTATTTTTTATATTTTTATGCGCTGGCCGCTCTAGTTTAATATTTGCACACCATATGCAAGTACTTATCGTGCAAGGAAATTGTAAGAAGACATCAACCAGTGCTGACTCCGGTTTCCCACAGCACAGGAAATGTGGGACTGGGCTGTCACAGCGGGAATTCCATCGAGCCACAAGAGGTAAAAATTACGCAAGAAGAAATTTATTTGTGAGTACAAAATTAATGATTAGTTTGCGAATGACTCATTGTAATGTGCACACCACATCCGTCATCTGTATGTTTTGGTCGGATTTTTTTCTAATTTTGTTTTCTATGTAGGCCTCTCTGAATAATTACTTCTTCTGGTGATCACCCCAAAAAAAAAAAAAAGACTAAAGAAATGGGGATGGGGGTGCATTTACAATTTTTTGGTTGCCCATTTTCAAATGTTTCTTCCCAATTTTGATCCGTTCTTCAAATTTTGCATAAATGTTCACTTGTAAGTCCTCTCTTGAAAAATTGTTTTTTTCCCCTTTTAAAATTATTTTATTCATTTATTACTTCCTTTTTTGACGCTTGACCAAAAGGGGCATTTTTTCGATTCCTTTTTAGTTTATTTTAATACTATTATTGTTATTTTGGTGATCCGTTAAAATTTTGCCAAATACGGGGCATTTAAAATTTTTTAGTTTTCAAAATACTTCCCTCATAATTCCGATCGGATTTCCCTCATTCTTTGTATGAATACAAAAGGAAGGCGTCTCTTGAAAAAATTACTTTTTAATCATCCACCAAAATTTGACCAAAGGGGGAACTTACAAATTTTTGGGAACCAAATTTAAAACTTCTAATTTTCAAAAAAAAATAGATAATTTTCAAAATACTTCTACTTCAGCAATTTGGATTGGATATTTTTAAAATTTTTGCACGAATACTTGAATTCTTGAAATTATTTGTTGATCAACCAAAATATTTGCCAAATTCGGAACATTTTTAACTTTTTTGAAACAAATTTTCTTAAGGCCTTTTCTTCCACAATTTTGATCGGATTGCCTTCATATCTTGCATAAATGTTCACTAACCTGTCATTTTTTATAAAGCTACTTATTTTGCGATCCAACAAAAACTGTTGACCAGTTTTCACACTGCTTAACTCCCATAATGTAGATTGGATTCCTTTTCGATTTTATATGATTGTTTCCTAGATGCTTCTCTTTGGGAAAATTACTTTTTGACGATCCGCCAGAAATTTGCTAAAGGGGGGTCTCATTTTAAAAGCTGTTGGTAGCCAAAATGTTTCTACTATTTGGATCGTATTTCTTAAAATTTTGTCCGAATGTGTACTGGGTATTCCTCTCTTGAATTTTTTTTGGGTGATCCACCCAAAATTGGAAAATGCCGTGGGGACATTTATAATTTTTTGGTACCAAATTTTAAAAAAGTGTATATCTGTGCGTTGCTGTATGTGTATTCTTTTCAATGATCCATATTCAAGCAAAAATGGAATGTACTTTCGAAATGTAAAAATGAATTCACCTATGTAATGTCCTTCCTTTTTCGGCTGGGCACAGTGTTCCCGAACATCTTGTTTATCACAGTGTTAATTCATCCCAGGGGCTTAAGCGGAGCCGGTCCAGCTGGTTGTGCTATAGTACAATTGCAATTATAAAAAATCTGTCATTGATATACCTACTGTTATCAATCGCTGGTGAACAAAAATGTGCATTATGCCCCCTCTTCCCCCGAGAGCATGGAGATAAATGGGATTGGTATGTTCTCTGTTTGTGGGTCAATCAGTTGTGAACAAAAGGTTGTGTGAAAATTATCTCGAAAACGAAAAGTCCGATCCATTTCGAAGTCGATCTTTTTATTCCTTTCGTAGGTAGGACGCTTCTGTCAATTTTTAACGCGTGTTGTTACTTAAGTGAGGAAATCGTAGAAAGTTCAAATTTGATGGAATTGTTGCTCAGTGGGCACGAAAAATTCCAATTTTGCCTAGAATAAAAAGAACTACTGCGGCTTATGACATCATATATCACGTTAAATATTTTATTATTTTGAAGGAGATTTTGTATGAAAATATTTCGACTTCAGACTTTAAATGCGTATTGCTTTTTTCAATCGGGGGCACTTTCAACTTTCGACTCGTGTGGAGGAAAAAGGAAAGAAGTCTGACGTCTGTGCTAAAAAATCATGGATATCACATTTCTGAGGAGCTTAACATAGGAGAAAGTCAAAACTTGGAACACACACACTTACACACAAACATTTAACATAGAAGGGGCGGGTTATGTTCAGTTGGTAGGGGCTATTACAGGCCTTTTGCCGCTTGCATAACTCTCTATATATTTTTCTTCGTTTATAATGATTTTTTATTAAAGTAACATAAAAAGTATTTATTGCCTTTCATAACGGCAAGAAGGTAGTTCAGCTACCGCGCTCTGTTGTTCCAGGATAGTGGCTTAATAAATGTACCCGTCAAAAAAAAAACAAAAAAACTCAACGACAGTCTAACCCGAAGATCACTGGGTTTCCATGCAGGAAGCTCGACGAATGATATTATATTTTCTTTGCAGGCAGCTATTACAGAAGTGCAAGAACACAGTTGTACATAACCTGTGTTAACCTAGGGTATGTACAAAGCCTTTGTCATTTGATACAATAAATAGGTCAGGCCTGTTAGCCTCCAAGTAAAACAAAGTGTGAAGCAAGGATGCGTTATAGCAGCCGCGCTCTTCTGCATCATTTTCTCACTGCTTCTCGGCTACGCCTTCAAAGGTGTTGATAATAACTTTCACATCGGCACTAGCTCTGATAGGAAACTATTCAACTTTCGGTGTCTTTAAGCAAAACGAAACGGCGTAAAGTAACCATCATGTAATTGGTCTTTGCTGATGATGCTGCGGCAGTAGTAGTCACTACGTATCCATGTGACTTGCAAACATACGTCGATGTTTGTTTGCCCACTGAGTTTTGCATGCAATCGGAACTAATCATCCCCACCCCGGTTCACAAATAACATCACCGCGTATAGTAGATATACGGCTTTTGTGTTACTGTTTACTGGAAAGTTTGTTCTATTTCGTAACTGAAAATAAATACAAAAGTTTCTCAGTGCATTACCATGGAGTCAATTGCAAAATACAGAGAACCAAACGGAACGTACCACAGTGGGAACTCACCAAACCTGTGGTATCAAAGAACGTTTTTGGCCTACGCAAAGTACACATCTTAAAAACTATCATTTCGTGTACACGGAGGGTTCAAAGCTGGACGATAAATCGGCTGCCTCCGTTGTAACTGAAAACAACACCTTGAAAACAAGACTTCCAGATGAATCCTCTATTTTCGCAGCCGTCCCAATAGTTAAGATCAGCCGATATAAAAAGTTCATGTTATGCCCGTTTGCAATCAATTGAAAACCTACAAATATCAAAACCCATTATCCTTGACCTTCTCCTTCTGGAAACGCATGACGATGCCGCCAAAGCTGGTAAAGACATGGTGTTCTGCTGGGTTCCAAGTCACATGGGTATCCGAGGAAACTGGATAGCCGACAAAGCTGTAAAAGAGGCTCGAAATGATAATTGTACAGATATGCTCATACCGACCTCCAATTTTAAATACCACATCACAAGATAATAAAAAGACTGTGGCAAAAAAGATGTAACAAATAAAGAAACAACAAGCTGTATCAAACTAACCCCTTAGTCAGACAAAATTCTCCGCCATTAAACAGTGTGCGAGATGAATTGGTTTACCATAAAGCCAGAATAGGACATACATATATAAAGAAAGACCTCTTGAATAACAGCTTTTGCAAAACATAATTGTTTCAATCAAAATAACCACACAATCTCGCATTTTTTTCTTACAAAATAAATATAGTTAAGACTCATGTGTCAACATGCTCCAATTTTTAAGTATTGCAAGTTTGTGCAAAACTTATATCTATTCATTATTGAGTTGTACTGTGTAGTACTGTCGATGTTAAGACATTACTTATGCTTGGAAGAGATGCTCCGTGTCATTAGAATTAAGGAAACATAGCCTTGTAAACATATATATGACACGCATCTTAACATATGAAACAAAGTGCCCCACTCCCATAGGTATTTGTTAATTCCGATTTTGTGCTTTTTATACTGCATATTTAATCATTAGTCTCAAAATGTCTTTCCAAAGGAAACTAACAAAAACTTCAAGAATTCCGCTTTTGTGCAGCGATTTCTGCAGTTCGCTATCAGTGTGATTAAAGCAGAATCAATTTTGTGAAGTTCATCAAGCGCATTTTATTATGTTATCACGGGATAGAATTGACAATAGCTTGATCTCAATGACAAAATTTTATTGGCACATAGGTAGGTGTGTCACTGTCATTTACCAATTGAAAAGAGTTTTACAATTTTTGATGGCCTTGACATGTGGACCAAAGTACAGAATATTTAAGAGTAGATTTCTTTTTAAAATGAGGCTTTACCTGTAATTCAACTGATAGATTTGAATAAAAACACTCTGATAAATTATCTATTTCTGCCAACCTCACCTAACTCTGTGTTGTTCATTTTGTGTTGATGACTGAATAAGTGAAACAAAACAGGGTTGATAAAATCAACAAACATGGCTGACAAGTCGAACCCACAAGTGAAAATCGGTCATTATATTATCGGCGAAACTCTTGGTACAGGGACATTCGGAAAAGTCAAAGGTACAATTCTGTAATCCATGTATATGGTCTGTCTAGCAGGCACTAAGAAAATGATGTGTAAAAAAAGTTCTCAGATAGGGTTCCAAGTATACCAAAATGTTTAGTGCATGGTTCTGAATAGCTCCGAGTAGCTCTGACTTGTATAACATCGTATATCTCTCGGCCAGAGCTACGAAACCTTCCATTGCTCCACTAATAGGGGTCAACTTCATATGTTCTGAGGTACGAATCCTGCATACCAGCCCCTATTATTCAAACATCTACTCGTACAGAAAGTTCATGCCCAATATGTCCTTTTTGTAAAACAGGCACAGTTTTTAGTGAGCTGTATATCTTTTATTTGTTCATAAAAGTGCAGAAAAGTTGGCTTCCGCATCCACCTGTCAAATGTTTGTTTACATTCTGGCCTTTAAATGTCGCGTGGCCAAAGTCAAGGGACCGAAAATTTAAATAAAGGGGTTATAGTTTATTTGGACAATATGTATTAAATAGTTGATAGTTGCAGAATTACGTTTAAATTTATTTGGTACACCCACAATATTTGACTTTTTATGTTTACGTTCTTTTTGAAATACCAATTTAAAAGTTTTTTGGTGGATAATTGCAAAAAATTATTGTTACTTTTTCACGTAATAAAGTATGCTCCCTGTATACCAACAAATGCCATTTATTGCGGGAGATTTGCGGTTATTTCCGTATTATTTTCTTTTAAAGAAAGCGTAACGCAGAAGTTGTATATGATTACCGTTGTACTTTGAGGGCCTTTAGGAAATGCCAATAAAAAGCTATGGGTCGTTTTATCTCGCACAAAGTAGCCACAGGGGTGCCTCAAAGCGAGCGCAGTTGACTTGCTTATCGTTATATAGCGAGGATTTGAAGCGGTGCCTGGAAACTTTTTAGCGCACCGCTTCTTGGAGCTAGGTTCTGAACAACTTTCGTGCTATTTTTCTATCTGTAGTGTTCAGTGGCTGTATAGTTTCAGTCACTGTATAATAGATGGTAGGCTACTTGGGGATCTTCTTGATACTGTCAATTCAATAAACTGAGGGATGCCGCTTCAATTCTTCGTTATATAACGATTGTGGGAGGCAGCGAGGTAAAATCGGCCAATCGCCCAAAGTGTGATTTGGCTTGTATATTTATTAGGACAACATATCCCACGCTTACTTGGTATATCTCTCTCTATTTCGTTATGGTAGATTATTTATAAAAATTCGTGATCGTCCGATGGATTGTTCCTGTCTGATTACGGATACCCATGTAACGTATCAGCATTTATGTCCCTTCAGTCACATTTTGGTGTCAAAGGAACTGAAGTATTCTCTGTCCAAAAATGTCAGTCACAAAGTACTGCTTCAAACCAGAAAATCCGACATTACGGTGCAGTTGCAAGTAGACTATTCATTTTTGCTTAATTTTTACATGTGTCGTGAAGCTGGTATCTATAATGTGTGTTGTGAAAATGAATATATACAAACATGTAACTACATGTACATTTGTGCTTGGCTGTTTCCATGGGTTGCAGCTTTTGGCTTAGTGGTTAGCACGCTCGCTTATGAAGCGAAAGGTTCCCAGTTCGAGCCCCGCTTGCGACTCACATATTTTCACAACACATGTTATCGATTAAGCTTCGCTGCGCTACACACACAGTGGAGTGGAGTTTAGTGACCCTGAGTGGTTATTAGGCCCCAACCCTTCGGATTGGGGCCTATAGGTTTGGGGTGTCCGTCTGTCCGTCCGTCTGTCCGTCATCGCTTTATACCCCTATGAATTTGGGGGGCGATTGGGGCCTGCGTGTGTTTTACAAATACTTACTTGTTTTCTTTAGTGGTTAGAGGGGAGATATTTGTTCTTGTACTTTGTGTGTGTATTAGTGTGTGTGTGTGTCAGTTGTAGATACTTGATTTTGTTAACACGAAAACTTGCACGAATCGTTATATCAGCATAAACCTTGGTGAGATTATGCCTTGGGTTATTCGGTTTGCTATTGTATTTTGACCAATATTTGACGATTCGTGACGTCATATGACATCAAAACGTGAAATATGGTTCAGTTTCTAACTTGGTAGGACAATGTCTTGGGTTTTCCCAATAGTTCATCTTGTCTTTTGCGAATATAGCACAGCATATATGACGTCATTGTGTGTGGTAGACTAAAGACTTTGTTAACCGGATAACGCTCGAACGGCAAGGCGGATCAGTTTCAAATTTGGCGGGACCATGTCTTGGGTGGATCCAACGGTTGCTGTAATTGTTTTTGTTTTCCGTCTGTTGGACTGCTCAACGTATTTGACGTATAAATACGTACCTGAAAAAAAAAAAACAAGTCAGTCATCACTGTAACTGCTGAACGAAACGTCGGATCAGCTTCAAACGTGGTAGGATAATGCTTTGATGGTTCCTACGGTTCATATTGTATTCGGTGTATATAGTGCTATGCATGACGTCATATGATTTCAAAACCTGTTGTAGATACTTGGCATTGTTTACAGGATAACTGTCGAACGGCAAGTCGGATGAGCTTAAAACGTTATGGGGTTATACCTTGGATGGGACTGCCGATTGCTATTGTAGTAGACGCATACTGGATAACGCCTGAAGCCATATGACGTCAAAATGTGATTATAAACTCGCCCCTCACCCACTTCTTTGAATTTTGGGGAAATGAGTTTCGGTAGCATCTAGATTGAAGAGCAGGAGGGAGGGGAGGTGCAGAGCCATTCCGAGGTGATTGAGTGGGGTTTGGTGTTAGTTGAGCTGGAGGGTGGGTGGGGGGGGGGGGGCTGACGTAGGCGGTACCTTTGTTAACCAGTGCACAAGTTATCGCTGCAGACTGGACGCAGTATGTATTTTATTAATAAAAATGAGTATTGAAGTTGTGTTCACTTGCTTGCCAGGAGGTTCATGTATGGACCGGTTATGTTACCTCATATAGCATTGTTTGTGGTGTCTGGAAGTATTTTTACTTTTTAAGTGGGTCACCTGCTCTCTTGTGTTTTAACAAGCTGCTCACCCTTCTCGCTCTACAATGGACCCAGTCCCTTCTACCTCCCCCTATCCCTACTGAGGTGAGTTATGTTGTACAGTTATGAAGGCTGCCTTTCTGGTGCTTTTTGGCTGATGAAAATGTGCGAAGACAAGGTATATATCACAGATGTAACTACACTTTAGGCACAGACCCATAACGTGTAAGGGATAAAAGGGTTAGGGT
Source organism: Protula sp. h YS-2021 (assembly GCA_949752745.1). Classification (NCBI taxonomy): domain Eukaryota; kingdom Metazoa; phylum Annelida; class Polychaeta; order Sabellida; family Serpulidae; genus Protula; species Protula sp. h YS-2021. The sequence continues at coordinate 42,622,099 of OX457026.1, read as the reverse complement.
TGCGTTCAGAGCCGTACCCACATTAGATAGCGAGGGGAGGGGGGGGGGGTTGACGCTAATCCAAAACAAAAAATAACCATTTAAAACTAGTCGACCCCAACTAAAAGTGGCAAAAATTGGCAAGTCTGAGCAAGACAAATCCAGACATCACGCACACTTCTCATTCACTGTGTTTTTGAGCCGTTTCAGTGGTATAATAATTATTATAACTTGTAGTCAATACTGTTTCGTCTGTTGAACAAATTTCCAAGAAAAGAATATGGTAAACTGCCCCGACGCTATTGGAGGGCCATGTTGTCTTTGCTTGGTGTGTGCGGACGCACACCCGTGCATGCATTTTGTTTTGTTTGTGTGCATGCATTGACTTATTCATGCGTTCACCATCAGACACCGAATCTTGTGGAATCAGGTCCTTTTAAAGTTTTTAAAGGGACAACTTGCAGACCTATCCGAACTGAACAAAATGTTTGGCGAAGATGTGCGCCCCAGTGATGAACTTCACTTGTCCGTGTATCCATCACGGTGGGAGTGGGGGTGTGAACTCAAGTCATACATAGAAGTTTTAACTGGCAACTTACAGAGTTGTTGAACCAAGAGGTTTTCTTCGAGGAACATTGACTTACGTATGGATTGCATCATGTTACGGACGTAGTTCTCTGTCTGTGTATCCATCACAGGGTTTTGAACTTTTAGAGCTGTCCATAGTTGTAGTTTGAGGTTTTGTGGGAATTTTCGTCCCAGAAGTTTTCATAGAAGAACTTTTACAGCAACAACGCACAATTTTTGTGGAATGAACTCATTCTAGAGTTCTTTTTTTTTTTGTTTCGAAGAACCTGATTTCTCCTGTTAAGGGACAATCATATATATATATTGAAAGTGTATCCGTCCTAGTGTGGTCGCCGGTCATCCGTATATATCTGCGGCAGGCTTCCGGCGGATAGGATCTAAGTGTCAGGATTACTGGGAAAATCCTGTGTTTAGCAGTTACTTGCACTGCGCTAAGCATAGAAAAAAAAAGACTTAGAAGTTTGTTATAATAAAATGGTTCACACTGTCAGCATTGTTAACTGTCCCCACCCTCTTGTTATGTGTGTAAACTGATACCCGGAGCGGATTACACGTGCCCCAACGGACACATTTCTAGTTGTGTGTGGTTCACAACAAAACATTACTCCATTATGACAAACTTTCGATCTCTGTGAAAATGAGTTTATTGACCTCGTTCAATAACAAAATGCTTCCTTATGGTTTTTTTTCTAATATGTGATGGCAGTGCTCCATGCAAATGAACCCTTCTTCCAATGTGTAATCTGTAAATTTTCTACTTCATAAATAAAATACAGTTAATTGCACTATTTTTCGTTTATAGTGGGCAGGGTGCCTGGCTCGCCATCCGAAGACGGTTGGAAGCCTTTGTCTTATAGACAGAACTGTATTACTGGTGTTAAAAATAATTGTTTTTGTTGTTTCGTTGAATCTGTCGACAGCATGTTGATTTTACAGCCGGTGAGCATCAACTAACCGGCCACAAAGTTGCCATAAAGGTGCTTAATAGACAGAAGATCAAGAGTCTGGACGTGGTTGGAAAGATTCGGCGGGAGATTCAAAATCTCAAGCTCTTCAGACACCCTCATATTATCAAGTTGTAAGTGCTTTACTATATATATGCGATAGCTAAATCCAGCTTAAACCCACATATCGACATCTTTCAGCGTACACAATTCAGACGAATTCCGTGTCATAAATAGCGGTTAAACAGATGCTGCTTGTGTCACGAGGTTTTAGTTGGACTCTACGTTGGTGTACGAAGTTTTACCATAGGCATATGTAAATTTCAACTACCAAATAAAGATAATAAAATGTATTTGATTGGTTGTTCACTCAGCTGACTGTGCTGGTCCGCTTTTCCCCTGACTCCATATGATTATGTGAAATTTACTTGTTTTTGTGCCAGATATCAAGTGATAAGTACTCCGTCTGACATCTTCATGGTTATGGAATATGTTTCGGGAGGCGAGTTATTTGACTACATCGTAAAGAATGGCAAGGTTTGTACTGTCAGACATGCAGGCATGCAGACATGCAGGCATTGAAGCGTGTCAGACATGCAGGCATTGTAGTGTGAGCGTAAGGTTTTATTCTCTAGTTGTGAGATCAGGGACAAATTATATTTGACCTCTTTTTTTTAAGTTTTTGATCTGTAAGTGCCAGTTCAGACAAGTGTATAAAAATACAGGAATTTATAACGCAAATCATGCCGTACGAGCGCCATCAATACAAGCATCGATTCGTTTCGTTCAATCGGCTGCTGTTAGCATATACTTCTGAATAGTCCAGTACGATACACTAAGCTGATATGTAGGTTTCTAGTGTTGTAACTGTTGTGCTGTGGACAGTTGAAGGAGTTGGAAGCGAGGCGATTTTTCCAGCAGATCGTGTCCGGTGTGGACTACTGCCACCGCCATATGATTGTCCACCGGGATCTCAAGCCAGAGAATCTTCTTCTCGACAACAACCTCAACGTCAAAATAGCCGATTTCGGTAACTTGGTCCTTTGGTTGGTCTTTGTTTGTTGCAAGTTGGATCACGGGGTGTGCGACTAGCTCATCTTTCTGCATCCCTTTAGAGTCAGAGTGATATCGTTATAGTTCCGTTATGCAGTTGAAAGAATGCACAGTATTAACATTTCTGTGTGACATATTGTTCAAGGCAATGACAGCGAAAGTTCACTGATGCTGAAAAGAAAGAATGCCACTGTGCCTCCAGGCACTTGCCCTTGTAACCCCCAGCTTTTTGGGGAAGGGAGAATAGGATATGCTGGCTTTCATTGCATTATCTGTTGGCTGTGTAATTTCATTTTCAGGGTTGTCAAATATGATGACTGATGGGGAATTTCTACGCACCAGTTGTGGGTCGCCCAATTATGCAGCCCCTGAAGTCATTTCAGGAAAGTAAGTAATTGTGTGGCATAGATATCGATGGTGCGATCTATTGAATGTAATCATGTTCGTGTGTCGGGAATTGTGGCGTCTTGAATAGCAAGTAGGCGTATTAAGGTTTTTTAGTGCACACGCAGTATTAAAGCAGGAAAAAAAGTGGGCGGGGGGGGGGGGGGGGGGGCTGCGAGTCATTGTTCATTAACTTTTAATGTAGCTTTACTTTGGCGTCGTGGGACGTCCTGGTGAATTTACCCATTTTAACTGCAGATTATACGCTGGGCCAGAGGTGGATATCTGGAGCTGCGGTGTCATACTCTACGCATTGTTGTGTGGAACAGTAGGTGTTCACAGATTCATCATTATACAGATGTCAAATATGTTTTCTATTGTCGCCTGGGCGTTGTAAGTGCAATTCCTTTAATCACGAGGGGAGTCCTTAGAGTTTAGCGACAGCTTTTTTGTGATTGACAAGAAGTGTTTTGTTTCATGTCCAAGGTTTTTACGCATGCGTTTCTTTGATGAATTGATGAAAATAAAAATCGCTGGGCGTTTAGGCGTCCGGGTTTGTGGGGTTGTTTCATTTTCTCCCTTCCCGCAAATTGTTTAGCATGTCTGGAAATATCACTATCCATATTTATGCTCTGGGAAAATGACTTCTGAATATGTCCTTATCCTTATCATGTATTTTATCAGTGCGACTTTCCACGTGGCCATTTCATAACTGTAAAAGAAAGACTTGGTACTAAATGTTGTCATTTGATTATAAGCCATGTTGCTGCTCTTTCAGTTGCCGTTTGATGACGAACACGTGCCAACGTTATTCAGAAAAATTAAGTGTAAGTGGACTTGTTAGTAGTGCTCTTTTCGTTGTTATTGACTCTCTAACTGCCATTTATTAAGTCAGAAATTAGATGTGATAAGTGAGTCGATGACTTTCTGTTGTAAGTTGTCGCACAAGTGTTGCTTGAATCTGGAGATTTTCGGCCTTGTTTGTGTTTCAGCGGGTATATTCCATGTACCGAGTCACTTGAACAAGCAGGTCGTAGACATCTGCAAAAGAATGTTGACGGTTGATCCACTGAAACGCGCAACAGTCAAAGAAATCAGGTAAAATCACGCCATTGCCGCAATTAAAAGATGTCGATGATTAGATTAGCTGTGACATAAAGACAGAGACGTGAGGTCTGTCCATTCCATTGTTTTAGGAGGTTAATGCCCAGGGCCTCCTGCAGCCTGCGTTTTTTGTGCTCCTCCTCATGTCTACCTTTGTTTTGAGTTGGCAAATCAAGCGGAGCGTCTGCAGAAACAATTTGAACTGGAGACTGACGTAGCTTTAAGCTATGCCGTCGTCATCTTCGAGATATTTCTTGATTTCCGTTTGACTCCAGAAGAAAGTGCATTGAACTCATCGTACCGGCCAGACCTTACATATTGAGTTAAAGTATGGTCCTCCGTTGAAGGGAAACATTTCGTTTTTGTACTTTCTGTGTGTATGGGTATGTGTATGTTGTGTATGAGTGTGTTGTAAACCCCTGTTTCTGTCAACACGATAACTCTCGAACGAAACATCGTATCAGCTTATAACGTGGGATTCTGTCTTGGGTTGGTCACCCGGTTGGGATTATATTTGGCTACAAGGGACGTCAAAATTTCATAGGTGCTTCATTATTGTAACTGCAAAACGAAAAGTTGAATTAGCTTCAAAATTAGTAGGAATTATGTCTCCCCGACCTAGGGGAGACATATCGTGTTTGTGGAAGGTTGTGTGCAGGGTATCTGGAGAACAAAAGGTCGATGCCGACGTTAAATTACGAAGACAAGGTAAGATATCATGGCTTAACTACACCTGACGTTACCGTAACCTTGGGTAGAAAAGTTAGGGTTGCGTTTAGAGTCGTACCTACATTAGATTGGGAAGGGAGGGGGGATGACGGTTAGTAAGTAAAAAAATCCAGACCACCTTCAAAACCTGGATAAAAAAATGTGAAGTAAAACCTGCCTGTCTTGACCAACTTCCAGATCTGGCTAGAAATGTAACGTACAGTAAAATTGCTGTAGTGACTAACTTCCAGATCTGCATAAAAAAGGACCTGTAGTAAAACCCGAAAGAAACTAAATATGTGTCGATTGAAAGTGTGTAATATAATTCTGTACCTATGTTTGTGTGCAATGGCCGCTCTAGTTTGTTTTTGTTTACGAAAACAAGAAACTCAACAGGTGTCGATTGAAAGTGTATAATATAAACCTATAGTCTTATGTTTTGTGTGCACTAGCTGCTTTAGTTTTGTTCAGGTTCCTGAAAAATTACCAGAATGAAGGTGTTTTTTAGATTATTCGAACGCATATTTTCGACGTCGCGTCCAGGCCAGATCCAGTTGTTTTGCAATTACACACAGAGACAGAGCACGTATTATTGCAATATCGTGTTTTTGTTCAGGTTCATGGAAAATTGTTAAAATGACAGTTTTAGAAATTTGGTAAAACTTTACACAGTTTTGTCGGCGTAATGGAACGTCGTGTCCTGGCTGTATCTGCAAAAGTATAGGTCGGATTGTTTTGAATTTGCACACACGGCTAGAGCACATATTTGATGTGTGCAACGCCGCATTTTTTGTTGGGATTCATAAAAAAAGGTAAAAATGACAGTATTGTGAAATTTGATAAAAACGCGTTTGAGTATAATATTGTCCGTGTCACAGACACGAAAATTCCACGAAAAGTCTCCAAAGCTATTCTTCGAATTTTTATAATAGCTCATACTCCGATAAAACATATTGAAAATATATTTTTTTAATGTAGAGCTTAGCTTTTGTCTAAATTTAAGAATGTAAAACTGTTAGAATTGTGAAAAACGATGAAATGGCATCGATTTCACAGATTGTCCGCGCTACACAGCGGATCGTGTCTCTCTGAGGCTGTAGTTTTTCTTTCTTCTTAAATCATATCATTCCTTTACATATTTAGATAAAATATAGAGATAATACTGTTTGGCTGTTGCAGAGAACATGAGTGGTTCCGAGTCGATTTGCCAGAGTACCTGTTTCCACCGGAGAGCGAGATGGACGCCTCCGTGGTGGACACGGAAGTTGTGCGGGAGGTCTGTGAGGTAGGTGTCGTCACAGCGATCGGCAAAGTAAGCATAAGCTAGGTGAGGTAGGTGTCATCATGGGGATCGGCAAAGTAAGCATAATGTCCGTAAGTTGGGTGCCGTCATGGGGATCGGTTAGGTATAGTGCCTGTGAGGTGGGTGCCTTCATGGGGCTCGCTGAAGTATGGTGTCTTTGGGGTGGATCCCTTCATGGGTATCGCTGAAGTATGGTGTCTTTGGGGTGGATCCCTTCATGGGTATCGCTGAAGTATGGTGTCTTTGGGGTGGATCCCTTCATGGGCATCGCTGAAGTATGGTGTCTTTGGGGTGGATCCCTTCATGGGTATCGCTGAAGTATGGTGTCTTTGGGGTGGATCCCTTCATGGGTATCGCTGAAGTATGGTGTCTTTGGGGTGGATCCCTTCATGGGCATCGCTGAAGTATGGTGTCTTTGGGGTGGATCCCTTCATGGGCATCGCTGAAGTATGGTGTCTTTGGGGTGGATCCCTTCATGGGTATCGCTGAAGTATGGTGTCTTTGGGGTGGATCCCTTCATGGGTATCGCTGAAGTAAGCTCAGTCATTGTTGCTCAGTACTACCGGCTAATAAACGTCACTAATACATTGCTTCCGTTACGCTGTGGACGGGGTAGTCCAAAGCTTGAACGGGTGAGAGCTAAATGTGCATTGCTTTTACAGAAATGCGGCGTGACTGAGGGAGAAGTGCAGCGTGCCTTGCTGAGCGGAGACCCGCAGGACCAGATTGCTATAGCCTACAACCTCATCATTGACAATAAGCGCTTTGTCGATGAAGGTATGCCGCGGTTGTGAAAGCCCAAATAAATATATTTTTACTGAGTAGTGTAGTTAGCCCTGGTCTTTGGTGGGTGTTGTGTACCCATGATACCCCGGAAGATGCTTTTAAAGTAAGCGCAACGCCCTCAGTCTGGTCCTGCTTAACATATGTCCTTGTTTTGTATTTATAGCAAACAAATAGTCTTGTTTTGTATATATAGCAGACCGACAGTATTTTAGGAAATTCAGGTGTTAAAAGTGTAGGGAATACACGTATTCCTTGATTACAGGAATTCCCTATAATATAGCGTATATATATATAGGTCTTGGTTCAAGTCAACCCACGACCAAGTCAACCCTAGCAAACTCAACCCACCCTGAAAGTCAAGTCAACCCACTTTTTCATACCAACTCAACCCACCCTGAAAGTCAACTCAACCCACCCATTTTTTTTTTATTTTATTACTTCCATGTTTACCTCTTGTCCTTAAGGCCTAAATAAAAGAAACACACGTACTCTAAAGCAATGATTTATGTAACAAATTCGTTTTTTTGAGGCGAAACCTTTGTAATTTTACTGATGCAGTAGTACTTACATACTAAATGTATTTAATTTATTTGTAATTGCTACCAAGTTTTATTTGTTGTTAAAAATACGTATATAATGTCAATGGCTAAAAGTTAACATTCTTAAGATGCTGAAATACTACAAAGGAAATGTTGCGAAATCCACATTTTACACACCACATTTTACACACCATAAAAACATCCTTTTCACAGGGATCTTTTTCACCACAGTTTGACTTTCGGTTGGTTTCTACACATTTGGTGCCTACACTTTGTTGGTTTCTACACAAAATTGTGCAAATTTACCTTTTTTTTTGGCGTTGGTACTCTCTTTGTGAGATACTCAATCCACATATCTGATGTTACAAAGCAGAACAATCCACACATTTTACAATCTACTGTCGAGGCCTCAAGTCCTGTTTACATTTAGTACATTTATCCGACATTTCAAAGGTTTGATTAATTAATTTTATATCCAAATAATAACGATTACACGCAAGTTCACTCGATGCGCCCGGTAAAAACAAAATTTCAGAACATTCTGTCAAGAGCTTTTTATAGTTAAAACATTGCAAAACTAATCATGAATAACCAATAAGAAAAGTCCGTTGAACTTATACAACAGTATATTACGGAGTAAATTGCAGTTAACTCACGCCACTGAAATCTTGCGTTTATTCCCCGTTTAAAATGCCAGAGAACACGCCTTAATCCCAATTGCGATTTGGAATCAACCCGTAATGCTAATCCCCCTACCCCGACATCAGACTAAATCCCTACTCAGCGTGTCATTACTAATTGCACACGATAAGACTTCACTTCAGCTGTTTCCTGTGATTTTAAGTTGACAATGGATCACAGAGAAGATCAGATGTTTGGGAATTTTCTCGAATTTTAATTAAACCTCTTTCAAATTAAGATTTATATTCATTTTGTTTTATTTTTTTTTCATATTAGAACGATTTAATACCGGTGGGTTGAGTTGACCTTCAGGGTGGGTTGAGTTAACCTTCAGGGTGGGTTGAGTTGACCGGGACAAGGTGGGTCGACTTGACCAAAGTGGGTTGAGTCGGTCGTGGGTTGACTTGTCCCAACCCCTATATATATATATATATATACATATATGTTACAGCGAATCTGTAAAACCAGCGTTTAGCGAATCTGACTCGTTTAGCGAATCTGTAGATTCGCTGAAAATTTTCAGCGAATCTACAGATTCGCTGGTTTTTCACCTAAAAAATTATACATATTCGCTGAAATTGCATGATCGGCCATCTTTGCCGACATGATCACTTGTTTTTGTTAATATTTGAAATTTAATTGCTTTTGTGTGATTTCGTTACTCCAGATGCATTTTACAGACCTTTTTCTTGGTTTGTGTGAAGGGAGAAGGTGACAGTAAATTAAATAACGACAAGAAAATTTGAACAGACATCGGTTTTATTCACACAAGAAAGCCTACGATGGGATCGAAAATTTACACACCGTTTCCATAGAAGTTGGAAAACTAAAATCACTTTAAGTCTACTCACACAAAATAACCGGCGAATGAATCGCGAATTTGCACACCGTTTCCTTGGTAGGAAAGCTAGGAACATATTACTATTAGTATGCGGAGAATCGAAAATTACCACTGATTGGATAAGCGTACCGTAATTCAATTGCAAATTATATCACCCGGAGGTGGAGAGATTTTTGTGTTGAACTCACGGAAAAATAATTTCAATTTGGCTAATGGCAATTTGAATGATACTCGGGGTGACGGTTAGCTCAGTTGGTTAGATTGGCCGGTCGTGTAATCCCAGGGTCTCCAGTTCGATTCCGGCTCGGGGTGGAAGAAGGGGATTGACGTTCGTTCCAATTACCTTAGCTAAGCGAATATGGTCACGTAATTCAGAATTAACGCCCACTGAGGCTTTCGACCATCCCTTTAAAAAAATTTGAACGATACTCAGAAGAGGAGTAATGATTGCAATTTATTTAGAAACAATAGTATTAAGATTTGCTGTGATCACTTTTATGAAAGACGACAACACAAAGAGAGAAACCTAATTTAAGCCATTGTGAATATTGATAGATAATATTTTCGAACGCTTTCCAATAGTGTTTTTCATTTGAGACAAGAAATTCGCATTTCAGCAATGGTTTTTAAAGCTAGTTAAATAAAAATACGTGTAATTTTAAAAGTTTGCAATATATCCGATTGCAATATATCCCATTCCCAAAAAAACAACAAAAAGGTGCGTAAAACACCTCTGGAGTAAAGAAGTCACATTAAAACAATTCAATTTCAAATATCACCCAGCACGAGTAATCCTGTCGGTAAAGATGGCTGGTCAGGCAATTTCAGCGAATCTGTATAATTTTAAAGGTGAAAAACCAGCGAATCTGTAGATTCGCTGAAAATTTTCAGCGAATCAACAGATTCGCTAAATGAGTCAGCGAATCTACAGATTCGCTAAAATTTTCAGCGAATCTACAGATTCGCTGGTTTTACAGTTTCGCTGTAACATATATATATATATATTATATGATATCAGTTATGATGGATTCGCCAATGTTATTTCTGAGCCATTTCAATTTCAAGTATAAGTGAGAGGAAGGACAATTTGCATTTCAGCGAATAAGGCTGCTATACGTGATTTCTATCTCGCCTCCAGTCCGCCAGCAGAATCTTTTATGGTGGTAAGTTGCACAACACAATTGGTTTTTGGCTTGAGAAACATATATGTTGCAGGCAAACTGTCAAATCAGGCAGATTATAATCTGCCTGATTTGACAGTTTTCCTGTAACATATACACATATGCAAATTGCGATAAATTCACAATTCGCATGAACAGTTTGGTTTTGCCTGCACGCAATTTTAAGACATTTGAGTCAATTTGAAAGGTATACAGACTCAAAGTAGCCTAGCATGTGGGACATCAGAAGTGGCTCCTGTCTTATGTAGTACGTCAAAGGCCGGCCAAACGTATCGCATCGAGGTTGGGGGGGGGGGGGCAGTTTTATTTCGAATGAGATTATTGAATTCCGCTGATTGGTTTTAGAAATACCAGGGGGGTTTCGCGCCGACAAGCCCGCTGAAGCCGCACCCAGAGAGAATGCCAGGTAACACCTTTACATGCTTATTAACGAGGCATTCTTGTCTTTTCTGCTGCCGTATTCGCGAAAGTTAACTCTTTGGTTTAATTGAATGGGTTAACCCATTGGTTAACCTGAGATCTTTGAATTAGCTAAACCATTTGTTTAACCCACATTCACAAATGAAATTTAACTGTGGTTTAACTTTACCTGTGGTTTAACTTTTGGTTTAAGTTCAACCGCAGCTAACCCTGATACGTCATCATTATTGGGGGAGAATACAGGGAATTTCCAGGGATTTCCCAGAGAGAGAAAGGAAAAACATAATTTTGTTTTGTTTATTTTGATTTCAAACTTTTTAAGGTTTGGTGAGTAAAAATGATCATTGTTGGTCGAATAATCTCAGGGTTTTCATTGATGTAAATACTTAGGCTTGGGCTGGGGATGATGTATTTGATCGATAACATGTAAAACAAATTTGTTTGCAAAAGACCCGCAATGAGTGGCTGCGTACGTAAAATAAAGCTGTCTAGTAGCAAACTCACAAGGGCAAAACTGATTTATTTGCAGAAAAATATACGAAGTGACCCCAATTCGTTGCTAAGTGACGTACATAAATTAAAGCTGTTTCGCAGAAAACTGTCGTTATAATGATTCTTGACAGTATCTAGACACTTAACACTCGTATGGCGCTTGCGAAGGGAAGGAGTTTTTGGGGGGGGGGGGGATTCGCAGTCTAATCCCGTAAAACTGAACATTTGTTTCAACTGTTTTTTTCTTGCTTACTTGTGGCGGAATTTACCGATATTTTAATATATCTTTTTCACCTTTCGCGAAATCCTGTATCCTGTGATGCTCTGTTGCTTTTATCTGTAAACTTGATATTTAGGCAGACAGGTCAGGTTCACAGTTAAGCACAGTTCCTCCTCCTAAAAAAGTAAGAAGGAAAGAAGAGGCACACTAACTGGATACCTTCAGGACTCACTAGGATCTTAATCCTGGTTTAACCTACCTCAAATGTAGGGTTAACTTTTTGGTTTTACCCACTGGATTAACCTGTAGTTAACTTATGTGAATTCGACACAAGTTAACACATAGATTTAATCTTGGCTTAAACCGCGCAGTTAACTTTTCGGGTTAAATTATGGGTTAAGCCGTTAGTTCATCTTTCGTGAATACTGCGGCTGGTCGTTTTGTCAATCATGGGAATGAACTGGTTGCAGTCCGATAGTGATATTTTAACTCGGAGAAATATCAGTAGCCAAATTCTTTATGCCAAAATTTAAACAAATTCGGTTAAGAAATTTAGCAAAAATTGAAGCTGAATGTCGTGTATATTTACAGAGATGCAGAGTGTCACTCCCAGCCTGGATCCGCTACTGGCGTCCGAAAACAAGGCCTCGATTCCAGCGAAGAAGGCCAAGTGGCACTTGGGTTTGTCATTTAAGTGTGTCAAGATCAGAAAAAAAGAATAGGTTTTGATCTGTGTAACAGTAAAAAATTACCTGAAACAAATGGCATACATATTAAAAATATGAAAAGGCGGCTCTGAAAATCGTACACATTGAAATGAACAAGGAGATAGCTGGTGCGATGTGTGTGCTCTGCACTGAGACAGTTCATTGTGGTTCTGCAGGTATTCGCTCACAAAGCAATCCACAGGACATCATGAGGGAGGTTTTCAGGGCCATGAAACAGCTGGGCTATGTAAGTGTCTACCCTCCTAAGATATTTTGTTCTCAGGTGACCACTCTGTGTCGACACGTTTCTCGTGAAAACAGTGGAGAAGCAATTGACTTAAAATGTTTGAACATTTTTCTATTTCTCATAATTTTTTCCTCAAGGAGTGTCACCTGTGAATGGACATTTCTATTTTGAGTTTTAATTCACTTCATGAAAAATTCATGGAACTTCAAGAATTGCTTCCAGTAAATGTGTACAGTCACTGACCCGTGCTAAGAGTGCGTGAATCGAGTAGTGAGGTGGCGGTATTGTCGAACTGCACGTGCTGCTTGATAGTTTTGTTAACATTATATAGTCGAGGCAGTCCGGTTAAAGGTTAATGTGGATTTCTCCGCCGCCTTCATTCCCTTCAAAAACACATCCACAAGATATAAAATGAAGGAATAAAAATAAATAAAAATAAAAATTCCAGGGAAACAAAGAGATTAAGAAGAAAGATATTTGCTGTGCTGCATCATGTCGAGCTTCAGGCTTTTGAGCTTCTGTAATTTTTTGTTGAAGGACTGGAAAATTATAAACAATTATCACGTCCGAGCCAGAAGAAAGAACCCCGTCACTGGAAGATACGTGAGTATATGTCACGGTGTGTTTGAAGTGGCCGCCTGAAAAAGTGAGGGACCAAACACGTTTACGAAATGATTAAAATGATTAGCTGGGTAAATCGTATTCTTTTTAGTTTAAGTATGTCCTGACAATGTTTAATTCGTATTTTCGTCGAATTTTTAAGTTTTAATTGAGGCTTTTGTGCCTTCCTTGAAGAGCGATAACAGAACGGTTTGCGATTTTGCTATGAGAGATGACAGAGGGGAGTGGGAGGAAGAAGTAAAGCATTCTTGATGCAGACTAACACTTCTGCCTTAACACAGAGAAGTAGTAGGCAAATGGCTGGCTTGCTGTAAACATGTGCTTCAAATACTGCATCTGTTTTACTGCAGTTTTATGTTCAATTAATGTACATTGCAGACCAAAATGAGCCTGCAGTTGTACCAAGTGGACCAGAAAAGTTACTTGCTCGACTTCAAAACCCTCAACACGCTTGATCACCCCGACGCAGCCAAGGTACGGGCTAGGGTTCGCACTTTTGGCCGAATTGTCGTTTTGGCGCTCGTATTCTTTCTTTGGTCTCGGTTCGCGAGATCTGAGATTTTTTAGGTTAAAAGCCCTCTCGTGCCTAGCAGTCTGTCCTTTCCCTCTTTACAACCCCCTCTCCCCCCCCCCCCCCCTGTGGGTGTCTGGCATCAATCTGTTAGACGGCTAATTGATGTCACCCCATGGAGTGGCGCTTTTTCCGAACCAGCAAATTGTCTTTATTTGTAAGCTTTTTCATAGGAATTGCCAATCATAATCATTATGTGAAAAGAACACAAATAAACAAAAATGAAGAACAGCATTTTTCAAAAGGTGTTTTACTTAACAAAGTCATGTCATACCCCTGTTCGTCAGGGCAATTAAACTCCATGGATTTTCAATTGTAGTTTACCCCATATTCAAATTGAGTCAGCAGAACACACGCCTTAAATCCTTGTGCTTTAGAGAAAAAGCTTTTTGCATAATCATGGCTGTTGTGAAAATCAATAGGGTTTGTTGTACCTTAAACGATGAGTGATTGAGAACTTAAGATAAAAAATGCATGTATCCTCTAATTCATCACTCACATTCTGTTCGTTCTTCAAACGAGGATATAATATTTACCCGCTTAGTCCCCATCGAGGAACCTCCCCCCCCCCCCCCCCCCCCACCCACGCACACACCCACAAAATGAAGGTCAATCCTGTTGTGCCTGATGTTTATTGCTTGCTGTCTAAGAATACACAAAAATACAATCGAATAATGCATGTTGTTACCGAACATGGGTTGTGTATTTTTCGTGAGGAAACCAAAAGTGGGTTAAAAAACAAGCGGAATACCCAGTTTACCAAGAATACCAAGTTTCAGTTGGGGCTGGATGTCTTCGCTCGGGGCTCGTTCGGTCGGGGCTGGATGTCTTCGGTTGGGGCCCGTTCGATCGCAGGGTTGGCATGTTTCTTCCATGGAGGGTAAAAACAATGGTTTTTTCCGGGTTTTTTTCCCATAGGGAAGAAATACTTTCTTCCCTCCAATTTCAGGGAAGAAATGGAAGAAACCTTAAAAGGTGTAATATTTGGAATTTCTTTCAAATCATTTGCTTAAGCTGCACTAGGAGTAATTTTTAAATAGGTGCGAATTCACATATCAACCTTCTATGTAATAAATAGGATTAATAGGGATTAGATAAAGGGTCTTGGGTGCCATCAACTCCCCCTTTTATGTACTCTGGCAAAATCTCAATTCCGCGCGCCGCGATGTGGAAAGAGACGCGAATCCACATCTTTTTCTTCAATGTAAAGAAAAAAAAAGGGGACACGAATCCACACATAAACTGGCCAATGACAGTTATAGAAATTTAGACTCGTGTTTCAATGTGTGTTGAAAGGCTGGGTACGCTGTAATAGCCTGGGTACTTTTGGTCAAGTGTTTAAACTTTGACTTTGTGTATAAGAAATTAGTGTATAATTTTGTTTGCTCTTAATGTGCCAAAACAAAAGACAAAGGCTGTGTTTACCTTAAATGGGGGGATTAAGTATTAAGATTATAATGGGTGATAAGAAAGGGGAGGAAGCAGCATATTTGCAAAGCACATGGTATAAGATCATTATTTCTTCACTGTGTTTTGGTGTTTCCATGTGTTTTTTTTTTTTTTTTTGTTTCTTTTTCGTTTTTTTGTTTGATAGCACATTAGAAAACACTACATACTGGTTCTGTAAAACCAATAAATAGATAGTACATTGCATTGATGTTTTCTTGACAAAGTAGGTTTCTTCCCATTTTCTTCCCACTTTCTTCCTTTTCTTCCGGCCAGAAAGGTATTTCTTTCCATTTCTTCCCAGTTTCTTCCTTATTTCTTCCCAGGGAAGGGAGGAAATACCTTTCTTCCCGGAAGAAAACCAACCCTGTTCGATCGGGGCTGGATGTCTTCGCTCGGGGCTCGTTCGGTCGGAGCTGGATGTCTTCGGTCGGGGCTCGATCGGTCGGGGCTGGATGTCTTCGGTCGGGGCCCGTTCGATCGGGGCTGGATGTCTTCGGTCGGGGCCCGTTCGGTCGGGGCTGGATGTCTTCGCTCGGGGCTCGTTCGGTCGGAGCTGGATGTCTTCGGTCGGGGCTCGATCGGTCGGGGCTGGATGTCTTCGGTCGGGGCCCGTTCGATCGGGGCTGGATGTCTTCGGTCGGGGCCCGTTCGGTCGGGGCTGGATGTCTTCGGTCGGGGCTCGTTCGGTCGGGGCTCAGTTACGAACCATAGTAAAGACAGTAGATCTCTGATCTCAGAATTGTCTCGCGCACGAGAGAGGAGGGAAGGAAGGTGAGACAGGGAAGGGTCTCCGGGGATGTGGTTTGTAGAATGTCACTAACGCCTTATATACCAGTGCCAGTATGTCGCCATTCCTCTCGCTGTAATACAGAATGACGACTATTTTGATTTCAAAATGGTAATAGTAATGAAAGCTGTTGGTTATGTTAATGCGGTTGTGGGAGGAGTTAAGCAAGCTGGATGTCGTTATAGGTGAAGCGCATGACGTCACTGAGCAGCAGCAGCTACCGGCAGACGGAGGAGGGTGAGCTCTTTTTTCTTTTTTGCTAAGCTCCTTTGCTTTTCTCGCCACTGTGCGTTGAACATAATACAGACGGATAAAAGATTAGTTTGGGATATTATGAGTTACTTGGTTGTCAGCCCTTGTCAGGAAAGCTCATATTTCTACAAGACGGCATTTGTGGTCAGAGTAGAATCTACTGACTGCTCGTGTGCATGAAAAGGTAATGTTTATGATTATAGATGAAATGGAGGTGGAAGAAGAGGGCGAGGGTGGGGGCTTGAAGCAGCAGCACCAGATCATCGAGTTCTTCGAGATGTGCTCAAGTCTGATCACCACCCTGGCGCGTTAGCCGCGCCACCCGTCACCGCAGTGGCGTGACCGGCACAGCGTTCTAGCTCACGCCAGCCTGTCTATCAGTCTGTGTGGCCGGCTCGTGACATTCTGTTTCAATGTTCAAGGCGTTAAAGACGTCTTGTAGTGGCCTCCTCGGTTGGTATTGTAACTTGCACTTGAGTGAAGGATGTGGAGAGCATTACTTACAATTCATCACATGATTTTAACAAACATGTAGTGCGTATTACTGTATAGCAGATAACCCTAAGATAACTACGAAACTGAGAGTGGGATTTACCCATACATCATGGAAAGAGAAAATTGATGAACATTGTCATCGCATAAAATTAGGCCAAGGAAGCTAACCTACGTGAATGCGGGAGTGGTTCGTTTCTCCTGGAGACTGTCAGCAAACGTGTGCAGCAAGTGGCATCAGTTATTGCATGAACAACAGTCAGATGTGTAGTTTGTTTTGAGTATGTAATAGTGATGCTAGCTGTGTTAAGAACTATCTTTTCTCCTCCAGGTAAAGAATTTCCTTGGGCAGAATGTTACTCGTACTTGGTTCGTGAACGCCTTCAGTGCAACACTTAATAATCAAACATATGCAGAATGTAAAAACGTTTCTAATGAAATTTCAACCAGTTACTAAAGTACGAATAAGCTGAAGTATTGGTGGTTATGGAGCACGTCATTATGCC
Source organism: Protula sp. h YS-2021 (assembly GCA_949752745.1). Classification (NCBI taxonomy): domain Eukaryota; kingdom Metazoa; phylum Annelida; class Polychaeta; order Sabellida; family Serpulidae; genus Protula; species Protula sp. h YS-2021. The sequence continues at coordinate 42,605,244 of OX457026.1, read as the reverse complement.
CAGGTAATAGTGCGCTCCGCCGAGGGAAGTCCGGGCCTGTATGAGGAGTATAGAGACGGCAGGCGGCCGTGCTTTGCTTATGTGCATTGTAAAAAATATGCTGTGGTTATTTTCTGTACTTTTAGTGCTAAAAAGTATTTATCACTGTTGTGTGAGACCCAAAGAAACAACTGTACAAGACCAGCCCATGGCCTCGTTCAGCCCTTCAAGGCGGGTCGTTTTTTTGTCTTGCCTCCGTGGGAGAAAACCAAGTCAGTGGCCGCGTCTGGCTCGTGTTGCTGGTTGTCCTTCGTCCGTGTTAGAAGGCCAGCCAATGGCCAACGACTCATCCAGCCGTGTCGCTTGTCGTCCCTGTTAGGAGAAGACCAACCAGTGGCCTCGTCCGGATCGTCAAGCCGTGTCGCTTGTCGTTCCTGTTAGGAGAAGACCAACCAATGGCCTCGTCCGGATCGTCAAGCCGTATCGCTTGTCGTTCCTGTTAGGAGAAGACCAACCAATGGCCTCGTCCGGATCGTCAAGCCGTGTCGCTTGTCGTTCCTGTTAGGAGAAGACCAACCAATGGCCTCGTCCGGATCGTCAAGCCGTGTCGCTTGTCGTTCCTGTTAGGAGAAGACCAACCAATGGCCTCGTCCGGATCGTCAAGCCGTATCGCTTGTCGTTCCTGTTAGGAGAAGACCAACCAATGGCCTCGTCCGGATCGTCAAGCCGTGTCGCTTGTCGTTCCTGTTAGGAGAAGACCAACCAATGGCCTCGTCCGGATCGTCAAGCCGTGTAGCTTGTCGTTCCTGTTAGGAGAAGACCAACCAATGGCCTCGTCCGGATCGTCAAGCCGTGTCGCTTGTCGTTCCTGTTAGGAGAAGACCAACCAATGGCCTCGTCCGGATCGTCAAGCCGTGTCGCTTGTCGTTCCTGTTAGGAGAAGACCAACGAATGGCCTCGTCCGGATCGTCAAGCCGTGTAGCTTGTCGTTCCTGTTAGGAGAAGACCAACCAATGGCCTCGTCCGGATCGTCAAGCCGTGTCGCTTGTCGTTCCTGTTAGGAGAAGACCAACCAATGGCCTCGTCCGGATCGTCAAGCCGTGTCGCTTGTCGTTCCTGTTAGGAGAAGACCAACCAATGGCCTCGTCCGGATCGTCAAGCCGTGTCGCTTGTCGTTCCTGTTAGGAGAAGACCAACCAATGGCCTCGTCCGGATCGTCAAGCCGTATCGCTTGTCGTTCCTGTTAGGAGAAGACCAACCAATGGCCTCGTCCGGATCGTCAAGCCGTGTCGCTTGTCGTTCCTGTTAGGAGAAGACCAACCAATGGCCTCGTCCGGATCGTCAAGCCGTGTCGCTTGTCGTTCCTGTTAGGAGAAGACCAACCAATGGCCTCGTCCGGATCGTCTAGCCGTGTCGCTTGTCGTTCCTGTTAGGAGAAGACCAACCAGTGGCCTCGTACGGATCGTCTAGCCGTGTCGCTTGTGAGCTTGTTTGCACTGTCTTTCTCACTCTTTCTTCTGCTACGGATATGATGGGATTGCTTTTGAAATTGCTGGTAAATTTTTTCACGACCCTATGTTAATACTGCGTGTTGAGCAGAGGTACTCTGTAAAACCCTTACTGCGGTTCGCTCGAGTATTTACACACTAATGTCACTGAGTGGGATTCGGCTGGTCAAAATGTATTGGACATTTTTTGTCTCATCTAAAAAGAACACATAAATACATCAGGATTTTAAATACCCTTATTCGATTATTTGCTGTTTTACGGATATTCGTAGCTAACGGTTGTGACCGATCTACGGAGCGCTCGCCGCACCAGCGAGAGACTGGACAGTGTTACTCGCGGGTTATCTGCAGTCTTCTTGCTCCAGTTAGTTCTCTTTCGCTGGTTATTTTTCTGATTGGTGTTGACAGAGAGGCGTTGTTCAGGACAAATGACCAGTTGACGGTGTAAAAGAGACGATTTAGAAAGATCATTATTGCATTGTGTTTAGTGGGTTTTGGATGGCATCAAATTAGTAGTGTTTTTGGTTTCTCGTGGAGAATGAGGGGGAGAGGTGGGTGCGTAAGTACGAGGATAGAAATTAAAACCTATGGAGAAAATGGCGTTGGGAGGGCGATAATTCCGTGTGCTAACCTTAACAATAGCGGCAGTGGGGTTACTCTTACACTACCTCACACCCCACCGTCACCCTACCCCCCCCCCCTCCCCCTTCCCTAATCGATTAAGGCGGTGTCTGATCAGTTGTATGTAGTCCATAGATTACGACGTGACAGAGGAAGCGGGCAAATATTCGGATCAGGCCACAAAACCAAAATGTCATGAGTGTGAAGGAGTCGTTTATTTGCTTGTTTGTCGCATCGATCTTATTCACCAGTGAATGTGAAAAAAGGTTTTACCTCCGGTACAATATTAGAATGAGGGAAAATGTGATATGTAAAGCAGATTCCCTTCGGTAGTTGCGCTTCAGTTACTTAAGTTATGATATCCTAATCGTCCTACCACCGCACATGAACTGTCCGCAGTAATATCCTAATCGTCCTACCACCGCACATGAACTATCTGCAGTCTGTTACGAGGTCAGGTGGTCTCTTCTCCGGTACATATTTCCGAAAGTCTGTCTGTTTACCGTTCTTATCACAAAACGCTATTGAAAAAGTTCTTGTAGGTTTATGAAAAGGCACACAAACGGCTGTTTTTCTCATTTTAAGCCCTTAATATCAACCTCGTTATCAACGGGAAAATAGTGGAGAAAATCAGTGAGAGTAAATATGTTAATTTTGTTTATTTATGGCTTCGTACCTTTTTAAGAGTTTGGCATTGTTTCGAACTAATCGGCCACAATGGAAAAAAATGTTGTCTGTATGAACTTTTGTGTAATAATGATAACAGTGGTAAAAGTGATAGAATAATAATGCCTGAGGAAATCCATGGTTGAGCACGAGTATCAGATGTGGTTTGTTACTGTGGTAAAGTTACCAGAACGGGGCTTGGTTCATTGCGGTTGGAAGGAGGCAAGTGTGTGTGCTGTGGCATTGTTGCATTTTGTACAGCGAGAGACAACGTTGTAAATTGAAGTACCTGTGATCTGTTATTTTAGAAAGTAGATGTCTAGTTCTCTTGTCCCCGTCTTCTTTCTCTCTCCAGTTGGCTAGAGAAATTGTTGAAATGATCTGTTATGTAGATAACTTTATAGCTTGTGTACTGCTTTCAGTGACTTCGTTAATGAAACTGAAAAAGGCAAGTTCACATATATGTTTGTTATTTGCAAACAAAAAAGAAAGTCGTTAAAGTGAATGTTAGCGTATTCCGAGAACAGAATTTGTTGATGGTGCCATATTTGGGCCGAAGCAGAAAAAAATCTATTTATTTTTATTTGCTTGATATATTCGTTAAGGAGTGTTAAGTGGTTTCCGCTTATGTATGGCAGAGTAGCAGCGGCTTGTCCGTCGGCTAAGATAATAATATTTCAGATAGCAATGACTGGAAGCCATTGCGTGAAACAAGCTGTACTGATGCTTGGCCTCGGCCGTCACGTCACCCAGTACGCTGTGAATCCCGGGCGTGTCACGTTTGTTGATGTTTTGTCATAAACTATGGACTCCGGTCGGAGCTGCCACGCCGATAACGAGCCAGCTACTTATCCAGTGTAACTCCACTCTGCTTATGAATTATGAACTCGTTACATAAAAGATAGATAACGGGCATCAATTATATTATGCCAGGAGCTAAAATCCCCCTGATAACTTTTGTATTTCACTAACAGCTTTATGTTACGATAACTCGTGTATTTAACTGGTTTTCGAAAAAAGCAAGCCACGGCGAGTAGGTCGATTGATTAACTGTTAAACTCATTGTAAAAGATCGTTTATCAACATGAACTCAGTTTTCAACGTGTGCGAAATTCTCGCTAAAGCAGCAAATAAAGTTCCTCACACTTGTGTGGTCAGTAAGAAGCACCCCATTTTGTGAGTTGTGTTTGTTTCCAGTACCATTCGGGACAAGTTTTACTGGTATGGTTTCGCTGGATGGGTCAACTTGCTGTCATAAAAGGCAAAGTCTGTTTGTGAAAATCCTTTCATGCACTTTATGGATACATTTCTAGATTTCTCATTCAATTTTCAATATTCCTCGGACTTTCTTTAAACACAGTCTGTATTGATATTTATATTAAACACTGTATTATATAAGAGGTCTTGGGTCAACTCATTCCAATGCCAACTCATCCCATGCCAACTCATCCCACCCTGAAAGTCAACTCATCCTACTTCACATACCAACTCAGCCCATCCTGAAAGTCAACTCATCCTACAAACCAACTCAGCCCACAGTAATTTTTAAAGTTTTTTTTTTCTTTGGAAATAATAAGAAATAATGAGAAATATTTCTATATGGAGCAAAAACTTTATTAAATAAGCTCAGTCTATGCGCATGACATTCTCACTCATCACTATTTACACACCACAATCCTTTTCAAAATGACAACCACGATATGTCACACATCATTTTTTACACACCACAACCTTTTTTCAGGTTGTTAGTTTTGTTTCTTGTCAGTCGGTACTTGGTGCGTAAATTCTACAGACTGCTTTCAAAAGCCTTGAGACTGAGCGGGATCTGGTTCTGCACTCCTCTCTATACTGGCTGGTTTTGGCCGAAACTGCCCGATATTTGCTATTTTGCCAACAGCAAACATCTGTCAAAACTTACTCAACACGATAAATCACAATTACAAAAAAATATCGGCTTATCAAATCGCGTGAATCCTTCTCTGGGCCAGTTAAATTGCTACTGTTCAGATTGCAATTGGAATTTACCACAGTGCCACAAAGGCAAACATGGTTGCTGTGATTTTATGCAATTCAAACATAAAAGTGCAGCTCACCTATTTTGGTGCTCGTATCGCAATTGCAATTTGCCACAAAGGCAAGCATTGTTCGGGTGATTATTTGCAATTCAAAACATAAAAAGGCAGATCATAAATTTTGGTGTTCGGTTGAAATGCTAATCTCAAGTGTAATTCATATTTCAAAGCTTTCTCCCTGTCTCACCCATTGTTCATAATCTTAATGCTCATTAATGATTATGTACTGCAGACATGAGTGCAATTGCAATTTGCTACAATATAACACAGGCCAATTTGGTTTCTGTGGTTGTATGAAACTTAATATATAAAAGGAGAGATAAAAATTTTCGGTATTGGATTAAGTTATTTGGTGGGATGAGTTGACTTTCAGTTGACTAAAGTGATCTGAGTTGGCACTGGGATGGCTTGACCAAACCCCATTTAAAATAATTATAGTTCGCAATTGAGCCTGACCAAACATGCTCCGACCGCAGACACGAACCCTGACCGAACGGGCTCCGACCGAAGACACTGATCCCCGAACCGAACGGACTTGACCGCAGACACGAACGCTGACCGAACGGGCTCCGACCGAAGACACCGAACCCCGAACCGAACGGGCTCCGACCGAAGACACCGAGCCCCGAACCGAACGGACTTGACCGCAGACACGAACGCTGACCGAACGGGCTCCGACCGAAGACACCGAACCCCGAACCGAACGGGCTCCGACCGAAGACACCGAGCCCCGAACCGAACGGACTTGACCGCAGACACGAGCCCTGACCGAACGGGCTCCGACCGCAGACACGAGCACCGAACCGAACGGGCTCCGGCTGCAGACACGGGCCGTGACCGAACTGGCTCCGACCGCAGACACGAGCCTGACCGAACGGGCTCCGACCGCAGAGCCCCGAACCGACGGGCTCCGACCGCAGACACGAGCATTGACCGAACGGACTCCGACAGAAGACACCGAACCCCGAACCGAAACTGGTATTTCGGTTATTTTGTATCCCATTTTTGCAGCAACAACAAACATCTTGCGTGTGTTACTATGCTCTCAATTACTCGTTGCCTGAAGGTAAAACAAACCAGATTCCTTTCTACAATAGGCTTACTCCTTGTCTTTGAAATACTTCTGAAGTATTCACATTTCACAGCCGTTGAAGATAGAAGAAAGTTCAAACTTGGTGGAATTGTTGCTTGGTACAGACATAATATTCCTTTGTCAAGAATTTGTCGAAAAATGGGAACAGACTAATTTGCTTTGCCCATTTGACGATGCCAAATCCAAGGAATTCCACTTTATCATAAATTTGTCATTAATTCGTCAGTTTACAGCTTGTCAATAATTCGCCATACTAGTAGGGGGAAAACGAGAGTTCACCACACGTCTAGACCCATTTTTACTCAGAGGGTGTTGTAGAACACAGTGTTGCCACATCATCCTTTTTTAAAAGGATTATCCCTTTTTAGCCCAGCTTACGTTATACGTAAGCTGGGGTATTCCTATCGGTTTGCGGGTGGCGTCCGTTAGTTAGTTGTTTATTTAGTAAACTTTGTTTCAAAATGCATCTCCTCCTACAATTTTAAACTGATGTCATTTATTCTTCGTGTGAGGCATCCCTTAGGGGTCGTGCATACGGCTCGTGCTTTTTTAGTCGATCCCGTGATTTTTGAATTTTTGGGGAATTTTTAAAGAAAAAAAATTAAAATGTATCTCCTCCTACATTTTTGATCCGATGTCGTTCATTTTTGGTATGAGGCACCCCTAAGGGGTCATGCATGCGGCGTGTGCTTTTTTAATCGATCGGACAATTTTTGTAATTTTGGAGAATTTTGAAAGAAAATATCATTTATTTTCGGGATGAGGTTTCTCTAAGGATCTTGCGTACGGCTTATGCTTTTTTAGTCGATCGAATAATTTTTGAATTTTTGGGGAATTTTTGAAGAAAAAATTTAAAATGTATCCCCACCTACATTTTTTATCCGATGTCGATCATTTTTGGTATGAAGCACCCCTAAGGAGTCCTGCATGCGATTCTTGGTTTTTTAGTCGGTCGGACAATTTTTGTATTTTTGGAGAATTTTTGAAGAAAAAATTTCAAAATGCAATTCCTCGTAAAGTTTTTATCCGATTTCATTTATTTTTGGTATGAGGCATTCTAGGTGGGTCTTACATGCGGCTTATGCTTTTTTAGTCGATCTGACCATTTGTGTATTTTGGGGGGGAATTTTGAAGAAAAAATTTCAAAATGCAATTCCCCCAACAGTTTTTATCCGATTTCATTTATTTTTGGTATGCGACATTCTACATGGGTCATGCATATGATTTGCGCTTTTTTAGTGGATAGGACAATTTTTGTATTTTTTGGGAATTTTTGAAGAAAAAACTTTAAAATGCCCTTCCTCCCTTAGTTTTTAACATGGACACTGGTCCAAAATAAGCATCACGCATCAACGCAAATTAAATAAACATGCGCACTGACTCGAAATGCGAACCGCACATCATCGCAAGTTAAACTAGAACCTCACTTCGCTAGCGAAATGTTAAACACTTGACAAAAATTAAAACGCAAAAATACTTCCTTCAATGGGTTATTTCTTGAATAATATATTGCAAACAACACAGCTTGAATATGTCTTATAAGCCGAGTAGTGTTTGGTTTCTGTTGACTTAAGGTTTTATTGACTGATCTAGCATACGCCGTGTTAGCTATTTACGCAGTGAGAGCTCGCACAAAGCTCATTGTGCAACTGTGTGTGATGTGGGTTAAATGCTACGCATTTACTTGCCAAAAATGCACTCTTTTCACATGGCGTTTTAACAAAGAAAACGAAATCAAAGACGAAAATAAAAAGTGACATGCACATGTTCAGATCAAGCTCTTCATAAGTCCCAAGTTTCATGGTCGTAGGGCCCATAGTTTCAGAGGAGAAGAAGACACAAAAAAATCGGAAAAAGTGTCAAGAAGAAAAAAAAGGACGAATTTTGGTCGCACAAATTCATATAACTCTTGCAAGCCAAAGGCTTGTCAAGTGTTAATAAACATGCGCACTGACCCGAAATGTGAACCGCGCATTAACGCAAGTTGAAAAAAAACATCTGCAGTGGTTCAAAATGCGAACCGCGCATTAACGCAAGTTGAGAAAAAAACATGTGCAGTGGTCCAAAATGCGAACCGCGCACCGACGCAAGTTAAATAAACATGCGCACTGGTCCGCAATGCAAATCGCGGGCCAATGTAAATTAAATAAACATGCGCACTGGTTTGAAATGCGAACTGCACATTATCGCAAGTTTAAAAAAACTAGCGCAGTGGTCCGAAATGCGAACCGCACATCGACACATGCTAAATATGCATGCATACTGGTCCAAAATAAGCACCGCGCATCAATGCAAGGTAAAACAACATGCGCACTGGTTCAAAATGCAAACCGCGCATCAACGCAAATTCAATAAACATGCGCAGTGGTTCAAAATATGAACCCCACATCAACTCAAGTTAAAAAAATATATCCGATTGATCCGAAATAAGAACTGCGCATCGATGCAAGCATGATAAACGCGCACTGGTCCGAAATGCGAACTGCTAATCAACGCAACCTTAAGAAATATGCGCACTGGTCCAAAATAAGAACTGCGCATCAACGCAAGTTAAATAGACATGCGCATTGGTCTGAAATAAGAACTGCGCATCGATGCAAGTTGAATAAACATGCGCATTGGCCCGAAATGCGAACCGCTCATCAACGCTAATTGAATAAGCATGCGCATTTCTCCGAAACGCGAATCACGCATCGATGCAGGTTAAATAAACAGCGCACTGGTCCGAAATGCGAACCGCACATCATTCGCACTAATCATTCGCATTGATCCGAAATGGATACAATTTCGATACGTTGCTCGAATGTATCTCTGGTATACTATCCGCTCTGCCAGAGATACACAAGATTTGTCGAGCAGTTTTCTTGGAAACAAATCTTATGTATGTATTTATCGGTCTGTGTTCGGGTCCGTTTGTAAATTAATTGTTTAGCTAGCTCTTTGCCATCTCGTCTTTTGAAGCCCAAATTTTCAAGGAAATTCCCTTGCCCATGCACGCTAGCATTGGTCTTATCGCTTTTCGTAAGCTCGGACTTTGTCCTTGGACAAACTTGTTTTAAAAAAGCCCGATTTTATCCTTTTTTATCCTTAAATACTAATTTTATACTTTTTTTATTTTCATCCTTTATTTTATGCTTTTTCTTTTTTCATCCTTTTTTTATTTTAATATTTAATTACATTGTTTTTTTCGTTCAAAATACTATTTTTTCCTGATTAGTTATATATTTTTTCTGCTAGAATTTTTCTCACCCTAGTCATGACCCTTGATTAGGCCACAAAATTAACCGCTCTTGCACTATGTATATCGTATTGTTAAAATCAATACATCTGTAGAAAAAGGGTATTTTTCATGGCATTGAAACATATATTCCGTAAACGTGATCAGTATCTTATCACACTGTAAAATATCCAGTATTCTAAATGATGTTAAGTAGTTTTCATTTCTTCAATGATTTTCAATAACGTAGTATATATTTTTAAGTTGCATGTCCCTAGGGACCATCGATAAAGTACGTACGCACCTTCTTTAAACCAGCCGGCTGTGTCGGGCTGGTCTTATCACATCAGTAGAGGGGTATCCGTCGTCTGTATGTACGTTTGTAAATGTTTACTTAAAATGCTTCTCCCTCAGTTTTGATCGGATTCCTCTCAAATTTTATACGAATGTTCTCTTAAAAATTTTTTTTTTGGCGATCCGCGAAAAATTGGCTAAATGGAAGGCATTTAAAATTTTTCGGTTGCCAATTTTAAAAATGCTTCTCCCACAATTTTGATCGGATTCTTTTCAAAGTTTGTACTAATAGTCTCTAGATAGGCCTCTTGAAAAATTGCTCACTTTGGCGATCCGCCAAAATTGGCTCAATGGGGGGCATTTTTTAATTTTTTGGTGTCTAATTATCAAAATGCTTCTCCACAATTTTGATCAGATTCTTTTCCAATTTTGAACATTTATTCTCTAGGTAGGCCTCTCTTGAAACATTACTTTTTTGGCGATCCGCTAAAAATTGGCTAAATGGGGCATTTAAAAATATTTAGTAGCCAATTTTCAAAACGCTTCTTTTGGCACAATTTGACCGGATTCCTTTATTAATTTGTAAAGTACAATCAGGTATGCAAATATTTTTAATCGCTGTGAAAACGAATATTATAAATTACAAAAAAATGATGCAATATGATCAACATTAATGTTTGTCGATTTTCAGCAAAATATGAAATTATCCTTTTTTTCATACTTGTTTTCTCAAATTTATCCTTTTTATCCCTATTTATCCTTTTTTTCTTGATGACTCCGTGGCAACACTGAGAACACCCATTGGCGTTCCACCACACTTCTAGACCCATTTTCAAACTACTCAGAGGGTGTTGTAGAACACCCATGGGCGTTCGACCATGCTTATAGACCCATTTTCACACTACTTATAGACCCATTTTCACACCCATGGGCGTTCTACAACACATCTGGACCCATTTTCACACTACACAGAGGGTGTTGTAGAACACCCATGGGCGTTCTACAACACTTCTAGGCCCATTTTCACTCTACTCAGAGGGTGCTGTAGAACACCATGGGTGTTTTACAACACTTCTAGACCCATTTCCACACTACTCAGAGGGTGTTGTGGAACACCCATGGGTTCTTTACAACACTTCTACACCCTCTACCGTTTTACATCTCAAAATTTTAACTTAAAAAAAGTAGACAACTTTCGTAATGAACTGATTTTAATAAAAATTTTGCCGTTTGATCCAGTTTTATATCTATTTGTGACAGGGTATTTGCATAGGCGGCTATAAGCATAATTTTTTTATCCTTAATTTTATGTTAGTAATTTTTTTTTACAGTAACTTTCGTAATGTTATAACGATTTCAATCAAAATTTTGAAATTTAATGTCCAGTGACATTACAAATATTCGTGACCTTTCTGATAGAACAGTGATATCTTACACTAATACCTCAATAAGCTCACAAAGTGAGATTCAAATCGCGGTTTTTCCAGCCACTACCAGGATACACCAGTTTGTCTAATTTTGACTAAATTACCCATTCTGGCCAAATTTGTTAAATGAAAAATATAGAAATTACGTGAGGTCCAAACATAGAATATCAAGATCCAACATTTATGCCTCATATTAACAGTTCAGTTTTGACGATTTCGACAATGAAGTGTAAAATCGCTGTAGCTTAATCGTTCCAACTTCGTTGGGCTTGTCTGGTGACATGCGTTAGGACATCAATTGTCTCTTTGTACGTGCATGGACTGCTATTTAAAACACTTCTTCTTTCACTGTTCTGACAAGGTTATTTTCAATTTTTAATGGTCCAGGGATAGGCCTTTCTTACACTTATTGGCGATCCTGCGATAGAAGCATTTTTTGGTAGTCACTTTTCAATATACTCTAGAATTTTTAGTGATTTGCTTTCACATCTTTAAGAATGTTGTCTGTGCAATCCTCTCTAGTGGAATTACTTTTTTGTGATCCGCCAAAATTGGCCAAATCAGAGATTCTTTGATTTTGGTCCAGCGTTAATGTAATAAACCGAAAATTGGCTTTCATCTCCAAAACATTCAGATTCTGAACCCATTTTCGAACCTTTAGGCCTAATAATCATTACATAAGAGGCCGTAAACAGGGTGACATCCAATATCTCGTTAGATGAACTCCAACTCGTGTGCGGTTTGATTTGAGAGATAGAATTTGAAGGTAATCCGATTAAAATTATGGAGCGGAAACATTTTTAAGAATTGCGAAAAATAATTACATAAAAATCATATTTTCAAGAGAGGACTACCTTGGGAACATTCATAAAAATTGAAAGCAGTCCGATAAAAATTATAGAAGCATTTTGAAGACTTATGCCAAAAATGTTTAAATGCCGACATTTAAGTTTGAAGTACTTAATAATATTGTGAATTAGAAGCCCTTTACTCATTCCGATTTTTGATGTCAAAATTTCTTTTAATGATGTCATAAAAATTCTTCTGTTCTTTTATTTGATAAACAATACCATTAATTTATTTACTGAGTTCTGAGGCGATGATTGAAGTCTCTTTTTGACGTTTACATGAGTAAATTTTGGTTGTGGAAGCATTACAAGGTCTGGAAGCCAGAGGTCAGTCTACAATATCTGTGGGGCAGCAGTTGAATCTAACATCTCTTTGTCGCCCCTCCTTCCCCTCCTTTTTCTCCCTCTCCTGACCCCCACCACCGCCCCCTATCCCGACACACAAGAACCGAGTTACTTTTTACCGGATTGAATCTATAGAAAAAGCCTTGTTGTGTATGCCTGTCTTAATGCAATGTTAACAGCAGCCTGTGATTTTCCCATGACCTATTTTTAGCATTGTAGTTCCTATGTATGCTAAACCTTTGGAGTCGATCCATAGTTGTGTATGTTGCAAGAAGGGCCGATTACACAAGAGACGCTGCAAACAAAAAATCTTCAGTTGCGGATCCGGGGGGGGGGGGGGAGGTACATGTGTCGCGACCCCTACCCCCACTAAATTAAAAAAATAACTGTTAAGCTTTGGGTTTTCTGAAACTTTTAAACTCAAGGTGTCAGAAGTTGAAACCTCCCACCCACCTTCCCCTTTACGAAAAGTGTCACACTTTGGATGCTATTTTGTTTCCACGCAAGCTCTCCGAAACTATATACCCTTGGCATGTGCAACCTTGCACAGTGAAAATATATATATTGTAGTTGTGCAACGTCGTGTTATTTTTCCAATCGGTAAAAAATTGCCAAAATGGCGACTTGGCAAAACTTGCCAATTTATTAAATAACTCTTATGTAAGATTTAGGTGTTTTCCACGCCCGTTCTCCGAAACTATTTACCCTTGGCATATACAACCTTGTACAATGAAAATATATATATTGAAGTTGTGCAACATCGTCCTATTTTTCAAATCGGCCAAAAATTGCGAAAAAGGGGACTTGTCAAAACTTGCCAATTTATTACATAACTCTAATGTAAGACTTGGGAGGTTTCCACGCGAGTTCTCCAAAACTATTTATCCTAGGCATATGCAATGTTGCACAGTGAAAATATATTTATTGAAGTTGTCAAAAGTCTAAAGTTCAAATCGGCCAAAAATTGCCAAAATGGCCACTTGTCAAAAATGTGATTTCTTGAGATAACTGAAATATAAGACTTGGGTGCTTTCCAAGCGAGTTTCCGAAACTATCCTAGGCATATGCTACCTTACATAGTGAAAATATTTTTATTGAAGTTGTGCAATGTCGTGTTATTTTTCAAATCGGCCAAAAATGGCCAAACTTGGCGACTTGTCAAAAATTGCCACGCGAGTTCTCCGAAACTATTTATCCTAGGTATAAGCTACCTTGCATAGTGAATACATATATATTGAAGTTGTACAGCGTCGTGTTATTTTTCAAATCATTAAAAAATTGCCAAAAATGGCGACTTGTCAAAAATTGCCAATTTTTTAGATAACTCAAATGTAAGATTCAGGTGGTTTCCACGCGAGTTCTCCAAAACTATTTATCCTGGTATATGCTACCTTGCACAGTGAAAATACATATATTGAAGTTGTCCAACGTCATGTTATTTTTCAAATCGGTAAAAAATTGTCAAAGTGGTGATTTGTCAAAAAATGTGACTTTTTTAGATAACTGCAATCTAAGACTTGGGTGCTTTCCACGTGAGTTTTCCGAAACTATTTATCCTAGGCATATGCTACCTTGCACAGTGAATATATATATATATATATATATATATATATATATATATATATATATATATATATATATATATATATATATATATATATATATATATATATTGAAGATGTGCAACGTCGTGTTATTTTTCAAATCGGTAAAAAAATTGCCAAAATGGCGACTTGTTGTGTTAGGTTGGGGTCTGCGTCTTCGACGATGGCTTGTTTTCATTTAGGCACTTATTCTGTTACCCATATTTCAAAATGCTATGACTCCTAGGGATTTGCTTGAAACCTTTCAATACTATGCACGAATGTTCCCTAGGTAACTGTCTACCAGAAAATTACTTTTTATGGCGATTGGTCAAAAATTGCCAATCTTCTTTTGCTCTGCGTCCTGTGTCCTGGACATATCGATTTCCTCAGGAACGCGACTGCGTGCGTCTGGAGGGATCATTTTATCTGCAGCTGCGTCATAATTTTTGTTAAAATTATAGCGCTACCTTTCTAAAATACCGCGTCACACATTTTAGAGTGGGCACATTTATCGCAGTCCTTTTCATTTATAGGACGAGCACTGTGCATTTCTTCTTTGTGTGCCGTAAATTGAAAAAAAAAACAGTAAAACAGTGCACACAGATTAATGCGCTGACTTTGCCATGGGCGTATTTCTTAACCCTGCGTCCGCGGAGTGCATATAGATTAATGCGTCAGACGCACTGACTTTACCAGGGACGCATTTTTTAACATACAGATTAATGCATCGGACGCACTGCTTGCGTCTGGGACGCATGACTTTATCAGGGACGCATTTTTTGTAACATTGCGTCGCGTAAGTGAGCGAAAAAATCCCTAGTTAAGTGAACCCATCTTTGTAAAGAAACGTAACCAAGCTTGACATAAAAAAAACAAATAATGGGGGAGTTAGCAAGTTTATTTACAATGCACATAAAAATATGATGTCGAAAATCAATTGACATTTTGAGTTATGACAAAATTAATGTGGGGTACATTGAAAATGGCCCAGGCTGGTCACAGTGTCCCTGGGCATTCTTCTTTGATTATATGTCAGTAAGTACACATCTGAACAGTGGGCGATAATATAATTTTCACAAATTTCACAAGCATTCTACCAATGCTACAACTTAATTAAAAAAACGCAGATAATATGATGTGTGCACTCACGTTATGCTTTATCCGTTGAACATATTATTAAAACGTGATATTATGAAGCTTAGAGTATATATTCATTAAACTCTAAAACATCTCAAAAATAATGTCCTCGTGTTTTCAGTTCTTTCAAAGATGATGTGACATCATAGTGACGCAATACTTGGTAAATTTCTGACAATTTGAACAAGATGGGGATTCTTTGGGTCAGCCGGACGGCTGTTTGAACTTTCGGCGGCTGTAGTGAAATTAAGAAAAGCATCATTGCGGAAAATTTGCCGGTTGTTACGCAAAATTTCTCTATAGCGAAAAGTCAGATCGACTTCAAACTTGTTTCAGCTATTCCTTGGATAAATCGCATGGATTTTGTTAAATATGAAATCCGTGTAGAAAATTAAGAAAGGTGTATGACCACAACCACCCCATCCATCGCTTTGCACGTTTTGTCGTCTCTTTTGTTAACTGAGCATGGTTTTTAACTACGCTTGGGGTTTTCAGCGATTTCCAGACGAGATCGAGTGTTCCTGCATTCTTTAGACTGCTTGGAAAGAGCAGCAACATTACTATCGATCCCTGGGTATTTCTTACATTGCATGTAATTGACCTTTTTGTGCGTTACTCATCTGCAACTTTTATGTAATACGTCTCTCAATCAGGGGCCAGTGTTCGTTGTAGTTCATTATGAAGTCGTTACCCCCTATAACTACACTTAGGGTACAGACTGTTACCGTAACCGTAAAAGGGTTGGGGTTGCGTTTAGCGTCATACCTACATTAGATGGCTTGGGGTGGGTTATGACGGTCAGCAAAAACATATAAAAACAAAATCAGCAATAAAGTAAGGAACCGGTGATGTAGCGAGCACCTTCCAGACCCGGATAAAAAGATGTAAAGCAAAACCTGTTTATACTGACTACCTCAAGATTCAGGTGAAAAGACGCACGATAAAACCTGCCTGTCTTGACCAATTTCCAGACCCGAATAAAAAATGTAATGTACAGTAAAACTGCTGTAGTGAGCAACTTCAAGACTCATTTTAGCGACCACCTTCCAGACTCGAATTATAAGACGTACAGTAAAATCTGTTTTAGTGACCGCCATCTATTTATGTCTCCCCGATCAAGGGGAGACATAGTGTTTGTACGTTCTGAGTGTGTGTGTGTGTGTGTGTGTGTGTGTGTGTGTGTGTGTGTGTGTGTCAATCTGCTGTGAACAAAATGTGTGCCAGAACGAAATGTTGGATCGACTTCAGACTTGATCGACTTGTTAGGTCGGATGGTTCTCTCAATTTTGACACATGTCACGTGATTAGGGCAGGCGTATGACGTCATTATGTAAAAAGTCTTGTGTACGAGATTTCTCAGCCACTGAACATCCGAGAAAGTTGAAACCTGGTTGGATTATTGCTTGATAAGTCCGAAAGATTCTATATATTTTTTTCGCGAGTAGGACGAACGAATGCATCGTATGGCATCATCACGTAAAATATTTATATATTATGTTCAAGATCTTGAGCGCAAAATATCTCGATTAGGGAAAGTCGTATCGATTTCTAATTTTATATGGGTATTCTGTCGGTCAGTCGGACGATTCTCTCAACTTTTGACGCATGTCACGGGATAAGTTCGGGCGTGTGATGTCATAGCGTAAAAATGTTGTGTGCGAAATTTCTCAGCCGCTGAACATTGAACGTTGAAATTTGGTGAGATTGGTGCTTGGCAGGTCCGAAAGATTCTGTTTTTCGCAAGTAGAACGAACGAGTGCGGCGTGTGATGTCATAACGTAGAAGATGTATATATTTTGAACCAGATGCACCATATCTCGATAACGGAAAGCATATCAACTTAAAATTTTATATGGATATTCTTTGGTTCAGTCAGATTGCTTAAACTTTTGACGTGTGTGATGAAATTAAGAAAAGCATCGTTACGTAAAACATTATCTGTTGTTAAGCAAAATATCGAGATAGCGGAAAGTCGAATCGACTTTAAACTTGGTGTAGTTATTCATCGGATAAGTCGCACGGGTTTGGTTTTAAACATCATTAAACTTGTATAGAAAATAAAGCAAGGTGCATAACGTCAACACGCTCCCTCTCCCCTTCCCCCGCCTCGTCATTTTTTAGCTCCTTTGTTAGCTAAGCAAGGTTGTTAACTAGGCTGGGGATTTCAGCGTTTTCCAGAAGATTCCCGAGTGTTCCTCCATTCTTTAGAAAGCTACAAAACAGTAACAGCACTACTGTCTGTTCATTGTTATTTGTTATTGCCTGAAACAAATAACATGAGAATAATATGAGAAACCTGCGTTTCTCATCTACGGCTATTACGTAACAGGCCAATCAATCAGGCTTGGTGTCAGTTGTGCGTATGATGAAGTCATTATCTACGAGGTCATGGAATGCTATTGTCGTATTTATAGGTCTCAGCAGGTCTAGCTATTGATTTGTTTCGCCGCATACTTGATTCGGTTGCCAAGGTGTTCCATATATGGGAGCAATTTTGTGCCGGTTAGCATTGTTTGCAGTAACAGGAAGCATTTTTCGCTTTTAAAGTGGGTCAGCTGATATCTTGTGTTGTGAGAAGCAGCTCACCATTTTCTCACAGAAATGCCCTCCCCCTCTCGAACCGAGGTGCATCATCTGATAGGCAGTTATTAAGAATGCTTTTCTAGTGCTTTTTGGCCGATGGGAAAGTACGAAGACGAAGCAGTATATCATGGCTATAACTAAACTTAGGGGACAGACCGTTACCGTTACCTTGGGTAAAAGGGGGGGACTGGTGGATGATGGGTAGCAACAAACATCCAGATCACCTTCAAGACCTGGATAAAAAGGTGTAAAGTAAGACCCGTTTGTCGTGACCCCTTCCAGATTCGGGTAAAAAGAGGTACGGTAAAACCTACCTGTCTTGACCAACTTCAAGACCCACATAAAAATTTAACGTGCAGTAAAACTACTGCAGTGAGGAACTTCAGAGTTGGATAAGAAGGGCCTACAGTAAAACCCGTTTTAGCGATAAAAAGAAGTGCAGTCATCTATGTTTTAGTGACCACCATCTGGTTTGTTTATTTCGAATTTTTTTGCAATGAATTATGATTATGTTTGCAGAAATGAATATTTTATTTCAGTAATTAATAAAAGGAATTTTTTGGGGGGATTAGGGTTTAGTCGGGGAGACTTTTGTTTTTGTTTAAAAAAACAAGAAACTAAGTAGGTTTCGATTGAAAGTGTGTAATATAAGCCTGTACTCTTATGTTTTGTGTGCACTGGCCGCTCTAATTTGGACAATGAATTATGATTATGTTTGCGGAAATGAATCCTTTATTTAAGTAATTAAAAACAAGGAAAATGGTTATTGCGGAATTATCGGTGTAGTCGGGGAGGCGTTTGTTTTTGTTCACAAAAAAAAGAAGAGACTAAATAGGTGTCGATTGAAAATGTGTTAATTAAGCCCGTATCCTTATGTTTTATTTGCACTGGCCGCTGTAGTTGTATTTCAATCACACATGGTGTGCAGCTTTTATATATAATGTCTTAGAGTTGATTTGGTTTTGTGTTCTTGCGTTGTTGTTCAAGGTCACTGCTGTACTTTGAAATTTTTGAAATTTTACATGAGTGTCCCATGCCGAGTGGTTTGTGAACCCCATATTTCAAGTTTCACTGGTCAAATTTCAATCAAGTCTGTATGTAGCTTTTATTTGTAATGTTCTAGAGCTGATTTGGTTTTGTGTTCTTGCGTTGTTGTTCCAGGTCGCTGCGGGACTTGGAAATTTTACATGGGGTTTCCTACATACCGAATGATTTGTGAAAAACAACAGCGATTGTGAACGTGTTTCGCGCTGATCGACCTATGCCAGATTGTCAGCATTAAACAACTGGCGGTGGAGCAGCGTATGTTAGCGATCACGCGTGCACTGCTGTTCATACTCATTCCTGGCCTAAACAGTGACACTTAGTTTTTTTTTTTTTTTTAATAATAGTCTTATTTTCTTAATTACAGGACACAACAAATGCATGCATACAATCAGAACGGAACGTCACTACATATACACAAATAACATTAATTTGTTCTCATTCCGCCACCTGGGTTTTGCACAATTTAACCAATGTTCACAAGTAATTCTACACATTGTGTAACTAAGTTTTCAAATTGGTAATATTTTTTTGGGAATCTCTCTGCCGACATTGTTTTTTATCAACTACTATTCTTTTAAATATTTCGTTAAGTAGAGAATACAATGAAAGTTTTTTCTTGTATGTTCTGATATGACAAAACATATTTTTTGTGAGCAATAGGATCATATTTACTGCCGGATTTTCGGAACCGAAAAGAAATTCTGCTCTATTTGAATTTTGAAATATTACATTCGTAGGATCTACAATATTAAATAACTCTTTGGTGAACATTTGCGTGACAGGACATTCAATCAATGCATAACCAATCTAACTCTCAAATCGGTATCACAAAATTCGCATAAATCATTGTCCTTTATTCTCCACTTGTTTAAATTAGTCCCCGTATTGACGATATTGTGTATTACTTTGAATTGGAATGATAATACCTTCGGCTCTCTTATACTTTCCCCACTCAGGGGCAGGCTGTGATAAATTGTTTCTTCTAATGTATTTTCTTCAGCAAACCACATTCTCACCGAGGCTGGTGCAGATGACTTAAGGAACAAAAATTCATTATAGAACATTCGACTTTTTGCCATTGAAATGTCGAATTTTCCCACTTACGAACCTGAACACATTACTTTTGAAATCCATGGATGGTCTAGGAGTATTTTTGACATCTTGCACCTACCCAGAGTGTTAAATAGCCAAAATAACCCTAAGTATCTAAAAAAATTTGTTCTGACGTGGAAACAATTTGTAAACTCTGTAAATGATAAGAAAGTTCCATCTGTTTTGATAAGATCTTGGATAAAAACAACCCCCTTAACAAACCAGTCCCTTAAAATAGGCTTTTACCTTGAACTAGAATTTTTTTATTGTTCCACACAATCTTTTCCAATTCAAGAGAAATCATAACGTCTTTCGCAAAATCTAACATTCTCCTATAGCATGAGGGAATATATGGTAAACATGAGATCTCATAGTCACATCTGAGCAAAAATTTTAGCCCTCCAAAAGGCATAAAAGCCTCTTTGGCACAGTGGTTCGAGCCCTCTCCCCTATTATCCTCCATATCCATTGCATTCTCCAAGCCTTTAACTGACATTTTACATCAAGGCTTTTAAGACTACCTTCATCATAATCGGCTATTAGAGCACTATGCTTTACTTTTGGTGGTTTGTTGTTCCAAATAAAGTTGCTTAGTACCTTTTGCATTTTCTGCTCACAATTACCTTCAATTTCTGTGGTTGACATTGGATAGATAAGATTAGAGATGCCGAAGGTTTTTGAAATTGTAAATTTTCCCATAATACTTAGATCCCTTTGAGACCATATGTTTAAAATTTTAGACATTTTTTCTGACCTTGTTTCAAAGTTAATGAGATGCCTTTCTTTGTTGTTTCTTCCAATTTGTATGCCTAACATGTTGAACGAGTCTCTTTCGACAGACATGTTATGAACAATTTCGTTTTTTCTCTCCGAGGACCTAAAAATATCAAGGCAGACTTGTCGGTGTTCAATTTTAAACCTGACATTTTAGCTTGTTTTAGCTTGTTGACTTTAGTACCAATCCCAATGCCTGTATTATCTGCGTTGTTACGGATTTTATCGCCCACCACATCGGCACAAATTATAAATAATAAACAAGAGTGACACTTAATGTTGCAGCAAATGGGCGACCAACTCTTAGTTGTTGTGAATCGCTCCTGAATTATGCGCCTGACAGATCTGAGATCTGAACCAGAACGTGTTAAATAACATTGACTGTTCAATGTCCTCATTTCTCGTCAACATGGATTTCAACAGCTAATCCGTACTTCTGTTCCTGTCTTAAGTCCTCCCCCCCCCCCCTATTCCATGATGGTCTTCGCATAAAAGAAAAGTAAGCAGTTTTGTTTAACGCTGTTTATTTTTGTACTTGAAATATGGCAGTGGTTTACAATGGAAACTGAAAGTCCCAAAAGAATTATTGCGTTATGAGTCATTGTGAAAAAAAAATAGTCAACAAGATTCACAAGGTTTTGTCTCAATGACATGCTAACAAGCAGCCTTTGGTGTATTTTGTTGCGATGCTAGCACCATTTGGCAATACATAGTGTTGTGAGTTTCGCTAGTGAGTTTCCAGTTCACCATGTCAGTAGCCGATGTACTTAACAAGACTGCAAAATGGATGACTTGTACTCGCAATTGAAACTAGAAGCTAATTGCGCAAGCACAATTGTCTCACATGGTATTTTGGGGTACATTGGGAAACTTAAGACAAAATACAGAATCATGCAGCTTACACTAACCGTATTATTAAAAGCTTATTAATAAAAAAAAAAAAGAATTTGAAAGTGTTTTAAACCCGAAGGATCGAAAATTCGCTCAGAAGCGCTCTATCTCTAACCGTTTTCGAGATATTGACCAACTTCCGGTTTCGACGTCGATCGTCACCCGACCGGGTCGCGCTCGCTGAGAAACCCTTTTATGTTAATGTCTAAAACCCTTTAGGTCGAAAATTTGCTTAGAATCTCCAACCGTTTTCGAGATATTTGTATTTTTAACTTTGACCTTGAATTTATTTTACTGTCTAAAGTGGTTTAAATTCTTTTCAAAATTCGGAGTCCCATACTTCTTTCTTCTGTTTTTTTATTTTATCTTACCATTTTCTAATTTTTACCTTCATTCGACAAAACATTGGGCCAGAAAATTAAACCCTTTTATATTGCGAAGAGGTAACGGCCCATTTTTTGGCAAGATTTTTTACAAGATTGCTGCGCTGTTGCTTCAGATCAATGCTTACGACGTTGTAACAATTTTATAATTTTCAGTGAACATTGTGATGTTCCAACAACGTTTGATGGACGTCACACCTGATATCGGATCAACGTCGGCTCTTGGTTGATTATGGAATTCGAAACAACGTCTGGCTGCCGACGACAGATAGAGGAGATCTTGTTCCAATCAATAAACTGTTTGACCCAGCATGTCATAATCGTCGCAATGTCACAATGCCACTCTTTAAAATACGACACCAAAAGAAAACGCTTCTGCTAATCAGATAACACCTTAGCTATTGAACCTCGCTGTTTTTGCTGTTTAGATGTGTGGGTTTCAGATATAGAACAGAGCTTTAGCTTAAAAGTAAAAAGTGATCTGCTGGTCGTTAGACTCATGTACTGAGGTATTAAATAAGTTATGCATTTCATCTTTTGACAAAGTTTCACTTTTCTCATGTAACTAAGTTCATACTGAAGTGAACTTTCTTCTTTTTTTTCTCTGCAAATCGTTCCCGAACAACGCGCCAAAATAGCTCGAATATAGAAATTCGAAATTTCATATGAGTGTCGATGGGTATCCATTCTGGTGCTGTGTGAAATTTGGAGGCGAGAGCATGAGTGACCCATGCTAGTGGGAGAGTGGACAGCGAGCTTTTACGTAAGCAGCCAGTGTTTGTTGTGTGTGGCGTTTTTCACAAGGTGAGAAAACTCAATGCGAGCTATTGGACAGCAGGGTAAGAATAGATAAAAAGACTGGTTCTGTGTACTGGCGATTATGTGCTTTAACATCAGTTTTAAAGGTAGAAGTGTCGAAAACATATAAAGCTGGTTGCTTAGTTTCTCTGTTATAATTTTGAAATCCCGTTATAGCCCTCCTAATCTGCTGTATTACATTTTCTCATCCACTTTTAACCACCTCCATCTCCCTCATCTTTTTTGCCTATGTTCAGAAATGTTTGAATATGTTTAACTACAACACCATTTCTGAGATATCAATATCAACGAACTTTTCGAATTACCAAATTCAAGGTTATTTTTTTCCATAATTTCCTTTCAAACAAGTCGTTCTTTAAGCAGTGGCGTTTTCGAATCAGTTTGAAGACTAACAGTGCCCCCCCCCCACCCTTCAGGTTTAGTTTATTGGCCTGGTTTATCAATCGGATTAAAGTTTTAATTTGTATAAATGTTAACGACCTAGAAAACGTTTATAAAGAATATGAGCAGTTTGGATTAATTATCGCTACATTTGTGTCAAACAGGGCATTTTAATGTTTTTACACTGTAGACTGAAAATTTCACGCTGAAGTCAAGGTAAGGGAAAAAATGCTTTTTCATTTTTTTTATTTTCACCTATTTGGTCATGCAACTGCCATGGTGACATTATTTATAGCAAAGCCCTATATTTTTTTAAAATTTCAGGTAAATGATTTTTCGCTCCCAAGTGTAAATTATGCTACTCTCTGACGAAATCGGTCAAGTTACACCTTGAATAACTGTTGTTTTAGCAAACAGCACAATTGGTAACGTGCCCCCCCCCCCCCCCCAGTCCTCGTTCTTCAGCTAGACTCGTGAAAACTTGGGATTTGCCGTTCGATATGTTGTTTATTTTACTCAATCTTTTTTTATTCACATGAATGTTTTGTGTTTGTGTTTCTAACTGTTGACTAATCAAGAGCCGGGCGACACGTTTTTTTTGCTGTCGATTGGCAGTCAACGATTGTCACGCGTTGTCACATGTACAGGGTGCAAACTTTTGTGGTGTTATTTAACTCTGAAATCAAACTTTAAAAATAGTCCGCTATCTCAAAGTTTAACAATTAACGAAAATACGGTTTGAGTGCTCTTGAATGTCTTCGACAGATTTTGCTTTCAAAAGAGTGATTTGTGAGGTCATGCTTCTGAGTCACTCTAAAACAATTCACAGTAGAAGAGTGATTTGTGAGGTCTTGCTCTTGAGTCACTCTGAAACAGTTCACAGTGGAAGAGTGATTTATGAGTCATGCTTTTGAGTCACTCTAAAACAGTTCACGGTAGAAGAGTGATTTGTGAGGTCTTGCTCTTGAGTCACTCTGAAACAGTTCACAGTGGAAGAGTGATTTATGAGTCATGCTTTTGAGTCACTCTAAAACAGTTCACGGTAGAAGAGTGATTTGTTAGGCCTTGCTCTTGAGTCACTCTGAAACAGTTCACAGTGGAAGAGTGATTTGTGAGTCATGCTTTTGAGTCACTCTAAAACAGTTCACGGTAGAAGAATGATTTATGAGGTCTTGCTCTTGAGTCACTCTGAAATAGTTCACAGTAGAAGAGTTATTTGTGAGTTTGAGGTACTCTGATACATTTTACCGCTGATTTACAGTGACATTTAAAGCGAAAGTCCAGACATGGACTTTTTTATCCTGTTTTTTGGGGTGTTGGCTATCGAGTAAGTGGGCATATTTTTTTCTATCGCCATTTTACTATAACAGTAACGATCACAACATGGTGAAAGGCAGCCAAAAAGTCCTTGGGGTGTAGAATATGTCCTTTAAATGTGCTCAGCCTGTTTGAGTTCACACTTATCAAATTCACTGAAAATGGTCCGAAAACGAAACCGAAATAAAAAATGATAGTCATGGGACTTTCATTTGAGTTAATATTAACACTTACGTAATAATCAGACTAGCGCCAAAACCCGCATGTTTCCGGGCACATTGACGAGTCGTTGGTTACCAGATCAATCCCACCTATTAAACAGTGACAGGGACAGCAGTGTATAAATTTTAGCAAATCCACATTTGCCATTGAGCTTCCATGGAATTGAGACCGAGTGAAATTTACTACAGCCAAAAAAGTCTGAGAAGCACGTTCAGACATGGAACTACTGATCGTGTTCTTCAGACGTTTGAGGCCTTACTAAAGCGTGAGATAACAGTCTCGTCCATAGCAGCAGTAGAAGTCATGCAACATAACGAGGATGATGAATTGAAAGATAAATATTTTGCTGTTGACGGACACAGGCGACTTTATATCTTTAAGGTTAGTTTTTCACACAGGCACGGCTTTCTTAAAACATTCGCTGTTGTGATGTGGAATTGGCAGCTCCAGCCTCTTAATTTAGGTGGGAACGGGGGGATGGAGTTGAGCAAAGATTGACCTTTACACGCCTTTACTTTTTGGAAAACGTTTAATTCCCTCCTGCAAACTTCGTTTGCAACTGGATATAAGTTTGTAGTTTTTCTTCTCTTTTTTCTGTTTGTATGGTTTCCAGAAAACTTCTGCTATAGTTTTTGACAGAGGGACATGAAATTTGGCAGGCGTGTAGGGGGTGACGAGGTCTCGGTGAATCCGCAAAATTTTTTTGAACCCAAAGGTCAAGATCAAATTGAGGTCAAAGTTTTTTTTCATAACATGGTTTCCAGAAGACTCCTCCTAGAGTCTGAGTCAGCGGAGCTTTATATTTGCTACACTTATAGACAATCATCACTTATAGAAACCGCAAATATTTTTGACCTCAGATTCAGAGTGAAATATTTTTTGAAACGCCTATTAATCATGAAATTAGCCATAAACGTGCTCAAATCCAGGTTTCAACACATAAAACGTACTCAGTAGGGGTAAACTTTCATTCTGAATCTTGACCTTGGGGTAAAGGTCAAAGGTCACGTGGCTTCATGTGTCGTTAACGATAGTTCGACCTTTCTCGAAAATGGTTATAAATAGAGCGATTTTGAGCTCATTTTCGACCCTTTGGGCCTAAACACGTTGCATAAGAGGTACATCGGTGACCTTGACCTTCTGGGTCACGGTCAAGGTTAAAAACCGAAAGTTAGCTATAATAATAACAACACAAAGTTCATCACGAGAAATGCTTCATTTATGTGTAGCACAAAATGAAAAGAAAGATTCTGCATATAGGGACCAGTCATTATTTCATCCACAGATATTAGCTTCTGAAGTTTATCTATAAGAAAAGAATTATATTTTGATATCAAAATATAATTGTAATGTATGTGGGTTCAAGATTAAATAAAAGAAACGCATCCGTTTGTCACTAAATTCTATTACCGACTAGTGAGGTGTGATCAAGTCTGGAAAGGGAAGGATGGGGGCCGTCTCAATACATTACAGTTCTCCCCAGGAAATAATTAAAATTAATTAAGTATTAACAAATTAATTTTCATTTTATCAAACTATTGTTTTTGTGTTAACAGTTAATGCAGTTGTAGCATCGGTGTGATCCTGATGCCAGCTGTTTCTTTAGAGGTCACTGTAAACATTGTAAAATGCACGCGTGTAGATAACAAGTGCATCGCACAAAACCATTAGCTGCGTGCCATTTTTTTCTTAGGAACCTTTCGCAGATGATTTTGTTTCAAGTTAATAAACGGGGGGAGGGCTAGCAC
The DNA here is from genome assembly GCA_949752745.1 of Protula sp. h YS-2021. Lineage (NCBI taxonomy): Eukaryota > Metazoa > Annelida > Polychaeta > Sabellida > Serpulidae > Protula > Protula sp. h YS-2021. The sequence goes on along the minus strand of OX457026.1, from coordinate 42,579,194 downwards.
CTTAACAATATTCACTATATGTATTGCATTCTCTTGTTCGTCACCCTTTTCTAGTTGTATAACTATGTGATTATATGAAACATTTAAAACTCGACTGTCATTTGTAAACATTTGTCACTTCTTACTCCCACTTGCAAACATACTTTGCAAATGGGTATGCTTTGCAAAGAATTCTGGCCGTTTATTCCTTCCTTTTTTTTTTGTTTTTTGTTTTTTTTTTGTTTTTTTTTTTTCGTCACGGAGGTTTCCAGAAAACTCCTCCTACGCTATTTGACGTAGGACGATGAAACTTGGCACAGAGATAGAGGGTGATGAGATGTCGTGAAATCCGCATTTTTTTTACCTTGACCTTGAAGGTCAGGGTCAAATTGAGGTCAAAGTTTTTTTACCTCAAAGTGGTTTCCAGAAAACTCGAGGATAGAAATCGAGGATAATGAGTTGTCGTGAAATCCGCAAAATTTTTTGACCTTGGCCTTCAAGGTCAAGGTCAAATTGAGGTCAAAATATTTTTTCAAAAACCTATTCAATCACGAAAAATTGATGGAAATAGCGCGCAAATTCTTGTTTCAACACGTGTACGGTGTCAGTAGGCAGTAACATCATGCATGGAATCTCGACATTCAGTGTCAAGGTCAAAGTCATGTGACTTTTGTATACTGAAATCCGCTAGAGAAAAATTGTCCATTATCTCGAAAACGGTCAGCGATAGAGCGATTTTGAGCTTATTTTCGACCCTCTGGGCCTAAAAGACGTTATATAAGAGGTACCTCGGTGATCTTGACCTCTTCCGTCATGGTCAAGGTCAAAAACCGAAAGTTGTCCATTATCTCAAAAACGGTTAGAAAACGGAATATGATTATTTGAGATTACATTATATTTACTTCGATGTCCTTGTTCATGATAATAATTCGGAAGCTGGCAATTGGAAAGACTGAAAAATGTGTCTTTGACCAGATAGATTGTACCATTGCAAGTGGGTGTCATTTCGCTACGTGTAGCGAAATTCGGTCTAGTTAAGTGATTGCCACGGGATGCTTTCTCCGTATAACTGGGTTGCTGGTTTTATTCTTGTCGATCTTCTTGGTTCAGTTGTTGTTGTTATTCTTGGAGAGCTGATAATCTGCTGATTGCTTTTTGGAGAGGGTGGCAAATTTGGCATTATACTGGTTTTGGAATCTGGCTCTTGGGTTTCGGTTATACTGTCACCTGGTGTTTCCGTTATCATGTTTTGACTGGTACTCTGCATTTGGTCTGCATGGCGTCTTAATATCAGGCCACTGTCGGTTTGTGTTTTATAATTTAGTAGCCCGTCTCTCCTTACGACCGTGGCTGCCTGCCATTGGGCATTTCTGTTGCTTGAAAAGTCTTTAATTAAAACGCGCTGTCCCTCTTCCAATTGGCGCAGTGGTTTTTCGGTGATTGGTTGTTCATCTTATCGACTTGTTCTTTCAGCGACGGTTGGGTTGAGTAAGTCAAATCGCGTTCTCAGTCTGCGATTAAACATAAGAAAACCCGGGGTTTCCCCAGTGGTTGTATGTGGCGTGTTTCTGTACGTGAACAGAAATTTATTCATTTTCTCGCCGAGAGAGAAATTAATGTCTGTGATGACACATTTATACGGCAATACTGAACTATTAACAACGCCAAATTCAGATGACAAATAAATATGGCAATAGTTAAATCGGAGTTAAAGACTTGGTCTGATTTAAATACTAAGCACTTTATTACGCAATGCGACGTTGAAAGGACATTAAAATTAATCACAGCAATTGATTACACTAATGCCAATTATTAAACGCCAACCACTGACGTCTAACTTCGTAACGTCGTAACGCTGAACGCCGAAACGCTTATTGAAACGCCGTTATAACGCCGATTGACTGAAATACATACGTATTTGCCACTTATTTAAAATAGTAATTTTCTAAATTTTAAAACACTAGACTAATTAATTCTCCAATATTGATGAATCACAAATCTAATTAATTCTATCAATATTTGATTAAACACTTATCACTGCTAAACTATTCAATTATAAACTTTATTAAATTCTTTGATTACAAATATTCTCATTATAAAATGAAACATTCTCTCTTTGGAATACCATATTATCAATACAATACCATGAATTTGCTTACCGTAATTTATGCCCTTTAAAAGCCTATTATTCCAATTTAACCGTCACGTTTACGGCCCAATACCCTCTTTCAGGTATAGCCTGGTCTTAACCTTAACTGGCACAGAACCCTCTTTCAGGTACAGCCGGGTTAAAGACAATTGAATCTCAATTTTAGACTGATTAAAATGGAACAATTGGGCATTATTTATACGGATCAGCACGAACACAAAGTGATGTCATTCGCCTACATAAAAATTACGAATCGATTTCTGGAATCGGAAATAGGAAATCGGAAGCTAATCATTGCAGAATCAGTAATTTTCAGGATTCAAAAACTCATTGATAATTCGCCTACAAACTATAGTTTATAAGACATTCCAATAATAAAAGGATGCAGAATCACATTTTTCGCCTAACCAGATGTAGCCTTTGACCTTGCACCACTTACTCACAGCTACGTTAGGAAGTAAACAAGGACAGCACAGTCACATTTCTTAGAAAAACATTGTTTTATTTTTTTTAATTATCTGACCGTTACATTCCGGCTCCCTTTTACATTGTTAAATAAACAATTAAAACACTAAACTATTAACAAAAGGTTAAATAATTGATACAAAACATAACTTGTCAAACACACATATAGTTATTTTAAGCATCATTACAATCTCCTTCTAGTATCAAACACATTTTGTGTACAGGTCGGTCGAGTACATTGCATTGAGTTTTGACCCGCGCACTCCTAACAAATCCAAATCTATCTGGGTACGTTTCTATAACCCTTCCTAGACGCCATGAATTTCTTGGACTATTGTCCACCAACAACACCAAATCACCGACTTGAACGTTTCGTTTTGGTCGTTCCCATTTTTGTCTGTCCTGCAGCATTGTGACATATTCCTCAACAAATCTTTGCCAAAACATCTGTGCAACGTACTGCACCTGTTTCCATTTCCTACGACAATATTTATCATCTTTGTCAAATATACCAGGAGGACATTTTGACCCTGATCGTAACAAAAGCAGGTGATTCGGAGTCAAATGGGTCAAGTCATTAGCATCAGTTGACAATTGTGTTAAGGGTCGATTGTTTAGGATATTTTCTATTTCGCAAGCTAATGTTCTGAGACCCTCTTCATCAAATTTGAAGGTTTGTTCTCTGGTCAACCCATACATGACTTGCCTAACTGACTTTATTAATCTTTCCCATACCCCAGCGAAGTGAGAGGCAGATGGTGTATTAAATTGCCAATTTATCCCCTTTTCTAGACAAAACTGATACACTTTTTCCTTGTCTAACTTAGCGAATTCTTCTTTGAGCTCGTGTTGAGCTCCTACAAAATTTGTTCCGTTGTCCGATTTCATTACCTCTACTGGACCTCGTCTTGATATGAACCGTCTTAATGCATTTATACACGAATCTGTGTCTATTGAAGCAGCTGCTTCTAAATGAACTGCTCTACTGACTAAACAAGTAAACACTACTATCCAGCGTTTAACCCTTGATCTTTTGACTTTAATCTCTATCGGACCCATATAATCTACCCCACACCGGGAAAATACTGGAACGTGTGCAGTCACCCTTTTAATTGGGTAATCCGCCATCTTTTGGTTTAGAGGCCTTGCTCTATATTTTCTACAGACTACGCATTTTGATACGCATCTTTTTTGCCAATGCATTTACCCCAAGAATCCAATATCTCTGTCTCAAATATGAGACTATTGTGTTTTTGCCCAAGTGACCTACCTGTTGGTGTGCGTATCTAGTTCTGAAAGATGCGACCTTCGTGGGAGGAGTATGGGGTGTTTAACGTCATGCTCAAGATTAGGTCGTGACAACCTTCTGCCCACTCGCAATATTCCATTTTCAAAGATGGGGTCTAATTTTGACATCTGGCTAGACCTCTTCACCGAGAGTCCATTTTCTACTGCTTTTATCTCTTCTCCAAAATAACATTCTTGAACGTATCGAAAAATGAATATTTCTGCGTTTTGCAAGTCATTACTACTCAAACCGTGCTCGGTTTTGGCCTTTGTTTGTTTGAGTACTTGAGCCGATTGATCGACTTTTGATTGGTCGACAGAATTAGCCACCATACTTTTGTGCGTTGCCACCCAATACTTTTTGTTGAATATAAATTTCAACACTCGAGAGAAAACCCTTACTAGTTTTCTCCAGTCCGAAAACTTTCCAAATAGTTTCTGTTCCGTTTCATGTTTTGATTCCATACTTACATATGCACTTACCTTGATCTCTGGGTCATCTTCTAGGTCTCCGTCGTAAGTTTCCTCTGGCCATTCTTTTTCGTACAAAAACTCTGGTCCTTTGAACCATTGCTGAGCCAGGTTATCATGTTTTGTGGATAAACCCCTCGAAGCAATACCCGCTGGGTTTGTTTTTGTGTTTATATAGTGCCAGTCAGATACCTTTGACCCTTCCCTGATAACACTGATCCGGTTTGCTACAAAGGTGTGGAACCGGGTCCTTTCATTCGCTATGTATTTTAAAACGGACATGCTATCTGTCCAGAAATACTCTTGATCTATAAGGATGTCTAACTCATCATGTATGAGCTTTGCCAACCGTACCCCCGGTGTGCAAGCGATTAGCTCCAATCGAACGATTGACTGTTTCTTTAATTGAGCTACCCGAGATTTTGCCATCACTAAAGAGCACTTGATATTATTTCCAGTAATTACCCGTAAGTACGTTACCACTGCATAGGCCTTTTCTGATGCATCACAGAAAGTGTGCGGATCAAATTTTGCCTTTTGTTGTGTTTCACTTTTGAAACACCTTTCTATTCTGAAGTTTTCCACACCTTTAATTTCTAAAAGCCATTTTTTGCCAAACAGCCAAATCTGCTTCTGATAATTTTGCATCCCAGCCAAACCCCTTCTTGCACAATTCTTGAAGTAGCACCTTGGCAGGAAGTATGAATGGACATGCCAAACCTAGTGGATAATAAATTGAGCTGGTAACTGATAAGATGTCTCGCCTTGTTCTTGGTTTGTCTTGAATTTCAATTTTGAAACAGAAACTGTCTGTTTCAACACGCCAAAACACCCCAACGTACGCTCGATTGGCAAAATATCGGTCTTTGGATCCAAATCTTTAACTGTTTTTGCCTTTTCGCTTTCAGGTATCAAATCCAGCCCTCTTCTGCTGTTTGAAACCCATTTTGTAAGGCGAAAGCCTCCTAGACTGCATAACTTCGTTAAATTTTTAAACAAATTTGCGGCCTTGTCGTCGTTTTCTACTGATTTGATACAATCGTCGACATAGAAATTACGTCGCAACGTTTGTATTGTATTAGAATTAAATTCCTTCTCATTGTCTTTCGTCGTTGCTTGAAGTGCATACGACGAGCAGCTTGGTGAGCTTGTTGCACCAAATAGATGCACGCACATTCTGTAAACCTCTGGGTTCTTGTCGAGGTCACCGTTTGGCCACCACAAGAAACGTAAACAATCTCGATCGTCTTTCGAGACGGGTACCCGATGAAACATTGATTCAATATCAGCCATGATAGCTACTGGGTGTTCTCGAAACCTAAGTAAAACGCCTGTTAGGTTATTTTTAAGGTTTGGTCCTTGTAATAAATTGTCATTTAACGACCTTCCATTGAATTTTGCTGCACAATCAAAAACAACTCTAATTTTGTCTGGCTTTTTGGGGTGGAATACGCCAAAGTGGGGAATGTAAAACAATTTCCCGTCAGTCCTGTTTATTTCGTTTTCTGGTACCTTCTCAGCATACCTCTTTTCTAGTACATCTGCCATGAACTGCTTGTACTTAATGGCAAACGCTTTATTGTTTCGCATCTTTTGTTTAAGATGCCCTAACCTGACTTGTGCCTGCGTGAAGTTGTTTGGGTTTTGAATGGGAGACCTATTTCGTAAAATTCTCCGTCTCTTTTTAAGGAGGTACTCACCTTGTTTAAGAAGACTTTGTCTTCTTGTGAATTCTCTTTCTTATCATTGATAGTTTTCTCTGGACAATCAATGTTGACCGAATCTTGATACAGTTTCTCAAGTCTTTCGAGTTCACCTACCTCTTTTGCCTCAATGACTGCGACTCTGTTGACGGAATACTTACCTTCAGTTGTTTTTCGGATGACGGTATATGCCATCCATCCTATCTGAGTCCTGATAGCTAGTGGACTTCCCTTTGGGTCCCTCCTAGTTTCTAATGGAAATATAATGTCAGGAATGTTGTTGCCTAATAGCAACCCGATGTCTGCGTTTATTTCTGGAAGGTTCACTCCCTTCATATGAGACCAATCCCTGATATCGTTATTTCTGGGAATGTTACCGGCATTCTGTCTTTGGTCAGGACATTTGGAAGTTCCAATTTGTTATTGCCTTGTATATCGGCAATTTCTATTCCGCTGATAACTTACCATGTACCATGTCATATTCTTTGCCCATGGTGTCCAAAGTTACCTTTCTTTTCCTTCCAGTAGCATCCAGTTGTTTAGCCAGATTTGAATCTATAAAACCAACACTGCTGCCACTGTCTAGGAAAGCATAAGTCTTGAGAGACTTAGGCTTTCCTTTCAAGGCTATTTGAACGGAAATAATAGCCAGAGTACAGAATTCATTTTCTCCGGCTCCCGTATTACCACAAGACACTGGTGATCCGTGTGTATCACCAGATGTAGTGGTTGTCTGTTTGTTTTCTGTGTTTTGATCGCTCGAGGCAACTGTACTGTTTTGTTGTTCTTCATGCATGCTAGTCGCATGCTTAACGTTACACTTCTTGCAAGCTAAAGTTGACTTGCATTTCTTTGCTATGTGCCCTTGTTTCAAACATACAAAACAACCTTTGTTTTCTCTTATAAACCTTTTCTTTTCAGTCATTTCTAATTTTGCAAACTGAAGACAACCGGCTAAAGCATGATTGTCCTTCTTACAATACAAACACACTTTTGTGGTGCTTCTGTTTTCTCCTCTCTCACTTGTAGCAAAACTGCTGCCTTTCTTTTTCTTTTGTTTTTCTTTTTTAATGCCAATGCACTGAAAGGCCTGTTGTCCAAAAATTGGGTCAATGGCCTTTTTGCCTCGTGCTCGACAAACTTAGTCAAGTCTTGGAAGGTTAATTTGTTTTCCTTTTCTCGAATTTTGTCAGCGTAAGAACGCCAACTATGGTGCAAATAGAACAGCAGTTTTGCTATCAAGCGTTTCATATTTTCTGGGTATTCGAGAATTTTCACCTCATCGTTGTCTTGGATCGCACTATTAATTTCAGTTAGAAATAGAGCTTACCTATCTAACTCTTTGCTATCGTTAGATTTTAGTTGAGGCCACTCTAACGCACGGCTAATGTACGTTTGAGCTATCAACTCTTTGTTTCCATAATGTTTTTCTAGTTTTTGCATAGCACTTTCAAATGCCAAATTGTCACTGAGGTGGGTAAAACCGGCCACGATTTGATTTGCCTCACCGGTAGTATATTGCTCGAGTAACGCGATTTTCTCTGCGTCTGATTCACAAAATGGCAGAGCATTCAATTTAAATAGCCGCATAAATTTAACAAATTTTAAAGGGTTACCATCGAACTTTTCGAAATCAAAAGTCGGCTTTCTCAAATGCCTGACGATTGACTCTAAAACTACAGAATTTTGAGATACTGATCGGTCAGGTGAAAATTCTCTGTTTCCTGTTTTACCATCAAAGTTACAACTTTCCCTTTGAACTACCGAATTACATCTACTGCGAGACCAGTCGTCTGAAAGTGCAAGATTACCTCTACTAGCTGACCGATTCCTGACCTGAGATGCCGTAGCAGAACCCAAAAGTTCTTCCTCCAGTTCCAGCTCCCTCTTTCTCTGCTTGAGTTCGAAGATCTTTCTTTTTTCTTCGAGTTCAAACTCTTCTCTCTCTATCTGTAGTTTTTCTTGAAGTATTCTCCTCCTTTTCTGGGACTTTTCGCCTTTGTCTTGCTCTTCTGGCGTGGGATCCCCTTCTTCGGTTCTCCACTGTACCAGGAAGCTGCTGGCACAGTTTTAAATTGATGCCAAATACTGGCGTCTGGACTCGTAGTCCTTTAAAAAGGACTCTCTTTGCTCTCCTTTCAGCAGTTCCAGTATTTCACTGGCCTTTGACATGTATCTGTCTAAGGAGGCAATGAATTGCGCGTGCATGTATTGAACACGCCTGGGGGGAAGGCACTTTTCATCTCTTCATCGAGCTGTTTAGCCTTTCGCTCGGCTTCTTGGAAGAACATCTGTTCTGTATCCATTTGATAAGCCACACCTCTCTCTGACAGCTGCCTTTCAACAGTGCTGCGTGTCGTCATCTTTCCCCCCTCTTCCGTTAACCATGACAATTTAATGCCTTCTAAATCGCTTTGCGTAATTAAAACCTTTTTAAACTACGCTCAAATGACGTTTATTTCTTAAACGCCGTCTTTATCGCAATTCTTTAATTACGATCGTTTTTTTTAGACTACGTCAATAAGAAATTGACCAAATTGACTATTTTAAATTACGTCAATAACAAATGTGATGACACATTTATACGCCAATACTGAACTACGTTAACAACGCCAAATTCAGATGACAAATAAATATGCCAATAGTTAAATCGGAATTAAAGACTTTGTCTGATTTAAATACTAAGCACTTTATTACGCAATGCGACGTTGAAAGGACATTAAAATTAATCACAGCAATTGATTACACTAATGCCAATTATTAAACGCCAACCACGTCTAACTTCGTAACGTCGTAACGCTGAACGCCGAAATGCTTATTGAAACGCCTTTATAACGCCGATTGACTGAAATACATACGTATTTGCCACTTATTTAAAATAGTAATTTTCTAAATTTTAAAACACTAGACTAATTAATTCTCCAATATTGATGAATCACAAATCTAATTAATTCTATCAATATTTGATTAAACACTTATCACTGCTAAACTATTCAATTATAAACTTTATTAAATTCTTTGATTACAAATATTCTCATTATAAAATGAAACATTCTCTCTTTGGAATACCATATTATCAATACAATACCATGAATTTGCTTACCGTAATTTATGCCCTTTAAAAGCCTATTATTCCAATTTAACCGTCACGTTTACGGCCCAATACCCTCTTTCAGGTATAGCCTGGTCTTAACCTTAACTGGCACAGAACCCTCTTTCAGGTACAGCCGGGTTAAAGACAATTGAATCTCAATTTTAGACTGATTAAAATGGAACAATTGGGCATTATTTATACGAATCAGCACGGACACAAAGTGATGTCATTCGCCTACATAAAAATTACGAATCGATTTCTGGAATCGTAAATAGGAAATCGGAAGCTAATCATTGCAGAATCAGTAATTTTCAGGATTCAAAAACTCATTGATAATTCGCCTACAAACTATAGTTTATAAGACATTCCAATAATAAAAGGATGCAGAATCATATTTTTCGCCTAACCAGATGTAGCCTTTGACCTTGCATCACTTACTCACAGCTACGTTAGGAAGTAAACAAGGACGGCACAGTCACATTTCTTAGAAAAACATTGTTTCATTTTTTTTTAATTATTTGACCGTTACACTGTCTTTCATTGCACGCATTTTCTTCTTGAATTCTTGAATGAGGCGTTCCGCTTGGCCGTTCTGTTTTGCTAGGTACGCAGCACCTGTAATGTGTGCTCTATACCGTTCATTTTGCAGAATGTCGCAAATTCTGCTGATTTGAAGCATGTGGCATTGTCGCTGACCAACAGTCGTAGTATTCCTTAAATTGCAAAAACACTTCTCAGTACTGACGTGACGCATTTCGTTGATGTGGTTATTTCGATTATGGGCCACTTTGAGAATGCGTCAACGATTACGAGAAACATTTTCCCCATGAATGGACCTGCGAAATCGAGGTGTACTCTATCGAATGGGCGATCAGGGTACTTCCACGAGCACCCGAGCAGAGTTTGCTTTCCGGTGGCGATTTCATGTGTTGTCCATACGCTGTGCATTCGCGGCATATTTGTTCCAGCTTGCTGTCTAGGCCTGGAAACCACAAATATGATCTTGCTATGGCCTTCATTTTCACAACACCTTGATGACCGTCGTGGAGTTCGTGCAATGTCTTGTCACGGAGCTTTGCTGGAAGCACAACTCTTGATCCCCAAAATAGTACTCCTTATTGCACAGACATCTCATCACGATGTAGATAATATGGCTTAAATAGGCCATCTTTTTCTGACCAGCTTCCGGTCTGTAGTGACTGGTAAACCTTGCTGAGAACAGGGTCTTTGCGCGTGTAGAATTTAATATCGCCGCTATTTAACGGGATAGCGTCGAGCTGTCGTAGCTCAAATATATCGGCTCCGTCAACCTGGTTGTCGTTTGCGCTGTTGTGTGGTAAGGGTAACCATGAGAGGCTGTCACAGCTCATGTGGTCACGTGCCGATCTGTGCGCTATTGTGTAATGCATCCCCGTATTCCTTTTTCTTTATGGAATATCACCGACAACGGCTTGTTGTCGACCACTAGGTAGAAATGTCGACCGTAGAGGTAATGATACAGCTTCTTTATCCCCCATACAATTGCCAGGACCTTTGTGGATGTGACTGTAGTTGCGCTCGGCTTGCTTTAGTGTGCTTGAGAGAAATACAACGGGTCTTTCTGTGTTATCCGGCATTTTGTGGGGCATCGCTACACCGATTCCGTTCGGTCCTGCATCACACTGCACGTATACTGGTAACTTAGGATTGTAGTGTGTTAACACACGGTCAGACGCTATAGTACGTTTTACCTTTACGAAAGATGCTTCATGTTCTTTTTCCCATACAAAGCGAGTGTTTTTCTCAGTCATTGCGTAGAGAGGTGCCAATATCTTTGAGATATTTGGTAGAAAGCGATGATAATAGTTGATCAGACCGAGAAAACTTCTCACCTGCTTCATGGTAGTTGGGGTGGGAGCTTCGAGTATTGCTCGCGTTTTCTTTGTGTCCTGCTGCAAGCCTTCTGATGTGATTCTGCGTCCGCAGAAATCAATTGCCGGCTTGAAGAATTCACACTTCTTCGTTAAAGCGTTTGCTTTAATCCCGTATTTTTCTAGCCGAGAAATCACGGTTTCTAGACGCCTAAGATGCTCGTCGTCGCTGGGACCTGTTACGACAATGCCGTCAATAATGCACTTCACACCTGGGATTCCTTCTAGAACTGTATCCACCGCCCTTTGCCACTTAGCTGCCGAGTCTGTAACTCCGTAAGGTAGACGATTGTATGTGCATAGTACCTTGTGAGTGGCGATAGTGAGGTATTTCCTGTACTCCGCATCTACTTCCATATTAAGGTAGGCTTGTCGGACATCTAGTTTTGAGAATTTCTGCCCACCTGCAAAGGATGCAAAAATATCCTGAATAAGAGGAAGTGGAAACTGCTCAGGTACGAGCTGTGGATTCAGTGTTTGTTTGTAATCGGCGCATATCCTGATGTCACCGGACTTCTTCACTACAGTGACTATTGGACTGGCGTAATCCGAATGTTCCACAATCGTGAGAGCACTGCCCGTGTCGATCTCCATCGGGATGGGTTGTCCCTGTACTTTCGGATAGATCATCAATTTATCTGCTTTCGCCGGCGCCGATATTCCATTCACGTGGAAATAGTGCACATCGTCGAGACATTCCTCATCTAAATTTTTGTCCAGCTGATGGACTTTCTCTGACCGTTTACCAGAGCGGGGTCTAGTTTTTGGTCTCGCGCCTGTCTGTGTGGGTTGCTCTCGTTTTCGTTTGCTCAATATGCCCGATTTTGCCGCAGTGACGACACTCAGTGTTGATGAATCGGCAAGAGCGTTGATCGTGGTCTCCGTTGCAGCGGATGCAATGCTTTGGATGCTTCTGTTTCTTCTCCGGAACCCTAGTGTGAGTCGGTCGTTTGGGGTTCTTCTGTACATAATGTACGTCATCACTCCCGTTGGGATTAATCTTCTCCGTTTCAGAACATGCCTGCTCGTATGACGTCGCTATTTTTACTGCAGTTGTAAAGTCTAAATCGTCTTTAGATAATAGTTGTTTTTGCACATGCGCATTGTTCACACCAACGATAAATTGATCACGCAAATTCTCGGAAAGTGCAGCGCCTTCATACCCACAGTGGATTGTTAGTTGTTTTAACGCAGCATCGTAGTCTAAAACTGATTCACCGTCATTTTGCATACGCTTGTGAAAACGATATCTTTCAGCAGTCACGAGGTTTTGGCAAAAAATGATTTTTGAGGCCTGTAACTAGTTCATCAAATGTTTTCTTGTGCGGTGCTTCTCGTGAAATGAGAGTTTTGAGCAGTTTATAAGTTTTACCTCCGAGTAGGGTGAGAAGAGCTGATGTTTACTTTCCGTTGGGTATCTCATTCACAGCGAAAAATTGCGTCAGACGTTCACAGTAACTATCCCAATCGTCGTTTTGTGTCGTGTAATTAGCGTACTCGTCTTATCCAGTAATCATCCTCGCCATTTGTAATGTATGTGGGTTCAACATTTAATAAAAGAAACACATCCTTTTATCACTAAATTCTATTACCGACTAAAGTGAGGTGTGAGCAAGTCTGGAAAAGTAAGGATGGGGGCCGTCTCAATACATTACAATAATTTTTTAGATCAATAAATCATTTTCAGATTTCAAAACATAAATAAAAATGTACATTCTGAATTGATGATGTCTAAGACAATTTGCTGATATCAATAAGCAGAAAATAAATTATTTGACTCAAAATTATGGAATGCCATTTTAACATTAAAGACTGTTTTTCATCAAAATATAATTAAAGATATCAATAAATCAATGTAGATAGCATTAATTTATATTTTGCTGTCAAGAATTGTATTTTAGATGGCAAAAATTAATTTTTGATATCAAAAAAGGATCAAAAAGGAGGCACACATCTATAAAAGATTTAAGAAGTTGTAAATTAAATTTTGGAGATGAAAAATTTAATTATTAATGTCAGTAATAACAACTCATTTTTTTAGCTCAGGAATTGCTTCTTTCTTGTACAGTAAAAATATAAAAGGAAGATTCTCTATACAGAATTCAGTAATTATTTCATTCAAAAATGTTTGCTTCTGAATTTATGCATAAAAATAATATTTTGATATAAAAAATTAATTTTTAGATCAAAGAATCATTTGCAGATTAGAAAATATAAATAGAAAGTCACATTCTGAAATAATGCTATCTAAAATACATTCTTTATATCAATAGAAAGAAAATAAATTAGTGAGCTCAAAATTGAGGTTTTGCTCTCAAATATTTCCTTTTTGCTATCAAGAATTGAGTTTTGATCTCTAAAAATCAATTTTAGAGATCATAAAGAATCTCTAAAAATCAATTTAAAGATCATGAAGAAGATAACGATATCAAGAATTTAGAGATATCAAAAATATAATTACAGATAACAAAAATTAATTCTTGATATCAATCATTTAATTTTTGGGATCGATAATTAATTCTTTATATTAAAAGATCAATTTTAGAGATCAAAATTAATTCTTGATATCAATAGTTGCCTAATAAATGCTAAATTGGTATTCCATACAAAATGGAGATTTTTGTTATCAAGAATTCAATTTTTAATCTTTAAAAGTCATTTTTAGATATCTTTAAATTATTTTTGACATCAGTTAATATTTTTTATATCTTTAAGTATTTATTGATAACAAAATTTATTTTTTGAGTAAAAAATATATTTAGAGGTATCAAAAATAGTTTTTTAGATCTAAAATTTATCTAGAGATATCAAAAATATATTTGCAAAAATGATTTCTAGATGTCAATAATTAATAAGTAAGAGTGAAAATGGCTGTCCATATTTTTTCACACTCCAGGCACTTGAAAATGTTATGGTTTATGTGTATCTCTTTGAAGCTATAGAAAATTATAGTATTCGTTTCTCTTTTCACACTGCAGGCACTTGAAAATGCAGGAAAACTTCACAGGATTAAAGTGATCTTCTTGGGCCGCGGCAATGTGAAGAATACCTCAAAATTCACGACAACTAATAATGGTGAAAGCATTGAATGTTGGAATGACAAGGACCTTGAATCAGACATGAAGGGAATTTTGAGCAAATATCCCTTCGGCAGCGTTCTCTTGGACTGAGGTTATGATCACTTGGACGGTTATGATCACTTGGACTAAGGTTATGATTACTTGGACTTAGGTTATGATTACTGTGTATCTCTAACATTACAGCAAATTAGAGCAAAACGGATGCTTTTTTTATTTCATGAGACTATGATTTATGTAGATATGTAGATCGGTACATATTTTAATTCATTTTTTTCTTGAAATGTTCTTATTCAAGATATTAGGATATTCTGTTTATTAGTTTAACTCGAAAATGTATGCAAAATTTCACAACTTGCACCTGTGGTACATCTGCTTGAAATTGGGCGTTTGCATCCGTTCGATGGGAGAATAATTGTAAAGAGTGGGTGGCATCTGCATCTGGATGCCAGTGTGAATGGGAAGCGACAAAGTCGGGGAGCCATACCCTTTCATGTCGGGGCGCAGGTATATTAAATCCCTTGTTAAAGTAAAGAAATAGGTGCATTGTACTTTTATGGATATTCCAGGAATACCGTTTTCTTGAAAGTCTTGAATAATGTCAAAGATATTACCAAACATAGCAATACAACTCAGGCGTTTATTTTTCCAAACGTTATAGTCAGTTACAGCAGGTAAAGACCTGATAATGCACCACATCCGCCATTGACCCCTGAATGATAGCTGTCGGTAGTGGTGGTATTCGAATACCAAAACAGGGTTCGAATATTTGGGAGCAATATTCGAATATTATTGGAATATTTTTCGAAATTGTTGACATTTTTTGCATTTACATCCACATTATTACTTCTACCCCAAAAATGTTATCAGTGATGTGTGGTGGTGTATTATTGTGTAATATGAGGCTGTATTATCATAAATTATTCAGAAAACAAACAAACATGCCGTGAACATCAAACTTTTATTTCGTTAATTAAGAGATCTAAAAATACTTATTTCAAGTATATTCAAGCAAAATCAAAGTTTTAAAATAACGTCAACAGAAACAAGAGCATCGGAACGCCCTACGCAAAATACGTTAAATTTCGACCTCAGCTTTGGCTAAATGAATGAAAAGTCGGACAAACTGAGTACAAACTTGCCACTTTACTATTTACTGTTTGAGTTTTCATTGCTGAATTTTGATTAGAACTAGCAGCCCTTTTATGACACAGTTATGATTTTTAATACGATTTAATCAAAGAGTGAAAGACGGGAAACATTTGATACATGAGATTATGAAAGGCGGGAGATGTTTCCTATGATATGCATAGTTTTTCACGATGACAGGGATGACTGCAACTGATGAATACTCCGGCGTTATTGAGCCCAACTGCAATTTTTGCCACCTTCGACTGCATTTCTTATGATCAGCATTGTTTTTGATAATGACAGAGATGACTGAAAGGAGTCTGAATGTCACAAATATTACAATACCCATTTAACACACCATTTTACGGTTTATGACGCGGATACAAATATCACTCGCCATGCACTTCATGTGTTATGGTGATAATGGGTCATTTTATACACCAAAAATTGCACTTCAACACTCTTCAAACTTGATTCTTAAATATTGTAAAAATTGCAATTAAAATAATGTCGTTCACGTGGTCGCGTACACTGGTAAAGATTACAATTAATTCCCATCACTCTCAACCAAAATAACCGAATTTAATGAACGATGTTCAATTGATTTTACTCACTAGTGTTATACTGCAAATGCAATTAATTGTTCACAACAACAATTGCTATTCTTTTCAATCAAAGGTAGCACTCAAGCTCCCTTGATGTGCAGTCTAACCTTTGATCTAACAATCACAGAGCACATAGAGGTGTCAAAAGAACTGTTATTGTTTTGAACAAAACATCTTTCATCTTAAAACCACACAGAGTACATCAGTAAATTATAATTTCTTTTATAAATTGCGTCTAAATAATTCTGTTATTGTCATGAGCAAGAGTTGCTTGGTTGCATTAAAACCCGTGAATTCCAAATTGGTGATGGTAACATTACGAAATTTTTTTCACAATTAAAATAGTGTGAAAAATATTTAATGTTTGGTGCCGACTTCGAAAGGTACTACCAACGTGCCCATAGAAAGCGGCGCTGACTTGTCCAAAAACTACCGACAATGTTTCGTGCCGACTCGGGTGCCTACTTGTCCATACCCCTGGTAAAAAGTTTTTCTGTGTATTAATCTCATACTATCATTCACAGTTAGAAGTGGTTTGTCTTCCTAACAAATGCATAATCGACAATGGACAAAGCTGTGACAGTTCTTCCATAAATGACACTAGAACTCATATATTTAGAGAAAAGTTTCGATAAAAATGTTTTTGGCCGAGTTGGTAATTTGGGTCGAGTTGTCTTTCACGAACGGGCCCTGTTGGCCAAAAGTTGGCCCGAGTCGTCTTTCTCGATGGGCCCAGTTGTCCAGAGACCCATATGAGGAGTAAATCTGAATAGGATTTAAAATGTGTGTGCTTACCCGTTCGTCGGAGTTGTGCATACAAGACTTAGATCATATAGCCTTTATAATCGAAAAATATGCTAAGTTTCGACTTAAATTTTGGCTAAATAAATGAAAAGTCGGACAAACTGAATACGAGATGCACAACTACAATATATGAGGAGTAAATCTGCATAGGACTCTTACCCGTTCGGAGGATTTGTGCATACAGAACCACTATTCAAAAGTGTGACGAACGGATGGACTAACCAAATCCTACATCCCCTTTGCCAACAAAGTGGATAATAAGGTGTATCACTATAACCATGTAATGCCGAGAAACAAAACCAATTCCTTCCTAGTTTCTGTACAACTGAAAATCTCCGAATTCTTATTAAGAAAAATAAGGATGTTAATATTTTCCAGTAACAGCTGAGACCTTTTCTTTGTAACGAAGTTGCCTGCAAGGCTAAAAATTCTCTCTTCTTATGAAAAATAATTTTAAAATTATACAAAAATCTAAAATATTCGAATATCAAAAGAAAGGGTTCGAGCCCTACTCAAACGAACGAATGTTCGAATATTCGAATAATGGTTCCACCACTAGCTGTCGGTGAGTAATGCACCATAACGCGGATGAAAGGCACTAAGAATCATATTTCATCGCACCCCGAGAAAATGGCACAAGAATAAGTTTACGTAATGATGTTATATGACTTCCTTAATTTCCTATGCGAACTTAAAGTTTAACACACACCGTTCGGTTTACCCGAGAAATAACTACACTAAGTTTGGGGTTGACCCAACTACCCGTTATGGCAAAAATTTGGCTTAACAACAGATGACTATTTTGCGTAATTACGTTATTTTAGGTCATCGCTTGTTCCATTCGCAACAAACCTTACCAAATTCCAAGAAGCTCTGGTTGTTCAGCGGCCGAGAAATGTTGCAAAAACTTTTTTTACGTAATAAAGTCATATGTCTTCCTTAAAACAGCAACACCTGCCAAAAGTTGGCAGATCCGCCCTGGTGAACACCGAATGCGGATAGCATTTTCTTTATCGGGATATTTTGCACACAAAATCTTGACCACAAAACATAACTATTTAACGTTATGACATCATATACCGTACACGTTCGTACCACGTTCAACAAATTTTATAATCTTTCGAACCTCCTAGGCAACAATCCCACCAACACTTACCTATCTCTGATTTTTCCAGTCGAGATGTCTATGTAATAACGTCATACGCCTTCTTAAATAACGCAACAAGCATCGAAAGCCGGCAGAACCGTCCGACTAATACAGGACATAAGCATGTCATATTTAATGCGGATCCAACTTTTCGTTCTCCAGTGGCCGTATTCACGAACATCTAAGTTTATTTACTTAGATATTAAACTTAGATTTCAAGATTAAACTTGCGTAAGTTTACTTACTTACATCATATTCACAGAAGTAAGCTTAAATAAGTTTAGCAACTTACATTCTAAGTTCAATATTGCAAAATTTTCATAAATATAGTACGACTAATCGCTATCGTATAAATGGGTTGTCAATGTAAATATCGAAGGCCGATGAAAATTTTTAGATGTTTCGGGACGGCAAAGCTTCTTCTTGTTTCCGACTCCAAAATTTCCAGATTTTCCACCAAAAAATGAATACTATCTTTGGAAAATCTGTATCGAGTTAAGAGTTCATCGTCACTGTAAACCTCAAACGGATTACTCCTACCTCGAAACACTTTTTCCCTCCTAAAAACCCTTTCATATAAGCCAATTCGCACTTTTGACTTTTGCCGAAAAGTTTTTGCGTTTCAGCGGAATTTAGGTGGGATAAAGATATAAAGAAATGATAGGAAAAAACGGCAAAAATCAACAAAATTCCATTTTGCTAGAAACATATTCACATGTTGGTTATTAAAGGGACTGAATAATATGTAAAATAGTTTTTAAAAGATAATATGATGGCTTTAAAAATTCGAAAGTATGCATGTTGAAAGAAAATTAGAATTTTGATGTTTTTCCCTTATCATTTCATAATAAATTGTCCCCCAACATTTCCACTCGAAACAACACCTCCACCGGAAAAAACCGAAAGTGCGAAATGGCTTATTCTCCTTATAATCTCAATAAAATCATTTTTGCCAAGGTAAACAAAACACTTCGGCTATTTAAATATAGCGTTGGATTGGACTTAGAAATCTAAGTGTGGTCCGAAGTAAATTTTGAATTTTGAACTTATACTTGAGTGTAAGTTTAAACTTACATTTTGTGAATACCGCTAAGTTTAAGCAACGGGAATTTAAGTTTACTATTACATTTTTGCATTTAGATTGCCTCTAAGTGTAAACTTACACTTTCGTGAATACGGCCACAGATATTTTGAAAGCATTTTGTTTACAACAGACAAAAACATACACACACACACACAGAACGTAAAATCTCGTCGGTCGGGCAGACATAATCATTCGCTGTATTCCTTTGTTATTTATACGTTTGGAAACTGATTCATAATTAGAACCTCAGAGAAACACGAACCCCAGTGTAGCGCAGGTGACCTGTGACATCGGTGCTAAGTCAGAGACACCATCCCCTGTGTAGTACGGGTGACCACTTTCATGCCAGTACCATTTTCATCACGTTTTTAACAATTCTAACAGCTTTGCATTTTTAAATTTCGAGAGAAACTAAATTTTGTTTTAAAAGTTATTTTGGCAATTTATTGCATGTGATCTGCGTTCGGAACAACAAGAAAATAGAGCACAATATGTGATAAATGATTTTAGAAACTGGCTGTTTGACAACACACATCCGTTGCAAGCAACAGAAAAAAAACTAAACAGTAGGACTATATCATGGGCGATGTGACCAGAAAAAAATAGGTCCTATTCAGGATTGCCAAAGCCTTTGAATGTTAGTACAGAAGGCAACAAACCTTCGAAAATGAAACCGACATTCTCTTCATAATGCTGAAAATCTTTCAATCTGATGGTTTTTCATGACTGTCCACAAAAATGCGACGATGCTCACGTTCAATATGAGTGCTATCCGTGTGTGAAATTTAAAAATAATCCTACAAATAGTTTTGGAGACACAATCCATTACGCGGACACAGATCAAAAATCAAAAATTTTTACCAGACTTCAAAATACTGTCATTTTGACAATGTTTCATGAATTCGAACAAGAATGTAAGGTTTCACATTTCCGACGTGGGTGCTATGCGTGTGTGAGATGTGAATACAATTCAACACATAGTTTTGAAAATCTAGCCTGACAATATTTCTACCATTTTGAAAATTGTTTAAACGCTACGTTTTATATCAAATTTAAATACTGTCATTTTGATCACGTTTCATGAATTCGAACAAAAATACATTCCACCCTTCGATATGTGCTCTATCCCTGTGTGAAATTTCAAAACAATCGATCAACAGTTTTCGAGGTCCGACCTAGACGAACATAAGTTCCAATAATTGAAAATTTGTCATTTTGACATTATTTCATGAATCAGAATAAAATCACGACATTAACCACCTTCTAAATGTGTTCTATCAGTGTGTAAAATTTCAATATAAGCCGATGTATAGTTTTGGAGATGGACCCCGTACACGCCTGAAAACAGACGGTCCAGCGGACAAGCTCATAATGATTGCAAAACACCTCAGCATTCCTATCATTTTGCGAGATTTGTTTCTGAAACCCTTATATTCGGAAAGGTGACACAGGTTTGTTTCATAATGGAATTCATTATTTGTGATCTCAGACTATAGCTAAAAACGAAACATTGACGCATGTAATGGAAAATATTCTCGACAGTTTTTTTTTCCTGCCCAAATATCCCTCCATCAAAATATTCCAGATTGATGAAACGCACTGCATATCCCTCCGTTACACAGCGCATAATAAGGTGAAGGTTCGACCCATCAAAATAAGCTCGATGGAACACTGGTGCAAAGAAAATGTCAAGTTTCATTCTAGGCCCGCAGTATCTCAGGACTGAGGATATCAACAGCATTACCTCCTGTGAACATAGCGGCCTAGGACAATTCCCCCCGGACTGCCCCCTTCCAATTATACCCTTCCAATTATACCCTTCCATTTCTCCCCGTAGGGCAATTCCCCCACCCCCAAATAATATATTTATATATACATATATTTTTCTATAAAATTTCAACTTGTGTTTTTGCCTCCATTTTCAGGTGCACGTTCACTGGCCTTTCATAATGTAATTATAGCAAATAATTTATCGTATGTTCTTTTAATTGCGTTCACTAAAAGGGTTACCTAACCTTTACTTGCTTCAACTGCAATTAGAGGATTTTCAGTTTGATTACATAAATTGCAATTGACGAACAGTGCGGGTCATCCAGAGTACACTATAATTTCGGAGGTATTGCAATTAACTTTCTTCGTAGACCAACGATAGTTTAGCGCCGGAGTCTTAGATTTGGGCTTATTTATGCAAACCAGTTAAGTCCAAGACTTCGAAAACTGCCAGATAATGGACTGTTTGCGCGGCATTGCCCATAACATTAAGTTCTGGGCCTTATTGTTTGGCTTGAAAGCTTGAAGGCCGTAAAGACGTAATTTCAAATGAATCGATCAAACACTTTTGTAATTGCAATCATGTGTGCAAAGGATTAGGCAGCATTTCTAACACTTGACAAGCCTTTGGCTTGCAAAGATTATATGAATTTGTGCGAGCAGCCGTTCGTCCTTTTTTTCTTCTTGACAGTTTTCCGATTTTTCATGTCTTCTTCTCTGACACTATGGTGACTAGGACCATGAAACTTGGGACTTATGAAGAGCTTGATCTGAACGTGTGCATGTCACTTTTTATTTTCGTCTTTGATTTCGTTTTCTTTGTTAAAACGTTATGTGAAAAAAGTGTATTTTTTGCGTAGCATTTAACGACATCACAGAACACACAGTTGCTCCAGCTATGTGCGAGCTCTCACTGCGTAAAAAGATAACACGGCATATGCCTGATCAGTCAATAAAAACCAAACACTACTCGGCTTATAAGACGTATTCAATGAATCCCGGCCATCTGCCCCCCGGTCAACTGCCATGGGCTTCCGAAAACAGTGACGTCATAATGACGTGATAAGATGAAGTAGAACCCCAATGGGCGTTCTACTGCAGGAAGTGACGTCATAATGACGTGATAAGATGAAATAGAACCCCAATGGGTGTTCTACTGCAGGAATTGACGTCATAATGACGTTAGAAGGGTTACGTAAAACCCCCAAGGGGATTCTACGTCTGATAGTGATTGATAGAGCGCGTGCCCGTGGCAGTGACGTCATAATGACCTCATAATGACGTCATGTGATTAGTCATGTGATTTGGTCACATAGTCATATAGTATGGTCTAGGGTACTCCCTTTTTTTGCAACCCGGTCGACTGCCCCCTTCCGAAGTGAAGGGGTGATCATTTGCCCCCCCCCCTCTATATACTATTTTTTCTTGGTTTCTTGGCTTACAAAGACACAATAAATAAAATTATATTTTATTTTATTTGCCTAACTTCTACCATAATTGTTAGCATATACAAATATTCATAGCATAAGCAAACAAAATATTCTGTTTTAAATGTCCTCATGTTTTCAGTGTTCATTTTGCAGCACTATTTATCTAGCGACAATTCATCTAAATGAGGGGGTACGACAATTCATAAATTACATCGGATCAACCCATAAAAATCCATCATTCATATTTTGATTATGCCAAAAAATAGACAATGGGAAAAGTACTGTTTTGAGCTCAGTGCTGGACAATCATGGTTTACACATTGATACATGGGTAGTATGTGTCCATCGAAAGAATCAATGTCCCTCCGAAAGCACTGCTCGGGCGATGCCCATCCACCCCTACGGAAAACTGCAAGTTCTATTACAGCTTCCTTTGTACGCCCCGCCCCAAATCATTCATTTTCTTCATTTGTTTTAAAGGCTATGTTCTTGTTGTATGGGCATAGGACTACACGGGGGAGTCATTTGACCTAACGTAGTTATTTATATCTTTTTTGAGAGGGGGAGGGGCTTAGCCATCGAGACTGTCGTTCTCTTATTGCATCATACAGTATCTACAAGTAGTAAAACTGCAAGGGTGCAGAATTACAAGATTGTCCATGGACAACGCCTCAGCTCGCGAGTACTTATATCAGTATCCATCGCATATAATTATGAAGGTCTACAATTACTTAAAGATTGTAAAGCTGTAAATCTTTTGTCAGTCAAGATGTTAATACAACAAGAGCAGCGGAACGCTGCAAATCGCCTCGCCCTTCGCAAAATATGCGCAAAAGTTTTGACCTCAATTTTGGCTAAATAAATGAAAAGTCGGACAAACTGAATAACTGAATAACAAACTGCACAACTACAACATATGAGGAGTAAATCTGTACAGGATTTAAAATGTGTGTGCTTACCCGTTCGGAGTTGTGCATACAAGACTTAGATCATATAGCCATAAAGGCCATAAAGTAGAAAAATATGCTAACTTTTGACCTCAATTTTGGCTAAATAAATGACAAGTCGAAAAAAACTGAATACGAGGTGCACAACTACAATACATGAGGAGTAAATCTGTATAGGAATTGAAATGTGTATGCTTACCCGTTTGGAGAAGTTGTGCATACAAGACCACTACCCAAAAAGCGTGACGGAGGGACGGATGGACGGACTAACCAAATCCTATATCCCCTTCGCCAACAAAGTGGATAATAAAGCCGCCGTTGGGCCATGCGGTAATGCAATATATACATAAAGACAATTTTCATGAATATTTTTCAAAAAGTAGACGGAAAAATTTCGCGCTCCTTAAATTCTCACGTTATCCCCTTTATTTTGGTCTATTTTCAAAAGAACGTGTCACGGCTCCCATTTCCGGTGGGCGGTGATCTCACTGCGATGTCATTTGGTTGCGACCCAACTGAAATCGACCTCATACACATTTTGTGTGAATGCAGGAGAAAACGGTCGGGGTACTGTGGCGGAGGGGGGCATACTATGATTGTCACTGTCCGAGACGTTGATTGTTAAATAATAATTTTTAGTTGCTTTTAAACTTACCGCGGTGTCACTGTGTGATGGTAATAAATCCTTTTGCTGTTTTCCTTTGTATCTATTGGTTAATATACTTAAAGATAAAAGTCCCCGGACACAGTTATAATAAGTTTCCGGTTTAACGACCAGGGGTATGAAGCAAAATTATGTTCCATTTATGTTTTTTGAAAGGTCTCTAATTGTCCTTTTAATTGGAGTTCACTCAACCGTATCGCAGAGAAAGTGTCAAACAGGGGTAGTCTCCCACATTATTTGTTATTGTGCTGGCATCACGTGATGTCTGAAATTTTTATCCACGTGCCATG
Source organism: Protula sp. h YS-2021 (assembly GCA_949752745.1). Taxonomy (NCBI): domain Eukaryota; kingdom Metazoa; phylum Annelida; class Polychaeta; order Sabellida; family Serpulidae; genus Protula; species Protula sp. h YS-2021. The sequence goes on along the minus strand of OX457026.1, from coordinate 42,555,187 downwards.
AAATTAGAGTAATGGGGAAAAGTTTTACTTGAAAGAAAAACGTTACAAAATTGATTACGCAATAATGCCGAAGCTAAATGAAAATGAACGTTGGATTGCCATTGGTATGATCAATGCCGGAATGTCTATTAGACACACCGCGAGACGTTTAAACGTGTCTAGGAATAACATAAACGAACTGCGCAGACGATATCGTGAAACAGGAACAGTTCGAGATCGACCCAGGTCCGGAAGTACACGAGTGACTCCAGCTCAGGATCGATAGATCCGGATCACGCATCTGCGCGATCGGTTTTTGGCTGCGGAAGCTACAGCAGAAATCACACCTAGCATTCATAATCATCGAATTTCAGCAAAAACTGTTTTGCGACGTCTAAGGGAGCGCAATATTAGAGCACACAGAGCATACGTCGGACCAATTTTTAACGCTATTCGCAGAAGGAACCGCCGACAATGGGCTCGGCAACACTCTGGACATGCATGGAGACGCGTTGTGTTCCGCGATGAAACGCGCTTCCTGTTGTATCGTAATGACGCAAGACAGCACGTATACAGACGGCGAGGAGAGCAATTTGCGCAAAACTGCGTACGCCAGATCGATAGATTTGGAGGCGGAGCTGTCATGATATGGGGAGCGATTCGATACGGCTGGAAATCACCTCTAGTCATCATTGGTGGCAATCTGACCGCTGCCCGATACCAAGAGTTGGTGCTAGAAACACACATCGTGCCTTACGTGCAACAAAATCCGACATCGCTGTTTATGCATGACAATGCACGGCCGCATGTTGCTGCACAATGTCGGTATTACTTGAGAATAAACTATGTAAACACTCTGCCATGGCCTCCGTACTCGTCCGACATGAATCCGATATGGCATTTATGGGATAAGCTCGATCGGAGAGTACGCATGCGCGAAACACCACCACGGACATATGCAGAATTACGACAGGCTCTCATTGAGGAGTGGCATCGGATACCTCAGAGGGCAGTTAATCGCCTAATTTTCTCGATGCCAAGGCGCGTACAAGTCCTCGCAAGGGGACGAGATGGACACACACGCTACTGAAACAGACGTTTTCTGTGAGTCTATTCGAATAACGATCTGGATCTTCCTTTGTGTGCGACCTAAAACTTCGATTTTGTGTACAGACAATGTCACTATCATAAGGTATCTCTTGTGTAAAATTTATAACGTTATGTTATATACTTGCTGAGATATCGGTCTATACATTTACTGTCCTGGAACTTTTGTCTTTAAGTATAATTAGCGAACACGGAAGCTGGGGGCGGAGCACAGTCGGTAAAACTCCGGGCAGCAGAGGGGTACGTTGCCTTTTGCCTGCTTTCGCGCTAGCGCATTCTATTTTTATTTCCATTTCCGCCCGCAACCGCAGAGAATCAAACAGTTTTACGCTACGTGACCTTGCTGTCAAGAGGTTTAAAGCCGCAATCAGTCTGTTGTTATCTCAGAGCCATCAGATTACTGCATCTGGAGCTCGGCTACGAGAACCCCTTAGAGAACAATTACTTCTTACAAACTCACCTGAAGGGTATTGACACAAAATTTGGAACCGCACAGCTTCAAAAACTTCCGATAACAATAGAGATTCTATCTCGCATCGCGACGCTTATTGACACCAAGAACAGTTTACACGCTTGCTTCTGGCCAGCCCGCTTAATGGGGTTTTTCACCATTTATAGGAAATCAACCCTCCTGACTAGAGCGGTAGATTCACAGCTTGTCGTAGATTTATGTACAAGAGACGTTACCTTTTTAAAATCAGGGGCCCTAGTTAACGTAAAGTATACAAAAACATTGAGGGATTTTTCTAGAGTATTTTGTGTTCCCATCCCTGCGATTCCCAATTCTGTTTTGTCCAGATACAGCCTTAAGAAAGACCCTGTCGTCCAGCCCTGCCCCACTAGATAGCCCTCTATTCTCGTGCAGGGTTGGAGCATCTTTCACTTCTCTAACACATGATATGTTTACGCAGTTACTCAAAGGTTTCCTAAACACTCTCTCCCTGTGTCCCGGTGCAGTGGCCATAGTCTCAGCCGAGGCGGAGCCAGCTTTGTGGTTTGTTCCCAGAAATTATCAAATCCCAAGGGGGTTGGTTTTCAGACTGTTACTTAAGATACATGGATATACCCTTGGGACTGCTTCCAGATGTTGGGATCAAAAGTGTGAAAAAATGTTCTCTCTACCCCTACTCTCCCTGGGTGATACATTGCGCAAATTGCAAAATTGTAATGCGTATTGTTGAACGAAAAATATTGTCATTGTTTCGTCAATTAACAATTTTCAACAAGAAAAAATATCACCCATATTTAAATATAAAACAAAATGTTTTATTGAGGCTAGAGACGAAGTCCTTATGTGCTGTGTTTTCCTTCACCGCCTTGAATGTTTAATTGTAGATTAATACCTTCCTGATACCAAAACACAAAAATTTAACTGTTAAATAAAACTGATTGGACATAAATTGCTTAGTTATTGAAATTAAAACTTAATCAAAGTGGGTTAAAAGTCAATAGAAAATACCATAGAATTTTATGACAATTTTATCAGGGTGTTTACAACACATTTTATGCAAATCTGGATAATGTCCTTATACTAGAATGGAAACCTGTACGTGACCAGGATGAATTTAATCAATTAAACTTGACGGTAGAAACCGTAAGTGCAAATCACTTTTTAATGGAATTTTTCGTACCTTCGTAGAGGGGTTGTAATCCAAAACAAGATGTCCAGGGACATTGTACCAAGTCTGTTCTTAAACCTATTAAATTCGATCTTTAAAGCAAGAATGTCCAGAGACATTGCTGTCAGCACTCAACAACCCATATTTTCTTGGACAAAACTAGGTGGCAAAACCTTATCACGGATTGCAAATATAGAAAAATACTGGCATGTGGGAGAAATGATACTGCCCAAGAGGCAAAGCTAAGCTAAAATCTGGCATTATAAGTCTAAAATGTTTAAGAAAAAGTATTGCCGTTACGAATATGGTATTATCACAGCAAGAATGTGATGATATTACCAAACGCAACATATAACTTCTGCACTTGCGTTGTTGTAAGTAGTAAAAACAAGATCTAACATGGTTTGCTGATTTGTTGTTTGCGATGAAACTATTTGATTTGCTGTGGGGAAAGACTGTTTCATAAATTTCACAAATATGTGGTTTCGATTTTCTGAGACGTCATAGTTAAACTCACCAACAATCAATACATTTTGAAGCAATGATAAATAAGAAACCTGTTGAATATATGCACTCCGCGGATGTAGTGTTAAAGAAACAAGATTGTCCAGGGACATTGCAGCCAGCCGAGCGCAACGCAAGAAGAGTAAACCACTTTATCATCTCATTGTTGCTTACAAAATCATACATTCAGCTGTTGCGTAAGTAAAATATGACTGTACCAAACATATTTTTTGGTAAGATGGACCCCCTGTCTGAATATATTACCCTCCCTCCCATCCCCCAACAACAAAATCGGTCAAAACCTAGTTAATTTAATCACTAGGCTAGAATTTTATTATTTTTTTAAATACAGATACTTGTGTTTATGGTCACTTGTCGTTCTATTTTATTGCAAAAACAAAATGACAGGAATTCATCACGACTAATGCACCCCAAAGCAACTGTCATATTTTCATATATCAAATTTACTAAACAGTGAAGGGAGACAGCTTTTTCTGCCCTTATGGCTTTTAATTGTGACCCGTCACTCAAACACAACTGACTTCAAGGATCCAACTTTGCGTGGGTGAACGGGAGTTGGGGTGGGGTGGGGGGGGGGATTCAACTTCTGATCTTGAATTTTAAAGTTTCAGAAAGCCCAAAGCTTAACAGTTTCTTTTTTCGAATTTAGGGGGAAAGAGGGCGGTCTTCTGTTAACACTGTATTAAGAAACGCACATACAACACGCCTTTTTCTACAGATTCAATCGGGTCAACAGTAACTCTGTTCGTGTGTGTCGGGATGGGGGGGGGTGGAGGGCAGCAGGGGGAAAGGGAAGGGAAAGGAGGGGCGACAAAGAGATGGCAGATTCATCCACTGCCCCACAGATATTGTAGACATATATAAAAATATATACCAAAATATACAAATTTCTGACAATTTTCAAAGTCCCGTCATTATAGCTTTTTTGGGCCGATCGCGAAAAAGTAATTTTCCGGTAGAGAACCACCTAGAAATTGTACATGTGTAATACCAAGAGGATCCAACCAAAACTGTAGGAGATTCATTTTGAAAAAAAAGTTCACCAAAATTTTCAAAATTCCGTCATTTCGACTTTTTTCGGCCGATCACGAAAAAAGTAATCTCCCGGTAGAGGACCACCTAGAGATTGTACATGTGTAATTCCAAGAGGAGCCAACCAAAACTATAGGAGGAGATACATTTTGAAAAAAAGTTCACCAAAATTTTGTAAGTCCCGTCATTTCGGCTATTTTCGGCCGACCGCGAAAAAAAGTAATTTTCCGGTAGAGGACCACCTAGAGATTGAACGTGTGTAATTTCAAGAAGATCCGATCAAAACACATACATACCGCCGACGGCGAAAAGTGATGGATAAAGCCCTTCTTCGACAAAGTCGAAGCTGAGCTAAAAACATCAAAATCTTGAACGGTTTCCGATATAACTCTTATTTTTTGTATCTGTGACCTTGACCTATGGTCAAAGCCAAATTTTATGTTCCTATATTATATATAAACCGAAAACTGTTACCGCTGACGGAACTGAGTCCAAAAACGAGATCGAAATCGCTTATCTCTCACGGTTTTCGAGATAATATACGTCACCTGACCGTTCAGCTTGAAAATGTAGGCCAAAGTTTACATCTCAAAGTTACCTCTTCTGTAATTACGTAGAGGGGAGGAGTCACAAAATTAGGTTCAAATGGCTGTATCTCTAAAGATTTCCATGATAACACTGGTCACGTGACTTTTGACTTTGAAAATGCAGGTCAAAGTTCAGATCTCTTGGTCACGTGACCTGTGACCAAGAAAATTAAGAAAGTTGAAATGAAGTGCTTATCGTTGATGCAACCTAAGAGCGTGGTGGGGTACGAAAATGAAATAGAAGTGAAATCTCTAACGATTTTCAAGATGGTGTCGGAAACCGACCTTTTTACGGAAATAAGAGCAGTTAAAGGGTTCCTTTAACTGAGGTAAATTTGTGTATATTTAAATGTTGTATGTTATATGTAGATTTGTTGACACCAAGCATTATCATTAACTTAAACGTGTTAGTCATCAAACAGTGTAGCTTATCGCCTATTCAACATGCCCCTTTGATACCTAAACAGTCCATACGAAACCTTATGTCATGTTAAGTTTTCTCACAACTGGATATCTTGATTAGCTGTTTTATCCGGGAAATATTTCATTACGTGTCAGGACCACTCTGCTCCAATCTGACCAAACTGATACCATGTGTTCAGTTACTGTTGACCACAATGCTAATTATGGGCGATAAGGCTAGTTATTTTTGACTCTTGAATAACAGATTATGTAGCTTCAAAGAACATAGTATCGAGCCTTTGTTTGGACCAGTTAATATAACAAGCATGTCCAGGGACATGGTGACCAGCCGTGACCTACAGAATATATATCCAAGAATCACAGACAAAATCATGATCAAATTCGCAGACAGCGGTTACGAAAAAAGCCGATGTAGTTGTGGCTGATGAGGAGTCATTCTTTCAATTCTTTCATAAGGGGAAAAATTAAAAAATGCCCCCCATTTGGCCAATTTTTGGCGGATCGCCAAAATGAGTCATTTTCAAAAGAGGCCTACCTAGGGAGTATTCGTGCAAAATTTGAAGAAAATCTGATCAAAATTGTGGGAGAAGAAGCATTTTGAAAATCGGCAACCGCAAAATTACAAATGTCATCCATTTGGCCAATTTTGGGCGGATCACCAAAAAGAGCAAATTTTCAAGAGAGGTCTACCCAGAGAACAAGTATCCAAAATCGGAAAAGAATCCAATCAAAATTGTGGGAGAAAAAGGAATTTGAAAATTTGACACCAAAAAATAAAAAAATGTCCCCCATTTAGCCAATTTTTGGCGGATCGCCAAATCGAATAATTTTTCAAAAGAGGTGAACCCAGGAAATATTGGTGCAAAATTTGAAGAAAATGTGATCAAAATTGTGGGAGAAAAAGCATTTTGAAACGAGCAACCACAAAATTACAAATATCCCCCATTTAGCCAATTTTTGGCGGATCGCCAAAATGAGTAAATTTTCAAGAGAGGCCTACTTAGAGAACAACTACCCAAAATTGGAAAGGAATCCGATGAAAATTGTGGGAGAAGAAGCAATTTGAAAATTTGACACCAAAAAATAAAAAAATGTCCCCCATTTAGCCAATTTTTGGCGGATCGCCAAAATGAGTCATTTTCAAAAGAAGCTTATTTAGGAAATATTCGTGCAAAATTTGAAGAAAATCTGATTAAAATTGTGGGAGAAGAAGCATTTTGAAAATTGGCAACCGAAAAATTTCAAATGCGCCCCATTTAGCCAATTTTTGGCGGATCGCCAAAAAAAAAAAATTTTTAAAGAGAGACCTACCTGGAAAACATTCGTGTATAATTTGAGAGGAATCCGATCAAAACTGAAGGAGAAGAAGCATTTAAAGTAAAAGTTTACACACGTACATACATACGTACATACGTACATACGGACGACGGATACCCCTCTATTGATAAGATAAGACCAGCCCGACATCGTCGGCTGGTCTAAAAACCCGTGTAAAATACAGAGAGGGGAGGACGGGTCTCGGCAGCAACGGAGTAACATCTCTCCGCGAATAAAGGAACGGTCTTTCGGAATTTACTATGCTGGTGATAAGAAACTTATGACTTGCAGAAGGTATTTATAATTAATTGTTTATAAATTCTATTAGTAGTTAAATACTTGTGTTTTATTTCTGTGTTACTCACAATTTCCGGTAATGGATTAAGTCGTGAAATCAACTACACACACCCTCAAAAGTTGGTTACGACACTTGGTGGAGTATTGCAGAATTACACAGAATGATGGTGCGACTTCTCCAGCAAATGGCTAAATCTAAGCAGACGTCACAACCGCCAAATGAATCACTGGGGACTACTCAATCCTAAGTTCCTCCCCAACCACAAACCAGCACATCTATACAGCATTCTGGGGCCACTCAGCCTCAGGCTTCTCATCAACCACAAGCCAACACTTATATGCATCATTGTGGCAACACGCCCTTGACAGGACACGTGCCCGTCGGCAATATCAAATTTAAGGTTCGTGAGCCGCCAAAATTCAACGGCCGGGATGGTGACAACGCAGCACAATGGCTACAACAGTTGGATTTATACAACAGGTCTCAAAACATTATTCATGACTCTGTCCTAGCGTGCACCTTCGCTACCCATCTCGACAAAAATGCAGCGCAATGGTATTTCAAGTTACCTGATAACATCAAATACTCCCACAAACTCCTCAGGGAGGCGTTCCGTGCTAAATATCTGGCAGAACCCGACATGGACAAGCTGAATGAACTAAAACATATGAAGATTCGGACTAAAGACGATTTCGATGACCTGGTCTTACGTCATGGAGCAGTGTGCGACCAACTGGGGTTTACTGATGAAAATCTGACGATATCAACCTTCATTTCCATCATGCCTCCAGAGATGAGCGGGCAGCTTAAGCTTGTTGCTCTCAAGGATGTGGATGAATGTGCACAGAAGGCGAAAAATCTCTACTTTTCGACCAAAAAGTTCATATCCGTCAACGCAATCGAGGAGGAACCAGCCCAGGGGCAGAGAACTCCAACGTGTTCTCTGCCCCTGACACTTATCACAGAGGACGTGGCCGCGGAACCTTTCGGGGTAGAGGACGCGGTCGTGGCGGACACCAGACTCAGAAAAGGTACTATCCATGCAGTATATGCAACAGCTTTGATCCTTTGATCATCCAACACATAAATGTGCAGCCTCATACAACAACAGAAAGAATGCAGATCCAGAAGGATTAAGGCTTCTGGAAGAAGGGATAGCTGTTTTAAACAAGTAAAGCCTCCGTCAACTGGGGTTCCCGGAGGTCACAAGGACTACAATCCCTATAACCACCACCTACAACAATCTTTAAGTGCTCTAGCCAAATCAGACAATGGAACATTTAATCGGAAAGATAAACGGATATGTCCAATTCTTCAACTGGAAAACAGCACTCATATAATAGTTCAGTTTGCTGATTCATCCTTTACGGTTAACGCACTTGTGAATACAGGAGCCGATTGCTGCTGCATATCTGAAAAAGCCTACCAGCAGTTACCAAGCAGCATCAAAACACCTCTACAAAACTGCAGAATATCCTACGCTAAGACCGCAGGTGGAGATAGGATGACAATTAAAGGTAAGAACCCATACACAATTCAAGCGTAAATTGTCGAGGATCTCATAGAAGACCTGATTTTAGGCCGAAATTTCTTAGCAGAAAACGGTGCAAATATCGATATAGGGAAGAGCCAACTCCGTCTTCGTAAAACTTATAAGATCAAAGCCGAAAAGCGTTTCCAAATAAAGGGAGAAGTACAGGAGCATATATATGGCATACTAATTGATGTTCCAAATGCAGTAGATGGGATGGTGACCGCTCATCCAAACCTACTCAACAAAGGAGCTTATCTGGCTAACACTTTAGTAACATCTAAAAACGGAAAAGTTCTTCTCCGAGTCATGAACATACATGGGAAATCAGTGACTATTCCTAAAAACATGGCACTTGCTGTGTTTCAACCACTTTTCCAAGAGGATGATCTACTTCCGTTTACTGAGGAACCACTTCAAGCCGGGGAGGAACCCTCCGTAAATAACATTATAACAAAATCGAACAACTCGGATCCCGAGACCTACGAGAGTTTTTCGGCAGCCAGAACGCTAATTCAAGAAAAGATAAGCTGGGGAGACTGTGAACTTACACCAGAACAACGCGAAAATCTATTCGGCGTTTTAGCCAAGAACGGAAAAGCATTCTCTTTTAACGGGGAACTAGGCAAGTGTGATCTCATGACACATAAGATAAACATTAAGTCAGATGCTCGCCCCACTTACAGGAAGCCATATCGGTATAATCCGACAGCTACAGATCATGCTAAAAATCACATTGAAATGTTACTAAAACAAGATGTCATAGAACCGTGCATATCTCCATGGAGTTCGCCGCTCGTCATCGTAAATAAAGCTCGCAGGTCACCGGATCAGGCTATTCAGACCCGGTTGTGCATTGACTTTAGGGGTGTAAATGACGTTACTGTTTCAGATCGTACCTACTTACCAAGACTCGATAGTACCATTGATCGACTAGGTACTGCCGCACCAAGGTTCTTCTCCACTCTAGATCTGATTCAAGGATTCTTTCAACAAGTTCTTGACAAAGAATCAAAACCAATCACTGCGTTTTCGTTCGAAGGAGGTCGGTCAGTATTGCTTCAAGTGACTACCAATGGGCTTGAAGAACTCGCCATCATCTTACACACGCTTGATGGAGCTAGTTCTCAAGGGTATTCAGTACCAAATTTGTCTATGCTACATTGATGACATAATTATTTACAGCAAAACCTTTGACGAACATTTGGATCACATCAATGAAGTACTCAAAAGACTCATCAAAGCCAATCTGAAGGTTAATATAGAAAAATGCTGCTTCGCAAAAACAGAAATCAAATTCCTTGGTAATGTGCTCTCGGCGCAAGATGGGAAACCAGACTCCGAAAAAACACGCGTTATTCGTGAATATTCCCAACCTAAATCGCCAGAGGAAGTTAGAAGATGGCTTGGTATGGTGGGTTTTTACAGGAAATTTATACCACATTTTCCTGATTTAGCAGCACCTTTATACAAACTTCTGAAGAAAGGGGCAAGTTACCAGTGGACCGAAAGGTGTCAAATCAGTTCTGACGAGTTGAAGAAAGCACTTTTAAACTCACCAATCTTAGGCTACCCTGATTTCAGGAAACCGTTTAAAGTGTATACTGACGCATCTTACGAAGGATTATCCGGGATGCTCACGCAAGTGCAGGAGTACAACGGCCAACCGGTTGAGCGTGTATTATGGTACTGTGGTAGATCACTTAGTAAACATGAGAAAAATTATACCATGACTAATTTGGAGCTTACGGCAATCTACTACGCAATGAAACAATTCCTGCCTTATCTCCAGTTCAACAAGGTCACGTTTGTGACAGATCACAAGGCACTGATGCATCTTGAAAACAGCAAGCCACTACATGGAAGGTTAGCACGCATTGACAGCCTGCTTTCTACACTGGATAAAACAATTGAATACCAGAAGGGATCAGCTATGGCACACGTAGACTGTATTAGCCGATTTCCCCACACTAACCCTTCCGAAAGAATATACGAACCTACCACAGGATCCTGATTTCGAAAAGCCTGCCATCATTAACGTTCCTGACATGAAGTCATTGCAAGTTTTGGCTATCAACTCTCGCAAGCATGGCAATGCTTCAAAAATTTCGACGGATCAGACAAAAATCCAACCTAGAAGGTTTGATATAGATGAAACAAATAGAAAGGAGATTAATCAGCTAGAGAGTCAGGATGACGAATGCAAGGACCGCATAGATCTCCTACAAGGAAAGGATGGACCGGAATGCTCTAAGCGGCTGCGACTCTTACTAGCTAATCTTCACGACTTCATGATTCTAGACAACATTCTCTATAGAGTCCACTACCAACCGAGGAACCAGGAAAAGGCTAAAGCCGAGAAGTGTGTATTACAACTAGTAGTTCCAAAAAGTCTGCAACATGGGGTTATTCACACAACACATGAAGAAGCTCACTTCGGTTTCATCAAAGTATGGCACAAAATATTGCAAAACTACTGGTGGCCAGGTATGCTTAAGGACATTCGAATTTACTGTCAGTCGTGTCAAGAATGTCAAAGGGCTAAAGCGAGTCGCCAAAAGAAGGCCCCTCTGCAGCCCATCGAAGCCCTTACCCATGGCATACCATAGAAGTGGACATCGTCGAAACTCACGTCGTATCAAGGTCGAAAAATAAATGCCTTTTGGTCTTTGTGGATTTATTTACTAATTACTGTGACGCTTTCGCTATTCCAGATATGACAGCAAAAACAGTTGCAATGGTCTTCTATAAAGGTATTGTTTGCAAATACGGACCCCCTGAGAGGTTACTGAGTGACCGAGGACAAAATTTTGTGTCTAATATCATGGAAATTACAAGGAACATCTTCAGTGTAAAAGGAGTTTTCACTAGTGCGTATCATCCACAGTGTGATGGAGCCAACGAACGCATGAATCAAACAATAGTAAAATGTCTTAGCTTCTTGGTAAACACGAAACAGGACAACTGGGACGAGTGTCTACCAAGTGCTCTTTACGCTTATAATTCATCACCAAGTAACAGGGGCACCGACTACACGCCTTATTATCTTATGTTTGGAAGACACGCTCGCTCACCCTTGCACTTCAAACTACCCACTCATACTAAAGTTCCCTTAAATATGCAGAGCTACGTGACCGACTTGATGGAGACAATGGCAGAAGCACAAGAGACGGCAAAAGAGAACATGGAGGTTCACCAACGTTTAATGAAGGAGCAATACGACGCTAAGCACCAAACACGGGCCACCAACTTCAAAGAAGGGGATAAAGTCTTCTTGTTTCTTGAAAAGGCCCCTCCAGGAATGTCACGTAAACTTTTCCATCCTTGGGTGGGACCTTACTACATCGAACGATTTCTAGGCGACTCAACCGTAAAGTTACGGAAAGTTGATAACAACAAATTAGTCAAGGCGTCAGTTGATGTAAACAGGTTGAAAAAGCGTATCGACCCTCTGGAACGACCAAATGACGAACCGAACATTCAAGATCCAGTGCCAGAAATGTCTGATGATGAAGTTCCATACAACGATTTAGAATAACTACTAGCAACACCAAATCCCAACACAGGACCGTTGCGACAAGCATCAGAAGACACACTGTCGCAACCATCGCAAGACCGTGACGATGGCCATTTTTTTTGAAATAGAGAAATTAATCGGTTACCACATTAACAAACGAGGAGAGACAGAATACTTAGTAAAATGGAAGAATTATACTAAGTGGGTTCCACGAGACAATCTTAACGAAGCTTGTCTGAAATACCTGGAACATCATGCAATTCCTCTCAAAGATAGATGTAGAAAGCGGAAGCTATAGTAATCCTTTACCTACCCCCAAATAAGTAAGTTTACGAACATGAAACGGTAGTCGGCTAGGTTTGTTTGTACGGAAGTGTAAATGTATTATATATGTGTGTTATTAGGTCTTAACTTGTGCTTAAGCACAGTTCTGTAGAAATGTTCTTTAAAAATAAATGTGCGAGGGTCAGGAACGCAAAGTATCTGTGTTATCGCCCAAACTCAACAAAAAAAAACTGTTCTAATGTCACATAAGTTAACTGTAAAGAATAGCGCAATCATTTGTACTGCTGGAATTAAATACGCCATTATGTTGATAGGCCTCAAAGTAATTCTCGTATGTTAACCCATCGTCTATTTAGACACTTGCCTAGCAAGAAACATCTAAAGAATGGAGACAATAACATAAAGTAAGAGTATTGACAGTGAATAAATACTGTATCTCCACCACATTAAACGAAAACAAATGTAGAGAGCTGGTAAAGTTAGGACTATACAGGACATGGCACCAGCTAGATAACAAAGAGAAGGGATTTAAATAACTTTAAGTCTCCTCCTCGGTGCACGAGTGATATGGGTTCTTCAAATATCGTCTCGTTGGAATCGGTAAAATTGGAGACGGTCTAGGGGACAAAAGAACCAGAATAGGATATATTTGACCGATCGAAGCAAGTTATGTGCACTGATGGCTGGTGCATGAAGAAGTCACTGTTCCTACTTTTTTTAAAATTCTCTATACAAAGTTAAAAAGTGAAAGAGAAGTTGTTATCAAAACTTTACGAGAAATACAATGGTGGTTTTCGAATACAGTCTCCCAATATGCGGAAAAATAATGTCCGTTAGTTTTCTCTTGCACAGTTTAGGCTCGTAACGGGGACAAAACATAGTCACTACATGAGTAAAGCTTTCTCTTAGTGGTTTCAGAAAAGCAGAGATGAGTTTATTTGCGGTCATCACAGTTATACTGATGGCAATGGGAGCCGCAAATTCTTCGAAAGTGACAGCGTTACCTCATCTAGGAATAGCTTTCTACAAACGCGGCTTCTACAACAACACATTTAATTATTGGGCTCACACCTTTGCAGTGAAAATTCAGGATTTTGCGATTCCGGATGGCTTATTGGACCCACGTATTTGTGGAGAGCAATATTTAGACAAAAATGATATGTGTCAAAAATTCGACGCACTATTTCAATTCCTCCGAAACCAAACTTCGGAAATCCGTGGTTCCTTAACAAAGTATAAGCAAACTGTCTCGGACTTGACAAAAGGGTCTTTTCAAACACGTCGGGTGAGACGTGGCCTTTTCGACATTGTTGGGAAAATAGGGAAATCACTTTTTGGTCTCAGTACCTCTCATGATGCCCATGTCCTGGCAAATCATATCTTGCAAATCCAAAATGAGATGCAAGGATCCCGCTTCAACACCGACTCCGTCAAGAGCTTTATGGCTACTACACAAGACAGGTTGGAGAACATTTTCCAGGCCATGGCAGAGAACCACATAGCAATACAAGAATTGAGTGGGTTTGCCAATTCAACAGTAAGTACTATTCGGAACATTGTATCTACGTTGGATGAATTTAAATCTGCCTTGCACGACTCAATGGATTTTATTCATATTTTTTTTTTACAAAAGATAGCTATCCAGATACCGCTTCTCAATCAACTAGAATTTGAAGCATACAAATTCGTTACCTCTCTTGAAATGTTGCATACTGGTACACTAACGACAGATTTGATCCCGTTAACAGTTTTTAAGGTTACCTTAGAAAATATCTCTGAGAATCTTCAGCGTAAATTTCCTTCTTTAAAACTAGCATATGGAGATATTAGCCTCTATTATAAGAACTCCAATGTTCACGTCTCTCGAGACGAGAATTTTCTGTATATTCATATGCAAATTCCCTTAAGGTCAATTGATTCACTGTTTACCTTGTATAAGTCTTCAGTTTTTCCTTTACCTTTACGGATGGCTTATTGGACCCACGTATTTGTGGAGAGCAATATTTAGACAAAAATGATATGTGTCAAAAATTCGACGCACTATTTCAATTCCTCCGAAACCAAACTTCGGAAATCCGTGGTTCCTTAACAAAGTATAAGCAAACTGTCTCGGACTTGACAAAAGGGTCTTTTCAAACACGTCGGGTGAGACCTGGCCTTTTCGACATTGTTGGGAAAATAGGGAAATCACTTTTTGGTCTCAGTACCTCTCATGATGCCCATGTCCTGGCAAATCATATCTTGCAAATCCAAAATGAGATGCAAGGATCCCGCTTCAACACCGACTCCGTCAAGAGCTTTATGGCTACTACACAAGACAGGTTGGAGAACATTTTCCAGGCCATGGCAGAGAACCACATAGCAATACAAGAATTGAGTGGGTTTGCCAATTCAACAGTAAGTACTATTCGGAACATTGTATCTACGTTGGATGAATTTAAATCTGCCTTGCACGACTCAATGGATTTTATTCATATTTTTTTTTTACAAAAGATAGCTATCCAGATACCGCTTCTCAATCAACTAGAATTTGAAGCATACAAATTCGTTACCTCTCTTGAAATGTTGCATACTGGTACACTAACGACAGATTTGATCCCGTTAACAGTTTTTAAGGTTACCTTAGAAAATATCTCTGAGAATCTTCAGCGTAAATTTCCTTCTTTAAAACTAGCATATGGAGATATTAGCCTCTATTATAAGAACTCCAATATTCACGTCTCTCGAGACGAGAATTTTCTGTATATTCATATGCAAATTCCCTTAGTCGGATATTGCATATGACAAATGCGATATCCTATATCATCAGGATATGGAAATGGAACCGAAATTAATATATCTAGAAAAAGGCAACGTCATAGTCATCTCTAAACCTATGGACCTGATGCTTTCTTGTTTACACCAAACACCCCAAACGTTATCCCACAATGGGTTCTCAAAATTCGAAATTTCCTGTGGTTGCACTCTTTCGACCAAGTCTTTTGCAGTAAATAGTAACTTAAATGATTGTCATCATTCAGCTACAAAACTGAGCTTAACCAAAATTTATCTTCATAACACATTGTATTTAGCAGGTATGCGTGAGAACTTTTCGTTCAAAGTTCCGAAAAAATTAAACATTCCACAGTTAAACATTCAGTCGGCAAACTGGTCAAACACGGTTAAAAAGGAAAATATGTTTGCCGTTGATTTCAAAAAGGCAATAACTTTGGCCAAAAATAGCAAGCCAATTTATTTTAAACCCTCTGATGAATTGCTAAAGTTGGCATCTAACCATGGAATGTTTCAAACAATCAAATCAGTAATTTCTACACCGCTGCATGCAGTATTGAATTCGGTTGTAACAATTTTGCTTTTGTTATCCCTTATTTGGTTGTGATTCATAACAAAAAAGGTATACTATGTTTCTGCTGCCATGCAAGCTATGCATATTGGTCAAGTGCGCGCAGCAAAACTAAATGACGGTCAGTTACAGCTTTGAACATACTATAATTCTTACTTTAATTCCTTTTGGAATTATTATTACTATTCTAATGTGTATAAATCTTTATTCCGCATTTCGGGCATTGCTCCGGCACTTCGGATTGGCTTCTTATTTCGAATATCGTGCAAAAACGTACATTTTGTTGGATGTATCCAATCATATCCGGCACGTGTGCCTCAAAATTCACACGTTTCCTTTTCCACCGACCCTTATAAGAATAACCAAGCGCGGAAAAATCGCATTATCTAATGTAAATGTCCACTACTTTTCAAGATCGCTTTTAGTGGACTGGGAAAATTTATCACTTGAAGCTTGTGGTATCTCTGATCAACTTACACTACCCACCCAAATTTCGGTTAATAGATTTCAGGCCAAGGCTCTTGAGGAAATATTGAGCGGTCCTACAGCAGTCCGTATGTTAATCGGCAATCTAAATTATTATTCAGAGATTCCCCTTGACCCTACTTGTCAAGCTTCGTTAGACCTTTAACCTTATCAAAGAACTTAATTAGGACCCAAATGTTTCGCAGATATAAGAACATGATCTTACACATGTTTACAGATAGACCATGTTCTAATTGAGATGTATAGTTATAATAGTAAATGTAACAGAGGTGATGAAACGTCAGAACGTATCTTTATGCGAATTTAATGTGTGTTGAATGATGTACTATCCACATAACCCACATAAGCTCGAATAATGAATCTTTAATATTAAAAGATACAACAATGTATAAATGTATAAAAACAAATGCATGTAAACCTGAAGCGTGGTTGGTATCAGTGCCTTTTATCGTATGAGGATTTTGTACGAAGACAAAGCAGCCATCTAAGTTGGACCGCTATCGTGACTCTACTCACAAATTTATCTGCCGGGTATACAAAAAAGTACTGTGTTCAACCAGGCGAACACAGAAACAGTCATAGCGTATGACGTTAGACTTTTACAATCACTCGCTAGCGTCACCTATGTGTTCCACTAAATGTGCTATGTTCAACCAGGCGAACACAGAAACAGTCATAGCGTATGACGTTAGACTTTTACAATCATTCGCTAGCGTCACCTATGTGTTCCACCAAAAGTGCTATGTTCAACCAGGCGAACACAGAAACAGTCATAGCGTATGACGTTAGACTTTTACAATCATTCGCTAGCGTCACCTATGTGTTCCACCAAAAGTGCTATGTTCAACCAGGCGAACACAGAAACAGCCATAACGTATGACGTAAGACTTTTCTACAAAGCAATCACCCTCTCGCGTTACCTATATGTTCCATCAAAAGTACTGTGTTCAACCAGGTGAACACAAAGCAGTCATAAAGCGTGATGTAAGACTTTGTCAGTCAAGCAGTCATTAATTCTGTCTTGTAGTCAGGCTATACTTCCAACAGCAATATAGCTACAGTGGACTTGATAATCAAGCCAAGGGGTTTCAGTACTCGAAGTTTCTCGAAGAACGGATAATTACAACTCGAAGTTTCTCGAAGAACGGATAATTACAAAGCACGTTGTGTACATAAAATGTCACGGCTAATCCTTCGCTTATAAATTGGGAGGACAACGATAATTGCCTAAGACGACCCAAATCGCAGTTATGGTCGTGAGTTCAGATAGCAAGAAAACAAAGATTGGCTATAGGACACGACGACGACCAACTTTGAAAAGGACACTGTAAACAAAATAATGTGACCCAAGCCACGCATGAACAATGTTTTTAACAAGAATGCATAAGAATAGCTAAATTGCTCTTGTCAAATCACGATGTATATCTTATAAATATGTTGCCACACAATGTTAGATGTTGCGTGTGTGTCTAACTCAAGTTGCCTTTTCTTTTCATAAAAAGGTCAACACTTATCGATGTACTCCATATATTTACTGCTGTTTGTAATATAGATGAAGATGTAAGGTACAAACATTAGCATTAAGAATTGAAACACCGGGGGTTGTTAAAATCAGCCGGGGAGGGTGTCGGAAACCGACCTTTTTACGGAAATAAGAGCAGTTAAAGGGTTCCTTTAACTGAGGTAAATTTGTGTATATTTAAATGTTGTATGTTATATGTAGATTTTTTGACACCAAGCATTATCATTAATTTAAACGTGTTAGTCATCAAACAGTGTAGCTTATCGCCTATTCAACATGCCCCTTTGATACCTAAACAGTCCATACGAAACCTTATGTCATGTTAAGTTTTCTCACAACTGGATATCTTGATTAGCTGTTTTATCCGGGAAATACTTCATTACGTGTCAGGACCACTCTGCTCCAATGTGACCAAACTGATACCATGTGTTCAGTTACTGTTGACCACAATGCTAATTATGGGCGATAAGGTTAGTTATTTTAGACTCTTGAATAACAGATTATGTAGCTTCAAAGAACATAGTATCGAGCCTTTGTTTGGACCAGTTAATATAAAAACCCGTGTAAAATACAGAGAGGGGAGGACGGGTCTCGGCAGCAACGGAGTAACATCTCTCCGCGAATAAAGGAACGGTCTGTCGGAATTTACTTTACTAGTGATAAGAAACTTATGACTTGCAGAAGGTATTTATAATTAATTGTTTATAAATTCTATAAGTAGTTAAATACTTGTGTTTTATTTCTGTACTCCAATTCCCGGTAATGGATTAAGTCGTGAAATCAACTACACACACCCTCAAAAGTTGGTTACGACACTAACACAGGTCACGTCACTTTTGATTTTGAAAATGTCGGTTAAAGATCAGATTTGTTAATGGAGGACCACCAAAGAAAACGTCTGCTCAAGCGGCTGGTGTGGCTATCGTCGACGTGTAAAATTTGAAAGCGATCTGAACAAAATTGTGGGAGAAGCATTTTGAGAAACTACATATAGAATATTCCCACTAAACTTCACAGGAATCCGAGCAAAACTGAGGGAGATAAAGCAATTTAAAGTAAAAATTTACATGCGTACAGAGACGACGGATGACCCCACTAACGTGATAAGACGAAGTTAGTCTAAAAAGTATGATGTGCAGACTGCCTTCGGTAAGATTTAATTAACCAACAGCATTTTAGACAATGGCATTGACGTTTCCGTTCTTGATAACGGGTTGGTACAACTCGGTGCAACCTGGATACTAATGTTTTTATTCTTTGCTACTGAGCAGCAATAACTTCTTATGGATTTAACTTCTTCAGAATCCAGGTACACAGTGAAATTAATGTGGGGCTTTAGTAACGGAGGTTTTCTTTTTTTCTGGGGGAGGGTGGAGTTGAGGGGGTTAGACTTGCTCCCTATATATGGTGCATCACTACAGGTGTAGTGTTATTATAGCTCGGAAATCATTTACTGGATTGAGGAAGTACATCACAAGCCATTGCCTGCATTGTAAATGTTTGATGGAGGCATTTCACACGTTGTTTTATTCCAATTCAAGATACAAATTTAAATCAGCTGTTACAAGTGATGATTAAGGCTCCAGTTTCAGCCATCACGCATCAACAGCTGGAAATGTTCGGGCCATTTCGTGAAATGACCTGTAATGCCTGACACGTTGAGCCATGTCGCGTAATGACTGATTACACTTGTTGACTGTAACAGCTCGTCGCAAGTATTGTTTATAAATCGTTCCGTGATAATGATGGACCGTGAATTAAGAAGATCGAGTCAAATGCTGGTTTTCCTCTGGGCTGGCCACTTATTCAGCACCAAAACCGATTGTATTCAAACAATGTGGAATTAAACATAGCTGAAATTAGGTCCTATGTAAAAGCGAAGATGCTATATTGTACAAAATAATAAAAATTGAAAACGAAAAGTTGAAAAGTGTGAACATTCCATGTCACTGACCGCGTCCAAGGTTGCGAAATTGTTTCACTATATCAATTGTTTCACGCCCATAAAAGACATAATTTCACTTTATTCACGCGCATTTGTTTATTGGCAATAATACACGTTAAACTCGCTACTGAAATCGTTACAATAAATCTTAAAATTTGCATGTAGAAATAAAATTCAGTGACGCTGGACTACAGAGAACTTGTACGAATGTGCGAGGCGGTGGTCGGGAACAGCTGCCTGTGTAACATGCCGAGATGCTTGTGCGAATGTGCGAGGCGGTGGTCGGGAACAGTTGCCCGTGTAACATGCCGAGATGTTTGTACGAATGTGCGAGGCGGTGGTCGGGAACAGCTGCCTGTGTAACATTCCGAGATGCTTGTGCGAATGTGCGAGGCGGTGGTTGGGAACAGCTGCCTGTGTAACATGCCGAGATGTTTGTGCGAATGTGCGAGGCGGTGGTTGGGAAAAGCTGCCTGTGTAACATGCCGAGATGTTTGTGCGAATGTGCGAGGCGGTGGTTGGGAACAGCTGCCTGTGTAACATGCCGAGATGTTTGTGCGAATGTGCGAGGCGGTGGTTGGGAACAGCTGCCTGTGTAACATGCCGAGATGTCAAGTAGAAATGCTCTCACATCTTCCAAGTCCAAACGCAGAACTACTACACAGCTTGCGCAGAAAGTGAACGTCTGACTCAGGCAATGGCTTCATGGGTCTCAGAAAAGTTACACTTCGAGTTTTAGCAATCGAGGAGGCGAATGGGGAGGACATTTTCTGTGCAAAATGTTTTATAAAACTTGACAAGCTTTTGGCTTGAAAGGGTTATTTGAAGTTGTGCGAGTAGCCGTTCGTCCTTTTTTTCTTCTTGACAGTGTTCCGATTTTCTTCTTCTTCCACTGGTAACAGCTGACAACCAAAATAATTGCCAATGGTATCACAACATTTGATGTAACAAATAAAATTTGGGAAATCGTGTGTTGCTTTACACCGTATCCCTCTGACGTTTAATTATCAAATTAGCTCTATTGTAAAGCGTCAGCTTTCTGTGACACTTGGCAGATTCCTGTTAACATTTGCTTACACAGCTTAAGAAAAAAGCCGAATAATTAACACTTGACAAGCCTTTGGCTTGCAAGGGTTATATGAATTTGTGCGAGCAAAATTCGTCCTTTTTTTTCTTCTTGACACTTTTCCCGATTTTTTGTGTCTTCTTCTTCTCCGACACTATGGGCCCTACGACCATGAAACTTGGGACTTATGAAGAGCTTGATCTGAACATGTGCATGTCACTTTTTATTTTCGTCTTTAATTTCGTTTTCTTTGTTAAAACGCCATGTGAAAAGAGGGTATTTTTGCAAGTAAATGCGTACGACAGCACAGAATACACATTTGCTCACTGAGCTTTGTGCGAGCTCTCACTGCGTAAATAGATAACAAGGCGTATGCTAAGTCAACAACAACCAAACACTACTCGGCTTATAAGACGTATTCAAGCTGTGTTGTTTGCAATATATTATTCAAGAAATAACCCATTGAAGGAAGAATTTTTGCGTTTTAATTTTGTCAAGTGTTCACATTTCGCTAGCGGAATGAGCTTCTAGTTAACACTTGCAGGCTTGCCGGAGGTTGTTTTTTTAAAAAAGTACGCAAACTGCTAAAAAAAGAACGCTTGATGGCAAAAAAAGGTACAAAAAAAAGAACGCTTTAGAAAAAAAGTACAAAAAAGTACGCCAAAAATGTTGAAAATAAAAAATATGAAGATAAAAAGTGTCCTAAAAAAGCCTCAGAAATAGTTTGTATGCGTTTTTCTTGAATAAACAAGAACAGCTGTCAACGGCAATAATAATAGATGTATGTATTTCAAGAGGCGATAAAATCACCAAAACAAGCATGTCCAAGGACATGCCCAAGCCGAGTTACCGAATAAGGAAAGAGAGAAAAACTCTGAAACGAATACTGTTAGGCCAAACGATGAAGTACTTTGTTTCTGAACGTAACTTTTTCATAATTTTAATACACAAAAACGTGTTTCCCCGGGTGGAAGCTGCCCGAAAAGGGATGTTGGAGAGGTTTGGTTTTGAAGATTCATATATTTACCGACATTTACACAATTTTAGAAAAAAATTATTAAATTCCCCCATTCCGGCATTTTTTTTGGTCATTTGCGAAAAAAGCAAAGACCAGGTGGAGAAGCACCTAAGAAACTTCTGATTAAAACTATTTGAAAAAGACTGAGAGAAATGAATAGTTTGACAATTCAGTTATTTACTACCATTTATTCCAGCTTTTGCCAAACTTCAAAGTTCCGCCATTTCGGCAGTTTTTGGCGAACCGCAAAAAAAAAAAACAAAAAACAATAGCCTGGTAGGCGAACCCCTGTGGAACATCCCTTCGTAACATCTAAACGATTGGAGTAAAACTGTAGGAGGAGTAGCATTTTAAAACTGGGTCAAAACGGGCACAAAAAGTGCCGCCATTTTGTCCGTTTTTCGTCACTCGTCAAAAAAAGTAATAGCCAGGGAGGGGGGACCACCCAGGGAACATTCTTGCATAATATCAAAACGATTGAAGTAAAACTGTATGAGGAATAGCATTTTAGGGAAAAAGTTTAACATACGCCCATACATTCAAGCCCCCTATAGGGATACGACTAACCCAGTCCGACAAAGTCGGCTGGGTTATAAAACCACATAAGTATTAATTTCCGCTCCCATAGTTCAAAATTTTAAGAAGTTAACATTATATTCCTAGCGCTAATAACGATTTTAGTAAGAATTGGTTTTTCACCAATATTTCCACCATTTTTCCGAATAACGCAAAAACAATAACTAGGCAAGTGCCAATGACCACTATCTTTAACAAAATTTCAAGACAGAACCAATGACTGTTTATACTAGTAGCTTAGTCTTTGACAGCATCGCCATTCCTGTGGTATGAGTTTCATTTTTCGTCAATATTTGCGCCAATTTTTCCAAATTACGAAAAAAGTAATGGTAAGTAGCCAGGTAAGTGCCAATGATGGCTATCTTTATCTAAAATTGGAAGACAGCAATAGCCAGTTAGGCAGTAGTTTACGCCACTTTTACTTAAAATTACAATGCGATGAGGCGTAAAGAATTTACTGAGTTTTTTTTTTGTTGACAAAATTTTCGCCGATTTTTTGGCCAATCACCAAAAAAAAAGTAATAGCAAGTAAGCCAGTAATATTGCCTGCTACCTTTCCATGAAATTTCAAAAGAGCAAGACTATTTTCCTGGAGATCAGATTTTACTGGAATCTTCTTAGTTTTTCGCTAAACTATTCGCAAATTTTTGGCGCATCACCAAATATTGTAATAGCCAGCTAAACAGTCAGGCTTGCTGCCTTTACTTGAAATCTAAAGACAGACTATTTTTATGGAGTTCGTCAAGATTTTATTGGTTTTTTTTTTTTTTTGGTTTTTCGCCAAAAATTTTTGGGAATTTTTTAGCCAATCACCAAAAACGTAACAGTAGATATTGAGGCTTGCTACCGTCAGTTACAATTTCAAGACATTAATACTATTTTCTAGGAGTTAGTTAAGGTTTAACGATTTTCAAAAAAAATTATAATAAATAAACAATTACGTTTTTTCTCCAATATTTCTGCTAATTTTTTTGTGAATCCCTTAAACAACTAATAGATAGGTGGACATCGATGCACCCTACCTCCCACCAAAATTGTAGAATGTTTCCATGAAAACCCTAGGAGATACTGTTTACAGAAAATTGGTTTTTGGCCAATATTTCTGCCAAGTTTTGGCAAATTCCTAAAAAGGTAACCACCACTTAGGTAGTAATGTGTGGTATTGCTATTTAAAATCACAAAGCAAGGAGACTATTTTCCTGGAGATCTCCAAGATTTTACTGAAATTTCTTTGGTTTTTCGCCAAAAAATCGCCGCTTTTTGCCAACCACTAAAAATTCATAGCCAGTTAGGTAATATGGATTACTGCCATTATTTAAAATTTCAAGGCAGTAACGTTACTTTTCTTGAAATGGTCAAGATTTTACGAAAAAAAAGGTTTTTAGGCAATATTTTCGCTAATATTTTTTTGCTTTGCGCCACAAGCTTAGCCAATGTTTGGCCAATCACCCAAAAAGTAATAGCCAGGTAGGTAGTACCTCCGGCTACCTTCACTTTAAATGTCAACACAGTACGACTATTTTCCAGCAGTTAGTAAAGTTTTTGCTGTATATTTTTTGTTTTTCGCCAAAATCTGCATCAGTTTTTGACCACTCACCAAAACAAGAATGTCCAGGGACATTGTGACCAGCCGAGATCCAGTAAATCTATGAATAAGCTTGTCTGGTTGCCGAAAGTGGTAGTCACATTGTCCAAGTTTGTCCAAGGACAAAGCCCCAGCAAACGAAAAGCGATAAAACCAAATCCGGCGTGCTTGAAAAAGGCAATTTCCCTGAAAATTTGAGCTTCAAAGGACGAGATGGTAATGAGCTAGCTGAATAATTAATTTAGCAACGGACCCGAACATAGACCGATAAATACATACAAAGATTTTTTTCCCAGAAAAATAACTTCGAACAACGTATCGAAATTGTATCTACACATGTGTACTGTTGACATGTACTGTCGGACATACACAATTAGTTCAAGCAGCAGAAACGATCAAAACGACCAAACGCATGTGCCTTTTGAAAAGAAGAAAACGCCGCGTCTAAAACATCACTACTTAAGTTTAATGTTTTGGTATGTATTATTTTGCTAGGTTTGCATTTCCGACCAGTGCGCATGTTTTTTAACTTGCGTTGATACGCGGTTCGCATTTCGGACAACTGCGCAAGTTTATTTAACTTGCGTTGATACGCGGTTATTATTTCGGACTACTACGCATGTTTGATTTAACTTGCGTTGAAAAGCGGTTCGCATTTCGGACCACTACGCATGTTTATTTAACTTGCATTGACGCGCGGTTTCAATTTTGGACCAGTGCGCACATTTATTTAACTTGCGCCAATGCTCGGTTCGATTTCGTACCAGTGGGCATGTTTACCAAACTTGCGTCGATGCGAGGTCCGTATTTCGGACCAATGCGCATGTTTATTCAAGTTTTGGCGGATCGCCTAAAAAATTAATATTTCATGGGGGGCCTAACTGGAGAAGAATCGTACAAAATTGGAAAGGAATTCAATAAAAATTGTCGGAGAAGAAGCGTTTTCCAAATTAAACGCCAATAAATTAAAAAATACCCCTCATATCGCCAATTTTTGCCGGATCGCCAAAATGAGAAATTTTTCAAAAGAGAAATACCTGGAGAATAATCGCACAAAATTTGAAGAAAATCTGATCGAAATTGTGTAACAAAAAGCATTTTGAAAATTGGTGACCATAAAATCACAAATGTCCCCTATTTGGCCAATTTTTGGCAGATCGCAAAAAGAGTAAATTTTCACGACAGGCCTAGCTAGAGAACAATCGTACAATAAAGGAATCCGATCAAAATTGTGGGAGAAGAATCATTTTCAAAATTAGATACAAAAAAATTAAAAAATGTCCCACATTTGGCCAATTTTTAGCAGATCGCCAAAATGAGTAATTTTTCAAAAGAGGCCTACCTAGGGAATATTCGTGCAAAATTTGAAGAAAATTTGATCAAAATTGTGGGAGAAGAAGCATTTTGAAAATTGGCAACCACGAAATTACAAATGTCCCCTTTTTGACCAATTTTTGGCGGATCGCCAAAAACAGTAATTTTTCAAGAGCGGTTTAACTAGAGAACAACTATCCAAAATTGGGAAAAAATCCGATCAAAATTGTGGGAGAAGAAGCAATTATAAAATTAGATACCAAAAAATTAAAAAATGTCCCCCATTTGGCCAATTTTTGGCGGATCGCCAAAATGAGTAATTTTTGAAAAGAGGCCTTCCCAGGGAATATTTGTGCAAAATATGAAAAGAATCTGATCAAAATTGTGGGAGAAGAAGCATTTTGAAAACTGGCAACCGAAAACTTTCAAATGTCCCCCATTTGGCCAATTTTTGGCGGATCGCCAAAAAAATAATTTTCAAAGAGAGGCCTACCTAGAGAACATTCGTGTAAAATTTGAGAGGAATCCAATCAAAACTGAAGGAGAAAAAGCATTTTAAGTAAAAGTTTACACACGTACATACGTACATACAGACGACGGATACCCCTCTATTGATAGGATAAGAACAGCCCGACATAGTCGGCTGGTCTAAAAAGTAATAGCCAGGTAGGCAGTAACGCCTGGTACCTTCACGTAAAACTTCAAGACAGATTGCCTTCCTGGAAAAGCTTTAGACGCTACGAAAAAAAAGGTTTTTCACCAATATTTTCGACAATTTTTAGCGAATCGCCAAAAAAGTTACAGCCAGGTAGGTGGTAACTCTTGCTACCTTCACTTTAAATTCAAACACGGGAAGACTATTTTTTCAGTAGTTAGTTAAGATTTTACTGAAAATTTTCGCCAGCTGGCCAATCACCAAGATTAAGATTTTACTGGAAAATTTAGCCCGTTGGTCAATCACCAAAAAAAGTAATAGCTAGGTAGTAGTAAAGCCTGCTAACTTCACTTAAAATTTCAAAACAGTAAGACTAATTTCCCACAAGGAAAAGACCTGGTTTTTCGCTAATATATATTTTCGCCAATTTTTGGCGAATTGCCAAGAAAGCAATAGCCAGGTGGAAACTTATATGCGCCCTACCTTCCACCAAAATTTCAAGACATTAAGGCTAAAATCCTGGGAGAATATACGATTTTTCAACTTAAAAGCGTTTATTCGTACATACTTTCAACAACTGTTATATTCCTGCTTCTGAAAAAAACGCTGGGGCTAAAAAAAAAGAACAATAAAGTACGCTTGTGGAAAAAAGGTACGTTTTGAGGCAAAAAAAAAAGAACGATGCGAAAATAAAGACTAAATCTTTAAAAAAAGTACGATCCGGCAAGCCTGCACTTGACTAGCCTTTGGCTTGCAAGGACTAAATGAAGTGGTGCGAGCAGCCGTTCGTATGTTTTCTTGACAGTGATCGGATTTCCTGTGTTATCTTCTCCACTGGCACTACGGGCCCTAGGGCCACGAAACTTGGCAATTAGGTTGAACTTGATATGAACGTGTGCGTGAACTTGATATGAACGTGTGCGTGAGCCAGGCTTGTTTAAAACGCCATGTGAAAAGAGTGTATTTTTTGCAAGTAAATGCGGAGCATTTAACGTAGAGCTCAGAACACCACAGTTGCTCAGCTTTGTGCGAGCTCTCACTGCGTAAATCAGTGATCAGTCAATAAAACCTCAAGTCAACAAAAACCAAACACTACTCGGCTTATAAGACGTATTCAAGCTGTGTTGTTTTTGCTAATATATTTAGCTGGTATTAAGTTATCAACCTATGGAGTTTTTTTCTTGCCAGTGGTCCGATTTTTTAGGAAATTATAAGCCGCATACATGCTGTGCCATAAGCTCTGTACATAGTTGTGTAACACACTGCATGCATGTTGTAAAATACTTTATATTATTCAAGAAATAATCCATTGAAGGAAGTATTTTTGTGTTTTAATTTTTGTCAAGTGTTTAACATTTCGCTAGCGAAATACGCTTCTAGTTAATGTATGTTACTCATTCGAATAAAACAAAATCGCAAATTTCACAACAAACTGACAAAAACTAAATGTAATAAGCAGAAATAAAAGGAATAGAGCTGATGTAAATCTTACTACAAACCAGAGTTATACTTAACAACCAACAACGTGTTCCTTATTGAAAATATATTTTCTACTTCACAATATGAAACCTATACATTTCGGGCAATGGCTGCAAGAAATAACCAACTCCGTGACACGAGATGGATGCTGCACTGTGGCCCCTGCCGTCCTCACATCGAGAAAAGCCGCCCTCACTGACCCTCATCATAAAGGCTAACTGTACAGTCAACCACTCAAATTAACCGCTCTCGTACCTAACACCACTTCTGAAAGTTAATTAATAAATTTTACTTTTATATAAAAACAAATTCTTGTAAAAATGGTTTGCGTTATTTAGGTATCAGCTGATTTCCCTTGTGCGGTGTACAGACAACCGCACAGTTAACTTTTGTAAACACCAGGGCAGGGCTTCAGCAAGTCATTAAGTGGGCCATGACACTTTTTGGTAAAAATGTCGCCCAATTAAGGGAATAAAAAGACCTTATCAACTAAATTATGAACCAAGAAAATGCTATGGAGCCCAAAAATACAAAAGGCCCAAATCTAATGTCAGTGCTTTACAAGGATATACAACCAAAACACATGAAGCTAACAAAGTCACAAAGCGGGGAGCAGGTTCGAGTCAGTGTTTCAAGACCCGTGCTTTGGCTTCTTCTCTCACGAATACTGCTGTGGCCATAAGCAACGGTGCATGATGAATATAAGAGTAGAAATATATGCACGCATATTGACGACAGAAACGAACACGATTAGTAACGAATGCATGTCCATACTTACACGTCATTCTTTTTTTCGTTATTTGTTTGCAAATCAAGTAAAAAACAGTTTGTTTCCTTATTCAAGGAATTCAGATTACTCGTTATTAAACTGCGAAGCTTGAAGTGTTCTGAACACAAGCTGCTCTCCACGAGTCGGCCATTCATTCAGCCAGACGCGACATCATGTCCGTGACCTCTGCATAATCTATACACCAGGTCACAGCGCCCAGAGATCACAAGGCATTTGGATAATATCACACTGCCATTTAGCTCATTAACCAATCAGCTGAGTTCGAATCCCGTGCCTGATTCTACAGCATATATGAGTTTTTCAGCCATCAGCTGTTTACTGGTGAATTCTGGGAGTTTCAGCAAATTCATGCAGGTGCTCGCTGTGGGCAGTCGTTCCGGATCCTTGCCAGCGTGGTGAATACAAAACACGGGGAACAAGTCCTGCAACACGACACCAACCTTCAACGCTATTAAAATGTTTGAAGTCAAGTAACAAAAAGCCCTACTACATTGCGCCGAAAAATAATTTTAATCCGCCCTGTAAGTGGTAAAGCTTTCCACTATAATAACTGGTGTAGTTTATTGGATTGCATTATATTTTTATAAGGATGCGAGAGGTTAAAAAATTCCAAATCACCAGAGGAAAATATCCTTGGACATTGTGCCCAGCTGTAAAGCGGAGACATTACAAAGATGAACGCAGAAGGTTTAAGATCTAATGGGCAACATTACAATCAGAAGCACTGTGACTGGATCTGTGCGACTAACAGCATTGTTTGTGGTTTTCCTAAAGCTATCCCTTTTTGCCATTATTTGGCCAGTTTTTGCGCTATGATCATAATGTATCGTATAGTCCTTATAAATCCAAACCGTTACATGTATTAATGTAGTATGGGCCTACAGATGCTTCTGTGACAGGAAGAACTATAAATACGGCGCAGTCCGAAATGAGTGGACCCATCTTGGCTCGAGACTCAATCGAGAACCCAACACCGGATTTGTAGGAACAGTAGCATTTCTGTGTTCTCTTAAATTTGGCCAACATTTCGGCCAAATTGCCCGAAACGTAGGAAGAGTAGCATTTTGAGAAGTGGTCTACACACAAACACACATACATGACTGATACCCCACAAGTGATGGGTATAGCTTGGCAACGAAAGTCGGCTGGGCTAAATAAAATGTCAAAATGTTTCGAACAAGGTGAAATATCCCCATGTGTGTGGCACGAACGACCTCCACACACTGCTAATACTCCAATTTGATCCAAACTTGACATCATTTACATTTTTTCAGGGTGACATGCTTGAGGTGATTAAGTGATGCGAGCTTGCCTTGACATTATTTACATGTTTCATGGTGACATGCTTGAGGTGATTAAGTGATGCGAGCTTGCCTTGACATTATTTACATGTTTCAGGGTGACATGCTTGAGGTGATTAAGTGATGCGAGCTTGCCTTGACATTGTTTACATGTTTCAGGGTGACATGTTTGAGGTGATTAAATGATGCGAGCTTGCCTTGACATTGTTTACATGTTTCATGGTGACATGTTTCAGGTGATTAAGTGATGCGAGCTTGCCTTGACATTATTTACATGTTTCAGGGTGACATGCTTGAGGTGATTAAGTGATGCGAGCTTGCCTTGACATTATTTACATGTTTCAGGGTGACATGCTTGAGGTAATTAAGTGATGCGAGCTTGCCTTGACATTGTTTACATGTTTCAGGGTGACATGCTTGAGGTGATTAAGTGATGCGAGCTTGCCTTGACATTATTTACATGTTTCAGGGTGACATGCTTGAGGTGATTAAGTGATGCGAGCTTGCCTTGACATTATTTACATGTTTCAGGGTGACATGCTTGAGGTGATTAAGTGATGCGAGCTTGCCTTGACATTATTTACATGTTTCAGGGTGACATGCTTGAGGTGATTAAGTGATGCGAGCTTGCCTTGACATTATTTACATGTTTCATGGTGACATGCTTGAGGTGATTAAGTGATGCGAGCTTGCCTTGACATTATTTACATGTTTCAGGGTGACATGCTTGAGGTGATTAAGTGATGCGAGCTTGCCTTGACATTATTTACATGTTTCAGGGGGACATGCTTGAGGTGATTAAGTGATGCGAGCTTGCCTTGACATTATTTACATGTTTCAGGGTGACATGCTTGAGGTGATTAAGTGATGCGAGCTTGCCTTGACATTATTTACATGTTTCATGGTGACATGCTTGAGGTGATTAAGTGATGCGAGCTTGCCTTGACATTATTTACATGTTTCATGGTGACATGCTTGAGG
Organism: Protula sp. h YS-2021; assembly: GCA_949752745.1. NCBI lineage: Eukaryota > Metazoa > Annelida > Polychaeta > Sabellida > Serpulidae > Protula > Protula sp. h YS-2021. The sequence continues at coordinate 42,524,906 of OX457026.1, read as the reverse complement.
TGATTAAGTGATGCGAGCTTGCCTTGACATTATTTACATGTTTCATGGTGACATGTTTGAGGTGATTAAGTGAGCTTGCCTTGAAGCCGAGCAGAGGCGGCCTGGAGCAGCTGGTGACGAACTTGAGGAGGTGCCTCTTCTGCTCCTCCGTGAAGCCGGCAACCACTTCCCAGAACGTGCGGATAACCGGATGCTCGTCCGTGTAGCCTCCTGACAATAACACATCTGCTAACTGTACACAAATATCTATGGACCACCTCCCAGGACGAGCAGATGACCGGGTGCTCGTCCGTGTAGCCTCCTGACAATAACACATCTGCTAACTGTACACAAATATCTATGGACCACCTCCCAGGACGAGCAGATGACCGGGTGCTCGTCCGTGTAGCCTCCTGACAATAACACATCTGCTAACTGTACACAAATATCTATGGACCACCTCCCAGGACGAGCAGATGACCGGGTGCTCGTCCGTGTAGCCTCCTGACAACAACACATCTGCTAACTGTACACAAATATCTATGGACCACCTCCCAGGACGAGCAGATGACCGGGTGCTCGTCCGTGTAGCCTCCTGACAATAACACATCTGCTAACTGTACACAAATATCTATGGACCACCTCCCAGGATGAGCAGATGACCGGGTGCTCGTCCGTGTAGCCTCCTGACAATAACACATCTGCTAACTGTACACAAATATCTATGGACCACCTCCCAGGACGAGCAGATGACCGGGTGCTCGTCCGTGTAGCCTCCTGACAATAACACATCTGCTAACTGTACACAAATATCTATGGACCACCTCCCAGGACGAGCAGATGACCGGGTGCTCGTCCGTGTAGCCTCCTGACAACAACACATCTGCTAACTGTACACAAATATCTATGGACCACCTCCCAGGACGAGCAGATGACCGGGTGCTCGTCCGTGTAGCCTCCTGACAACAACACATCTGCTAACTGTACACAAATATCTATGGACCACCTCCCAGGATGAGCAGATGACCGGTGCTCGTCCGTGTAGCCTCCTGACAATAACACATCTGCTAACTGGGTTCCGGACAATACCCCCAGACCATACCTCCCCTAGGACCTAACCCCCCTCCCCCCCCCCCCCCCCCCCCGCCAAAATATTTCCAAGTTTCAAACGCTACAACAAAATGAAAAGTACAGCGACATGTTTTATTTACTGCGGCATGCTTTATTTCTCTTCAACCTCGTCAACCAATAAATTTTGTGACTTCGGACAGGCTTAGCATAAACTGCAACAGCTCCGTTGGGCATCAGAATTAATTGTAATAAACTGGGGTGCGAATTGCTAATTGCAACTATTGAACGTATGCATCAAATTGCATTTATAAACCTTTTAACTAGATCATAGACGATTTTTTATGTTCAATAGCTTTTATCAATGTATCATATGAGATGAGTTGTAAGCGTTGTGGAACTGCAATTATACCCCTTTCAACTAGATCATAGCAAAATGGCTTAGCTTTTAACTGCAGATCACAGAACTGTATTAGTTTGTTGTTCGTTAATGAAAATCTTTGAAATGAAAATTGCAAAAAATGATGGGGGGGGGGGGGGTATTGGCACGGGGTGGGTATGGTCCTAGGTGGGGTATGGTCTGCTAACTGTATGCAAATATCTATGGACCATCTTCCACGGCCTGCCTGACAAGATCTTGTGTATTACGTGTGGACATACCTCTGAGTGATGCCCTTCATCTATGCAATATCTTTTCGAAACTAAAATTCAAGATTTTGAAAAAAAAACTTGACTGAAAATAGAAAAAAAGCCCATACCTGAGTAATTCGTGTGCTTGCGCAGATCTTCCAAGTCAATGGGGACAGGAGCACCCGAGATTAACACCTGGACTTCATTGTGGTTAAACATGCGAAGCCACTCTATGTTGATGACGTCAGCCAGGCCATTCCGAAACGCTTCACATTGCGCTCGAATCTAGAAAGCAGAGTGTAAGTATCAGTTCTGAACCGCATGTGACCTGACTTACTAACATCAAGTCCTGGACCGCATGTGACCTGACTTACTAACATCAAGTCCTGGACCACGTGTGAGCTGTCTACTGTCAGTCTCACGAAGTAGCTGTGTGTAATGCCGTTATGTAAGCGAACGTGTAAAGAGACAATCGATATGAATCGTATGCATTACATGCATGTAAGACAGCATTAGCTCTAAGGACTAGAACGGCAAAATCAGTGAAGCAAGATGCATCTCTCCATCCGGACATTTATACAACTCAGTGATTACATAATAGTAAGGTCAGAGTACAAAAATATGCGTCCAGTTCCCCAATCCGTTAAGCGACAATAAATTGGTACTTACTTCGGAATCCACCAAAAACATCAGATATCCCTTCCCCCCTCCCCTCGGACTTTAAGCTTCTGAGAACTACAAATTACAAAACTTTACAAATGCAACAAGAGGTTTTGCCTATCACTCGGATAATTCTAATAAGAGGCAGTCCAAGAGGTAAAAATGCCGGTTGGTAACTTCAATGAAGCACCACACTGAAGCCATAATTTTAATTTTGGCCAGCTTTAACTCACCCTGCGATTGAGCATATAGTCGGCCATGCGATGTATGTACTCCACTCGGTTGTCGTTCGTCACCGCTATGTTCTTCCCGCCTGGCTTCAGTTCTTCCTCCTGGATACGAGCAGACAACGCGGGCGACATCAGGCGCCATGTTCTGATTTATGGCCCATTAAAGGGAAGTCATAAACCCATCAATTTCATCGCAACAACTCTGATTTTGGGGGGAATGGTTTTATCCAATATTCGCATTTTATGCGGGGTTGGACACGCTTCTTGAAGCCCTGGTTATAACTCTTTCTGGTAGCCCAAATACTCCACTATGATTCTTATGATACGTGTTGCCTTTCCGAGCTATTATAGTGGCTTGCTCGACAGCTCATGAAACGCGTACTATGATTTATTATGTACTGTAGCGTGCGTACTGACATGACAGAGAAACGAAAGATGCAGTATTTTTTACTTATTGCACCACAGCTCATCACGTCCGCTACTTTGGTCGCGTATGAATTTTTTGTCAGTGATTCAACTAGTTGTCCTGTCAGTTTAGTTACACTGGCGTTTTCGCTATGCTATTCTCGTGACATCGAAATGCATTGAAGCATCATTTATGACCTTACAAGGAATGTGGAATCAAACCGTATGATCATCTCGAATTCGCTTCAGCATCAAAGTTTGCGAGTTGAAGAGGTTCAAATATAAAACAGATGATTTTTTAAAATTTAGAATTTAGAATAAAGAAAAAATATTACATTTTCATAATAAAACTAATGCAGTATTTTGATCACTTCGGTAAGAATGTTGTTCAAATTTTGTTTGAATGTTATTTTTTGTCAAATCATGATTTATATCTAGATTTCCTTTAGTCATTGAACAGTGGTAGTTATATTTTAAAAACGGGTAACTGAAAATTTTTCAAAGACCGGCTAACTGTTTCGCAATCACGGAAGTAAATTTCAAAGAAGCCCTAATGTTGAAACAATGCTTAAAAATTAAAGTAATCTGACTAAAATTACTTGCAGAAGAGCTATTTTGAAAAATGTCGTCCCGAAAACTTTCAAACGGCGGCATGATACCCATTTTTGGAGGTGCGCCAAAGAAGTAATTTTTAAAGAAAACATCATATGTAGAGCATTATTCAAAACTTTCAAATAAATCCAATCAAAGTGGAGCAAGCAACGCATTCTGGAAAACAAAAAGATTTAAAATACCGCCAACTGGTAAATTTTTTGAGAATCGCCAAAAAGTATGTTTTGAAAAAGGATAATCTGGGGTATATTCGTACAAAATTTTAAAGGGCTCTGGTCAAACTTTTAAGAGAAGAAGCATTTTGAAAATCGGCCACCAAAATCTTCAAACCATTTGACCAATGTTTGGCGTCTCGCCAAAAAAGTAATTTTTCAAGAGATAAGCATCAAGAGAATGCAGCACAAAATTCGAAAGGAATTCAATCAAAATTGTGGAAGAAGCATTTTGAAAATTGGCTGACAAAAAATTCCAAAATAGCGACATTTGGTCATTTTTTAGCGACAAAATATTGGAAGGCAACACGATTAGAATTGTGGAAGAAACATTTGAAAACTGGCTACCAAAAATTGAAATATGCTACCCATTTGGTCAATTTTGGTGGATAGCCAAAAAAGTAAATTTTCAACAGAGACCTTCCTAGTGCACATCTATACAAAATTGGAAAGGAATCCGATTAAAACTGTGGAAGAAACATTTTCAGAATTGGCTACCAAAAAAAAAAAAAAAAACCTTTCCCCCTCCCCTATTTAGCCAATTCTTGGCGGATGGCCAAAAACTAATCTTTCAAGAGAGTAAACCTAAGGAACATCTATGCAATCCGACCACAATCTGAAAACTGGCAACCAAAAACTTATAAATGATACCCCCTCCAAAAAAAAAAAGGTAATGTTTGGCGGATCGCCAAAAAAGTATTTTGTGCAAAGAGAACCATTCGGAGAAAAATCACACAGAATAGGAAAGAAATCTTATCGAAATTGTGGGTACATCATTTTGAAAATTTGCTACCAAAAATTAAAAATGCGACCCCCCCCCCCACCCCCCTTATTTGGTCAATTTTTTGTGAATCGCCGAAACAGTAATTTTTCAAGAGAGGACCTCCTAGTGAACATTTATGCAAAATTCGAAGGCAATCGAGCAAAATGGTGGAAGAGAAAGACTTTGGAAAAATGGCTTATAAAAAAGTTTTAAATGTCCTTATTTGGCCATTTTTTTAAGGATCGCTAAAACATTTCAAGAGAGGCCTAACCAGTAAACATTCGTACAAAAGTTAAAAGAAAGCCCATCCAAACTGTCGGAGAAAGGCGCAGTTTGAGATCTCTCTTCTAAAAAAAATTAAAAATCCCATTTTTGATGGATCGCCAAAAAAGTAACTTTTCAAAGAGAAAAGCCTGGAGAACATTTAGGCAAAACTAGAATTCAATTCGACCAAAATTGTGAAAGAAAATGCTTTTGAAAACCTGGCCATAAAAAGTTTTAAAATGCACCCATTCGGCCAACTTTTAACAAATCGTTGAACAATTTCAGGTTCATATCTAGAAATCCGATCAAAATTGTGGCAGTAGCAGCATTTTGGAGACTGGCTGCCAAAAACTTTCTTAAATGCCGCCCATTTAGCCCATTTTTTCTGGATCGCCAAAAAGAAGTGATTTTTAAGTGAGAACCTTCTAGGCAACAATAATACAAAATTGGAAAGGAACCTAATAAAAACTGTAGGAGAAGAAGCATTTTGAAAACTGGCTACCAATAAACTGCCTCCCACCCCATTTAGTCAATTTTCTAGAGGATTGCCAAAAACCAAGTATCGAAGGTCATAAAGATGGTGCATATACGCTGCAGCAGCCAGCTCTGCGTTACAGTTATGACGCCAGTTGTTTACCTCTATTTCCCCGAATTCGTTGTGGGCGACGGTGAAGTCGAGATCGAGTTCTTTGACGTCGCCGTCGTAGTTCTTCAGGAACAAGAGATTCCTGCAAGCAATACGCTTATATCGTTCAAGTGCAGACACCAACAATTCACTTATACCGAACCACCACATCGGACTTCATCAAACTGAACTAAATATAATTTGATTCTCCTACTACGAAAAGCTTGAGCGACCAGTGCACAACAACATCAGAGCACCGAACATGCCAAACATTTTTATTAGTCAGCCATTACCGTTCTGCTTTTCTAAACAAAAATAAATGTTTCCCACGATAGTCCTCCCCCAAACCTCCACCCCCTTACCTCTCCTTTTCCACAGCTTGCCCCTCCTTTGGTTTATTAAGTTATTTTAACAATTTTATACTATTTCAGAATTATAACTTTATATAAATATGTCTAAATATCCATATCTGGTGTGCCTAGCAGGGTTACGGAACACTTCAACCCATTTCTAAAGGAAGGGGGAGGGGGCAGGTACGTAACAAGAGTTGCGGGCATCTTAATCTTCAATTTCTATGTCATTCAGGTGCAGCAATGTGGAATGAGGTCACTACAAACTATGCTTGCAATCTCGGGCTTTTTTATCCGGGTCTAATGTGGTCACTGCAAATAGGTTTAACTGTACTTCTTTTTAGCCGGTCCGTAAGGTGATCATTATCCAGGTTTTACTGTAATTCTTTTTTATCTGGGTCTTAGAGGCGGTCATGACAGGCAAGTTTTACTGTACGGTTTTTTTATCCGATTCTTTCTAGAAAGTGAACCACTAAAAACAGGTTCAACTCCAATCTTTTATCCGGGTCCAGAAGCTGGTCACTTCAAACAGGTTTTACAGTACGTCTTTTTATCCCGCTCTGGGAGGTGGTCACTACAGGACCAATTTCCCACTTCATTAGTGATTATTTTTGCCCACCGTCATCCCCCCACCACCACCATTTAATGTAGGTACGGCTCTGAACGCAACCCTAACCCTAACGCCACGCGTTGTCCAATAGGCGTAAATACAAAACTAACCGGCGGACACACCCAAGGCACAATCCCACCAAATTTTAGGCTGATCCGACTTGTCGTTCGAGTTATCCTGTAACAAAATCTAGCGTTAACAGCATATAACGACGTTATATGACGTCACACTTTGTGCTGTGTATGCCACATGCAATATGAACCGCCGCAACCACCCAAGGCAGTATAACTTTGAAGCTGATCCGACGTTTCCTTTTGAAAATACAGTAATGACACATTTTTCTTCGGTTTTGATGCCATATGAAGTCATGCCTTGTCCAATATGCGACAAATATAAGAGCAACTGCCAGACCCATCCCAGCCATAATCCCACAAGTTTGAAGCTGATCCGACGTTTCGTTCGAGTGTTACAGTTTCAACAAGTCCATTGTATGAGCCACGTTTTGACGCAATATGACGCTATACGTTGCGCTGCATAAACCAAATACATTACGAACAGTTGGAAACACGACGGCATGGTTATAACAAGATTGAAGACTAGAGCTTCAGTAAGGCGGGATCCCCCGTGAAGCAGTAAAAGTAAAATGAGGTCAAGTCACGCTGCAAGGTTTCAGGTTCCTACCACAATCCCTTCTATGAGAAGTCGACCGGACAAAACATCATCTCACGGCTAAGTTCAAGCCTAAAATTCACCATATTTGACAATTTGCCACGACGTCAATTCTTGGCCAATTTTGACAATAATGCCACGTTGCACATCTTCAATATATATATTTTCACCACGCAAGGTTTACGGATCCTACGACAATTCCTTCCACGAGAAGTCGGCCGGACAAAACATCGTCTCACAGCTAAGTTCAAGCCAAAAAGTCATCATTTTTAACAATTTCCCACGAGTGACGACGTCAATTTTGGCCGATTTTGACAATAATGCCACGCTGCACATCTTCAATATATATAGTTTCACCACACAAGGTTTCAGGTACCTACAACAATTCCTTCTATGAGAAGTCGACCGGACATAACCTCGCGTCACGGCTAAGTTCAAGCCCAAAATTCACCATATTTGAGTTTCCCACGACGTCAGTTTTTGGCCGATTTTGACACTAGTGCCACGTTGCATATCTTCAATATATATATATTTTCACCATGCAAGGTTTCACGTTCCCACGGCAATTCCTTCCATGAGAAGTCGGCCGGACAAAACATCGTCTCACGGCTAAGTTCAAGCCAAAAATTCACCTTTTTTAACAATTTCCCACGACGTCAATTTTTGGCCGATTTTGACAATAATTTATATATTTTCACCATGCAAGGTTTAAGGTTCCTACGACAATTCCTTCTATGAAAAGTCGGCCGAATAAAACTTAGTACTTTTTGTGGACAGACAGACGGCAAGACGGACGGACGGACGGGCCAGCTCATAACTATATCCCTCCGTTTTACGGGGGATAATAATCCGACGTGTCGTCCCGTAGTTACAGTAATGACGCAAGTTTCACGTTAGGAAACCATATGACTTAATGGGTTGTGCAATACACGTCATATACAATACCAACCGGCGGACCAACTCAAGGCATAATCCCAACAAGTCTAAAACTGATCCGACGTTTCGTTCAAGAGTTATCGTGTTAACGAAGTCAAGTGTCTACAACAGACACACACACTCATACAGAACCTACAACGACAAAATGTTTCCCATCTGGGTAACATAATGAACTAGAGCAGTGTGCATAGCCCACATATTTCCCACAGGCCCCCCATCAGTTAAACACGGCCATCAATAGTCAATCAAGAGCTGAAATTTTCCAAGTCCAGTTGGTCCATTTTCCTTGGACGAATCTGACCCATTTACAATACCGATCCGTGTTTGTTCCCTCAGAAGCTACATACCGAGTTTCATTAAAATCCTTACAGCAGTTTTTAAGTTATCGTGTTAACAAGCTGTTGATGACAGACCGACACACGGTCGATCGCATACATTTCCTACAGGTTCCACCTGTTGGGAATAAACTATAGGCAGCCACAGAATATGGATTATCAGAATACCCTGCTGTAGCTCACTTGTACATTTCCGGGTCGAGGGAGGCCAAGTGGTCGATGTCGACATCGCCGCGGTGCCGGCTCAGCAGCTTGGAGAGGAAGAAGCTGGCGAATGGCAGCTCAACCAGCATACCCTCGTACAGCGCCTGCAACACCCGCCCAGCGTCACCACGTTATCTGCCGCTCTGCCTTTTATGGCTGTGTTTATATCTAACAGTATTTAGCTTCTTTATTAAATCTTTACTACTTGATATTGACATTACAGGGTGACCACAGAATCATTTTTTCCGGACTTCAGAAACCTTTTTTCTAACACTCGAGGCCTTTCAGATAATTTTTCTTGCCTTCCTAACTATGAAAGTTTTTTCCTCACTCCCCTCATACTCTCCATTTATTTCCCATTCAGCATCTTTCTGCTGTCTTTTCAGAGACAGGACCAAGTATTTATGTACTTAATCTTTTCACATGAAGTATGCAGTTTCCACTCGAGAAATCGACGTGACATTTTTTCGGCACTTGTGTGACAGATGATTGTTCTTGGCCTATTTTTGTGTCTCTTTCAGGTCCAAACTATTTCCCCGTATCAAGTGTACCGAAAATAATGACAGAAGCTAGGGGCGGCAGGTGAATGTTGTCCCCAATCAGTAGATACATGATATCGAGAGTATCTCAACTGTTCTCAGACCTACTTCCTGGCTCAATCTTATTTCTCCATTCTTAAAGCAGTTCTCCGGGTTTACAGCTGATCGGTAAAAGTGGTCTCGGTTAAAGGTTAACCACAAGAAACATTAACACCTGATTTCACGCTGATCCGCACAAATTGCAGAGCCTTGATGTTGAAAAGGAAAGCTCTGAATTTATTCAAATCTACGGTCTGCTAATCTTTGAGGCATCGCAAAAAGAAAAGGCGTAAGAGGAGCAGCTAACTGAACAAAGTGAACTTCACGAGTAAGCCGTTTAAAACAAAGTCTTTCAGCACTGAGGTTTCAGAAATGGAGTCGTTAGCATTAGAGCGATTTTGGCTGGATCGCCAATAGATACAAGTTTTGATCTAGGACCACTTTAATGTTATGAGTAAAGATGTTATTCAGTTAACACAGCAGTGTCCAGGGAGACTGACGAACCGAGGAAAAATCAAGAACTAACATCAATGACCATACAAGACAAGCAAATCTGGCTTGTTGCTCGTTCTCGTTCTTGTTATTGAATGGTCTCAATAAATCCAGGCAAAACTGATTTAAAAAAGGAAGGCTATGTACAATATTCACCATTTCTCAAACTAGGAGGGGAGGGAGGGAGGGAGGGAGGGAGGGAGGGAGGGAGGGAGGGAGGGAGGGAGGGAGGGAGGGAGGGAGGGAGGGAGGGAGGGAGGGAGGGAGGGAGGGAGGGAGGGAGGGAGGGAGGGAGGGAGGGAGGGAGGGAGGGAGGGAGGGAAAGAAGTAAAAAAGAAATTTAAGTAGTATGGGTCTTTATATGCTTCTGTGAGTTTTCTTGAATTTTCCTAACTTTCTGGATATTTTCAGTGTTTTTCCTCAAATTTTTTCCCCAGCTTTTCAGGTTTTTCCCTAACCTGTGGCCACCCTGACTGATATTTAGTTTTACAGTGCCTTTCAATCTGAGGTTGGTCTTCAAGACTTATATTAGTATGGCTTGTTGCTGGCAAAAAAGACGAAGATGAATCAAGAACGCGAAACGAAAGTAACAACACAAATGAGAAGGCTGGAACCGCGTGAGTCAAAACAGGTGAACAGCATCTCACGCGGCTGCTACATACTAGCAATCTGATACTAGCATACTGCTACATACTAGCAATCTCACGTGAAGTGACATCCACACAGCACTCACAATCTCCCGTCACATAAAGTGGCATCCACACAGCACTCACTCAAGCCACGCCGCCGCTACGTACAAGCAATCTCTCGTTCGGGGCGTATGCACAGATAATGGACACCAACGTAGCCTGGCATCCAACAAAAGTAATGTATAACATAAATCTAACCTTTCCCAATATTCTGCCAAGGAAGAAATAGTGCGTTCTAAACTCTTTAACCAACAGCCTCGCATAAGGATTGGGATACAGTTGTTTATCTGTGGTATATCTGAAGAAACCTCGATTCGGGTCGAAGGCTGTCTTGAGAAGTTCCCAAATGAACTCCCTGAACAAGCCGCCGCCATCGATGCCAGCCTCGTTCGCCCCCGCAAAATTCATCAGTTGCACCTGCATGCGCAGCCGCAAGTTGGGCTCTGTGAAATGCCGGAAATGAAAGCAATGTGGTCTCATATTGTCTTGATTTCTTTTGCTGAGCAATACCAATATTTTGCTTAAATGCATTCAAAATCCAACCATTCAAATGGCGACTGCTTAAATGGGTTCTATTACTGAGAATTTTTCTGACAATAAAGGATCAGTCTTTGCTTTTATTTATTTTTTGCTGACTATGTATTATCTGATTGTTATGCTGAATATTATCAGATGAACAGCTTGATAATCTGGATCACTGAAAGGATAAAAATCAAAACAATTGTTCTTATACAGAAAACTAAAACTCGAAAGCTTCCAAAGGCAGCCATAGCCCTACCGTTTTCGACTGAGAGCTTCTCAAAGGCGTCCTCGTAAATGTAGTTGCGCCTGACCTTGACATGGATAACAGGGCCGCCCACCAGGTGGCGTATCTCCCCGCCCTGCTCATCCCGCCGGTCCTGCAGCACCAGCCGGTTAAATATCTACAGCAAACACACACCGCCATGCTCAAGTCTATGACATGCTAGCCAGTAAGCGACACGCCATCAAATCTCAGCCCTCCCCCCTCCGACCCCCAACCCTCCATTAGGCAACTACGCCATCATAATAAACATTACTTTTTAAGAAACTGCTCTATTTGAACGACACGTCACATTTTTAAATAGTGAAAAAATTGCAATACTGGTCCGATCTGTCAGTTATATCGGTATTATATAAGCACCAATTTAATTTTCAACACTTTTTTGTTCCTATGAACCAAGAAGACAAACTTTGATTCTTTCTGAGAACGCCACAACAAACGGGAGCTCTTGCAGTATCGTCAGCTTCCGCGCTTCCTTGGTCGACAGGGGAGGTCCGTCTTCGGCAGACACTGCAATGAGTTCACAAGCTCGTGTTCACCGAAGTGAAATACGCAGTCTAGACTTGGTCTCTCATAATTAAGACTCCAGATACCAGGTCTAAAGGTTCACCCTGTGGTCTTTTACTATTTAAATGCATAACGTGTAACAGTAATCACGGCTTGCAGCATGTATGCTTGGGGTAACACCGGCTAAAACGTCAACGGTCAAAATGCCGATGGTCAAAACATCGACACATGTAAAGGCAGATAAAATGTCGACTAAGTAATGTTGGTGGAAATAAAGTGGACATGTCTGTTAACTTCATCAGTTCTACAATTGATAAACCTACAGCGTGGTCAAGTATGCAGTTATTTATAAACAATCTCCGACTCAAAAATAAACCATGACAATAAAATGCGACTCCAAATGCATTTTCTGCTAAAAGATCTAGACGCAGCGCACTGAGATGCCAACAGTTCATTGAACAGACAATACAATATGGAGCACAATTAAGCAGGGCAATGCACGGGCTCCTCAGTCCCATTAAACTCTTGAAGGCAGCATGACTCCTGGTCAAGCCCCTACCAACTCCTACCTCCCTAGTGAATGTCAGTGGGCTTGTGTGGTTAAACAGACTACACACTCCCCAACAACACTAGTTGGGAGAACGGTCGACGTTTTATCCGCGCTTACACTTGTCTACGTCTTAACTGTCGACGTTTTGTCCGGACACCGTGCATGGGGATGTCTACTTTTAAATTTGAAACGCAAGTTCGCAAAGTGCTCTCGGAAGAGGGCAGGGCAGATATAAGGAAGAGTGCCGGGCGTCAGACTCCAGGGTTCAGGGAATCCCTGGTACTGCTTTATTAACCGATAACTCCACAGGTACTTACAAAAGGTTTTTTTCTCTACAGTATCTTTGTTACTGAACGTATTTTTGCTTCAAAAAACTTTTCCATTTAAAAATTTTCTATTTTTTGTTTTTTTGTTAATCTCATAACTGAATTTGTCGGCAAGCCCACAACGAGAAAATCACGCTTTGCTTTTATTTGGCAAACAAGCCAGTATATCTAAATAACTATTACGTAAACAAATGATATAGGTTGTTTGTAAACAGACGTTCAGTCCAACGTAGATCCTTACTTGTTTTATTGGGATCCAGTGCGCCCAAAGAACCAAACGGCCTGACTTGGAACATTTCTGTGTTCTTATAAAACTGAAGAGGCTGAAATCAAAGCACGTTAATACACTCAAGCTCCTTCTTTCCAAGTTTCAGACAATTCTAAATGAAGCCACGACCCCACAGCTACATCACTACGGCAATAATAATAATACTTGTTCTAAGGAAGGGCGATTTTGATGAACACCTAGCCAAAGAAATCCCTGAACGCATTTACCCTACAACAGCCCGAGAGTTATGAGAACAGCAAAGAAAGGGAGAGAACGTACCTGGTCGGCTTGTATGCTGACCTGCTGTGACAGCCAGTGGCCGAAGGGACAGAAGGAGCGCCTGCTGTCCCGGGCATACAGCTGCTTCACCAGCTGCGATAACACCTGGCAGCAGAGGAATCAAAGTAATGCAGTAAAACAGCCGCCACAGCGGAAAGAAACAGTATGCACTATATGACTGATGCAGAATGCACAATTACAAATCAAAATGCTTACAACCTTATATATATCTCAACATTTAGCTTTTAATCAATTTAGCGACGCAGAACCCGTTTAAATCAGGGAATCACAGTGCCTCTGCTCTGTTTTAACAACCTGCGATGAAAGCCAATGCATGATGATATGGAGGTTTAACTAAATGCTAAGAACTGCACGGGTGGGACAGTTTCAACCACGCGGCCTTCGATGCTCACCTTAAAGAGGTGACCCCACGTCTGCTGCTGTCTGCGTAGTTCATCGCCAGACTGTGACTTGTGCGTCGCGCCCACGCTTTGAAAAGCTCGCCTGTATTCTTCCGCCACTTCCGGCCTCGTTTCGGGATGCGCCAGTTCTATGATGCCCAGGCATGCGTCCCTGAGAGCCCGGGACATGGGCACTAATTCGCTCAGCTTGAACGGCATAAAGGATTTTGACGCTGTGAATATAAAATTACATTCAGTGTGACTTATAATGCAAACTTTGCAATAGATCCACGATCAAACTGTGACATTTTTTCTCGCAAATGATTTGCTATTCCGTGTTAAAAGAATGCAAGCCATTAGAATCGCCCCATGTTTCTGACGATCCCAGTACAGTATTAAATTAAATCGCACAAAATACAAGTGCAACAGCCAAATCAATTAAAACTACCAAACTAAAAGCCCAACAGGGTGTAGGAACCTGTATCCTCGCCGTAGAACTCCGCGTCGTGCAGTGACAGCATGGAGTAGCTGAACAGTGAGCAGAAGACTGACAGCAGCGGAACTATTCTGCCCATATCTTCACCCGACATTTCCAGGCCCCTGGACAAGCTTTGTAACAACGGTGTTTGGGACCTTTAAAACAACAAACAAATTCACCACTGCAATCTAACACACCAAAACTTTCTAATCCCGTCAAAAGTTTTCCTTCTTTACGTTTTATCTAAAACTACTAGTATAGTCACTTTATTTTATTTATTTTCCATTTTTGCAATTGATGAGCACACGAGTATGTTGGCTATGACACGCACCCTGTCACTGTTCTCGTTGTTACTGATATACAGGCGTGCCACAGACTCCGCAGAAACGTGGGATTGAATGCCAAAGTATACATCATCCTTGAAAAAAAACAGCACAGCACACTTTATTAAATTTTTTCATGTATTTCTTACATGAAAAATTCTTACATGAAAATGGCACTAGAGTAGGCACACTTACACACCATTTTTACAAGCCCATAACTCATTTTCTAAAATTAACGGTCCTCAATTTTTCAACTTTATTCATCACGCCTTTCATAAAACTACCGACTTTCATGTGATATGGCAATGACTTACTTTGAACTGTTGACAACAAATTTGTTCTGCACGGCGAGAGCGTGGCACACAGTACATACGGCCGTCAGCACCGAGCTGTCCGAACCGCCGCCGCTGATAGCCCGCAAAATGCCCTCAACGTGGTGACTCTTGTTGATCAGTCGCAAGCAGTCCTGTGCTATCTCCTCTTCACTCCCTTTTTGAGGCTGAAAAATATCCTCACCTAATATACGATTGAAAATAAAACTACACGTGAAAACAAAGAGGGTGTCACAAGTTTTGCCTGTCTAATTTAGCTAACGCAAACTGTTAACTTATAGCATCGGCAAATCATCGGTAAGCATCGGGAAGTCGCATATCACTTCATTCGAAGCATATCTGCTGCCCCAAATTAATTTATCCATTGTTTTTTTTTTTTTTTTTTTTTACAGAAATGTTGACTACTTCAAAACCAGGTTAATCAAGATGGTTTTAGCGTTAGCACCTGAAGTTTTTACTTAAACTAAGGAAAGAAACATAGAAGGACACGGCAGCCGGGACCGCATGTTGACTTCGCCTCTCAGTTGCTCTCTGAGTGAACGAAAAGTAAAAGATGACGCCAGAGTTTATCATCCTTGAGTACTTCATCACATGTTCACGAGTGCACTGAGATGAAAGGCATTTGAATCCACATGTAACGGCTGCACGACACGACAGTAGACTCGGGCTTAAAGACAAGTGGATTTTTAAGTGGGTCCACATAAGGAAAGAGGAAACTCCCGTGTCCCGGTAAACATTAAACCCATTTAGCTAATTCCCGCCCGCTCTTCCATTTTGTCTTTAACACAACAGAACCAGTAACTGCCTGAAGGCAAAAGTCCGTGCGCCGTATTTGCTTTTACATCGGCAGTTAGGAGCTTACGTCATGCTGCCACTCCATGTCGTCGTCGTCCGAGTCGTCCTTGGTGCCATCGTATCTCTGACTCATCGACTTCATCGTCGGTATGAGGCGATTCAATACGAGTAAATACTGCTTAACATCATCGTCACTTAGCTGACCTGAAACATCAAGTTCACAGCTACATGTATACATCAAGTTCACAGCTACATGTACACATCAAGTTCACAGTTATATGTACACATGAAGTTCACAGCTACACGTTACATCAAGTTCCTAGTTACACATCACGTTCCTAGCTACATGTCACACCAAGTTCCCCCTACATGAATGCATCAAGTTCAAGACCTATGAAATCGGTTGGTTGGAAAAGTTGGTTTCCAAAGTGCTATACTGCTACCACTTTCATTGCGTTTTTCAAATTTCTAACAGTTTTACATTTTTAAATTCCGACAAAAGATAAGTTTTATATATATATATATATATATATATATATATATATATATATATACATATATATATATATATATATATATATAATATATATGTTACAGTAAATCTGTGTAATCAGTAATTTCACGTAATTCCTAAAACTTTTAGGAATAACGTGAAATTACTGTCGGGGCCAGGAATTACGCGAAATTTCTAAAATCAGCAGGAATTTCGTGTAATAACTGAAACAGGAGGTCAGTAATTACACGAAATTGCTAAACTGTGAATTAAACAAAAGCAATGTGTTAAGGTTTTATTAATCCAGCCGACTTTGTCGGACTGGGTTAGTCGTATCACTATAAGGGGCTTGAATGTGTGTGCGTGTGTGCGTATGGTAAACTTTTTCTTTAAAATGCTACTCCTCCTACAGAGGGTCAAGGTCAAAGGTCACGTGACTTCACGCGCCCTTAACGACAGGCCGACTCATCTCGAAAACGGTTAGAGATAGAGCGATTTTGAGCTCATTTTCGACCCTTTGGGCCTAAACAACGTTACATAAGAGGTACCTCGGTGACCTGGGCCTTCTGGGTCACGGTCAAGGTCAAAAACCGAAAGTTGACTATTATCTCGAAAACGGTTAGAGACAGAGCGATTTGAGCTCATTTTCGACCCTTTGGGCCTAATCAACGTTACATAAGAGGTACCTCGGTGACCTGGACCTTCTGGGTCACGGTCAAGGTCACAAACCGGAAGTTGACTAGTATCTCGAAAACGGTTAGAGATAGAGCGATTTTGAGCTTATTTTAGACCCTTTGGGCCTAAAAGACGTTATATAAGAGGCACCTGGGGGATCTTGACCTCCTCCATCATGGTCAAGGTCAAAAACTTTAAGTTGGCCAGTATCTCAAAAATGGTTTGAAAACTGAATTTGATTTATTTTTGCCCAAATGAGGTTACATTATATTCACTTCGATGGCCTCGTTCAAGATAATAATCCGGAAGCTGAAAATTATGTCGAAACACTGAAAAATGTGTCTTTGACCAACTATGTTTTCTCTCTGCCCTTGCAAGTGGGTGCTATTTCGCTACGTGTAGCGAAATTCGGTCTAGTTTAATTTTTGATTTTTAACTTTTTTGGCCATATTGTTGCGATATCTCCGAAACAGTTTGTTGGATTAGGCTGAAACATGGCAAGAAGAACCAATATGTAGTGGAAATGTTTACTGCGAAGTTTTTCTTCCTTTTCTGTAAAAATGTTTTTTTAGGCGATTTTCTCAATTTTTTGGCTCGAAAATGTTGTACTTTTAAGCAAGGAATTTTTTCCACGTGACTGATTGGGGGGCGG
This sequence comes from Protula sp. h YS-2021, assembly GCA_949752745.1. Lineage (NCBI taxonomy): Eukaryota > Metazoa > Annelida > Polychaeta > Sabellida > Serpulidae > Protula > Protula sp. h YS-2021. Next base: position 42,507,714 of record OX457026.1, on the reverse strand, counting down.
GGGAGACATACCTGTTTTTGTTTTAACAAAAACACTGGCCAGTCTAGTTTTTTTCGCGGTTCGCCAAAAACTGCCGAAATGGCGGAACTTTGAAGTTTGGCAAAAACTGGAATAAACGGTAGTAAATAACTGAATTATCAAACCATTCATTTCTCTCAGTCTTTTTCAAATAGTTATAAAAAAATTTTAATCGAAAGTTTCTTAGGTGCTTCTCCACCTGGACTTTGCTTTTTCGCAGATGACAAAATTTTCTAAAATTGTGTAAATGTCGATAAATACGTAAATCGTCAAAACCCAGCCTCTCCAACATCCCTTCCACCCGGAAAAACTCGTTTTTGTGTATTAAAATTATGAAAAAGTTACGTTCAGAAATAAAGTTCTTCACAGTATTCGTTTCAGAGTTTTTCTCCCTTTCTTTGTTTTGTAACTCAGCTGCATGGCTTTACTCAAATCAACTAGAGAATGCATGTCTTCACTCAAATCGAATACAAAATACATGTCTTCACTCGAAATAATCTATGACAAGCTGAATTCATGTGAGCGTGTTCCTCCATTTTTTGCCGTTTAACTTTGTTCGACTTCCATTACGGATATTTACTAACTGATGTTTAGGAAATTTGTGAAATAAAACACCCCAATTCCATCTCCGGCAAATGACACCAAATGGGACCTTGGGTGACTGAGTTCACGAATTGCAATTCAAGATGAAAAAGGACTGACCAAGGTCGAAATAATCTATGACAAGCTGAATTCATGTGAGCGTGTTCCTCCATTTTTTGCCGTTTAACTTTGTTCGACTTCCATTACGGATATTTACTAACTGATGTTTAGGAAATTTGTGAAATAAAACACCCCAATTCCATCTCCGGCAAATGACACCAAATGGGACCTTGGGTGACTGAGTTCACGAATTGCAATTCAAGATGAAAAAGGACTGACCAAGGTCGAAATAATCTATGACAAGCTAAGTTCATGTGAGCGTGTTCCTCTATTTTTTGCCATTTAACTTTGTTCGACTTCCGTTACGCATATTTACTAACTGATGTTTAGGAAATTTGTGTAATAAAACACCCTTGAAAACAGTAAATACATGAAATTCCTGAAGATTTTAGGAATTTCGCGTAATTCCTGGCCCCAACAGTAATTTCACGTAATTCCTAAAAGTTATATATCCAAAACATATATATATATAAAGAAATTTTGAGAATTTCAAACATCTGTTTTATCCGTGTGTGAAATTTCAAAGAAACCAGAAAAGAGGTTATGGAGACACGTTCAATTTCGCAGAGAAAATATATATGTATATGTTACAGCGAATCTGTAAAACCAGCGAATCTTTAAATTCGCTGAAAATTTCAGCGAATCTGTAGATTCGCTGACTCATTTAACGAATCTGTAGATTCGCTGGTTTTTTTCACCTTTAAAATTATACAGATTCGCTGAAATTGCCGGACCAGTAATCTTTACCGACAGGATTACTTGTGTTGGGTGATATTTGAAATTTAATTGTTTTAATGTGAATTCTTTACTCCAGAGATGTTTTACGCACCTTTTTCTTGCTTTTTTTCTGGGGAATGGGATATATTGCAATGGGAACTTTCAAAATTACACATATTTTTATTTGATTAGTTTTAAAATGCATTGTTGAAATGCGAATTTCTAGTCTCAAATGAAAAACAATATTGGAAAGCGTTCGAAAAAAATCTATCAGTATTCACAAAGGCTTACATTAAGTTTCTCTCTTTGTGTTATCGTCTTTCATAGGAGTGATCACAGCAAATCTTAAAAATATTGATTCAAAATATATTGGAATCATTACTCCTCTTCTGAGTATCATTCAAATTTTTTAAAGGGGTGGTCGAAAGCCTCAGTGGGCGTTAATTTTGAATTACGTAATAGGTGATCTAACCCACCGTATTCGCTTAGCTAAGGCAATTAGAAGGAACGTCAATCCCCTACTTTCCACCCGAGCCGGAAACGAACTCGAGACCTTGGGATTACCAGACCAGCGCTCTAACCAACTGAACTAACCGTCAGCCCCGAATGTCGTTCAAATTGCCATTAGCCAAATTGCAATTATTTTTCAGTGAATGCAGCACAAAAAAATCTCTTCACCTCCGGGTGATATAATTTGCAATTGAATTACGGTACGCTTATCTAATCAGAGTTAATTAAAATAAGAATTCTGAAGCAAATAAGATACCAGATATTTTTTGGTAGGCTATTCCGGAAAGCGAAAATTTGAGATATCTGTTTCGCTTTTAAACGAATAAGGGGTAGTTTTGGTCCCAAATAGGGCCTCTCCGGCATCACCTTTTCTACCATTGTGATCCTACACTACACATGACAAGCTAAACAAGGCTCAGTCACTTTTTAAAATATTTTTCATAGTAAAAAGGTTATGTGAAGCTATAACTACTGAAGATATATTTTCTGGTGGAAATCTCTGCATAGGAATGCATGTACAGGCGACAGACAACCTATCAAAGTTATACTCTTCCTGAGTTGCAGAATTTTTTATTTTTATTCTTTTGTGAAACATTTATTTTTGTCACAGAGCTCCAAAGCTCCAAAACAAGCTTCAGAAGGGACTGAAGTAATGCAAAGACTGACAGAGCAGCTGTCTAATGAACACATTTATTCTGCAGCATAAGTAACGTGATACATATCGGGTCAGTAAAGTATTACGGCGATCAGTAACGTGATAGAAATTTGTGCGCAACACTCAGCCCTACCTATTCTGTCTGTGGCCAACGTCAGTAACGAGTGCAGCAACCACGGGGTTGGAGACGCCGTCGGGTCCTTGGTGACGGCCTTTGATTGGTTGGTCTCCATGGCAGCGTCTGACTGACAGATGGGTAACAGGGCATTCAGCAAGTCGATGAAGGGGAACGTGTTCTGGCTGTAGGCAAGCGCTGGCAGGAGGAACTCGCGAATCTGCTCCGTGTACGGCTGATTGAAGAACTCGGTGCAGAGACACCGCAGCACAGCATTTCTGCCAGAGAAGAACAAACTAATGAACAATCGCAAATGCCCCCCTTTTTTACGTTTTTTTGAGTTGCCCATCAGCAAGAAACTAACAATGAATTAACAAGTTCTCCCCAATACCCACAAACTGTATCCAGTCGCCCAACAAACTGTGACTGCACTCTTGTTTTTATTAAGTTTTTGTAAACTGCTCTCGTTTCCTTGTTGTATTTTATTACACTACCAGCTTAACAGTGTATCTTATTAAGACCCAGTGAGTGTCAGCAGCAGTGACAAACCTACTTGAAGTGCGAGCTGGTAGAAGCGCGTACGGCATTTAGTGGAGCCCTGACGAGCTCCAGCAGACTTCCGGCGAGCGGGGTGGGCGGAGCGACTGTCTGCTCCACGCTGTCCGGTACTCGGTGCTTCAGTAGCAGTCTCATGCACCGGTAATAATCTGACGCATGCCACAAAGAACATGAAGGTGCATTAAATAACAACCCGATCATGTCATAAAACCGCACGAGCGTGTAGAGTGATGTCGAAGAAAACCCTCCCCCATCTTATGGCACTGGAAGCCGAGCTTGAAAGGCGAACAGTGTGCAAGACTGAGCGTATTTTTTTAGCTCAACTCTAACGCGAATGTGGTTTTATTTTTATTTCATGACTTCTTGAATGAGTAGATCTTGTATAAATTAGGTACATTAGTCTTGCGTGCCTACTCTTCATACGTGCTGCAAATATACCACTTTTCCCTTTGTACACGCAATCATGAAATAAAATACGTGAAGCCACAACCACGAGCGTTTCACGGGACAAACCACGGGATAACAGGCACACCTCTAACAGGGAAGTACAGCAGTACTCAATTCAACAGCTTTACTCCTGTGAGTGTCTTATTTAGAAGTATGACTGGTTGCCTACCATGGTGTACGAGGAAGTGTGTAATGGCCTGCACCACCCCGGCAGCGGCGGCTGGCTCGCTCGAGACTACACCGAAGGTTTGGCTACTTGTGAACACCTCGAGCATCCTCAGCGGCAACGCCACTTGTGCCGAGCCGTCGGCCGAAATATGCTGCAAATATCTGAAACGCATAACTGCTACTTTCAAACTTTGGTACACCTATCAAACATTCAATAAGCATCCCATGAAGTTGTCATTCAGCATTCCTACCAAGGTTTTTTCTTTTCACTTGCAATTGTGTAGAAACAAAACCAACTATTTATGACTTACGTAATGTTTAAAGCGGTTAATATTCATAGGGGCATTGACGTTTTCGTCAGGGTCCCCTATACAGGACAGTGCGGTTCAAAAATGGCACCAAAACTAACCGGCAACAAAGCTTCAAAATTCGCTTCAGTCGGAAAGCATCCAAGTCCATGTCAGTTAGTGCATGTTTAGCAACAGCCCTTTGTTGCTTAATCATCACCTGACACAACCACACCTGTAATCAAAGAATTTGTATCAAATTCAGGAAATGATATAGAACACAAAATTTCAATCAAGGCGAGCGTTAACTAATCACAAGCGTCTCGCTCAGACAGTCACGGTTTTATGCCGCTATACACTTTGTTGTTGTTGTTGACCTGGTTAAAGTGCTATCCTCGCAGCAAACACATGAGCAGCGCAGTAATTCAATGACATTTACATAGAAGACCAGAACACACAAAATAATTGCAAGCAACGACCAAACGAAGCCGAAACAGTCATCTGGAACCACTTAAACTACAAAAACAAGTCTTGCACATAAGGTCTGACCAAAACAAGCCACCGAAGTGATCGTCTTACGAGTCTCGGCCCGTCCACGTGGGGCTTGAAGAAAAATATCAGCTGGCGACACAGACCGCTCAGTGACGCATGGGGAATTTCACCCGAGACAGGCAGCACCTTGGATGTGTCGTCAAAAAGTTTGCGCTCGCGAGCTCTCTGAAAACAAAGATCAAAGCTACTGAGTAACGGCATACCTGAATGCTCACAGCGTTTCTGGATGACCCATCAAGCTGCCACTCATTTATATCACATGCGAGAGTTTAAGTTATCGGAGGGACGAAGTTTTGTGATAAAACAAAGTGTCGTTGCTGTGGATGGGGTCGCGTAGTACTTCGTCAAATTATGAAGCTCTACATGTGAGGAAATAATACCTTTCCATTTAAAAAAAGTTACGTTGTATACAGGTTATACGCAGCCACGAAATAATTGAAATACTATGCAACTGTACACCAAATAAAATTTAGCTGTGCAAGTACTGACGCTGAGTTCTCGGTCCCTGCAGCCTCTGTAGAAGGCCTGGATGGCCACCGAACTCTGCTGTGATATCCGGGCGGCCTAAAAATAGAAAACCGTCAATGCCTGTGCAAACCTTAACAAAACTGTAACTGACAAAATCTATTAAGTTAAACAGGTTTTCATTGTAATTTTGTAAAAGATTCCGGATCACAATGAACGATTCTATTTCGAATCTCTTCTATCAGTGCGTGCCTCTGTCTCCTGCATTTGTGCCTCTATCTACTGTTACAGTATTTATCCATACCTCTCTTTTTCGCCTTTCTTCTTGTGCTCTCTGCAACAATGCATCTTTCTGCTCCTGAAACAGCATAATACGAAATTCAGAAAATAACTTCACACTGGATCATTTTAATACAGCCTTATAGCAATGAAATGAGCCAGCAAGCCATTACTATAAGCAAGTCGTGACTACATGACTAAGTCACGCACAACGGACCAGCCAAACTACTGCAGTCTCTCCGCTAAGTTGAACTTCACAGTTCAACCATTATACCTTTTAAATGAATATGTCTAGAGACATTCTGGCCAGCTGTAATGAGGAAAACAAGTTCTCAAAAGCACAAGCGAATCAAGCATTTCTGCCAATTTTCGTGAACCACGAAAAAACAACAAGAGCCAGGTAGGTACTAACGTTCGCTACCTTTAACAAAATTTCAAGAGATTAGGGCCTTATACCTGTATATATCGGACTGCAGCATATATATATTTATATATTATTATTATTATTATTATTATTACCGGGAGTTTCCGAAAAGAAGCTCCCCCCATATAAAAGCTCCGGGGCTCTTATTAGGAAACTGTTTCCCAATAGAAGCCCCGGGACTTCTATTTGGATTTAAAATAAAGACCTGAAAAAATCGTTTCCTAATAAAAGCCCCCCCCCCCACCCCTCCTTCCCTGCAAGTCTTTTTAAAACTCGTGTTTACTCGTAATGCAGACACGGTGCACTTAATCTTTTTATATGAGGCAGCCCCTAGACATGCTCTGCATCGTTGCTTAATCCTGTGCATTGCACAAGGCGAACACACACCCCCTCCCCACTGCCACCTTTACTCCGTAGTATTACTGGAAATACAACCGGCTGAGTACTGAAACGGGCGGCGTGATGTTGCCCCTCCTTCCCTGCAAGTCTTTTTAGAACTTGTGTTTACTAGCAATGCAGACACGGTGCACTTAATCCTTTGATGTGAGGCAAACCCCTAGACACGTTCTGCGTTGTTGCTTAATCCTGTGCTTCCTACAAGGCAACCCCCCCTCCCCCCACTTTACCAGACTTTTTTAGTTACTGTTGTTTTTGTGTGTTTTATTTTTGGTGCCGAAATCCTCAGCATGTAGCGTTTTAATAAGAGATGGATGGTAAATTTTCTTTTTTTTTTTTTAATAAAAACTTACCGACAACCACCCCCTTCTATCTATAAAAAAAATAGAAGCCCCGGGGCTCTAATTAGGAAACTGTTTCCTGATAGAAGCCCCGGGGCTTCTATTTGGTTTCTAAATGAGCGCCTGAAATTGGCCAGCTTCCAAATAGAAACCCTGGGCTTTTTTCGGAAACCCCCGGTATTATTATTATTATTATTATTATTATTATTATTATTATTATTATTATATATCAATGAAATATCCCTGTCACACTTCGAAACAATCGAACCAGAAATGTAGGAAGAGCAGCATTTTGAAAAATTGTTTACACACAAATAACGGACGACGGATACCCACATGTATGGAAGTCGGCTGAGCTAAAAAAAGCATTAATCCACAAATCTGCTAACCCAAGGAGTTACCTGGTAACAGGTCAACGACTCTGCAAAGGGTTGTATTTCGGTTTTTCAACGCCAAAATGCGGCAAATATCTCGGGGAGATAACAAAACATTCAACTGGAGCACTTCTGGAGCATTAATGTTATTTATTTACTAAACATTCACTAAACGAACTGTGTTCTATGGTGGAAGGGGGTCCAAGGCACGGCAAAAATCTTGGCTGTCCTTTTTCCGTAGTTGGCAAAATGGGTGATTTTTTCGGGACGTTTTTTTTTGGGGGGGGGGGGTGAATTCAGGCACCTGTGAGGTCACCGGGAAAAATCGAAACATCTTACGAGTTGTACACCTATTTGTAGGCTTGTCAGAGCTTTACAACAGTCTGAAAGTATTAACTATCTATGTTTTTTTATTCATTACATTTATTTGCCTGTCACTTGCCCAAGAACTCTGCAGTTGTTGAATGTCGGCATTTTTTCCCGGGCCCAGTTTACGTGGACAGTACCTGAACTGACCGACTTTAATTTAAATTTTGTTCACATGGACGAGATTACCGAGAAGGGACTGCGATAATGCCAGCAATGTTCCTGAGGGTTCAGTTTTTGCACCAAAATGAATTGAAATATGAGCCCATATATACATACAAATTATTAAACATCACTAGACTTAATTTCAACCTTTTTATGGTGACCACTACCCGCTTACAATGAAAACTGATGGTCGTGTTTCATGAACTAAACGACGCTTTATAAAATACACCTTAAAATTAAGTCACATTGTCAACAATTTATTGCTTGAAAACATTAATCATTATAAAACTTTAAAACTAGGAAGTTAATCATGCTTTCATTTTAAAAATTCGCCATTCTCCAATTAATAATGGTTTGAATAACAAATAACTATGTAAATTCATTACACAGTATTCAAGAAACATCTCTAGCTTAGAAGTTTGTCCAGTCGTATTCAAAGTTTTCACGCAGATTAAAACACAATCTTTCACCCATTGCTATAAAGCACCATACCTTTTCACTTTTTAGAAAGCCAGGACAAACAATACAACATCAAAAGCAGGGTTGGCAAAAAAGCGGCCAAATCTAGATTTTGCCTTGCCGGCGGCAAAATCTGGCAATTGCCGGGAAAATCTGTCCAAACCGTGTCTCCCACCCCTCCTTCCCTGCAAGTCTTTTTAAAACTCGTGTTTACTCGTAATGCAGACACGGTGCACTTAATCTTTTTATATGAGGCAGCCCCTAGACATGCTCTGCATCGTTGCTTAATCCTGTGCATTGCACAAGGCGAACACACACCCCCTCCCCACTGCCACCTTTACTCCGTAGTATTACTGGAAATACAACCGGCTGAGTACTGAAACGGGCGGCGTGATGTTGCCCCTCCTTCCCTGCAAGTCTTTTTAGAACTTGTGTTTACTAGCAATGCAGACACGGTGCACTTAATCCTTTGATGTGAGGCAAACCCCTAGACACGTTCTGCGTTGTTGCTTAATCCTGTGCTTCCTACAAGGCAACCCCCCCTCCCCCCACTTTACCAGACTTTTTTAGTTGCTGTTGTTTTTGTGTGTTTTATTTTTGGTGCCGAAATCCTCAGCATGTAGCGTTTTAATAAGAGATGGATGGTAAATTTTCTTTTTTTTTTTTTAATAAAAACTTACCGACAACCACCCCCTTCTATCTATAAAAAAATAGAAGCCCCGGGGCTCTAATTAGGAAACTGTTTCCTGATAGAAGCCCCGGGGCTTCTATTTGGTTTCTAAATGAGCGCCTGAAATTGGCCAGTTTCCAAATAGAAACCCTGGGCTTTTTTCGGAAACCCCCGGTATTATTATTATTATTATTATTATTATTATATATCAATGAAATATCCCTGTCACACTTCGAAACAATCGAACCAGAAATGTAGGAAGAGCAGCATTTTGAAAAATTGTTTACACACAAATAACGGACGACGGATACCCACATGTATGGAAGTCGGCTGAGCTAAAAAAAGCATTAATCCACAAATCTGCTAACCCAAGGAGTTACCTGGTAACAGGTCAACGACTCTGCAAAGGGTTGTATTTCGGTTTTTCAACGCCAAAATGCGGCAAATATCTCGGGGAGATAACAAAACATTCAACTGGAGCACTTCTGGAGCATTAATGTTATTTATTTACTAAACATTCACTAAACGAACTGTGTTCTATGGTGGAAGGGGGTCCAAGGCACGGCAAAAATCTTGGCTGTCCTTTTTCCGTAGTTGGCAAAATGGGTGATTTTTTCGGGACGTTTTTTTTTTGGGGGGGGTGAATTCAGGCACCTGTGAGGTCACCGGGAAAAATCGAAACATCTTACGAGTTGTACACCTATTTGTAGGCTTGTCAGAGCTTTACAACAGTCTGAAAGTATTAACTATCTATGTTTTTTTATTCATTACATTTATTTGCCTGTCACTTGCCCAAGAACTCTGCAGTTGTTGAATGTCGGCATTTTTTCCCGGGCCCAGTTTACGTGGACAGTACCTGAACTGACCGACTTTAATTTAAATTTTGTTCACATGGACGAGATTACCGAGAAGGGACTGCGATAATGCCAGCAATGTTCCTGAGGGTTCAGTTTTTGCACCAAAATGAATTGAAATATGAGCCCATATATACATACAAATTATTAAACATCACTAGACTTAATTTCAACCTTTTTATGGTGACCACTACCCGCTTACAATGAAAACTGATGGTCGTGTTTCATGAACTAAACGACGCTTTATAAAATACACCTTAAAATTAAGTCACATTGTCAACAATTTATTGCTTGAAAACATTAATCATTATAAAACTTTAAAACTAGGAAGTTAATCATGCTTTCATTTTAAAAATTCGCCATTCTCCAATTAATAATGGTTTGAATAACAAATAACTATGTAAATTCATTACACAGTATTCAAGAAACATCTCTAGCTTAGAAGTTTGTCCAGTCGTATTCAAAGTTTTCACGCAGATTAAAACACAATCTTTCACCCATTGCTATAAAGCACCATACCTTTTCACTTTTTAGAAAGCCAGGACAAACAATACAACATCAAAAGCAGGGTTGGCAAAAAAGCGGCCAAATCTAGATTTTGCCTTGCCGGCGGCAAAATCTGGCAATTGCCGGGAAAATCTGTCCAAATCTGGTCAAATCTGGCAAAATTTAAAATCACCAATTATCGCCAGGTTTTTCATAATTGGGGAAACGGAGTTTCTAACTTTGATATGTATAATAAAGAGGTATTCAGTTGAACTTCTGATTACTAAACATTAAAACACTGTATTCAACCAGAGATTAAGAATGCTCGAGGGGATTAATTTGTCGTGAAACCACACACAAAGAGATTATCGCCAGGTTTTTATAATTAGGGAAACGGAGTTTCTAACTTTTATCGGTATAATAAAACGGTGTTTAGTTAATCTTTTGATTATCAAACGTCAAAACACTGTATGAAACCGGAGATTAAGAATGCTCGAGGGGATTAATTTGTCGTGAAGACACATACAGAGATGTAATTACCGGAGATGCAACTATTCCAAATTACTACTCAAATTTATTACTCTGACTACTACTCCAAAGCACTCCTGAGTATATCGACAGGGTAGTATATAACGTGCATCATCTGCAGAGACATTTATTGTAGAATTGCGGATAAGATTTTTTAACCAAAAATTCCCCTTTTTATGTACTTAAATACTACTATGTGCTATTGAATTTATAAGAAAGTGCATTATTTATGTAAATAAACGCGTGCTTGGGTGAATAAAACTAGTTTTACTACATTTCAAGAAAAATAAATATTAAAATTAAATGAACAAAAAAAATTGTTAAAAAAAATTGGGCGAAAAAACCAGATTCAGCCAGATTTGGCCACTTTAAGAGATTTTGCCTTGCCGGTTATTGCCGGGCAAATCTGGCCGGCCAAATCTGGCCGGTGTGATATGTAGATTTGACCCCCCCCCCTAAATGACCCCCCTGTTTTTCAACTATTATCATTAATTGCACATCTTCAATTTGCCCATGTGAATCCTTTGAACCAAAAGGAACGGGAACAGTTTTTTATCCATTATACTTATAAAGCCAGAGTAGAACACGTCGCATTAAAATTGCAAAAGGAATTTTGACATTTAGACGAAATCTCACTACTAGTTCTTTCATTTTTACCCAGTTAATCTGTATTCGAAACGCAGAATTTTTGCGCATTTAATTCCGAACGCCCAAAGTGTGATTTGGCTTATATGCGGTTTATTTTCTTGGACAATACATTAAACAATAAAAAACAGCATTTGTCTCAACCGCTGCTATCTGCACCTTATGCTCATAAAGGGATTGACTTATTAATAGATAGTATAAAGATTGCTTTGGTTCACATGTTTCGAGAACTGTGGCCGAGATACACAAGGGCGTACCAAAATATCACTGTAAGGCTTATCGCCTCGTCAATGAAATGCTTAGTCCTAGATTACTCTTGCTTCCCAGCAAGAGTCATAGTTCCTATAATATAACTTTTCACTGATCTCAATATTCCCAATCTCGGCGCACATCTGGGGCTAATGGCGTTATTTTAGAAAGGGTGCATCACATAAATAACCAAATTATAAATTATGTTGCACAATTTTAAGGTCAAACAACAATTTTGTAATGAGAAAAATTGATGTTTTCTTCAGATCAGAATATAGAATCTCCCATTTTCGCCCACAACAACAATGAATCTACAGTTGCAAAACCACTCTTTACTCTACTTTGGTAGTTTGGAAGAGGTCGAAAATAGTGCGCCAGGATACATCTCAATGTGCTTTTTAAGAAAAGGCATGCTACTCCGAAACTCGGTGTCCTGGAACATGCGCCGAAAGATCTAGAGCCTCGAATATTGAGATCAATGGTCATTCTTATTACAGGAACTGTGACCCTTTCTGACCTACTCGTAGGAAGACAGAAAGGGTCCACTATGAAATGCTGGAATGCCAATAATGTTCCGAGTATTTATGTTACGCACCGTTTAACAAGCTAGAGCCGTGTATTTATTAAAAACAAAAACATGTCGAAGTTTTCAATCTATTATCCTCCAAAACAACAGTAGCCAAGTCTGACACATTGTTTCAGGCCGTGACAAAGCATTTTCCAGACATGTACGAGTAAAAGAAATCGTCTGAGATAACACATTTTATGCCATTTTTTACATACCCCTCTACTTTTTCCTCCGAGTGCCTGTACTGGTTTCCTCCTAAAATCGCCTTCAAAGCTGTACATGGCCGATTTAGTTTGGTACAGGGGTACACTGTGTGCAAGTTAATATATATAAATCTTCTGTTCTGTTTCTCGGTTTTTCTAGATGTAAACAAATGAACTTCCGCCTTGTTTTTTCATGCTACTCGCACACTGGCTCATATTGTTTGTTTACATTTGGTAAAACAGATTTTTTTAACCCATCATAGTGAAAAGGAACACATGGCGTGGAGCAGATAAAACAGAAAAATCTAACATGGCGTTCGTATTGAAGTAAAAGGCTATTGTAGTATGCTAATGTTTATTGGGTTCAAAATAATTCTGTTCAGTGATTAACTTCGTGAAATAACTGAAACATAAAGCTAAGAGTACGGATAATGCATGTGTGAGTACCATCCCCTAGGGGCGGGTCATGAAGTTAGATCAAGAATATCGCCTGCAACAGTTGTGTGGCCAAATTAATTGAGAAGAGGACTCGTTCAACTTCGATGTGTGTCTATCTTGCCCGGTTACTAAACACATCACCCGCAACACCGCCATTGAACATTAAGTGTCTCCAGTGCTCTTACGGCTTAACTGAACCATGGCTCGTAAAATTCATGATTTTTTTTTAAATCGTGATTTTTCATTTTTTTATTTTAATCGATTTTCTTATTTTGTTTTATAAAAATCAACACGATAGAAAGAGAACACACTTGACCTTAAAACAAGCTTTTATTGATGGTTTCTATACAAGGTTATGTACATGAGTCAATCAGAAGTGATATTCTGGTGCAAAGCGCCAGTCCAAGGGTACACGCATCAAAACTAAAAATTAAAATCGAAAATCAAATATTTAGTGTCACTTTAACAAAATCTGTCAATGTCTCCATTTGTCAGTTCATTATTCTCTGATTCAGTATTTATATACCTTATGTATGCAGGCAGTTGCTTTGAATAAGGGTAGGGGTGGGGGATTACTTTAAGCCCCCAGTGACGGGAGCTACTCAGACTTTAGCGCTGTGGCTGAGGCAAAGGCTTTGATAAAAGTACAAAATGTTGTAATTAAGTCTTAACTAGCAGTAACTACATAATTCACATATGAATGCATATACACGTCCCTGTCTCACTGGATGGTGCCGAGGCAAAGCTGCACTCCCCCATCTTGTTTTAGGTTGCGACATGTGGCCACACGCCCCAACTCTGCTGTGTGGCGGCGGTGTGAGTGGTGGCGATATGAGTGCAGGCCCCCACCTTGTTTGAGGTGGCGACATGTGGCCACAAACCCCAACCTTGCTGTGTTGTGGCAATGTGAGTGCACGCCATACCTTGTTTGCGGTGGCGAGGTGTGCCCACGCGCTCCCACTTCGTGGTGTGGTGGTGATGTGAGTGCAATCCTGAACTGAACCTTGCCCCGCGCCCCATCTAGCTGCGGTGAAGAGATAAAATCCCACGCTCTCATCTCGCTGTTTGGTGGTGAGAGACGATCGATATGCTGTGTTGGTAAATAATGAGCATGTGCTTGGGTGTTGGTGAGATGGTTTGTTCCCATTCCTGATGCCGCCTCCCGAAGTTAGAAGAAGGGGGAAGCAATATCAAAACCACCCTGCCGTGAGAATCCGGATAAAAAGAAAGTTCTGTAAGAAAAAGGTTTGATGTTGGTTTTGAGCTGAGAACAGCAGAGTGTAAACTAGACCGTTTTCACTACCGAATAGCGAAATTTACACTTGGGGGCCACAAGAAATATGATTATGAACTCTTAAAATGCAGAACTGACCGTGAATGAGGAGGTAAAGGTCACCAAGATACCTCTTTCCCTACCTTCTCTTTTAGGCCCAAACGGCAAAAATAAGCTTAAAATCGCATTACTTCTAACAGTTTTTTGAACTTCCGGTTTTTGACAATGACCATGACCGAAATGGTCAAGATTACCGAGGTGCCTCTAACATAACGCTTTTTAGGCTGAAAGGCTCAAAATACCCTCAGAATAGAGCCGTCTCTACCCGTTTTCAAGATACTGGTCAACTTCCGGTTTAAACGTCACCATGATCGTGGTCAAGGTCACCGTGGTGCCTCTTACATATAGTCTTTTAGGCCCAAAGGGTCGAAAATAAACTCAAAATCTCTCATCATTTTCGAGATAATGGTCAATCGTTTTCTGAGCTCATGGTAAAAACATAGGCATCGGAGATGCAGAGCCCTCAGCCAATAGCAGTGACATCACTGTGGGCGAGTTCTCTTTTTGAGATATGCCTGGAGAAAAGTAACATTTAATTGTCACGGAATGGGGAGACGAACGGGTGATAAAATAAACCTCAAATTGTACAACTACAATTCAAATTAAACATCTCTCCAACATCTGCAATACTTATTCTTCCTTCCTGCCGAGTTTTAATAGGGATCCGATGAATAGTTTTTGAGATATCGCCCGACAAAAAGTTTAAAGTGCGAAGGACGGACAAGTGACAAACTGAACCCCCCGTTGCACATCTACACTGTATATACTTTCTTCCTGCAAGGTTTGGTGAAGATCCGATAAATAGTTTTTGATATATCACCCGGACAAAAAAGGTTAAAGTGCGACACACAGACCGACGGACATATGAAAAATTTATTCCCCAGTTGCACATCTACACTATCTATACTTTCTTCTTATAAGGTTTGATGAAGATCCGATATATAGTTTTTGAGATATCGTCCGGACAAGAAAAAAGTTTTAAGTGCGACGGGCGGACAGAGGGACGGACATTTGACAAATTGAAGCCCCCGTTGCATATCTACACTATATATACTTTTTTCCTGTAAGGTTTTGTGAAGCTCGGATAAATAGTTTTTGAGATATCGCCCGGACAAAAAAGTTTACGGACAGACAGGCAGACAGACGGATGGCTCGACGGACAGACAGACCGATAGCAATAGCCTTCAGCCATTATTGGCTGAGGGATAAAAATGAGATTCTCATCATCCTCTATCAGTGAGCGAAATTTCATCACTCAAAAACGGGGAAAACCAAACGCTGCAGTCAGCTTCAGCTTTCACACACATAGTGTAATCGCTCTCATTGTAGAGAGTTGGGCAATCAATAAGCCTATGCTGATAGCATAACAGTTTCTTTAACTGTGCAATCAAAGCGTTTGCCTGAGTTATAAGGGGCGTGAATGGCAAGATTTCAATGTCCGTTTTTGCATATTAAATGTTAATGAATTTTTATAAAAATTATGCTGGACCAACTACACATGCCACATTATGTCTCTGTCAAATGTGGTCGTCCTAGCCCCAGCTATCTCAGAGGAGTTTGTGTGACAAGGTTTTAAAATTTTAAATTTCAATGTCCATTTTGCATATAAAATGTTAATGAATTTCTAAAAAAGAATATTAAGCTGGACCATCTAGACATCCTATACTATGTCTCTGCCAAATTTGGTCTTCCTATCCCTAGCCGTCCCAGAGGAGTTCGCGTGAAAAGGGTTTACCGAGTCGTATGATTTCAATAATCTAGGGGATTGAAAATCCCCAAGTGTAATAAAGGAGCATTGAATTTAGAAACTACTCTTGCGTTATTATTCATCTTCTTATTCGAGCTACCACACATAAAACCACCAAAATACGATCTCAGCACCAGTACCAGGCGAAATCGCAACATTGTATCTGTAATTTGGTTTTGACTCATTGCGACCATACACGCCATTGACACATCGTTAAATAGACGGATAAGAAACGCTGCGTTGACGTTGATTTTGAATGAAAAGAAAACCCACTTTTGCAACATTAAATCTGGTTGTAAGTTGGTTCTGATCTAAAAAAGTCTGATCGCATGTGGAAAAGTCTGGCACTGATAATGACTGGTACCAGTTTTCACCATCAGCTTTTTAAATATATTCATGGCTTTATGTGTATCCTGTGTTACCCGATGACACAATTGTTTTTGTATTGTATTGTTCTTTAGATCCCTTTCAACTGCTATAGTCATATCGGGATGCCCCTGCCACATTATACTGCAATGGGGCATTCCAGCTCTCCTTCTAACCCATACATGTGGAGTGCCTCACAGGGTAGCAAGGAGGAGTCCCAATTTTAAAGTCTTAGGTATGACCCGATGACACAAAGTAAACTATTCCATAAGGTTGCCACTGTCTAGACGGTGATGTGACTAATATTTTCGTGACAATCATCGAAAGCCGAAGTTAAAATTAAGCGCTAAAATGTTTACTGAAATCGATACATTATAATAAAGTTAATAAAACATTAATGGGACTATATATCGCGCGTTGTTTAATTTTTGCGAGTTAAGGAAACCGAAAATGGTGTTTATAATAAGAAAACAACTTGACAGCAAGTGTGGGGTTCAGTATCCCCAAGACGTGGGAGATGAGCATGCCCGCCGAGATAGTTGCTGTTCAACCTAACGGCAAAGATGCAGCCAAGCACATATTCGATCACTCTTTGTCGGCAGTGGAGAGATCAATAAACAAGCTATTATTTAAAATAAGAATATGTCAAGCAAATAAGAAATCCTGTGCTTTTCAGAGCAATTGGTTATTGGCAATTAGTAATTGACGCTATAGTAAATTATATAAACGTAAAACCGTGAGTGAAAGTGATGTGTAAAATTTTTCTACTTTATTTAGTGGTCTTATATACACGGAATGTACGGCTTTTAATTTTCGGTAGTACATACATGGAATATACGACTTTACAACTTGACAATGTTCGGTCGTATATACATGGAATATACAACTCTCCATTTTCAAATTGTGGTAGTATATACACGGAGTATAGAACTTTCCAGCTAGCTGTCGTTTATACACGGAATATACGGCTTTCAAATTGCGGTCGTATATGCACGGAATACAAGTTTTTTCAACCTGCGATAGTAAAGACGCAATATAATATTTGCTTAACTATTTCATGGAGAAATTTACCGTATGATTTTTAATCTGCGGTGGTGAGCACTTACATAAAAAAGGTTGTAATACTTTTACAACCTCTAAATAAAAATGAAGAAATTAATTTTTATTAACTTTTATTTGCAAAATGTACATACGGTCATTGTAATTCAAATTTTATACAGTTATTCTTCCATATATTTTTTCGCAATGGCAGCAACACTTCTTTTAAACATTCTAAGTGCCTGCTGAATTTTTTCGTGCTGGGTAATGTCTTTGCCATTTATTGTATCTGATACTTGTACTTTTTCTGGTGGTAATTCAATTATTTTTTTATCTATGGTGTCCCTGCAATAGTTGACAAATGGTTGTGGTACACATGCTCTTGGTTTCCACGTTACCTCTGTAAAATAAAATTAATAAATATAAATTTTGCATATTTTTCAGTTTAAATTCTCAAATTAATATGCGTTTATTTGTGGCAAGAAAATTTTAATTAAACTGGAAAAAAGTGTAAAGAATATTATACAATTGCAATTTTTCCAATAATTAACTTTAAACATTTTGTAATTAATTTCAATTTTACATACTTTGGAATTCAGCAAATTTTTCATCTGCTGTGTTTTCTGGGAATCTTTTTGTAGCTTCTTTCCAGTTTTTGCTATGGGTTAGAGTCACGAATGCGTCTTTCATCATTTGACTTAATGTTTCGTCTTTAAGGAAAGAGACAGCCGCATGTGTGCCTTTAATTGAAGTAATTTCCAGGGCACTGCGCTTCAGGCATGCACCAACATTGCCTTGTAAAAATCTGAAAAGCTAAAAGATGTAAGTCTATTTATTTATTTTTTGTTAAAATTTCATATTAATAAACTATGTCCTTTTAGAATATTTTTTATAACTTCTTGTTTTTAATCATAAATTGGGAAACACATCAACTGGTGTTGACTGGCCCTTTCTGTCATGAGAGCGAAAAATCCATTCTGTTAAGTCCCATTAAACCTTTGCGTATCGAGCAACGTTCATGTATGTTGTCATGTGCTCGGGTTTAATATCCTGTAATTGTATTATAGTTCTTTTTTAAAAAGCGTTTTTAGAAATAATTAAATGGAGACATTGAAAAAATTATTACATTTATTATTGTATAACTAATTATTGATATATTTACATTAGATGTCAAGGTTTCCATGGCATTCAGAACACCAGATGGGTTTATTTCAGGATGCGTTTCCAGTAATCCACGGACGAAACGCACTTTTTCTTGAAAGGCGAGTGGCAAAGTCTCTGAAGCTCTGTTATGGTCATGTGCAACATAAGTAGCCTCTTTAAGTGTTAGTCCCACATAAAGCATCACATGCACTTTTCTAATATATATATATATATATATATATATATATATATATACATATATATATATATATATATAGATATATATATATATATATATATATATATATATATATATATATATATATATATATATATATATATATATATATATATATATATATATATATATATATATATATATATATATTTATGTTTATATTTATATATATTTATTTATTTATTTATTGAATTATATATTTTCTATCGAAATTTTATCAAATTTCAGAAAATTATAAATAATCTTGAATAATTTGTTTGTGTTATTTCTTTATATTTTACCTCAGGGGTAAACTTTGCTTATCTTCAGAAAGGTGCAGAATTCTCTGCAATGCCGTACGAAAATGGTTTCCACCAAGCGTGTACAAAGTCATTTCGGTACGTTTAGCTGCATCAAATTCTTCGGGATTTCTACAATCGTTGCTGTCAACCATGACCGGCAGTATTGTTGTAGATTCTTTTGGATACACTTTCAGTCTGTGAACCATAACATCTACCCAGTTTTAAGTTCTTCAGATGGAGCATGAAGAGTGTTGACATCTACCAAAAACACCTAAAACAGCAATAAAATATTGACTCAATTTAATGTTTTATGAAATAAATTTATTCTTACCATAAGAAAACTGTAATAAAACTAGAATACAATAGCCTTTTATTGGGGTTTTAAAATATTTTTATTAATTCCAATGTTTATACCACCCCTTAAAACTTTTACCATCTATAATCAACCACATAAACTGTAATTACCTTTCATCTTTTTAACAATATTCTAGTCAATGTCGGACAATTTTAAATCTGGAGCCGATGCTAAATTTGAAGCTGTAATTAACAGCTGCTTCTTTCGATCTATTGAAAAAATTGAATATGGTCAGGAAGTAGTGCTTATGCAAACAAGCAACAATGGCTTTCTTGTCTGAGCAAAAATCATTTACACTGGCCGCTTAAAATTCCATTTTATAAATAAATACTAATAATCTCATCAAGAAGTAATTTTGAAAATAGAAGTAATTAAATTATAATACGATAGAAATAAAATTTTAATATTTATCAGTAGTTGAACCATTGAATTTTTTGTGGTTGAATCAACTTACTGAAAACACATTTCCTTTTCTTATAAGCCAGCTTGTTGAGTCGGAGCTTTACACAGCTTTGCGTAAAGGCACTTGATGATGTGCAATCAATGCCGGAATTTAGCTCTGGGTCATACAAATTGTCAAATGTATTTCGCATTAAATACAAGCCTCTTCAATGTCTGAAATTAAAAAAAAAACACATATTTTTTAATTTGTGTACATTTTAAACAAAAAGTAGTATAGTCAAATTACTTATACAGATGAAGGTTTTATCTTTAAATATGTTTAAAAATTTTGTTGCTCACATAAATGTCTTATGTGAGTCTTATGTGAGTCTTCTCATTGCCGACACTTTGAATAGGTCTTAAATTCTTGGACTCCCTGTTCCTCCAATGCTCGCCTGTCGCGCTGTTGACGTAAATTTTTCATTTTCAGCTTGCTTGAAGGACCACCAAGGTTGTACTTGACTTTGGCTTTGAGAGAAAAGAGACTGCGAGGCGTCATCCATTCTTCTGTAAAAGAGAAATTTATTAAAATATTTAATGAAATGGGGCCATTATAAAAATATTAGCCCTTTAGTTGTACTTGTAAAACTAGCATCCAATTCTATAATTCCAGCCACAATAAGAGAAATATTCCCTTACTTTATCATTTCAGCGGAATTGTCAAATTTTCGAGATCTAAGCCCCTGAAAATTCCAGCGATTTTACAAAGTCGCTAAGTGAACCAGCGACTTTACAAAACCGCTGAAAATTTCAGCGGCTTTGTAATGTCACTGATTTGACAGATCCGCTTTAACATATATATACTTTATTTTAGGATGATGCTTGCTTTCTGCTGTCTTCTGGTTGGGATAGGAATATTTCATAAAGTGAAGTTATCCTTTCTTGTTGTTGGCCACACGCATGAAGATATTGAACATCTGTTCTCTAGGTAATACATCTGTGTTATTTTTATTTTTACTTTTTTAATTTAACGCTGGAAGCTTAAAATTGAATACATAATATTTGTTTTAAAATATTTCGTTTTTAGCCCTTCATTTTATATTAAAAATATATTTACTTTTTACTTGGATATTTGCTATGTGGTTACGAAGACATGCTGCACTAACAATGGACACACTTATGGTTGGTTTTGAGTCGTACTATACGCCGCGCCCTCAAGCTATTAGAACCAGTAATTTATACGACATCGCTGGTTGGCTGGGCCCCTGTTTTGAAACACTTGAAGGGGACAGCAAACGCCACTGTTTCAAAGTTACCAGAAACGCAGCTGGTAAAGTAAGCTTTACTACAAAACATGGATGACAGATAAGGTTATTTTTCAAGTATTTCATGGCTTGATACTGTAATTAAGGGTAAAGAAATAAATAAAGACTTCATTTTGCGTAAGAAAAAATAAATGAAAAAAATTTAAACAGGTTTGGTCAGGATGTGATAACTTTCTTTCTGAAAGCATTCCCAGCTGTGTACCAGAATTAGTCCGCGCAGACTGGAACAGGCTTAACCAGGAGCAGCTGCAACGTGATGTTAGAAAAACATACACCCTGTGATGTAGCGTTGTGGGAAAATTTGTTTCTTTCGAAAATTGTGATGCTTCTGATGAAGAAATGGAAATTAAAATCGTCTGATAACTGGCCATTGGAAAAGTCTTTGAAAAAAACGCGAAACAGGCAAAACGATTTGCCAGAATATAGAAATGAATTATTAAGTGATGATTTTCTGTTACCCCCAGTGTGTGTTGGTCGGCCTCAGCCAAAAATGTGGCAAAACCTGTTATAAATATAGGGGAGTTTGACTGTATAAAAATTGATGAGTTTTGGGGAGAATTTCCACAAGTTGGAAAATTAGAAAAAATAACAACGAACAGTAAAACTTTGTTTTGGTATGCAGGAAAAATGACAACTAGCTGAATGCCTTGGAAAAAAGGGGAAAAGACAAAAAGGGCACCGGTTAAGGAAACAATCTCGAAAGACATGGTTATTTCGCCAAGTTTTATGTTGACACCAGCGCAAAAAATTTCAGAACGTATTAGGCGCTTACTTGTGCAATATCAAGATCATTGAAGTGTAGAATTATTTACTCCAGTGTTTGTGCAATAATTTTAAAAAATTAGACTTAACATCACACCACAAACACGATAAACCGTTTAGTGTATAATGTTGTACCTATCAATTTGACCATGTGTGCTAATAAAGTTTAGAAAAAAATTAATTCTTCATGTTGTTTAAAGGTTATAAGTCTTATAACCTTTCTTATATGTATACTCGCTTCCTCAAATTAAAACTGATGTTATAAATTTGAAAAGTTTTTTTTTTGTTTTTAGGGAATTTTGCTGTGCACAGCCATATTCGAGTATGCGCTGCGTGGGCATAAACTATAAGGATCACTTACAATACAATATATATATGCATCTTTCACAAACGCAGCGTTTTCTTACAATAACTTCGCTTATCAAAAATCACGATTATGAGGAAAACAAAGAAACATAGCAACTTATAAATGAGGCACGACCATCTATCAATATATTAAATCTGCTTCTAAGTTTGAAAACATTTCTCCAAAATAGGTCCATTTCAATTTTAATTTATCTTCAGATAATGTTTGCATGTCTGCGTAATATCGTAATTTTGCCTTTCTAATAAACACGTTCTCGTAAAAATTTTCCTCATTGACTCTAAACTGATATATATGGTATTTTATTAGCCCGATAAAAACCGAAAAAGCGAGCTTTATACAAATTCCACGTGAACGAGGGTACACGCCTGAAAAAGCCATAACTGTAAAGAAATCTCGTCTCGTTCCATGTTTAAATCGGTATTGAGTTTTTAGTGATTGTTCAATAACACAAAAACAAAGTAACATAAAAATCTATAGACAGACGCAAATTGAGGGATCCAGCCATTGTTATTCCTTCGTATGGAAAATTTTCAGCCTATCCGAATAGGTGTTGTTTGGGTTTTCGATAAACCCCTTTCTCGTAAGAAAAAGGTTACGTATTTTCATATGAAAACCCAACATGCAGTTGCCTCAATTGGGTCTAAACATAGAATTCTCTTTATCCCGTGTTACAGTGTAATGCGTTACCATTTACCACAAAGGTTTTCCGCGAATTGACCCAAAACTTAAACTAATCAGGATAACAGCAAAAACACTCTAATGTTCTAATATAGAAGTTTTTCAGCCTCAACAATGGCATTTACATAAATTATATAAATGCTCAAAATCTTTTTACGTTAAACAAATCATACTATGTTTTGTCATTCATACCTCGATTCATAATTTTTGCTTATGTTTTATCTACTGTACATATGTTTTGTGTCAATGTTTATGTTGTAGTAATTTTTGGTCTCAAACAGCACAGTCATATTAAGTCGACAAGCGTAATTTTACAAACGAAAATATCTATTAATATGCATAGTGGGTTATGTAACCTTAGCAATATTGTAAAAAATGGTTAAGTACTATAGCTTAAATGTAAGAGGGCTGCGTGATGCAAAAAAGCGTAGAGAGATTTTCTTTTTTCTAAAACGCAAGGAATTTGATGTTCTCTTCATTCAAGAAAGTCACAGTTCTCCGGATATTGAAGAAAAATGAAAAAACAATGGGAGGGCAATGTAATTTTTAGCCACTACACCTCTATGGCAAGAGGAACAATGACTTTGTTTAAGAAGAGTTTAAAGGTACGCAACCACTGGGCTTATAAAGAAGGGCGGCTTGATGTTAAGGAAGTAGAAATTAATAATATATATTATTCTTGTGTTAATATCTATGCTCCCATGGAGTCGAAAGATAAAATGTTTGGGGCAATAGTTAGCCAAACATCGGCTCGCACTTGAAAGAAATTGATGAAAACCCACAATTTAGTCGACATTTGGAGGGAGAAGCATCCGGATCTGTTTAAGTATACATGGTCCAGAAATACACCGAGAGTCATGTGCAGGCGATTTCTTTTTAATTAGTAAAAAATTAGTGGCAAACCATAAACAGTCAAAAATTCTCGAGAGCATAAACACGGAACATAAACTAATCTATCTAGAATTAGATGAAATGGTTAAGTACGGTAGAGGTCCAGGATTTTGGAAGCTTAATAATAGTCTTTATTTAAATCAAGACTATAGACAAGCTATTATAAGCCTCATTGAGAAAAATAGAAAAGAATTTTTAAAATCAAACGATAAGCGAGTATTCTGTGACCTTATTAAATTCGAGATTTTTACGATATCAATGGAAATCTCGAAGAAAATTGCTTAGAAAAAGCGTCTGTTAGAACAAGATTTGCTATTGAAATGTGACAAGCTTTATTCGAAACTTTTCCAAACAGAATTAAGTCCAGACGAAGAAGCTGAATACTTAAATTGTAAAAGCATGCTTTCGGATATTAACACCTACAAAGAACAAGGAGCCCGTGTCCGATCAAGAGTTGAATATATAGAAAAAAATGAAAAAAGTAACAAATACTTTTATAACAAGGAAAAAGAAGTTTACGGTAAGAAAACAGAAGATCGATTAAAAGTTAATAATGACATCATATCAGATCCCACTCTTATCCTCCGTGGGCTAGAGCGCTTTTATTGTACTCTATATCAAACAACACATCCTGATTTAAACAACACGAATCTCGACAAAATTTTTAGTTCTCGAGGTATAAAAAAGCTTTCAGAAGAAGATAGAATACTTTGTGAAGGCCCTGTGTCTATAGCTGAACGTAAAAGGGCTTTGGATCGCATGTCGAACTGTAAAAGCCCTGGTTGTGATGGTTTGAGTCCAAATTTTTATAAAACCTTTTGGCCGCAATTAGGGGGCTTGTTAATACAGACGTTTAAATATGCTGCTGAACAAGGTGAGCTTTTACAGTCCCAAAGGCGAGGTATTATAACCCTTCTGCAAAAACGTGGTAAAAACCCAGAGCTTATTAAAAACTAGGGGCCAGCATCCCTCACAAATGTTGACTACAAAATTCTCACTAAAACCTTAGCAATAAGAACAGAAAATATTTTGCCAAAATTGATCCACGAGAATCAAAGTGGTTTTGTTAAGGGACGCTTCATAGGAGAAAATATTAGGCTAATCCAAGATGTCATTAATAAAGTAAACAAGAAACAACAGACAGGTCTACTTTTGCTCTTGGATTTCGAAAAAGCATTCGATAGTATCGAGTGGAAATTCATGCATAAAGTATTGGAATGTTTTAATTTTGGTGTTTTATTTCTTAGATGGGTAGCTACATGCTATAATAATATCTCTAGCACTGTTATAAACAATGGTTATTCGTGTGGCTGGTTCGAAGTACAACGTGGTGTTAGACAAGGGTGTCCATTGTCGACAACGCTGTTTGTTTTATGTGTGCAGCCTCTGGCCCAATCAGTTAGAAATGAAGAGAACATCACAGGCCTAAAACTCGCTAATTCAGAGTATAAGATCTCTCTTTTTGCAGATGACGCAACGTGTTTATTGAAAGACGTGTGCTCTCTCGGTTATGTGTTAGAACTTACGGAGCGTTTCTCAAGATATTCCTTTTTAAGAGTTAAAATAGAGAAATCTCTGCTGGTATATATATAGGTCCATGGCGAACATAACCGGAGCCTGTTTTTAATTTAAAGGTTGCTTCGGGTAGCTTCAATATGTTGGGTATCGAAGTAGGTCAGGCAACGGAAAAGTGTCACAAAGTAAACAATTTTATAAGATAGCAATACATTTGAATTTATGGAGTCAGAGGGGTCTTACACTGCTGGGGAAAGTTAACATATCTAAAAGTATGGGAATGTCAAATTTAATATACAGCTTGAGTAACGTCTCTTGTGCACATGCAGATCTGGCCCGGGCTTTCATTTGGTCCAATAAACCCAGTAAGATCAAGCATAAATCCTTGATCGGGGACTTTGATTATTCGATCGGGGTATTCGATCACCAGATTTAATTGTTATGCAAAAATCGTTAAGGTTGGCATGGTTGTCCAGACTGTGGGTTAAAAACCTTAGCAATGCCATAATACATAGTGAATTTGACGAATACGGGGATTGCCCCTTATTTTGCACTCGAATTTCGACGCTGGAAGTTTTCAAATATCCTCCTTTTATAAAGAGATCTTACTCTATTTTAGTGAATTGCATAACCAAGACCTATACAGCGGTGTATTATTATTATTATTATTATTATTATATTATACTGGGCATTTATAACGCGCCTATTTTGCAATGCCTCTAAGCGCTAACAATAGCATAAAACAGTAAATATGGGTATATTAAAAGTAGTAAATATCTACATATTAAAACATAGTCTAAAACATAATAAAAAAACTTAATAGACCTAGACCAATGGATTACACGTTGTAAGCTTTGCAGAACAGGTGAGTTTTTAACGCCCTTTTAAAACAATAAAATGATACTTTGCTTCTAAGAACGTATGGGAGATCGTTCCATAAGGTAGGCGCAATACATCTAAATGAACGATAACCATAATTGTTTCTATGCCTGGGAATGTGTAATAGTAATTTGTCTGATGACCTGAGTGACCTTTCTGGTATATATTGTTTGAGCAATTCTGATAGATAATTTGGTGCCATTCCATTTAAGGCTTTATATGTCAGAGTAATCATTTTATACTCGGAACGTTCTTTGATAGGGAGCCAGTGCAGTTCCATAAGGGAATCTGTGATGTGTTCGCGCTTTGGTTTGCCGGTGATAAGCCGTGCGGCCGCATTCATAACTTTTTGTAGTTTGTAGACCTTTACCTTTGGTAGACCAACCAGAATAGAGTTACAATAATCCAATCGGCTGAGGACTAGGGCGTGAACAAGCGTTTTGGTTGCCTCTTTTGTTAAGAATTTGCGAATATTCTTTATCCAACCGATGCAGAAGTAACAGATACAGATTACATTTGCTATATGGCTGTCTAGTTGGAGGGTAGAGTCGATTGTTACTCCTAGATTACGTGCATTAGCAGTTGCTTTTATCTCCTCGTTGCCTAAGGAGAGGGTATCCAATTGATATTTCTCGTGGTTGTGCCTACTTGAAACAATCATGAATTCGGTTTTTCAGGGTTTAGTTTAAGTTTATTGTCGTGCATCCAGTTCCCAATTTTAGCGATACCTGCCGCAAGTTGTTGTAGCGCTGGACCCAGCTCGGCAACTGATGATATTGATTTCATCAACTGGGTATCATCTGCGTATCCATGGAAGAGAAGACGTAGTCGACGTACTAATTGACCCATCGGCTGTGTGTAGTCGCTGTAAAGGCGGGGTCCGAGCAGTGAACCCTGGGGCAGGGAAACATTGAGCGTAACCGGTTCAGAATACTCGCCATTTACACACACTTGCATTGTGCGGTCTTTTAAGTAGGAACTGAACCACTGCAGTGCGCTGTCTGAAATTCCCCGTGAGGTATGGAGTCGCTCAAGTAGGATTTTATGATCGACCGTGTCGAAAGCAGCCGATAGGTCAAGCAGCGTCAACAGCACAGCTCTATTGTCAATCAAATTGGTGAGAAGTTGATCAAAAATCCAAAGTATGGCTGTTTCTGTGCTATGATTGGCTTTATAAGCCGATTGTAATGGTTCCCCGATGTTATTTTCGCTCGTAAATTTTGAAATTTGGACGCATGCTGCTTTCTCTATTAATTTCCCAATGTAACTCAGGTTCGAAACAGGCCGATAATTCTTAAAAACACAGTCCAAATTTGATTTTTTAATGAGGGGTTTTACTATTACCGTTTTGCACAATGTTGGGAAATATCCATCACCAAGTGATTTGTTAATGATTCGTTTCATAACCGAAATTATCTCTGATGAACACTGTTTTAGAAGGAACGATGGAATGGGGTCAAGTTCACAGTACTTGTTAGACGATTGTGATATGATTTTCATGGTTTCTTCTTATTAAGCTCCTTGAATGTTGTGAAGGCGCACTCTTTTCGAGGGACGTCGTATAGCAAAGCATTGTGGGTGCCATCTGTGAAGTTTTCCCGTATTTTCGATACTTTTTCTTAAAAAAAGTCACTGAACTGGTTGGCTAAACCCCTAGATGAATCATGTTCCGGGAATGGGTTTTCCTTTTTGCGATGCATGATTCTGTTTATGGCTTTAAATAGATCACCTTGGTTTGCGCTATTTTCTACAATAAAATGTTCCAAATATTTGGATTTAGCAAGAGTAAAATACTCATGAAAGTTTTCTTTGGTTTCTTCATATGACCTTTTATCCGTTAACAGATTGCTCTTACGCCATTTTCGTTCTAAGCGTCGCACATAACGTAACTGATCTAGTACATCATCAGTTACCCATGGATCGTTTGGTTTGTTTTTAATAGTTCTGGTAATAAGTGGTGCGTGTTTATCTAATATCGCAGAAAGAGTATCGTTATATGCTACTATCAGCTCATCGAGTGAGAGATCTATGAATGTACGGGTAAGACTGGAATCTAAAATATCCTTTTTAAACGCTTCTATGTCAATATCTCTAATCTTTCTGAATTGCACCACTCGTTGAAGGGGCCGTGGTTTGTTTATAGAAATGTCACAGCATATCAGTCGGTGGTCGCTGACTAAGTCTCCTACAGATATGTTTCTGATGCTGAAAAGCTTAGATTCTCGAGAGACAATGTAGTTTAAAATGTTGCCTTTGCAGTGAGTACTTTGATTAACGTATTGCTGTAGGCCGAAAAGATAGAATATCTCTTGAAGTTTGCGCGTTTCGGAGGCTGTAGCGTCGTCCCAGTGCACATTGAGATCTCCGCAAATTACAAGGGGTTCACCAACAAGACCAATATCCTCCAAAAGGGAAGTAAACTCTTCACAGAAGGTTGATATAGAGCTCGAAGGGGGACGATAGATTGTAAGTAACCGAAGGGATTGCGATCCAGACGTTAACCTCACAGCTAGGTTTTCAAAAGACGAAAACCTAGAAGTTTGTATCCGTTTTGGTTTAAAGGCATCTGCACAGATAACTGCTATTCCGCCTCCGCGTTGTTCTTTGCGATTCGCATTTATAGCCAAGTAGCCTGAAGGACAGACTTCGTTGATGGTATACACATTCTCTTCTCGCAACCATGTTTCAGTCAGTGAAAATATATCTATTTTATGCTGATAAATCAACGCTTCTGTTATATCCAAATGTTTTCTCAAAGATCGCACGTTCAGGCTAGCGAAATGAGATTGATTCAAATTCGGATTTCTTGTTTTTATTTCAATAAAATTATTTCTATCGCAAAAGTTTTGCCTTTGATTTTTGCTGTCATAATTCCTACTGAAACTGGGTACATGTGTTTCAAGGGGTGATATTATTACTAGATTTTGCTTGTTTATCCCACGGTTTTGTTTGTAAACATCAACACGTGTTCTCTCAATGACATGAATAGCACTGGTTTGTTTCACATTGTAACCCTGCCCACTCTCAACATTTGCAAAGCACATGATTGTTTGTTTTACGATATATTGTCCCAGAACCAGGTACATAATTCACGTATTGATTCTTATTATTGATTCCCTTATTATGGAACAATAAGGGAATAACAATTGACGGTAGGTCACTCTACTGGAAGCACTGGCACGAAAAAGGCATACTGTATATTAAGGACCTGTTAAGTAAAGATAAAAAAGTGCTTTCGTTGACAGAGCTCCAAGCTAGATATGACTTGCGTGTCAATTTTTTTACTGTTGTTAGTCTGAAAATATCTATAGGCAAATGGTAAAAACACAGACAGAACAATAGATATATTACAGATAATTATAAAGTGGATTGCTCTGAAACACGTGAGCTTTGAGAAAAGTATACCACGATTTTGAAGGGTGAGGGCCCTACTTTTCTCAAAGACTGCGATCAATAACCTATTGTTATCACATCTGAGTGCAAAACTATAACGTTTTTATATAGCCTTTACCACAAAAATTTTGCCAAAAAAAAAAAAAAAAAAAAAAAACAATAAAAAAAAAAAAAAACAGAAAAAGATGGTTTGCTTGGCATTCTGACATGGCGGTCGCCTTGCTGGTTCCTTGCATTGGGCAGGTTTTTCATAGATATTCCGTGAATAAAAAATATCCTCATTTGGTAAAACGTTTCGATTGGAAAATATGTTGATAAATCGATCAGTTTTTTTGCATTTCATCACATTTCGTTTATTAGTGTAGCTCTTGAGGTTTTTTTTTTGGCCTTATTCATCCGAGAAGCACAGTCCTGACCTGACCACTACTCCCCTTTAAAATTAAGTTCCCTTTTACAGGCTTGCCGGAGGTTGTTTTTTAAAAAAAGTACGCAAACTGCTAAAAAAAAAAGAACGCTTGATGGCAAAAAAAAAAGTACAAAAAAAAAAGAACGCTTTAGAAAAAAAAAGTACAAAAAAAGTACGCCAAAAATGTTGAAAATAAAAAATATAAAGATAAAAAGTGTCCTAAAAAAGCCTCAGAAATAGTTTGTATGCGTTTTTCTTGAATAAACAAGAACAGCTGTCAACGGCAATAATAATAGATGTACGTATTTCAAGAGGCGATAAAATCACCAAAACAAGCATGTCCAAGGACATGCCCCAGCCGAGTTACCGAATAAGGAAAGAGAGAAAAACTCTGAAACGAATACTGTTAGGCCAAACAATGAAGTACTTTGTTTCTGAACGTAACTTTTTCATAATTTTAATACACAAAAACGTGTTTCCCGGGGTGGAAGCTGCCCGAAAAGGGATGTTGGAGAGGTTGGGTTTTGAAGATTCATGTATTTACCGACATCTACACAATTTTAGAAAAAAATTATTAAAATTCCCCCATTCCGGCATTTTTTTTGTCATTTGCGAAAAAAGCAAAGACCAGGCGGAGAAGCACCTAAGAAACTTCTGATTAAAATTTTATAACTATTTGAAAAAGACTGAGAGAAATGAATAGTTTGACAATTCAGTTATTTACTACCATTTACTCCAGCTTTTGCAAAACTTCAAAGTTCCGCCATTTCGGCAGTTTTTGGCGAACCGCGAAAAAAAAATAATAGCCTGGTAGGCGAACCCCTGGGGAAAATCCCTTCGTAACATCTAAACGATTGAAGTAAAACTGTAGGAGGAGTAGCATTTTAAAACTGGGTCAAAACGGGCACAAAAAGTGCCGCCATTTTGTCCGTTTTTCGTCACTCGTCAAAAGAAGTAATAGCCAGGGGTGGGGGGGGGGGACCACCCAGGGAACATTCCTGCATAATATCAAAACGATTGAAGTAAAACTGTATGAGGAGTAGCATTTTAAAGAAAAAGTTTAGCATACGCCCATACATTCAAGCCCCCTATAGGGATACGACTAACCCCAGTCCGACAAAGTCGGCTGGGTTATAAAACCACATAAGTATTAATTTCCGCTCCCATAGTTCAAAATTTTAAGAAGGTAACATTATATTCCTAGCGCTAGTAACGATTTTAGTAAGAATTGGTTTTTCACCAATATTTCCACCATTTTTCCGAATAACGCAAAAACAATAACTACGCAAGTGCCAGTGACCACTATCTTTAACAAAATTTCAAGACAGAACCAAAGACTGTTTATACTAGTAGCTTAGCCTTTGACAGCATCGCCATTCCTGTGGTATGAGTTTCATTTTTCGTCAATATTTGCGCCAATTTTTCCAAATTACGAAAAAAGTATTGGCCAGGTAAGTACCAATGATGGCTATCTTTATCTAAAATTGGAAGACAGCAATAGCCAGTTAGGCAGTAGTTTACGCTACTTTTACTTAAAATTACAATGCAATGAGGCTATTTTCCCGGAGTTCGTAAAGAATTTACTGAGTTTTTTTTTGTCGTTCGCCAAAATTTTCGCCGATTTTTTGGCAAATCACCAAAAAAAAGTAATAGCAAGTAGGCCAGTAATATTGCCTGCTACCTTTCCATGAAATTTCACAAGAGTAAGACTATTTTCCTGGAGATCAGATTTTACTGGAATCTTCTTAGTTTTTCGCCAAACTATTCGCGAATTTTTGGCGCATAACCAAATATTGTAATAGCCAGCTAAACAGTCAGGCTTGCTGCCTTTACTTGAAATCTAAAGACAGTCAGACTATTTTTATGGAGTTCGTCAAGATTTTATGGGTTTTTTTTTTGGTTTTTCGCCAAAAATTTTTGTGAATTTTTTAGCCAATCACCAAAAACGTAACAGTAGATATTAAGGCTTGCTACCGTCAGTTACAATTTCAAGACATTAATACTATTTTCTAGGAGTTAGTTAAGGTTTAACAATTTTCAAAAAAAAATAATAATAAATAAACAATTACGTTTTTTCTCCAATATTTCTGCTAATTTTTTGGTGAATCCCTTAAACAACTAATAGATAGGTGGACATCGATGCACCCTACCTCCCACCAAAATTGTAGAATGTTTCCATGAAAACCCTAGGAGATACTGTTTACAGAAAATTGGTTTTTGGCCAATATTTCTGCCAAGTTTTGGCAAATTCCTAAAAAGGTAACAACCACTTAGGTAGTAATGTGTGGTACCGCTATTTAAAATCACAAAGCAAGGAGACTATTTTCCTGGAGTTCTCCAGGATTTTACTGAAATTTCTTTGGTTTTTCGCCAAAAATTCGCCGCTTTTCGCCAACCACTAAAAATTCATAGCCAGTTAGGTGATATTGATTACTGCCATTATTTAAAATTTCAAGGCAGTAACGTTACTTCCCTTGAATTGGTCAAGATTTTACGAAAAAAAAAGGTTTCTAGGCAATATTTTCGCTAATATTTTTTTGCTTTGCGCCACAAGCTTAGCCAATGTTTGGCCAATCACCCAAAAAGTAATAGCCAGGTAGGTAGTACCTCCGGCTACCTTCACTTTAAATGTCAACACAGTACGACTATTTTCCAGCAGTTAGTAAAGTTTTTGCTCTATTTTTTTTTGTTTTTCGCCAAAATCTGCATCAGTTTTTGACCACTCACCAAAACAAGAATGTCCAGGGACATTGTGACCAGCCGAGATCTAGTGAATCTAAGAATAAGCTTGTCTGGTTGCCGAAAGTCACATTGTACAAGTTTGTCCAAGGACAAAGCCCCAGCTAACGAAAAGCGATAAAACCAAATCCGGCGTGCTTGAAAAGGCAATTTCCCTGAAAAATTGGGCTTCAAAGGACGAGATGGCAATGAGCTAGCTACATAATTAATTTAGCAACGGACCCGAACATAGACCGATAAAGACATACAAAGATTTTTTTCCCAGAAAAATAACTTCGAACAACGTATCGAAATTGTATCTACACATGTGTACTGTTGACATGTACTGTTGGACATACACACAATTAGTTCAAGCAGCAGAAACGATCAAAACGATCAAATACATGTGCCTTTTGAAAAGAAGAAAACGCCGCGTCTAAAACATCACTACTTAAGGTTAATGTTTAGGTATGTATTATTTTGCTGGGTTTGCATTTCCGACCAGTGCGCATGTTTATTTAACTTGCGTTGATAAGCGGTTCGCATTTCGGACAACTGCGCAAGTTTTTTTTAACTTGCGTTGATACGCGGTTATTATTTCGAACCACTACGCATGTTTTATTTAACTTGCGTTTATAAGCGGTTCGCATTTCGGACCACTACGCATGTTTGTTTAACTTGCATTGACGCGCGGTTTCAATTTTGGACCAGTGCGCACATTTATTTAACTTGCGCCGATGCTCGGTTCGATTTCGTACCAGTGCGCATGTTTACCAAACTTGCGTCGATGCGAGGTCCGTATTTCGGACCAATGCGCATGTTTATTCAAGTTTTGGCGGATCGCCTAAAAAATTAATTTTTCATGGGGGGCCTAACTGGAGAAGAATCGTACAAAATTGGAAAGGAATTCAATAAAAATTGTCGGAGAAGAAGCGTTTTCCAAATTAAACGCCAATAAATTAAAAAATACCCCTCATATCGCCAATTTTTGCCGGATCGCCAAAATGAGGAATTTTTCAAAAGAGAAATACCTAGAGAATAATCGCACAAAATTTGAAGAAAATCTGATCGAAATTGTGTGAAAAAAAGCATTTTGAAAATTGGTGACCATAAAATCACAAATGTCTGCTATTTGGCCAATTTTTGGCAGATCGCCAAAAAGAGTATATTTTCACGACAGGCCTAGCTAGAGAACAATCGTACAATATTGGAAAGGAATCCGATCAAAATTGTGGGAGAAGAATCAATTTCAAAATTAGATACCAAAAAATTAAAAAATGTCCCACATTTGGCCAATTTTTAGCAGATCGCCAAAATGAGTAATTTTTCAAAAGAGGCCTACCTAGGAAATATTCGTGCAAAATTTGAAGAAAATGTGATCAAAATTGTGGGAGAAGAAGCATTTTGAAAATTAGCAACCACGAAATTACAAATGTCCCCTATTTGACCAATTTTTGGCGGATCGCCAAAAACAGTAATTTTTCAAGAGAGGTCTAACTAGAGAACAAATATCCACAATTGGAAAAGAATCCGATCAAAATTGTGGGAGAAGAAGCAGTTATAAAATTAGATACCAAAAAAATAAAAAATGTCCCCCATTTGGCCAATTTTTGGCGGATCGCCAAAATGAGTAATTTTTGAAAAGAGGCCTTCCCAGGGAATATTTGTGCAAAATATGAAAAAAAATCTGATCAAAATTGTAGGAGAAGAAGCATTTTGAAAATTGGCAACCAAAAACTTTCAAATGTCCCTCATTTGGCCAATTTTTGGCGGATCGCCAAAAAAAAAAATTTTTTTAAAGAGAGGCCTACCTAGAGAACATTCGTGTAAAATTTGAGAGGAATCCAATCAAAACTGAAGGAGAAAAAGCATTTTAAGGAAAAGTTTACACACGTGCATACGTATATACAGACGACGGATACCCCTCTATTGATAGGATAAGAAACCCCGACATAGTCGGCTGGTCTAAAAAGTAATAGCCAGGTAGGCAGTAACGCCTGGTACCTTCACGTAAAATTTAAGACAGATTGCCTTCCTGGAAATGATTAAGACGCTACGAAAAAAAAAAAGGTTTTTCACCAATATTTTCGACAATTTTTGGCGAATCGCCAAAAAAGTTACAGCCACGTAGGTGGTAACTCTTGCTACCTTCACTTTAAATTCAAACACGGGAAGACTATTTTTCAGCAGTTAGTTAAGATTTTACTGATAATTTTCGCCAGCTTTCCAATCACCAAGATTAAGATTTTACTGGAAAATTTAGCCCGTTGGTCGATCACCAAAAAAAGTAATAGCTAGGTAGTAGTAAAGCCTGCTAACTTCACTTAAAATTTCAAAACAGTAAGACTAATTTCCCACAAGGAAAAGATCTGGTTTTTCGCTAATATATATTTTCACCAATTTTTGGCGAATTGCCAAGAAAGCAATAGCCAGGTGGAAACTTATATGCGCCCTACCTTCCACCAAAATTTCAAGACATTAAGGCTAAAATCCTGGGAGAATATACGATTTTTCAACTTAAAAGCGTTTATTCGCACATACTTTCAACAACTGTTATATTCCTGCTTCTGAAAAAAACGCTGGGGCTAAAAAAAAAGAACAATAAAGTACGCTTGTGGAAAAAAGGTACGTTTTGAGGCAAAAAAAAGAACGATGCGAAAATAAAGACTAAATCTTTAAAAAAAGTACGATCCGGCAAGCCTGCTTTTATTCTAAATTTAATTAAACTAGTTTTACCTGTTGAATAGTCATTTATTAATACTTCTAAAACAAATATTTATATAGAGTAGATATTTTTTGACAATATTTGCCCTTGAATACAGTTTTGGGCAATTTGCAGATCCGTGCGCATGTGCACAGATGGGAATGGACGGATGCGAACCAGTGTGCATTCGTGCGTATTCCGTACAAACCATAACATGTTCGCATATAATTGTACATTCGTATAGATTAGCAACTGTACACAATTATGCACGACGGAATTCGAAGAGTAAAAAGCCCCTCAACAAGGCTCGATCATCACAAATTACTCTGCCCCTTCCTGGCGGGCAATAACACTTCAGTTGTCACATCCCTGTATTCACCCTAAGCTTAACACAGCAACAAGATCACACATTTTACTTCAATAACATGACAAAAAGTCAATTCTGTTTCAAATAAATTAACATTAAAGCCTTATCACAGATTTTAAACATATTTATGAAATTTTATGGACGGATTAAAAGAAGCTTGAAATGTATGAGATGATTCGATTGGCGCATTTTGCCATAATACACAGGTACTGATAATCCTTGTCAGAATGACTAAATTTTACAGTAGAGCCAGTAAACTATAGGTAACGTAACCGGGTTCTGTGGTTCTTTCAGTTCACAAAACATAATGCACATTTTGCGATCTTCTTGCACACAGCCAGTTCGTGCACAAACAAATCCTAGGCATTAAATAATGACCTTCACGTTGGATTTGTGACTTTTTGTTAAGATACATGAGATGCATTGTTCGTTTTTAGACCTTTAACTGTTGATGGCACTTGCAATAGAAGCCTGCATAACTTTGTGCAGCGTTTCACCCTGAAAAATTTATGTTAGTATTAAACAGTGACTGCACAGCTTTATTAATATTCTTAAGATACTTATGAGACACTTTAACCAAGAATCTAAACACAGCGCTTAGACTACTGTAATTGCCTGATGGTTTCAAGGTTTCTCTTTATTTGAAGCTGAATTTTTTTAAATCGCAGATGCCAAGGCAAGTAGGTACACAATCAAATTACTTAGCAAAATTATATTGTGGCATACAAACTGAAACTGAAATTTAAGGACAATATACTTGCAGCCCTGTCACAGAAAGAGGCAGAAACACGACAAGCAGCATCGGCTGCTACATATCATCATACCTGTAGTTTTTGCTTGGGTGGATCTGGCATCGACCGTAGCTGGAACACTGTCACCGCTCCCTCGCTGTCACCCACCAGCAAACACTGAGAGAAAAAAAGCAAGTGAATTACAACCATTATTGGGCAATTCTTCTCAAGCAGATTCTGTAAAGACCATCTGTGGGTTTACTAAAACTGAGCTGTACCGTGCAGATGCAGACGAAATGTCGGACATACCGCTTCAGCACTACTTTGACAAGATTGTTCGGTGATAGAAAATCTGTGGATTCAATGGAAACAAGCAGCATGTACCTCTGAATTTTGTGCAAATGTGACCGAACTGAACTTGACCCCAGCCATGGCTGGATTCACAACAATCGGGTCGAGTCTGCAAAAAAAAAAAAAAAAAAAAATAATTATAATAAATAAAGAAACAAATGAAAAAAATACTTGATATTTTTTCCCAAAAAGGCACTTGATAAATGCTCCTGTCAGATTTGTTCTCTGCTTTTTACCTGTCTTTGTTAAATTCTCCGTCTCTTTCATCAATACTAGTCACAATAATGGTGCACTTTACTACAGTATATATTCAGGTTTTGGATCACAAGGTACGTACACGCTCTGTGATAAGTCCCACACTTCCACGGCACCTTCGTTAACACAGGCAAACACCGTAGAGCTCCTTGGCGACCACGCCATGTCCGGCACCGATTTCTACAAAAGAAAACAACGCCTTAAGGAGGGGAAACTGTACCTTTCACGACGATTTCGAAAACAGACTCACATATAACAAGATTTCTATACCCCTCGTCACTTTGTTTTTTTTTTTTTTTCGTTTGTTTGTTCTTTTTTTGTTTTGTATTTTTAATACATTTCAGACCTCTTTCCATTTATTTAGACCACATGCTACCAGGTACGACCTGTTTTGGTTTTGAAAAAAATCAATGCGCAAGAATATAAAATCACAGTGGCCGAAATATTACCACACGATTTTAAGTAGCACCAGTTTCAAGAAATGCTTAATTTTACAAGCTGCTTCAGTTTGGCGTCAGCAGGGACGTAAAAACGGCACTGACTCACCGTGGATGCGTGGAATGTTAAGACTGGCGTCGTTCTGTCCTGGTGCCAAATGCGCACTGTCCAATCGCCGGAACAGCTGAGGAATACTTCAGGATTAAACGGTGACCAGGCAATCTTGTAAACTGGACCCTGAATGACACACGCGTGGGAGTAAGATGACCATTGTTGCTGCCGGATACTTCGTAAAGGACACAACAAAAGCAGCCTTTGCCTCCCCTTTATATGATACGATCCCTCACAGTGGAACTTGCACTTTAGTGCCGGTTCGAAAACAGGTATTCGTTTCCATCGCTTATTCGAGAAACAGTAAGCCAAATTCGGCAACACGTACAAACCCAGTGTTAATTTACTTTCGCTTTGAACAATTCTTGCTTTGAAGACCAGTTGCACTTGGATATATTTCTTAATTAAACACTATTTTTTAAGTAGTATTCTTGTGGACCTTACCGTGTGCCCATGGTAACTATCTAAATACTGTTCATTATATGAGCAGGAGCACCGGTGTATATGGCCCTCTTCTGTACCCGCTAAATAGCTGCAAAAAAAATTAGAACGATTTTGTCCAAGCATTAAGCAACAGATGCGTGCAGAAACTATCACCTAAATATTCGCCATTTATTCCACAACACGTGAAATTATTCAGTGCAGCCTTTAACAGATGCCACGTGAATAAGCGAAGCAGACGTGGACCTCGAAACTCAGGTGCCGCTATGTCAGGTTGTTCAGTTTCAATCAAACTCTGGTTAACTGCAAATTTCTTGAATGATTAGCAATGAAATTGCATTTAATCCGGTTAACTTTCCCTCATTTTACTCCTCACCTTGTTATAATCTATCAACCAATTGCAGTCTATAGTTGACTAACAACTCATTTGATTCCGTTCATAACCATGGTATCACAGGCTGGAGAGCAATTATCATGTTTATGGTCATAATTTCGTTAAGAAATGAGTTTTTGCTTGAAACTATCCCAGTAAACGATTTGCAGTGTCAGGGAAAATGTAAAATTTTCAAGCACCCAAATCAGGAAGTTCATAAGGTTGCTGACATATTTCAGGCACTTCACGAACTTCCTGAAGAAATTTTGAGGAACTTTGTACATTTCCTGCTTTGACAATTTGCCTGTGACCTATGACCCTGTACAGAAACTGTGACACCTCAGTGCCCGGCACACACAAGAAGAAAGCTGACGTACATATTCGAGTCTTTGGCGTTGAAATCGAAGCAGAGGCCACCCGCGTGTTTGGAGATTAGTGCTTCCGGTTTCTTGACTTTGCCTTGAACTGTTTTGTTGGCAACTCGCTTTAACTTCATCAGATCTGCAGGAAGTAAAATGATTACATGGTTTTGTATACCACAGATATGAAGAATGACTCCGCTGAACGGCGGCCCAGTGAAGAGGAAAGCGTTGCCAAAAAACAGGCATCAAACGTAGATCATGTATTCCAACCCCTTCCCTAGCCCTACATCCCAATACAAAATTTAACTAAGAAATTCACTAAATTTCACGAGAGAATGTAAAAAAGAAGTAAAGTAGTAGCATTAAAAACAGAGTTGTTAAATTCACTACAGCAACGTTCAACATTTCCTTGTCATATTTTTTCGCGTATTGTCCGCAATGATGAGAGGGCGGGGGGTGGGTGGGGGGAGGGGGAGGGGCGCACTGACCGTAGCTCTCGAAGCCCTTCCTGATGGACCACTGCGTGACGCGCCCGTCCGTGGACACAGACACCAGCACCTCGGCCCTCTCGTCGCCAGAGCCGCGCTCCTTTTCGATCCACTTGAGCTGCCACACGGGAGACGTGTGTTTGCCCGACGATTCGCTGTCAAAACAACAGCACTGCCCCATTCAAACGCACCCTACAATCTCCTCACTCAGCTACTCTGCTGTCATTAGATTCAATGATGTTTATTACCAATAATATTTCCCGCAGCTGCTGAAAGTTTTAACTTTTCAGTTCAACTCAAGAGTATATCTACCTGCCACGATGAGCCTCCATTAAGTTCTGGGTAACAATTGGTAATAAAAAATTGTACAGTGAAATTTCTAATACTCGCAAGTCCCGTTATGTTCATTTTCAATTTCCTCAAACCCTCATATAGTGCATAACTGAGACATGGCGGCATACGAGGAGTTTCACTGCACAATATGCTCGGATGAATCTCCCTCTCGGTACAGTGACTACAGTCTTCATTCATATTGAAAATTAAGCGTGAAATATGAGAAACAATAAATCTACAAAGCTACGAGTTCAGGATTGTTTTATATCTATATAAAGACAACTTATTAGAGAACACCAAAGCTCGGAAAATGAGGCATTGATCTCAGTTAAATACCTATTAGCTTTGAATTTCGAACGTCTCTTTTGTGAAAAATCGAACTATCGTACAGCATACTTACAATGGTAAGAATGTTTAAGGGAAACTGGATTTCGTCTATGTCTTAAGCATAAAAACTAGGCAATTTTAAGAACCTCGCGTAACCAAGTTAATAAATTGTCCAAACACTTTCGCCTAAGTAATTTAACATTATGCTTTGCTCCAAATGGCATTTTAATTTATTCAAGCGAAATATAAAGATCTTCTCCAATGTGGATTTATGTGGAGCATTCAAATCATCATGTTTACTCATGTCACGAATCTATTAATTCTAGTATAAAATAAATAAATAAATAACATCGTAATACCTGACACATTTTTATATATTTCTTTTTTTCTCAATTTAATAAAATTACAGTCAGGGTACATGTAATGCAAACTACACACACGCACACAGTGTTAGGCAAGTAGTTATTATTTAGTAAGGTTTCTGGACGTTTCGGCCCAAAAACAGTTCGGCCCAACCGGTTCGGCCCAACGTGAAAGACGATTCGGCCCAGCTTTGGACGTTTCGGCCCATAGGTTTGGACGATTCAGCCCATTGTTTCCGATCACATAAATGTTAAAGGAAACTTAAAATCAATGCCGTTCGTGCTTTTGTTTTGATTACAAAATGAAAAACAGGATTTGACAGAATACTGAAAGTGCAGTTTTACACACCATAATTGTGTGAATATGAACGACTTCATATACAAACGGGAAAACGTCAGCAACGACTTTCACTGTATTAGAACTTGATATTGTCGATCGACAGACATTTTAACTCTACAGTTTTACACACCACAATACTGTTTATATGCACAACGTTACACAACTAGAGGTAAACTTTAGCAGTGACTTTTTTTTTACAACAGCAGTAACTTGTACTATGACAGTGAATAATGCTCAATTAGTACAATCCTTGTCCCGTCGACAGATTTAAAACAATCTACTCATTGGGACCATAAATACGGTTTTTAATAACATATAAATCGGAACACTTAATTACACTGACATGTTAGGTAATTGCACTTCATACACCGGAGAAATGTTGAAACAATTGAAATGAGTTCTGTCTTTCATAATACAATAAAAGGGTAACAAAATGAAGGACGGATTAATGATATCTGTGTGGATCACTGGGTGAGACTAAGTATTTGTTGTTTAAAAAGTTTTTTTTCATGTACATTAATAATAGCAGTACATTCTTCTTTATATAACTTTTCTACATGCACAAATTATGGTGTGTGAAAAAGTAATGTGCAATTCACATTGAACTTACTGGAAGTAAAAAAAACTTTTATGAAGATCTCTCTAAAAAACACCCAATTTGGGCCGAACTGGTTTTGGGCCGAACCGGTCAGGTGAAAAAATCCTGGGCCGAATCATCCAAATTGGGCCGAACTGGTTTTGGGACGAACCGGTTTTTGGGCCGAATCGACCAAATCCCTTTAGTAAGACTGGTGTTTTGCCACAAACCTTGTGACACGTGAGGCGTGTTCCGGGCAAGCACCCGTCACAACGTGCGCTTTTACCCAGCACGTTAGCTCATATGTCAACCGATGGAGGCCAGTCAAAACATAAGCATGCAAACAGCATTAAAAATGCGACAGAAAAAGTCAGATTCTATCCCAGTCATTCCAGGAAAAATGCCGGTCAGCCCCAAAGTCGAAGGAACGTTTGAAAGGCCCATGAGATACGAGCAAACGTAAAGAATTATAACCATCATTCTACTTTGCAGCAATCGGAGTTGTTGATGTCACTTGTGGTTAATATATCAATTCAAAATCTGCTCCAGTAAATAGTGCCGGTACAAAGGCAAAGTCTAAGTTACTGGGAAACGTGTTCCATATCTTATCTTTAGACATAGCAACAATCCGAGTAATTCAAGTAGCGTAAAAACTACAATTCAATATTTTCAAAGTGTAATAATAACATGAATACAATTCAAATGCTTTCGGGGTATAATGAAGATCATGCGTTCGCAATGCCCGTAATCTAACGGCCAAAATATCCAAGAAGGAAGGCGTCAAATAAAGAAAGCTCCCAGCTTGATAAAAATACCTCCGTGGAACACGTAAGCTTGCTCAGATGGAAAGTGTGAGGGGAAAACATTGTGTAGTCAAATTACAGCAAATGGCATTAAGATTTGGCGGGACGATGTGACCAAAGTGACAATCATCTAAGTCAACAAGGAGGATATGACGTCAAATGAGCAAATGACGCAACTGAGTTAAATATTAACCTAGTTATTTTTACCAAGTTTCTCTTCGTTTTTTTTTTTTTTTTTTTTTTTTTTTTGTAGTTAAATCTTTTATGTATGTCAATATCTACCTAAACACTCCAAACAACGTAATTTGGAATTTGTTATTTTACACCAAATTGGCCAAAGAAGGTGACAGTTATCAAACCAATGTGCACTTGTTATTCAAGGACCATGCATAGTTTTCACGTCCAACATGTATACTGCAGCTTGGAACAAAAAAAATTTAAAAAATGAAGAAAAAAAAAAAAAGATTAAAAAAAAAAAAAAAAAACGTGCTGTGTTTGAGGGGAGTGAAACGATGTGGTTGATTTATTGTGATCTAGAACTTCAATCAACTCTGTAAATTCAAATCTCACATTTGCTCTTTGCAGTTGTCCGCATCATACAGTGCTATACAAGCAACGGCCGCTGAACCTGCCTCGATGCTCAGACGGCTATGTAGCGTTCCAAGTTAAACGAGGAATAATTTTAATGTGGGTTTAACATGTCCAATACACACCACTTTCAGGATAAACTGGCCAATTTTTCACGTATAATGATAAACCTGTGAACATTTTTTTTTCCTCCAAGCTGCAATATAGTAAACGGGTAGCTGTGTACTTACGTATTGCCACTGGA
This sequence comes from Protula sp. h YS-2021, assembly GCA_949752745.1. Lineage (NCBI taxonomy): Eukaryota > Metazoa > Annelida > Polychaeta > Sabellida > Serpulidae > Protula > Protula sp. h YS-2021. The sequence goes on along the minus strand of OX457026.1, from coordinate 42,465,064 downwards.
GTCCTCTTCCATTACGTGGCGTAAATCACGTCTGTTTTGTAACACGTGTAATATGTACAATGTGCATAGGAACTAAACGCAATGATTGAGACGGACTGCTGGGAAGGCCCTCGCCCAGCAGTCACGGATTTCACCGGGAACACAAGTACTCAACTCAGTACTGACTCGTGACCCCATACAACTGGACTGATGAAATCCCCGGCGGACCAAGGGCCACGAATTAGTGCATAGTCCTTGCTGTTACTCAAATAGTGTGTTTTGGTATACAATGTCACACCCCAGGCATCTCTACCTAAAGCTGACGAGTACAGCAAAGATAACAATTTCGTAAGGTTCTGTACAGTGAGGATGAGAGAAAACGTGATCTCTTTGCTTTATCTTTTATAATAGCATCCAAGACATCACAGGTACATGATCGAGCCGTAAAGCTTTCATTGTAAACGAAAAATTTGAGAGAGAAACAATGGTGTTATATGGCGAAGCAAAATATACATTTTGCCGGATTAAAATGGCGAATAAACAGTGAAATTTAGCAGCTCATGTGTATGTGTATGTACAGTGAATCAAAGACATACGGCAGGGTATAAAGGTATCACAGGCCACCCTGTCTATCAAGCAGTAACGCTAAAAAAAGATCTAAGGCCTCCTGGCAACACTACCTTTCTGCAATATTATCAGTTCTACAAAAATGTACAACATTCAACTGGTTTCAATTTGAAGTGAAGAGACAAGATGCATTGCTATCGTCAAGTGACAGCTTTGCCAAAATTTGGTGAAGAATTGAAACTGACGACTGATGGTAACAACAACACTTCAGAAATCAGATTCTACATAAACACCAAATTAATTTAATCGTTCAAATAAATTCAAAAGCAACTTTTCATTCAAAGATTACATTGAATTGTGAGTTTAAAAATTTGTCATCGCAAATTAAACAGCAAACCTATTTTAACCAACCCTAACCATAATCACAGACTGCAACTTTAACATGACACTGGTACAACTATGCTAGCCAAGTTTGCAATTAGTTCCACAACAATTTAGCAAATGCAATGTAAAGTTAATGAAATGTTTGCAATTTTTCTTTTTCACTTTTTTTTGCCATTTCGCAAAACACTAGCTCATGCTCTTTTTTATAGGCTCACAACATATTTCAAATAAAGTGGCAAAAATATCTTATTTCTCAACAAATATAAATCGAACTTTCTACAGCCAGTGTTCGCGCAACTGTGTTTCTAAAAAGCATCAAGAACTGCCAAATATAAAACGCTACATTCACGACCAGGACAAAGAGCAAAGAATTTAAAAGTACGTCAGAAAGAAGATCACCAAACGCGAACACTGGTGAAGCTGACAGCACGAACATTCTCAACAAAACAACAAAAATGCAAAAAGTACGTACAAACTGTCGAGAACTGCCTCATTTTTCAGGCTCCTGACATTGAAGATGGCAACCGTTCCGTTGTGTAATCCTACCTGTTTTAAGAACGTGATAAATAATGCATTTTTAGTGTGTGATTTCATGCCACTTCTTCCTTTTTTGCTTCGTCTTTTTTTTTTTTTTTTGGATAGGGGGGGGGGGTGGGGGGTTGTATTGCTTTAAGCCACGGCAATTTGTCATGTGTAGTTATTCTGATAATTACTAATTTAAGTGTTACACTGACCTAAACTGAAATTAAACTGAAACATAACATGTGAAAAAGATCAAACAAATTACAAGAACCAGCTACTTTTTGGCCACCTTTAAGATTTTAAGCCTAAAGTCCCGGCTTAGGGCGAAAATTAGAACATACAGCAAGCAAATTGGCGTGGGCAGCACTGAAGTCCATTGACGTCACGCCGGAGGCGGTTGTGTAGATTCTCTCTGGATACTAAAAATGCAACAGAAATGAGCTAGATGTAAGCTTACACTAATTTACTTTTTTCACGTTAGAAATAATAAATAAAATGGTGGATTTTGATTGTTCTTAATGTGGAACTCGCGATAAACTCTCGATTGTCCTCTTCTCGGCCAAATAAAGTTCTACGCTCGTTTCGAACAAACATCTAAGTGAGTTGCTAATTTGTTACACTGAATTTCTTTGAATTAACCGCAGTTTATAAGTTTATCAATATTAAACTTGTCTCAAAAATGCATATAGTTTCAAGTGAAACAATGTCACAAAATATCACGCAAACGCTGTATGACTGACCTCTGGATTTTTCAGGGACCAGCAGCACACCAGTCCGCCTTTTTGTTTGTTGTAATCAAATTGACCATACCCGACAGCTAACAAGTCCTGCGATAAACATATAGAATCAAAATGTCGGCATCATCCTCAACTCCTACTCCCTCTACCCACTACGTCACTCTACAAAGAACAACGTTAAGTACAGATTCCAAGACGACAGAACGAGTCACAATTAGAGCATCGACCGAAACTACTGCTGCTCAAAAGCGACACATCACCTTATAATGGAGATTATTAGGAACTACTGAAGTACCGTAATTTCGGGAATATAACCCGCGGGTTATATTCCGAATTTACAAACAAACAAGTCTGCTGCGGGTTATATTCCGGTGTGGAACAAACAAGTCTGCTGCGGGTTATATTCCGGTGCGAGTTATATTCCGGACCATTTTCAATATCAGCGAATATATTAGATTTTTTTTGTTTAAAAGGCAATTACTTGTGTCATGCTGTATGAGGTAAATATGAAAAAAGGGGTAAAACACGAATACTTTGTGTTTGTACACACGTGAACTGCAATCATGGGAAATATCAGAATATTTTAAGTGAGGGACTAACGTTGGGAAGCTCAACGGTCACCATCGATTTTCCAAAAATGCAGGTGCGGTTTATATTCCGGTGCGGGTTATATTCCGAACAATGAAACATTTTCTTCGTTTTTTGCGGGGGTGCGGGTTATATTCCCGAAATTACGGTAATCTTAATATGTTTATGTTTTAGAGCAGGAAAGAAAGGTCCCCAAAGCAGGAGTTGGGAAGGTTGAGACAGCAATACCAGCAGTATTGCGATATTTTCCCATCCCATCCTACGTCAAAAACAGCGGGTGACCTTGAACCCACCTGGCAGACGGAAATCGGGAAGTCCACACCGCAAATGTCCGTGACCGCGGTCAATAACCGGCAAAAAATTCCTCGATAATCGAAACCGAACGCTGGTCATAATGTAGACTCCAAAAGCAGTGAAAAATATAAACTCACCGGATCAGCCTTATTCCATGCAATACAACTGACATTTCTTGACTTGGTCAATGGACATTGGTACGCCCATAACCTGTCCACATTAGGCCCTATGTCGTGCGGCACCATGATCGATTGTTCCACTGCTTTCTTCTTTGACTTTTTCGTGTCAGTTTCTTCCATTTCTGGTTTTATTTTATCAATATCTAAAACCAGTAATTTATCAGTAGTTAGTTGGCAACGTTTGCAACAATTCATTTTAAAAGAATAGCCAGTGATTTCGATTAAATAACAACGCATTCGCGCTTTCACCTCGGACACAGCTGAGGCTTTAAAAAGAATAAATACGCTAGATCGTAAAGTTGTTTTTAAACAATATAAGGCTATAGAATTAAACCAAAACGAAATTAAATTGGATCTGGTTAAAGCTGCATCATACAGCATTTGCCGATCAACTCACCCTCGACAATATCGAAGCCTCTATACAGCGCCTGCTTTGGCTGGAAGTTGTTGAGATTCAGTGCTCTCTCCATGGTAACCAAATGCGTTCGGAACTCGTCTGACTGTACACAACGAAGACAGCCAATCAGATGAGCTCGCCTTAAGCGGCATCGTAATCAACATGCTTCCACAATACGTTATTTTGTTAAACTTATACACAAACGCATTGGTAAACTGTCGGTTGTCGTTGACACTGCAAAGCTTCGACAAGCCACATGATTTTTATAGAGCCCGGATGTGTTGAATTTTACATGAATGTTATATGATGGATAAGTTCACAAGCTCCTTATAACTCAAGCAAATAATCGCCAATACGTCGACCAAAAAATGACATTAGGGCAATGTTTCCCCAGGAATGACATGACATACCTGTAAGATAAGCCTCTCCTTCTCTTCTTGTGATTCTTCCGTGGCGCACACAATGCCCAAATCCTTCGTGTTTTTGAAGAAGGCATCAGACCCCACAACCGATGCCATGGTCCCAAGACTCTCTAGATATATTAGAAACTTAGTCATGCTACATTATCCTCTCACTTTAAAAGGCTCATGAACAACAAACGGTTTATGATTTGTTCACTGTCTTACAGGAGTAATGGCCAAAATCATGACAATACACAGTTACGCTTCAGCAAAGTTAATGAATAGCCCCTTGATGTAGGGATGCGGTGGCAGCGACATTTGCACCGCGGTACGTATCGCGATTTGCATCACGATATAAAACGACGCCCGGATAATTACATTCTACACGAAGTTAACTTTCAATCACGCTCTGATAATTTGTCCGATTACGCCGTCAACCGTTGACACTACACTAAAATAACCGATCCACTGCACAGAGTCTTTATTTTCACAGAATCCAATATGAATTTTGATACTTGTTTACAGAACTTTCACTGCAATCCCTAAGCAGGCTGTCCTGTTATCGAGCATAAATTGCATTAATTTACGATCAGTTCCTAAGTGATTTACTTTCTGATTTCGATGAAGTATTTATTTACAGAAACTGTGAACGACTGAAGGAAATCCTGAATTCGCACGAACTTGCAGTCAGCCCATGCCTTACCCATGGCCTTGGACATGGTGGTAGCGTCTTTTTCGAGCTCCGACGGAGGGGCGGCACGGGGTGCTGCAAGCTCCTTGACCGAGTCTTTCTTTTCACCCTCAAGGTCTCCGGCGCTGATGGGACGACTTCCGCTTCCGGACTCGCCTTCTGCAGCTCCTACTCCGCTCTCTTGAATGGCTGAAAAGCAATTTTTGCGTGACCATTAGGGTTCGCAATCGTGGATAGCCTCCCCCTCCCCACCACTGACCCCTCTCCAAAAAAGTTGAGTTCCAAAAATATTTATGACTCGAAAGAGTCTTCACTTAAGGTTCAATTGATGGTCATTAAGATGGTTCATTCATTCTAACTATCACTTATTATGCATTGCTCGAGAAAAATGCCATCCTAAACGCCATCCTAAACGCCATCCTAAACGCGCGTCATATTGAGTACGCAACAATATCTTTGTGAACGACAGGCCAAACACTTTTGTTTTTGATCCTTTGAAGTCGTGATTAACCTGACCATAAAATTTGCCATAAAATCCAGCACTGTCGACTTTTTTTAACCCAGCAGATGCTAAATAAGATTGACTTGTGGTAACAAAAATTAAACTCTGCAAAAAACTGTCATATTATCATAAGCCCCCTCCCCCCAACCTCTCCAATGCAACTATCCTAGAAAAAAAAGAGAAAGAAAGTAAAAGGAAAAAGATTGACCCTTCTGAAATACTTTCTGAACACAAATTCTCACTGCTGCAATGTAAATGCAGTTCTTCAGGTATAAGAGGACCTTTTGTCAATAATAAGTGGCTTACATAAATGTTTCAGGGTGGGGGCAGAAAGCTCGAGCCCCCGCCCCCTCAACCTTTCACTGCATCTGCACGAAAAATGTCGGTGATCGTCGTCACCGGCCGACAGAAAATTCTCGGTAACCGAAACCGATTTTTCTAAAATTGCGAACCCTAATTATTATTCCTTATAACTTTAATAAAACACAGCGAAAAATTCGAACCTTTTGCTTCAGCCTCTTCCACAAGTTTGTATGTATCATACATGTCCCATGTGGATGCCGAAATTCCCACATCCTGCCAAAAACAAAATAAGAAGAGACGAAAAAGTTTTGTGTTTTTCACACGTAGGGCTTATCACAAATGTACCTACGTGGAACACTAAGAATGCAAAACATGAAGGGTTCTGTCGTTTTCAAGTGCAAACGTGAAGAAACAGGTGAAAGACGTGAAGGGAAATTGAGCCGAAAATTACGAAAAAGTGGCAATTTTCCATGCCGTTTACCAGAACAAAATACTTATGATAACAAAAACGCAACGTCAAGATCATAGGCTAAATAAATATTTTATCTCAAAGTTTTTTAATCACTATTTAACAGGATTAAATTTTCATTTCAAATTGAACACGATGAAAACAAAAAAAAAAAAAAGCAAGATTTGCATCTACAACCCCTACTCGTAACCACCCCACTACTATCTCCAAAACAAAATAGTGCTGATTAATACAAAACTCACAGCATGCGCGATTTTGTTGGTCTGCACGTATTTGAGTTTGGGCGGATTGTTGAAGGTGTTCATGCCCCTCTCCATGTACCTGTCGTTGCCCACACGGCCCTTGATCAACTACAAACACACAACACGTGCAAAGTTTCACAAATTTATAGCATAATATCTACAAATAACTTAATGGTATTTTTTATCGTTTCCAACTCATATTTACATTTTCACTCTCACTGCTTACCTCTTGATAGCGTGTGTTTTGTTCTTTGATGACTTCCGCCTCCTCACTCTCCAAGGAGACGCACACTCCAGGCATATCAAGGATCCAGATCGTGTCCGTCTCAGTAAGCTTTATGTCGACAACTTTTTCCAGATCTGCTTCGGTAAGCTCTTCTTTTGGCTCTTCGCGAATAACCCTCGTAATCTCTGATTTAAACAAAATGATGAACAACTAAATCACTAAATATAAAACCCAGTGTCTAATCTTATACGCTCTTCAAATTGTCCACGTTTTGTGTGACCACATCTGATTGTCGTTAATCTGTTTTTTATCACTGCCACAAATGCCCCTTGTTCGGAAGCTAAAATGCAGACACTTTGATTTTTTGCGTCTATTAACATTCATTGGATGGTTTTACTTGGGCATTTAAACGAGAAGTTTATTACCAGCTGTGCTGCCCATGTTTTCTTGCTGTTCAAGCTCTTCTCCAGGGCCCATCGACGTATTTGTCGAGCGTTCTGATTGAGACTGACTGAACACAGACCTGCAGAGAAGTAGTTAATAACTGAAGCGAAACATTACCAATATTTCTTGAAGACCTAAGGCAACAACCGTTGTTTTAATCTCGCGCAATATTCCCCGGCCCGGTCGGGCTTCTTTCTCATATTGTACAGAACTTCTCATTATAAACAAACTATAATATTATAGATATCTGAGACAAAACAAATCACGAATTTCACTACAACTCAAGAAAATTTTGAATTCAGAAAAGCTGAAAAAACCTAGGGAGCACAGTTTTAACGCTATGAAATCAGTTGAGTATTTATAAATAAGGACTATTTGAAGGCCAACAGGTCAGTGCTCTTGTAAATATTCGAAATGCACACAAAATTACCTGGTGAATGGCCCGCCAAATGTACTGGCTGTTGCTGTTCCGGTTTGGTAAATGGAAGCCTGGGACATGAGGTCGGTGGGCTAAAAAGTACAGCCGTTGTGGAAGCTAATGCTTGGTAGATTTGTTTATTTTTGTGCAATATCGCAAATATGCAAATGGCTCTTTTTCAATGTACTATATTTAAAAATATGCAACGAATAGCTTTCTAGTTTACGCCTTTATAAACCTTAAATTCTGGCTTGTTTTTATCAGTAATTTTCAAGAAAGTAGCATTTTGGGGGCAGGAGTTTGGGAGGGGGGCCCGGATAAACACATCGGCAAACATATCAGGTAGTGGTGTATTGGTCGGGCTGCGTGGCGAGATTTTTGTGCTTACGGTGCCGGCAGAGCTATCAGCCAGGATGTTACTTTGCTTCTGTCTCACAGCATTGGGGTCGAGGTGTAGCAGCGGCAGAGGCGTCACATCCTGTCCCTCATCGTCGTACACCTAGCAGCATCAACACTAGCATTCACCCTTCACTGCTCATTATAAGTGAACTGTACCAAAAAAGTGATTGTCGTTGCTCATTATAAGTGAACTGTACCAAAAAAAAGGGATTGTCATTGCTCATTATAAGTGAACTGTACCAAGAAAGTGATTGTAGTTGCTTATTATAAGTGAACTGTACCGGAAAAGTGATTGTCGTTGCTTATTATAAGTGAACTGTACCAAAAAAGTGATTTTTCGTCACAACTCTATTTCATATGTGTTTTTAAGATATTTTTTCAGTATTTAGCTAAAACAAAATACTTCGACCTACAGGAGACTTGGCCCGGATTCGTGTTGCCTTTAGGAAATGGAATTTAGAAACCAATATTTTGTCTCGTTTTTAAGAATTAATGCACTGTGTATTTAGGGAACTGTTGGCATATTAAGATGCGTAGTCTGGACCTTCTAGCAGACAGCAACGTTAGGACTTGCAATTTGACCCCAGTCCATTTATTGCGCACATTGCAGATTATGGTAAATATGTGTGTCACCTGGAGTTGCCTTTTACTGACAGTGTTTATTTTTTGGGGCTAAGAGTGTTAATAAATAACTGTATATTTGACCACATCACAGGTGTATTAACTGTAGAACTGACTAAGTTCAAATTATTGCGTTTATTATCAACAGATTCGTCATTCAAGCCAACAATGGTTAGTCGTCGACGTTTTATCCGCTTCCACATTTGTCGACGTTTTGACCGGCGGGGTTTATATGTCGAGCTTTTGGTAGTAGACGCTTTTACCGTCAACGTTTCATCCGGCATTCATTGTGATATAATGCACTTGTCGGTAGGCTGTGACGGAACTGTCAAATAATTATATACTCCACTGCGGTGATTTTCAACTACGCCGTAATACACAAAAACATATGTCTGATTTCTCATTTTTTTCTTACGATTCTTGGTCCAAATCGCTGTTGTTATGATACACTTCATTTCTCCTAACAGAAAGCCCGACAATGATCTGACGACAATTGATCTGTATGGTCAGTCTACGACAGCTGTGGAATCTCCAAAGACCGAGTTTTAAGCCTCCAAGAAAACAATAATCAAGGCTCACAATAACGAACACTTTTTCATGGGTTCAGATATTCTTTTTTAATGTACATGTCTACCTGTACTGGGGGTTTGCCTTCGCCTTTCGGCTTTTCAGCTCCACCAAGCTGCACATTTCTTCTGCTAGCAGACGACAGCATAGTCCTTGAGGCACCACCGTACATGCTCTGCCCAATGCGGCTTTTGCTTGCTACTGATGGTGGAGGACCGCTTTTCCGGGACTTGTTCATTGCGGCAGGCGCTCTGCTGGAACTCCTACATGACACAATTAAGTCATACCAAAGGTTCATAAAAACGGGTCATTTATAACAAATAAACAGCTCAGAACTTCATTTCAGTTGAAAAATACGAATTCGTATTTTAACAACAAAAGTATACTTTTTTTTCCACGAGAGGTATTAGCTCTGCTAATTAAACTGGTGGTCTTGAAGTTGTGTTACGTTCACAGACACACATTGTATATATGCACAATTTTTATGTAAATAATCAAGCCTGGACAAGACATTAAAGGTTGCCTCAAACAGTTTGGTCCTATTGATAAAGACGGTCTGTCAGATTGCTGTGGTCTTTACATGGTATCCAGACCCTTTCCAACTGACAATTGAAGGGTTGCGTGCACAAACCTGGTATCTTGAGATCCAGGTTTGTGCACTCATGCATATTTGTGTTCCTGGAGTTCAGATCTACTATCTGTAAAATTTCTACCGATGAAATATGCTTAGAAATGGTCATTAAAGCATGTAAGTCCACTTTTAAATGAGTCATCGGGTGCCGTTTTCAAAACTTTCACAGCTTTTTTCTCGAGCGCTGTTAACCCCACAGGCTTATGCACGCAACCCTTCAACTGCCAACAAAAACTTTCCAACCGGACATTTTCAACTATTTTCCAACCGCATTAAAACCATTAGTGTATCAAGCCCCACCCACTGATCCGCTCAACTTGGAACGGCCCTGTACTGCCATCCCCCAGAGCAACCAACCCCCCCCCCCCCCCCCCTGAACCCGCTCATCAGCCTGGGTGCTACCGAACCGCCCTCCCCCAAAATTCATAGGAAACGCTGGTGAGGTGCGAGTTTGCAATCACGTTTTGACGTCAAATGGCGTCAAACCTAATCCAATATGCGTGAATTACAACAGCAAGTTGATCTGACAAAGCCACCTTTCCACAACACGTTTAGGCGTCGTATGGAGTCATACTTTGCTTTTTATTTACCAAATACAATACCAACCGTCAAACCCACCCAAGGCATCATCCTACCAAGTTTGAAGCTGATCTGATATTTTGTTCTGCAGTTACAGTGATGATACATTTTTCACATTTGGGCGTCATATGACTATCACCTTTTGACGTCATATAACGTCACGCGTTGTCTAATATATTTCAAATACAATCCCAACTAGTGGACCAGGCCAAGGCGCAATCCCACCAGGTTTGAAGCTGATTGTCTAATCTAGTCCCAGCTGACCCTTTCTTATTCCCCGGACAGAAATGGTCACAGATCCCCTATCTGAAATAAACATTTTCTCAGTATAAAATCTGACTAAAAATTGCGCGTCATAATTTATAATGGGTTACTTATATGCCGTACCCTCTCTGGCCTACATAGTCCGCCGATATCATTGACATCAAGAGAAAGTTCTATTATGGGGCTGTTTTACCTCACTCCGCTTAATGCTGGGTAATTTTTCCAGTAACATTCGACTTTGGGTAGACCTTGGATAGACGCCGTCACCAAATATCGGATTTTAGTCGTCACTGAAGTCAAGACAATCTGGTTTTTCTAACGTCAGACAGACATCTGGCAGTGACGGTGGATAGACGGCGGACGGCAAAGTAAATAGGTACCGGGAAAATTTAACAGAACAATCATCCCGACAGTGATAATCATACGGTGGCATGGTAACAATCATAAGGTGCAGTTGTGTCATACAGTATCGCAATATATGTATAAAGACAATTTTCACGAATATCTTTCAAAAGTAGACGGGGAGAAAAACTTTCGCGCTCCTTAAACTCTCACATTTTTCGGCCTTGTTTTGGCCTAGTTTCAAGAAACCTGTCATGGCCCTCATTTCCTGTGAGCGATAACATTATTGGGACGTCCCTTGGAAGTTTGGTTGCAACCAAACAGCTACGTCTAAACAATGTTAGGAATTCCACGTCTCATACACCGTTTAACAGAAGTCGAAGATAGCGGGCGTTTGGTCGGGACGATGTATTCTTTCTGTCTTTTGGCAGAATTTTATATGGATACAAGCCACTTTTCGGCATTCAAAATTTAGATCAAATGACGGCAATGAAGAATTTAGTGATTGGGCTTCTCATAGTCCCTTGCCGGCCTTTTAAGTATCTTGGCGTATCACCTGTTTAGGCCTAAGGTTTAGGCATTAAGTGAAATAAGATGAAACATCCCTTACTCTTACTGCCATAGAAAGACCACAAGAGTCATCTAGGACTCAGTTGAATCAAGAACGGCCCCTGATCTTTCCCTATAATAAGGGAAGCACAAAAATTCTAACTTCCTTTTAATACTCGCACTTTTCAGTATAATATCACATCACCTGATTAAACTATTCAACACAATTCTGCCTGTTTTAGTCTACTTTGAATCACGGCTGGTTTCATTCCCGGAAGAAAGGATTGTTTCGCGTATTCTTAAGATTCCCCCAACCACACAGGGGCGGAAGAAATGTATTTCTTCCCTTCCATGGAAAGACATGCAGGCGTCCCAGTGATTTTTGATAAAAATAACGTTTAATTTTAGACGGCCACGAACAAACAAACAAGACCGTCAAATGACAGCGCACAGGTGCTGTCAGAGGAACAAGAAACGAATTGGCGCTGCTCTTTTTTCCAAAACATGGCGGACACTTTGTGGAAACCTTATTGCTATTATTAACTACATTAGTTTATGTATTCTCAACAGCAATTCGTTTTACACAACAAAATACAGCTTGTGTTCATTCCGACAACGTCATCATAGCTAAAAAGAATGCAAAGATGCCTCCGAGTTTCGATGCAAAATGTGTCATTTTTTAACGTATAAAAACATCGATCTGTCAATTGTTGACCAATTTCAATGGTAATGGTTTGGCCCCCATCTGTAATGTATGTACTTTAACTGTGCAAAGCTTGAAAAGTCCGTATGTTTGTTTGGTGTTTACGGTCCCGTTCACCGACTAAGAAAGATTTATTGGCACGCCCTTGCGAACAGATCAAAAGGAAGAATCACCAAATAGTAAAAGAACAGCTAGAAAAAAAAAGAAATTCTGATTATTTATCTCATATTTGATGCACTCCGATGTGCCAGCGTTTTAAGAAGTGTGCCCGATTAAAAAAATACAACGTTGTGCACCTGCATTACATATCTTCACTGTCTTATATTTTAAAAGGCTGGGCATAATAGTTGAACTTGAACGGACAAAACTCCCAAGTTTCGATAGAAAATTTTATCAGCTCATGATAAATTGCAACTGTGTCCATTTTTTGGCCAATACGAAAAATAACGCGACATTACGCATCTGCAATGCATATATATTCACTGTGTCAGTATAAAAACGCTGGCCCTTACAGCTTCTGAGAACTTGACTGCGCAATCCCATGCTCCAAATAGAACCGCGATCCAAAATGTGTAATTTTTATCAATTGTGCTGATGAATCAATATTTGCCCCATTTTCATCAATAACACGGTGCTGCTCATCTGCAACATTTATTTTCACTGTGTAAAATTTTAGAAGTACATGTACGTGGCTTTTGGGTTTTTAGAACTTGTCTGACAAAATCATGTCGATACGAAATGTGTCATTTTTTTTTATTTTGACAAATTTCAGACCCGCAAACCCATGTCAATTTCAAGCAATTAACGATGTGGCACATTTGCAATATATTGTCAATGTGTACAATTTCAAAAGACCTGGTCTATATATAATTGTTATTGCTATTATTATCGTTAACATCGTTCATATATACCACTGCCTTCCATGAAAATTTTAGGAGGTTTCCATTTAAATATTTTCACCAATTTAAGAGCATCATGAAACAGCGTAAGAGTCAGGTAAGTACCAAAGCCTGCCACCTTTAATCAGAATTTCAAGAGATTAGGGCTAAACACCTAGAGTCAGTTGCGTTTTCAATAATCACCAAAAAAGTTACAGCCAGACAGGCACCAATTTCCGGTTCCATAATTCAAAATTTTAAGGTAACATTAAATTCCTAGCGCTAGTAACGATTTTAGTAACGCTTTTTCGCAATATGTCCGCCATTTTTTCCGAATTACACACAAAAGCAACAACGAGGTTAGTACGAATGACCACTATCTTTAATGAAAATTTCAAGACAGTAAGGTTATTTCTGTGGTGTGAGTAAAGATTTTACTGAAATTTTTCGTTTTTCGCCAAAAAAGTAATGGACAGGTACCTATACATAAAGTTTCAAGACAGTAAGGCTATTTTTCTGGAGTTGGTTAAGATTTTACAAAAATAAAAGTTTTATCGCCAAAAAATATTTCGACCTATATTTGGAGAAAAGCCGAAAATATAGCCGGGTGGAAACTTATGTGCACGTTTCCACTAAAACCATGTTAAGATATACGTTTTAACTGCGTTTTGATAAATATTTCCGCAAATTTTTGGCGAATTTTACCCCCAAAAATACTAGCTGGGTAGGTAGTAATGTATGCCACTATTACATCAAATTAAAAGGAAATGAAGTTATTTTCCAGGCGTTAGTTAAGATTTTTTTAAAAATTGCTTTTTCGCCAATATTTCGGCCAATTTTTGGCGACAGAGAAACAATAGCAAAGAAGCTTCGAATATCCGGTTATCTAATTCAAAATTTTAAGAAGGAAAGATTACATAACTGGCGTAATTTAAGATTTCAGTGAGAAATTGGGTTTTTCGCCAATATTTTCCCCATTTTTCCGATTAGGAAAAAAAGTGATACCCAGATGATCGCTATCTTTATGTAAAATTGGAAGACAACAATAGTCAATTAAATAGTAGTCTTAAGATTTTACTACCTTTTTTTTTGGTTGTTCGCCAAAATATTCGTTGGGTTTTTTTGGCCAAACACGAAATATTGTAGCAGCCAGCTACAGAGTGAGGCTCGCTCTTTTCTTTACAATTTCGAAACAGTAAGACTATTTTCATAGAGTTCCTTAAGATTTTACAGAAATTTGTTTTTTTAAGTTTTCGCCAAAATTTTCACCAATTTTTTACCAATCCCCGAAAGTTGTACAGGAAGGTGAGAAGTTCTGCTACCTTTATTTAAAATTGAAGATAGTCAAACTATTTTGACGGAGTTCGTCAAGATCTTACTGATTTTTTTTTCTTTTCGGTTTTTCGAGAATTTTCTGGCCAGTCGACAGCCAGGTGGATAATGCTTGCTACCTTGGATTGAAATTTCAAGACACTAGTACAATTTTCGTGAAAGATTTTACTGAAAAGTTTTGGTTTTTCGCCATTTTTTTTTTTTTTTGCCAATCACGAATAAAAGTAACAGCCAGGTAGGTACTAATGCCTGCTACCTCTACTTAAATTTCAAGTCACTACGACTACTTTCCAGCAGTTAGTTAAGGTTTTACTAATAAATTTTGCGGTTTCTCGGTAATTTGGGACCAATCACCAAAAAAAATAAAAGTAATAGCCAGGTAGGCGGCAACGCCTGTTACCTTCAGCTAAAATTTAAGACAGTAAGATTATTTTCCAGAAGTTAGGTGGGATATTACTGAAAAATTTTCTTTTTTTCGCCAAGCACAAAAAAGTAATAGCCAGAAAGACTTGCTACTCTTACTTAAAATTTCGCGAATCGCAAAAAAAAGTAATAGCCAAGTTGGTATTTAAGTCCGCTATCATCAATCCAAATTTCATGACATTCAGGCTAAAAACCTAGGAGGAGATACGATTTATCAACTTAAAAGCGTATATACGCACATACTTTCAACGACTGCTATAGCCCATGCTTCTGTAAGGAGCTAAGGCTAAAAAATGTCTGCGAGGAGATCTGCGAGACAAGAACAACAATGTCCAGCGACGTTCTGACCAAGTAATGTCTAGATTGTGCAGTATCAAAAGGTTTGAAAGACCGCCTAAAATGGTAAAAGCCTTTTTAAACCGGTTACTGAAAATTTTGCAAAGCACGGAATTGCCCAATCTCTGGGGGACCCTAAAAATAATTTTCTAGACTAGGTTTTACTTGACCACTTCTAAAAAATCTCAAAGCAATCTGACTTATACTAAATCTACCATTTTGACAAACTGAATCAACACATTTTGAAAAAATGGCTTACAGAAAGTTTGCCAGTTTAGAAAATATTTGGCCGATCCCAAAAAAAGAGAAAAAAATGCAGGTGAAGAAGCGTTTAAGTTTGCACACGTATAGATGTACATGCAGACGACGGATGCCCCCTCCCCAAGACCGGCCAGGCGACGTTGGCTGGTCTAAAAAGGGGGGGGGGACATATGAAGAGTACATGTGTTGACACCATATATCAAAGCGGATCTGTCAAATCAGCGGCTTTACAAAGCTCAGGGATTAGACTTCGTAAAATTTTTTGGTCGCCCTCCGGGCCACCAACTTTAAAAGTTAGTCGCCCAGCACAAAAGTTAGTCGCCCGGCGCATTTTTTGCAAAATTTGTCTGGCCTGCCTCACATGAAAAAACAACAACAAAATGGTGTTTAAAATAATCAACAGTATTTACCTGAAAGTACTCAGAAAAAACTTATTGGCCACTCGGGTGACCAACTCGAAAAAGTTGGTCGCCCGAGCCAAAAGTTGGTCGCCATGGGCGACCGCGAAATCTCAACGCTGAAAGCTACTGAAAATTTTCAGAGTATCTATCACAAAAAATATCTAATTTTTTATTTACTTGGCACAGTTTTATTTTAAATACTGTAGTATAAAAACAAAATACTCCCCCATACATATTTGCAGGTTTACCTTGATTTAACCATTCCAGCCCCCCCCCCCCAAAAAAAAAAATCAATAAAAAATAAATAAAATAATGTTTTATTTTATTTTTTATTCATTCTGGAAAAGAGTTTAACCGGATGAAATTAAAAAAAATATGGGATGAGAAATTAGACTATCAATTCCCCGGACTATCTTTTTAATTATTCAATAAAAAATTCTTTTATAGAAACTTGCTATCCAGTTGTGGGATGTTAGGCATTCGTGGATTTAGGGACTCACTAATAACTATTACGAAAAAATAGCATATCCTTTTAAGTTAGAAATCAGTAAACGAGAAAACAAATACTCAGATAACGGTTTGATGAAGTGAAGTTAGTGTCTCAATACCCCTTGGCCCATATACTTACTAAGTCGCCACCGGAAGGCAAAGCCAGGAGTTTATGAAGATACTGTACAAGGAGAAATCTTCGTGGGAGATTTACTTTCTCTATTTTCGCGAGGCACGTCCATTCGTGAATATGTCACAAAACGACGATTCGCAAAATTTTCTTCTTCTACAGTAGCTACACGGAGCCATATGAAATTTTTTTGCAACTGTAAAAGTAACTTTATGGAAGCATGTTTGTTTAATCTGCGATCTCATCCTCTCAAGTACAATCTGCGCATGTGCCAAATTACGGGTATTATAAATTTCTGGTTCTCTCCATAATTCTTTTCAGCGGCTGAAACAAATATTTTGGTAGTCAAAATTGAACTTGCGTTGCGTGTATCTGTGCATACAGCGCAACACATAAACTAATTCGATGTGGCGCCTATCATCCATTCGCTTGTAACTAACAATCACTGGGACATTTAAAACTCGGATTTGTGTATCAAGACCCTTTCTGGTCTTAATTATATCCCTGGGGATTAAAGATTGCGTGAGAAAAAAATACTGTCTTCTCTGACTGTAAGACTTCTCCACATTTTAAACAGTAAGAATTGCTTTTTGGAACTTGTTTGAGTTTCTTCTATTGCTTCCAAAATGGGATAGAAGATGATGGGGTTTGTTTCCACCTGGGAAAAAAACTTGCCATTTTTGCTTTGAATTAGCCTGGAATCCGTATATACGGTCTGTACAACAGACACTAAGAAAACGATAAGCTACAAAAGTTCTCAGAATGTAAGTTACAAGTACACCAACAGGCTGCAGATCGTATACGAGTACTCATACTTATCCAGAACCGATACCCCAAAAAGGTAAAACTGATGTAAATTCATATCATAATCATCAGTTATTCTATTACTTACGTACCCAGCAAACAACGCTTTCTTTTGAGTTTTATTCGTTGACGTTGACATGGTTAACTAGTTGTGAAAGTGTTATCTTTTTGCATCAGAGGTTCTTTTCACAGGTTGTGTTTAGAAGTTGCTATGACCAAAAGGTTATTTTTGATACACGAGTTTTGATTGGATGTGAGAATCTTTAGTACACTGAGATATTTCGCTAAAATATTGGAATTTTCTGGCCATTTCCATACATATTGTACTAGCAATGATTATTATGAATATTGTTTTTGTTTTGGTAAGGTTAAATCGTATATATATGGTGTAAATTTCTTGAAAGTGAGGTAAAACCATAAATATCTAAAATATATTTTAGCCAATCAAAAGCATTGGCACTAATGGGGAATTACAAAACAAGGAATCTCCCAGACTCGTTTTGAAATAATTGACATCCCATAATTTTAGGAAAATGGCGGAGGTAAAGATTTTTCAAAACTTTATAAAAATAAACTTCATTTTCCTTAATTTTATTTTCAGATTTACAAGTAAATAAATTTATTAAATTCAGCAAACATTGAGCTTTATTTTGGGTTGATATTGGGGACTTTGGTTGATTTCGAAATCAACTACATGGCAGTTTATTAGGCACCGCCAGATTTAAACGAAAAAGCTAGTTCTAAATTTTACGGTCATCGGCTCATAAAATCTTATGTAAGGAACTCCTTTCTTTGAGGATTTGGATTTAACTACTCGTGTTTACCAGCTTACCACAAAATAATTTAATAGATAGTAAGATTTGTATGTTAAACAAGTGATTATTATGGTGAATGTTGCTTCAAGTTAGCTTTTCATTATTTATACTTGGTATATTTTTTTAAATCGGAACCTAAGTAGCGATCCACTTCTTAGACCTGAGTCACTTGGGGTTACTTAGCTCCGGTTCAGCTTTTCCTTAAATTAATTCGTCATTTATCTCTGCCAGAGCTGCGAAGCCTTAAATTATTTCGCTAAAAGGAGTCCACTTTTGTGTTCTGAGGCACGAATCCTGCATACAAGTACCAGTCCCTAATCAATCATTTACCTAAAGTTTATGCACATTTCCCCCGTTTTTTAAACACAAGATAATTAATTCTTACTACTTCAGTTCTATAAACTTGTGATACAAATGCGGTATATAATAAAATTACATTTGAACAGTTAAGAGGCAAGACTAGAAGTAAATAGTTATGCATGGGCCATCCCTAAACTCCATATATATTACATTGATATATTCGGCTTATAGCCGATAACAGCATGCTTGGAACGATTTTATTCGCTTATAATGTTTTATTAACAAAGCAAAATTAAGAATCGAACCACTTCATCTATTGTAAAGTGACTAGTATCATTTCTCACCGTCCAGATGCAACAGGTCAAAATATGTGATTATAGATCGAGTTACGTATAAGTAAAAGGAGCAATACCTCAAGGAGCACTTTGGGTGTCGAGTATTTTTGTGCCATGGTAAGGGACTTGGAATCGTCACAACCCCTTTTAAAGTATGTAGACGTCAGCACGCTATACCAAATTTTTTTAAAACGTGATGCTAACACACCGGCTTTACCAGAGGTATAAGCGGTATAGTTCAATGGACAGCAAGTAAAGGTATGAAAATGAATCCTACGAAGACGAAAGATATCGTCATTTTATTTAGCAGAAGATATTTTATTTAGCAAATCTTAACAGGAAGATCTAGAACCTGTAAAAATCGTAAACTCAGTCATGGAAAGAGTCAAATCCACAAAGCTTGTCAGAGTTACTATCTAAGACGATCTAAAATGGAACAAATATTACGAGAACATCGCAAAGAAAGCTCGCACAAATTGTTTTTCCTAACCCAGCTGAAGAAATCTGGAGCACCAAAAGGAAAATTTCTACCAAGTAGTTGTAAGAATACAACTTGCCATGCCAGCATTTAGAACAAATATTACAGAGGAAAAGTCAAACGCCCTTAGACAATTCTAACAGGGAGTCCTAATGAATCATCAACCTAGAAGATACCTGCGATTAGTTACTGCATCCATAAAATTGAGCAAAATTTCCGGAAACTGAGGTACAGTGTCCACGGACATTCTTGTTGAAGACGGTTTTTGAAGATTTCTGTCCCACCAATTCCAGAAATTGGCTTACTCTTTTTGGATTGAACTGTATTTACTCACAGCATATGTCTAGTTGCAGTGCCTTTCATTTGCTCAGCGTGTGAATGGTAAGACTACTTTATAGGACACATGTCTAGGAAGTTGACATGTGTAGAAAATTTCTAGACATGTGGCGTATAAAATTTCTGGTAGAAACAGCACGATGCGTTTAAACTCCGAAGCATGAAGATTATTCGGACAGACCACTTTGTTCGGATTATCCAATATTTAACCGTATTTGGATTGATGGGTTTCCACTTCATGCTGTCCATAGTAAATTTGGACTGGAAACTCGGTCAACTCTTTCATTTTGATGGGCTGTCATCATGTGCGACCTAAATGCCAAGGGACGAAACTTGTATGTCAGGCATGCAGATTAAAATGAACACCCAATAAATGTCTATTTATCTTAACGCGAGTAAAAATTTCGATGTGGAACCTGTCAAGTTAAATCAAAGCTATTAGAAGGTATCAAATGGTTTTCGTCCTGTTTATCACGGCGTCATAACGACATTGTACTCTTGAATAGAAACCACAGGGAAGTTAAATGAAAAATCGTGCCATACTGGACCATACTAGCATCAGTCCACAGTTCTTCGTTTAATAGCTGTGATCATGACTCTACATGGACATGCTATATCACTGAAATTAGTTTGATATTAAAAGATCTTTTTGTTCTTTTTGCAGCCAAGCACTGCGGACTCCAGTCCAGGTAGGTTTGTGCTTTTGAGCTTATTCGAAGTGATCGGTGTTGAGGGCACAAAAATAAAAGTCTTTGCTCAGGAAATAACTCTGTTCTTTGCGGTAGGATGTTCATTGTCATTGGCGAACACATTGTGCAAATCACACGTGGGGTTTTGTACATTTTTGTTGTTTGTTGCGCAGACAACGACCGTGATTTTGACCCATCAGCTGACATGCTAGTTCATGACTACGACGACGAGCAAACCCTGCAAGAAGAGGAACAGTTGAGCAATTCAGATGCCAGTAACGAACTGGATGAATTACAGAAGGTAAGAAAATCTTCTTTTTCCTGCTGTTCGTTTATTTTTTCTGCAAAACTAAAAGAATGAAGAGAAAAGAGCGGAAAGAATTGTTCTTTGTATTTTAACAGGAAGGTGACATGCCGATGGAAGAGTTGCTAGCCATGTATGGTTACGAGGCAGGCGGGGCACTGCCGCGCTCGGCCGAAAACCAGGAATCGCGATCGAGCAGCGAGGAGGAGATCCTCAGCAATCAGGATCTGACTCTTGACAAGGAGGAAGTGGCGCGGGACCTTTTACAGGATGACGAGGACAGCAACAAGGAGACGAGTGCCAACGACCTGCTGCAGTGTGTCAAGATTCCCTCCCACACCGCCAGGCTCCTGCGATGTAAGCATGTCCTCACAGCCCCATTGCTGTTAATATTGTTCTTAGGTCAATGTCACTCTAGTTTTTGTGTGTAGGCAACACACCGGAATATGGGAGAGAGGTTTTATCTGATAACTGCTCATAAAAGAAGAGAGATGCAGTTTGTTGTCTCCAGCTTTCATAATCGTTATTTGTGATTTGGTAATCTGTCCGAAGATACTTCAGACACTCGTTTATACTGGTGTGGTTTGGCCCATTTCTAGCTGCAAATCACGAAGATGAGTCGGACGACTCGGAAGATGCCGATTATCATCCAATTGAAGATGCTGATTGGAAAAAGGCGAGTAATTCCAAGGACGTAGTGCAGTTGAAAAATGGCGTGGTAGTTTATATGATTTCATGATAAAA
Source organism: Protula sp. h YS-2021 (assembly GCA_949752745.1). Taxonomy (NCBI): domain Eukaryota; kingdom Metazoa; phylum Annelida; class Polychaeta; order Sabellida; family Serpulidae; genus Protula; species Protula sp. h YS-2021. The sequence goes on along the minus strand of OX457026.1, from coordinate 42,444,011 downwards.
TTGTGAGTCTGACACAATTCAGGGCACGATTGTAAGTAAAGGTCAATGCCCTTGGCATAACAAGTTAAACGCTGTAACCCTGTTTTTCCTTGAAGTAGCCGCCTAGAAATTAACACAAAGCTTATCGTAATGTATATCGCTGTAGTACAGATCAGAAAAGTATGCATGTACTTAAGCAATTACATTTTAAAGGCCATATTATGTTTGGCATGGCGTGTACAGACTATTCAAGTGGGATCGGACTTCCAAGCGGCCGTACCTGAGGGCATGTGCAAGTATGGTGATGCGCCAGGTAGGCTAACCTGTACGTGTACAATTTCCACTTCCTAGCAAGCAGTGTTGTGTGTTTGTTTAATCGGTGCACCCGGGGGGGGGGGGGGGCGGGGCGGGGGGAGGTAATTGACGAATCCCTGATGCAGAAGCAGGACGAGCTAAATTACTGCTCACCCGCTTCAAAAGTTATAAATGTCCGTGGCGAATAGGCATAAAATGCAAACCAGGATGAAGATTAACATTGGGAAGACTCGGCTCTTGTGTTTCAGTGGCAGCGATAAAACCTGTTTCATTGTGTTACTTCTCACTTATGGAGTATAATCGTCCCTTGTTTTTTTGTGTTTTATTGTATATAAACAACTTTAAAATGCTGTCGTCTGGTATTTCTGGCACGATTTTTTTTTTAATTTTGGCAGGAATGTTCTATTAGTAGTTCTCCACAATTTATTAAGTCAAAAAAGTGCTCCTCTTCCAACAGATCCGGTCCGGTTTCTTTCTTTTCCCTATTCTTTCTTTGCTCTGTGCTTTTACTTTTGTAATGTCTTCGCTCACAGTGTAATGATCCTGTTGTAGCTTATGAAAACGACGACAGGCTTTTATGGGATCCAAATGAAATTGCGGTCAAGGAAGGTAAGAGAAAACACGTCTGCCCCTGTTAAACAAACTGATAGTGATGGAATTATTTAGAAGTGAAATATATGGTTTAATGTTGCCTCATTATTAGTAGCCGCCCCTTCATTGAAAAGACAAAAAATAGAATTAAAATACAAACGTGACCAGGTCTCATGCATCGGTGAATGGTCAAATTGTACCCAAGTGCAAATTTTTTGGTTTCAAGCTATCCAATTATACTGCCAATTAATTGCATACCGGACTCTGTCTGGGACTGATCAGAGTACGGTCTCGCGCAACGTATTGTAATCTTTCAGTTGATATTCCGCATGCTGTCGGAGAAAAAAGGCATTTCTTAAAGAATGGGTAATTTTTCATTACGATTTTTCCAAAATGACGAAACAATATTATGTCGACTAAAGATGGATTTCTGATTTAATTATTTTTTTTTTCTTTAAAAACAATGTTAATTGTTATCCACTTTCGGAGTTCTACAGTAAAAATTTTACAAGTTACACACGTTAGAGCGTAATGTAGAGATGATAACCTAACCTAAAATTGTGGGAGCTCTGGCCAAATAGAAAAAAAAAGAAAAAAAAAAAATCGGCTATCCCTCCTCCCTTAAAAATTGACGAGTAGAAAGCCATTAGTATAACCTCATTTTATTTTGTCAGTTAGGGCAAAAAGGCAAATTGTGAAATAGAAAATAAGTTGAGATAAATCAGTTCCCCCCACTCCCCCCGCCAAAAAAGACTTTCTAACAGTTGGAAAGACTTTCTAATGAAATTGTATAAGCAATTTAATAAATACACTCTGTATTTTACACTTGACCATTTGGAGACTCGCAAAGAGTATATCGAAGCTGTACAGAGCCAATATTTCGGACCTTTTTTCTCTTTGTCTTTACTACTTCTCTGACTATGCTGGCCCTAGGACTCCCAAATTTATCACATATGTAGTACTTGATCTGAAGTTGTGCACCTCGTTTTTGTTTTCGCCTTTGTTTTCATTTTCATGATCAAAACTCGAAGCAAAAAAAGCTGTGATTTTTTTTATCAAGAAATACAGCGCGTAAGGGCTGCAGCAGCGTTTGCACCATTTCTTGATCGGCCAACAGCCACACTGTGCATTGCATAAATGTATGATGTTTTCTTCATTTGCATTCACTAAATACACTGGCATTTCAAATATACTGAATGTTATATAAATTGCCAGCTTCCTTTCCGCATTATTCGTGGTAATAGTCGGGTGAGGGAGGATTGCTGTTTCATAGAGTAAGTAGTAAAGTTGTGTTTTATTTCTGGAAAGGTTTCTAACTGGCAAAAATAGAAAGTAATTTTAAAAATATTATTTTTTGACCAATATTTTCGCTTTTCAGAAATATGTTCTCGTTCTTTTTTGGGTTTGGCTTGATCAATGCAGGGTTGAGAATTCGTAAAATTTAAATTTAAAAAGTTAGTCGCCCGGCACAAGTTAGTCGCCCGGCGCAATTTTTGTGAAATTTACATGAAAATACTGAGAAAAAAGTTAGTCGCCACTCGGGCGACCAACTCGAAAAAGTTGGTCGCCCGAGGCAAAAGTTGGTCGCCATGGGCGACCGCGAAATCTCAACTCTGCAATGTTTATTATTACGACTTGATCATTTCGGGTAGGACATGACTTGGGTACGACTTGGCCATAAATCCATACGTCTGAGATCTGAAGCGATATGCCGGCAGTAGTTTGCGACACGGTCGTAGAGCTTTTCTCTACAGTTCAAGATATTTTGTTGTGTTCAGTTATGTTTCACTGCCACCGGCCATTCGTCGATTGCAGGTGCACCATAGCAAGTATTGCTCGTCACCTGAATGTTAAGTAATATAAAACGACGTATCAAGGAAAATTAATGCTAAAATACTTAACTTCAGTGGAAGGCTTCCTTCAGCAAATACAAGAACAGAGGCTGCAGTCGTCACACGGTATTCACGCCATTCCGCTAGGTGCTCATATCAGGGATGATGAACAGGTCAGTTTGTGCATTTTGTTTGTCAGCTTATCGCTTTATAGGTTTCCTGTAATATTCGTTTTGAAAAAAAAAGACCATTGACCGGTGTCCGTGTACGTGTACTTTTGTTAGTCCCCCGCCGCCGCGTAGCGCGAAGCGGGGGACTTTAGGATTTGGGTCCGTCCGTCTGTCCGCCCGTCGACGCCTTTTTGGTTGGCATTATATCTCCGTAACCACTGAAGCGATTCAATTGTTCTCTTGTACATGCAAATTCTATATAATCGAGCTATGCAACGAGGGGTTATTTTGAAAATTTCGCCCAAAATGGAAAAACTTTGAAAATTCAACACAATTGACCTATTCAGTGGGTGTTTGTCGGCGCTATATCTCCGTAACCATTGAAGCGATTCAATTGTACTCTTGCATCTGCAAAGACTATATAGAGGACCTGTGCAACGAGGGGTTATTTTGAGATTTTCGCAAAAAATGGGAAAACTTTGAAAATACAGCACACTTGACCTATTCATTGGGTGTTTGTCATATTGAAATCCTGTGATTGCACGCCTGTTGGGGACTTAGTCAGTTTTACTGACATACTTGTTTGTTTTACTTTGTCATTTAATTATTTAGTGAACTTGCAGCCCTGGAAGGCCAACCGTGCATTGTTAAAAATAATAATAAATAAATAAATAAATAGTAAATAAAAATAAATAAAGAAATAAAAACCTGTACATAAAAATAATAAAAACGGTACCAACATCGGTGACAACTTGACCGATAATACAGAACAGGCGTGATTTTATTCACGTAAACGAGTCGAATTCATGTTTTTCAGTGAACGATAAAGTTAGTATGTGCTTTGTGGACCGTACGTAAAGAAATTGTAGAAAAATGAAAAGTGCAGAGTTTTTGAAAACCTATTGCACCCTGCTCCCTTTTAAACATATTTTCAAGATCTAAGTTGTTCCCATGGTTTTCGCCTTGAAGGAGGAAGCGAAAAAAACAAGTCACTGACAAAACAAGCTAAAAGTTTTCAAATTTATCAACTTGTTCATGTGGCTACAGTAATCCATAAAACTTACTGACAATAACAGGGCCAGTAACCCATCCCGTGCGTCGCCCCGACTGAGTATGCGGACGGAGTAAAACATTCATTATCAGCTCAGCAAAATAAGAAAAAAAAATACCACTGAAGTGAGTCACAGTGCAGAATGTTATTTTGTGCCAGCGGGCACGTACTGACCGTCCCTTTCTGTCATGTTTTTTTGCAGGCTTTGTTTCTGTTGTTACAATGTGGTCACAACGTGGAGGAGGCTCTCAGGAGAAGGAAAATGCAATTAGTACCGCCCACAGGTAAGGCGGAAAGGAAGCGTCATCGCAGTGAATCCGATCGAGTGCTCTCACACCGAGTTTAACTGGCGTAATCTGTTGATTTAGTGGTCGATGTGTCTTCATTCTCGCTTTCGGTTACCGAGGATATTTTGGGGGTTGGTGACCGCGGTCCACCATATGTGTTTTGGGACGGGGGGGGGGGGGGGGGGGGGGCTCGAGCTTTTCGTCTCCGTCCCGGAAATTTTCATGCAGGTGATAGCTTACTGGTATTGAGCTCCCCCCCCCCCCCCCCCCCCACTTTATCCATAGGTAGGCTTATTTATGAGTTCACCCCCTCAGTAGAAGAAACTGGATGGTGACGTCATTATGTTTTGGCTCGCTGTATCTGTGGATAAACTAATGCAAGGGGAAGACGAGAAATTGTCCAGGCGGGTTGAAAGCCAAAACAGTTTTTGGAATGAGGATTAGGGTTGGAAAATGCGCTCCATCTTCGCTCCCCCATAGGAAGAAACTTGCATAGTCTCTGTCTACCTTCTTAACTCCTAGTTTTGGGTCCTTGTATTTCCTTAACTAAATTGACTTCTGTATTTTAGAGACCTTGCACCAACCTACTATTCAAATTATTTACTTGTTTACTAGGTCTAACTGGGGAATATGATAACAGATTAACGTTTGACTTACTGCTATAGCTCTCATAATATACTCAAATATACTAACAGTTTTAATGGCATCAAAAGAAACTTAGTTGGCTTCATATGAGACCCTATTTGAATCATTCGACTAACAAGAATAACCGATGTGCCGGTGCCAGCACCGATGTCTGTTTTTCGGACACCGCTTGCGAACACTGGTTGGTGACGAAGGAGTGAGAGTTAAATGCTTGCTTTCACAGTGCGAAAGGGCAACAAAATGATTGTGTAAGAAGTCTTTTTGTATTTCTCCTTGTCTTTCTTTTCAGATCCAATGTCTTTGTGGTCGGAAGAAGAATGTCGAAATTTTGAGAATGGTTTAAAAACATATGGCAAAGACTTTTTCCTCATTCAACAAAATAAGGTAAGAATTTTTGGAATATAAATGTTGATAAGATATAGCTATTCATCTTTTGTTTTGAGTTAATCCCACGGTTGTTTTCTGTGCCAATTTATCAGAAATTAATTTAACCACAAACTGAAACAAATTGTCTTAAAATTGCCTTGAATTTCCGTTTTAGGTGAAAACCAGGTCCGTAGGAGAATTGGTACAGTTTTACTATTTATGGAAAAAGACAGAAAGGCACGATATGTTTGCAAATAAAAACAGGCTGGAGAAAAAGAAGTACGCCCTCCACCCAGGCGTCACGTAAGTGATCATGGCTAACTTAAACATGTAACCCTTCTTCGCAGAACAACTAAAGGGCCATCCATAAACTACGTACGCAAAAATTTGTCAATTTTTGACCCCCTTCCCGCTGTACACAGTGCAGACGCAGTGGCCTAGACCCGCCCCCTCCTCCCTGCTCCCCCCTGTACGTAGTGCAGACGCAGTGGCCTAGACCCGCCCCCTCCTCCCTGCTCCCCCTGTACGTAGTGCAGACGCAGTGGCCTAGACCCGCCCCTTCCTCCCTGCTCCCCCCTGTACGTAGTGCAGACGCAGTGGCCTAGACCCGCCCCTTCCTCCCTGCTCCCCCCTGTACGTAATGCAGACGCAGTGGCCTAGACCCGCCCCCTACTCCCTGCTCCCCCCTGTACGTAGTGCAGACGCAGTGGCCTAGACCCGCCCCCCTCCTCCCTGCTCCCCCTGTACGTAGTGCAGACGCAGTGGCCTAGACCCGCCCCCTCCTCCCTGCTCCCCCCTTTACGTAGTGCAGACGCAGTGGCCTAGACCCGCCCCCTCCTCCCTGCTCCCCCCTGTACGTAGTGCAGACGCAGTGGCCTAGACCCGCCCCCGCCTCCCTGCTCCCCCTGTACGTAGTGCAGACGCAGTGGCCTAGACCCGCCCCCCTCCTCCCTGCTCCCCCCTGTACGTAGTGCAGACGCAGTGGCCTAGACCCGCCTCCCCTGTGCGCACGTTCGCAATATATTGTGCTATATTGAAAAAAATTCGATTTTGTTTAAAAAAAGCTATAATGCCAATTAACCAGTGATGAAATTGAAAGTGTACATGCTAACAAACATTAAAATGTGAATAAAATAGCTAGTGCACCAAAAAGAGTGTAATGTTAGCTTGTAAATTGATGTATTAGGTTATTTGAGTGCATAAAAATATGTTGGAGATATGTTTAAAAAATGCGTACGTACGCAGCAGCCCGGATCCGCTCCCCCCCCCCCCTGTGCGTACGGACTGTATGGATGACCCCTAAAAAGACAAACCTGATCCTGACTAATTTTGTCTGCGAGTTCGTCCCCTTTTCTGATATTTGGGAGTGATAATTTTACCAGTGTCTTCTGGCACCATGGCAATAACGGAAACGCATGCATGGAGGATGACTGGAGGGTAAACTCGACAATGATTGTGGTCACAAGGACACAACTGAAAGATTTACGAATTTAGGAGAATTTTTGTGTCATTGTGAAAATAAATCCCGAGCCTCCGAATCCTTAAAGAAGTTCCTAAAGTCCATCAGTGGCATTCAGAATTTGGGTTTTAAACCTCATCCGTTACTTTGATTCATGTTCATGTAAAGACATCGAATAAAGCCATGAGCACTTTTGGACAATAAACTCACAAATAATAATTACGAAAAGCGAGGCATTAGTGGCGTCTGAAGTTTAAGCGTGACAAATTTTGAAATCCTTTTTATGGTAAAAAATCAGCATATACTTGTATCACTCACACACCGTACCCAGGAGAGAAACTGTTCATTCTAACGCATGAACGTACCAAAACATAACAGGCTACATTGCCATGATTGCTAGCATGATCCATTCGTTGGCTGTGACTTACTTCTATCCTTGATGAACCCACAGAGTAATTGAGCATGTATTTGCCGTGTGACTGCAGGGACTACATGGAGCGTTTCCTGGACGAGCAGGAGACACAGTCGTCAAACAAGGAGCGGCCCGCTAGTCCTATCAACTCGCTCCTATACGGCGACCAGAAGCGGCACCAGCAGCAGCAGCAGGCCCAGCCTGACCCGGCCAAGCAGCCCACCCAGGAGGAGATCGCGGCCATGGTGGAGATGGTCCAGAAGGTCGTTGATCAGAACAACTTAGCGAACGAACTGAACGAACTGGCGCCCGAGCTCAATACGGCCACCACCACCATCCCGACGCTTGACACGGGCGGCGCCGGCGACCACCGCGGTAGAGGCGGTTGTGTTTCAGAAAGCGATACCTCTCTACCTCCGCTGGTGAAACCTCAGGGGCAAGCGGTGTCGAATGCTAAAGAGACACCCGTGAAGATGGAAGTGGTCGGCGCGGCAAGGCACACAGATAGTCCCGGGGCAGAGCCGCGCGCCAAGCGGCAGAAGCTGGCGGCCCCGGACAAGCCAAGCTCAACGCCCGCCACGCCACCGCCAAACTGTGTTTCATCACATAAACAACGTCTAGAACATTCAACCAATTGCGTCATGACAAAGACTGCAGCGCCTTCTTTAAGCAAGGAGCAAAGCTCTTTAGGTTCTAAACCTATGGAAGACTCAGGAGGCAAAGCGCCTCATCCACTTCCCAAGTCACCAGTACGACCCGTAGCCGTTAGTTCCCTAACACGAAAGACTGTAGCAAGCGAGCCGAAAATCATTTCTTTAGGCAGTGACACAGGCTCGAGCACAAATCATCGGTCGATGGCTGCGGAGACCATGGCACATTAGGCTGGTCACTTGGTCAACCTTCAACCGTGTCTTTGTTGGGTTCATCTTACCTTTTCATTCGTTGTATTAGTTGTCCATTTAATATTATTTGGTAGAGAATTACTTTTGGATTGTTTGTTTTTTTTTAACTGGGCAGTAGTGACGTGCAGGGCAAAATAATCAAAGCTGTGAACATTTGAACCAGCGATTGTGTGTTTTTTCCAGTTGTTATGTGAAATATGTATTTAAATTTTTAAACTAAGTTTATAGTCGTGAAATAAGTTCAGTTTTGTAGGCTTTTGTACTTCAGTTAATGGTTTCCACTGAGATTTAAATGCGTTCGCCACACTTCTTGCTTGGGTAGCAGTTGGAGTTTATTTTCCACTTAGAGCAAAGCAGCGGGGAGGCGTTTGTGTTTTGATAGGCAACTTAAGAAGAGTGGCATATTTTATATAAACGCATCATGGAAGCATTTGTTATTCACAACGCCAAGAAATGAAATCGTACATCATGACATAAAATGCGTACAGCCTGGTAGGGTTGGTGTTATTTCCGAAGTATTCGCGCTGTATAGAGGCGTCCAGTCACTCAGTCATCGAGTGACCTCCACTCCACAAATCATGTATTAACTTGATATTTATGCAGCAACGTTTTTTTTCTTGCTGTTTTTGGGACATGGTTTTGTCAGAAATGAAACACTGTGGATGATAAAGTCACACATTTTTGAACAAGTGCTTTCACTCTACAAAACATGGTTTAAAGTCTTGCTTTTCGACTCTGGTACTCGAGGGTAGTGTGCTTAGTAACATTGTTGGGATTTTCTTTTTTACTTAGGAAGCCGTAACATATCGAAATGATGTCTTAAGCATGACAAGCTCGGCAGGGTTATAATTTTTTCCAGCTAAAACCTAGTTTTCTCCATGACCGTGGTAAAAAAAAACCTGAAAAAAAAATCCCTAGCGAAATGACGAAAGCGGAAGAAATGAAAAAAAATGGAACACACTGGAATTTACGTTATGCATCTATTGTAATTACATTTGGAAAGTATTGTAAAGCGATTTTTCTCCTTTTGTCCATGAAAATGGTTTTCCCGGATCGCATCAAAAACTAGAATAGCTACAAATTCGAAACTTTACGTGGGTGTCGGAGGGGGGGGGGGGATGGATATCCATCCTGGCGTTGAGAGAAATTATAGGCAAAAGATGTCTTAGATGATTTAGCAGTTTTTTTTTGGGTGGGGGAGGAGGAGGTTCAGTATTTATTGCGGTCTTCAGCCATCCCTGTCACTTTGAAGACTGAGTCCCTCAATCTCCTCAGTTCAGTTTATTGCGCGGACTTAGCATTCCCATTAGTCCGTTGAAGATTTTGATTTATATAAATGTTAACAATGGAAGAAGCGAATTGCCGCTCTAGTTTGTGATTTTATCCACAAGTAAATAGGACGAAATTGCCACGGTAATTCTTTATTCAAACACACAGGTTCGTAAGTAGATAAAAATTTCGGCAAATCGGGTGATATGCAAAGTAGAGAAAAATCTTATTCAACTTTATTGCTTATAGATATTAAGCAATCATCTGACCAATGAAAACAAATGGTCGGGGTATTGAGTGCCAGCCATGCATGGTTCGCTGGCGGGTACGGCTTACTAAGAAGCATAGTTATAATGTCTACACAACCAGTGCTGAGGCACCCGTATGGTGAAGTGAACCGTGAAGGTTTTCTGTCTCTGTTAAGGTTAACTTTGACCAGTAAGTTAAAACTTGTAAACTAATACCAGTGTAATAAGGGAGCTACCGAAAACCTTATGTCACTAGGGTGAGTAGTACAGAGTAAGCTATGGTGAATTAAACCCGAGTACTCATGGGGGGTACATTTTCTTCACTTTTCCCAATATTGCACTGAAGAAAATCATTTTTGCCGGGCGGTAGAAAACACCGCGTTGTTTCCACCTTGGAATAAAAAACCCTGGAATTCAGTTGTTTAAAAATATGATACAGATGCGATGGAATTGATTGCCTTATATCTGGCGTAACAATCTCATCAAGTTCAAGAAAAAATATAGGAAATTCACATTGATAAGTCGCTGTAAAGAATATGTAAGATGTTATTATTTTTAGTAATTTATTCCTTGAGGATGAAAGTGTACGTATCAGATCCAGATTGCCAGAGATGTGTTTAAATGAGAAAACGACATATATTTTATGTACATAAGTATCGTTGATATGTGTAGATAAAATGCGTTCTGGTACGAGAATTTTTCATTGAAAAGTGCTGTGTTGTTGCTATTATCGTTTGACTGTCAGGAATGGATTTTTAGATTGTGTTGGCGTCAGCTTTACAATTGGTATATGATATTCATAACTGCGATTGCATTGGATATGAACAAAGGCAGTAACTATATGAATGATGTGGTAATTATGTATTAATTGCCTAACTATGAAATAGATTTTAGGCAAAACTAACTTAATCATCTTTGCAGATGGTTTCCTATTCCTATTATTTCGCTATCGTCTTAAATAACCGCACCCGCCATTTATTTATCGGGGGGGGGGGGGGGGGGGAGCTGGAAGGGTTCATGCGAAGCTTGGAGGCTGACAGTCAGCAAGTCCTCGTGGCACATGTAGCCTGCAAGTGTGCGTTATTGTATTTGTTTGACGTGAAGCAAAGAGTTTAACGCCCTTTCTGGGCAGTCTTTTATTCGTTTTTCGTGGCCAGGTCTCTGAACACAGAAGTTGGCGTTGGTACTTTTTTTTGACATTTTTCTGTCAAATCTCACATTGACCCGACATCCGTGACGTTTTGCGCTCAGCGCACCGTTACAGATGGGTACCGTGTAGTTTCGTCGGATCGATAATTAACACAACACCGTAAAAAATGTCCAGAAGTTGCGTCTGAGCGCGCGCATGAACAGCATGTCGTGTGTCGTGTGATGATTTCGGTTCCGTGTAGTGGTACCGACGCGGTACTGTGTACTCGTGGATCTGCCTTCAGCCCTACTTGCTTTTGACCACGCAGTAGTCGCCTCTGTTTAATATTCTGTTGTCTTATTTTTGTGTGCACGTGTATTAAATGGCAAAATATCCTTTACGTCTTACGCCGCGTTCAGCTTTGGCATTGGAGGAGGGTTGCTGAAAGCTTATGGTTGCAGTAATTTGGGCGAATGTCTTAGGACGGTTTCGTAAAGCGTGGGAAGGGCGGACTCTTACCATGGTCGGTTTCTTGCCAGCTTCGAACCCAGTGTGAAAACCATAACGATGAACGCAGCGTAACGATCTTATGTTGTTCTTAGTAGTTGTTTCATTTACCCTTTCTGCATATCACTTGTTGAGAACTATAGTCACCTTTTCACTTTTTTTTTGTGGTAAGTGTCAAATTATCAGGGCTCGTTTGTGATCCTGCCTGCCCGGAGCGTGGTCTGAGTAAATAACGAAAACGCTGATGCCGGTCTCTGGTTAACATCAGCGGTTCTTCATGAAGACCGCCCCAACTAGTGCAAGGTGTATATAGGCTGGTCCTATATTATACGGAGCATGCTGGTTACAGATCGATGTCGATCTTCATTCGTATGACGGTCGTTTGTATTCTGGAATAATCGCGATTACTGATTTTCAGTAGTTTTCAGCACGCTCAGTAACTGAGGTGGATGTTGAGCGAAATTGCGTTAAACATATGAAGATTTCATTCTGATTGTGAAGTAATTCTGATATTGTACAAGTACTGAAAAGAAGTTAGACTCTTCTGTGCCATATAATTAAAATTACTACACGTAACATTGAAAGGTGCAAATTTAAAGCTAAGAAACAAAAGCGCACTCGCCACCTATATATATATATATATATACAGTATATATAATATATATACATAGGTTATTCTGTAACTGCAAATCTTGTACAACAGAACATACTAAGTCATAAGCCCGTCAAGCTAATAGATGGCTTATTGTATACAGCTACTAAATTATGGTCAGCCCTGGCGACAGCCAAAACTAATGGGCTGTAAAGTTCAGCGCTTGAAATACACCGTGGGTCTGTTTTTAACCACGCCTGCCCGTGACCAAGCCCTGTATAAATCGGGCCACAATGATTGGCAGCCTTTTTGACGAGTTGGTCAGCTGTTGCTCGCTATCGATCTTGATAAACTTCAAGTGCTGTTCAGACAAACAACATGGCTGCAAAATATAAAGTCTGCAAATAGTAACGCCACTTGAGCATTTGATTTGAAATGTTGCATGAAATTGGTATTTAAATTGAAAACCACGATGAGTTCAAAGTTTGGTAACATAGCAATGAGAAAATAGCGCATTAATTTTTTCGGTTGGTCTTGTTGGTCAGTCTGGTTGCGCCTGATTGATTGATTGATTGATTGATTAATTGATTGGACAAGCGCTGAGAAGAGCCAGGCAGAATGGAGTAGTGAAGCTTACCACGACCATGATCAGTTCATCCAGGTGTAGTTAACGCAGGCCTATTGTGGTGTTTTATCTGTATGCATTGTACAAAGGATATATTTGCCATTTTTAGGGGCTGGGGAAAAAAAGGAGAAAATCTGCTCAGATATTTGTAGACTAGCTTGTTTTAGAAACAGTTATCACACTGGGTTTGATTTTGTGTAATGGGATAAGAATGACTATAGCTCGGATATTCTTCAAGGTATTGCTAAAAGTTGGCTTTAGATTTATGTTGAAGACTGAAGTCTTGTCAGATCTCGGAGTGTGTCAAGCTTTCTGCGCATGGGGAACTCTGCCCTGGTTCCGTTGTTGTTTTTTTTTCTTGATATTGTTTAAGTGGGTTTTTGTTTGTTTCACAATTATTTGTTGTCATTTCCAATATGTGAAAAACTGCGTCCAGGGAGTGAAGTAACACTTGCCGGGCTATCGTCTTGTTTGCATTGTCAATAACTAAGTGCAAGTGTTAAAATGTAATTAAAAATGTGTTACGAAGCGAGAGTTTTGCAAGTTTGCTTACATTTATTTGCTCCGTCACCTGTTCACAGTGAAAGACTGCATATAATCCAGTCACTCTTGTAGCTTTGTTTATGTAAATTTAAAGAATGGCCTTGGGCGATTTTCCCTACAGCTTCAGGGTATGAGAATAAGCACCAGTGAATCGCTCCTCTGGAGTTGCTTAAGTGACTCTTTTTCTTCCAAATGCTTTCAGTTCTGGATAGAAATTGTTTAATCTGCAGACAATAATGTTACATAAATGGTATGAACACGGTGGCGGCGCAGTGAGCGTCAGTGAGCGTGCATTGCTCGAGCCTTCGAAGCGCCTCATTTCCTACGCAAAGTATAGAGTTTTTGTAGAAAGTCGATGTATAGAAGTTGGATCCATGACCTATCGGATTCTCTCCTGTTTCTAAAAGTCAACGGCTGGTGTGGTATTTTGGGCAGGTAGTCATATCTATGTCATGATTGCAAGTGTACATACAAAAAAAAAAAACAAAACATCATGTTTTCGTTCCGTATGGCGAATAGTTACGAACAGCCGTATTCCCATTTCTTCTAGTATCGAAAAATAGTATACTTTACTTTATATCGTCGTAGGAAGAAGTATGCTGAGGGACGGAAAATACGTAATTTGTGAGGAAGCTTCCCTCAGTCTTGCGTTTGTTGACACCCACTTTTCAGGCTCGTGTTGGCGGTAGGCTTTGGGCGGTTTGTCGATCAGTTCACAGCAATATATGGGTGGTTTTACCAGTGGTAAACGGACAAAAGCCCAATAGGACAAAACCCCAATCATTTTACAGAGGAGGACAAAACCCGAATCCGGACAAAAGCCCAATAGGAGAAAACCCTTGCGTTTGTTGACACGTTTGTTGACACCCACTTTTCAGGCTCGTGTTGGCGGTAGGCTTTGGGCGGTTTGTCGATCAGTTCACAGCAATATATGGGTGGTTTTACCAGTGGTAAACGGACAAAAGCCCAATAGGACAAAACCCCAATCATTTTACAGAGGAGGACAAAACCCGAATCCGGACAAAAGCCCAATAGGAGAAAACCCCAACGTTTAAAATTTTTAAGAATATAGATTACTAGACCCAGTTTATCAGGTATTTAAATCTGAGTGTACCTCACGTGTTAAAATATCTTAACACTGCCATATGCCCTATGTTACATAACATTCAACCGCTCAATTATTATTCGACTGTGGTGTAATCAAGATTAACAATAAAGAATTTGATGTTCAGCACTACAAAACGTTGAGTAATAGAGATACACGCATTTGTAGTTGATCTTTTATTTGTTCGTCTTTAAGCAATACCTCAAACTGTGTTGTAAAAATTTGTAACCTAATTCCCCTGAACAGCATTTTGATCCACGGAAAATAACAGCATGGGGTTCGATCGCACTTTTGATTGAAAGCTTTTTGAATCAAAGTTCGGTGTATTGCTGTGTAATAACGTGTGAAATTACAATCAATGCCTGAATTATGTAATATCCAGGATATAGTAACTTAAAATGTAGAACAAATAACCATGGGAGCAAATTTTGCTATATATTATGTAATCGTTAAGATGTGCCATCCGCAAACAATATTTTAACATTTTGAACAAGCAGGAATATATATAATGCAATAAAACATTGAGGTACACTCAGATTTAAATAACTTATAAACTATGTCTAGTAATCTATATTCTTAAAAATTTTAAACATTGGGGTTTTGTCCTATTGGGCTATTGTCCGGACTGGGGTTTTGTCCGCCTTTGTTAAAAGATTGGGGTTTTGTCCTATTGGGCTTTTGCCCTATTGGGCTTTTGTCCGGGATTCTTTACCACTGTATTCTGCTTCCTTAATCAACTGTGTGCGTTAATTTTCTTCCTTTCAGTTTCCTTTTTAGAACTTGCAAAAAAATGACCCTTTTTCATGAATCTGACGTCTGTGCATTGACGAGATGCCTTTCCTGGTCTGCTATGTCATATATTTAAGCCAAGTTAAACCTAAAAAGATGACACTGTATCTATTTAAATCTTTCCTTCCTGTACACGAATATCAATTCCAGAAATAAATCGAGCTAAATTAAATAATAGTCGATAATTTTAAGAATTTTTCCCCATTAAATATGTTAGTGTGTTAATGAAACAGTTTCTGAGCATTTAGTTTTGTTTTTTTTTTAATAAGCTGGTGTTCATAAAGCCCTGTTCACTAAGATTCCAGCCCACCATTCACTTTGTGTGACCTCAATCGTGAGAAATAAGGAGCGCGCTGTGCTCTAGTTACAAGTGTGACAGTGCATGCTTCTGTAGAAAATTGCGTCCAGTCGGTTTTTGCTGTGTTTGTTATGTAAATACCTTCATAAAGAATTTAAATAGCTATGTACATAGTTGTAAATATGTTTATTTTGTACATATGTAATTTTTGGAAGGAAAGTAGACAATTGTAATAAAAATGAAATGAAAAAGATGTGAAAAATTCCCAGAGTTTGTCTTCTTATTTTGATTTCAGCGAAGAAAATTGAGGTGTCACCTGAGTTGAATAATACCTGCCATGGTACCTACTGATCTGTTGTAGGTTATGTTGCCTCGACTGTCCGACGTGCCTCAGGCGCTTCTACTGAACATAACTCTGGTGTTGGGGGCCAGATTGAGTGCCAGGCTGCCATTTCGGACTGCACCTAGTGCAGTTCGTATTGAGTCCCGGGCCAGAATGAGTCTCTTAATCCTTTGTATACAAAACTGTAAACGTCACATTTTATTTATCTGACAGCTCATACATTTAAATACATTTAATTGCAGTAAAACAGGAATTTTTTCTCACGTTTTTTTTAAGAATGAAGAATCTCAAGCTGACTATGCCACAGTAACCGTGTGTTATGTGAACCGCTGTTAAAAATCGTTCAGCCCAGCCGCAAAGCTATTTTTGAACTACTGTTGAACTAATTTGCAAGTTCCCCAGAGACCCCCCCCCCCCGCTAAACACAATTCTTGATTTTTTTTACAATTAACACAATTCACACAAAGTTTTCTGTGATCACCACCACACATGTTGGATGGTAATGTTCTCGACAACTTGCACATATAACGCTTGCTAATTGGATAAAATACTCGAAGTGCTAATAACTGAGTATATTTAATTATAATTGCAATTACCATTAATAATCCAGCATGAGTAGCGTGAGTAGGAAATGCCACAGGATTCCATTGATACGCATGTGATTCCATTTAATTGCAATCAAACGAAGGGAGATTTTATATGCAATATAATTACTCGCCTTTCAATTGTTTGAGATCAACAGTCGCTATGAATCCATTAATCCATCTATAGACTACTCACATTTCAATTGTTTGACATCAATAGTCCTTGTGAATCGATTAATCGATCTGCAGATTTAATACAATCCAAACACCAATTTCTGAACTCCAAGATCCACATATAAGTAATTAAAAAAACAAAGCTAATTTTCTGTTAAATGGTCTGAGATGAATGAGCGACTTGTCAAAGTTACCCCTTTTTCACAGCCCCACTCTTAAGTAAACGTCCCTTGAGAAAAAATTTCGCATTTTCACGCGAATGTTCCCCTGGCCCAAGTGAGTGCGTCCCCTTTCCGATTGGGTTGCCTCATTATAAAGGAATGTATAGTAGTAAATCGACTCAATTCAGCCTGGACTCAATCTGTCCCGCAACACCGGCAAAACCCGTGACCGGATTTTGATGATACTTGTGTGAATATTTGAGGATGGCCGTTGGGGCTGATTATATTTTGGTGACCCTGAGTGTCAGTTTATGGTCACGGTTGGGCTTTGATTAATTACCTTGACACTGCCGTTACTGGGGCTAATTAGGTTTTGGTGGGTGTTCATTCAAGGTGATAGTTGGGCTTCAAATAAATACTTACCTTCGACGCTTATATAAGGGTATGTTTTGTGAATCAAAATAAGTTCAAAATCGCGCTAACCGTTTCCAAGGCAATAGCAAACTTCCCGTTCTTGACCTTGACCATGATCGAAAAGGTCAAGCTCAAGGGGTGTCTCTTCTATAACCCTTTTAGGCCCATGGGATAAAAAATAAGCTCAAAATCACTCTAACCGTTTCCGTGATAATAGGCACAAATTATCAAAATAAGCTAACCGTTTTCAGGACAGTGGTGAACTTCCGGTTTTTGACTATGACCATGACCGAGGAGGTCAAAGACACCAAGGTCTCTCTTACATAACGTTTTTTAGGCTCAAATTATCGAAAATAAGCTCAAAATCGCTGTAAGTATAACCGTTTTCAAGAGAATGATTAACTTCGGGTTTTTCGGCCATGACCGAGGAGGGTCAAGGTCACCGAGGTACTCCTTACATAACGTCTTTCAGGCCCAAATTGTCGAAAATAAGCTCAAAATCTCTATCCGTTTTCGAAGTAATAGTCTATCGTGCTCTAAGGCTTTTTGATATACAGCTGTCACATGGCCTTTGACTATGACCTGAATGTCGAGAATCAGACGGCGACGGTACTGTGTACTGAACTCTGTAGGTGTTCAAACGAGGATTTGATCGCTAATTCTGGGCAGTTTTCGTGATAAAAATAGATTTAAAAACATTTTGACCTCAATTTGACCTCAGCTTTGAAGGTTAAAAAATGCAGATTTTACGAGGACTCATCCTCTATACCTTCGCAAAATGTCGTCTTACCACATCAAAACTTGTAGGAAGAGTTTTTGGAAATCACTTTGAGGTAAAAAATATTTTGACCTCAATTTGACCTTGACCTTGAAGATCAAGACTACATGGATGCACCCGAGGCCTAGGCACTGGCACTTGTTTGGTTACGTTACAGTTTGACAACGTGACAGACGTGACGTAAACATCACCCGTGCCACGAGAGGTAGTGGCTGTCTATCAGACCACCTTAGGTCACCTACGTGTAGGACGCCATGTGAAGTTAGCAGGTGTCGCCAACAGTAAGGAGGCAATGCCAACCGCAGGCCAAACGGTTCAATGTCAAAGTCTTGAGAAACTGTGCGAAAGCCGAAAAACTGACAAAGAAGTTAGAATCACGTCTTGACGATGGTCAACCAACGACGATGAAAACATCTAGAGGCTATGCAGCGAGTTTCATAACGCCATATATAGTGCTGCTGCTGACCTCGTGAGAAGAAAACGCCAAGACTGGTTAGACGGGAACAACCAGGAAATACAAGTTCTACTGAAAGGCATGCAGTAGATACACTGCAGACATACAGTCCTCTACCAAACGGAATGCGTACCTAGAACTCAAACGGGCGGTCCAGAAGCGCCTCAGAGCAATGAAGAACAAGTGGTTGGAAGAAAGAGCTGCAGAATTGCAAGAAGCTGCAGATACCCATAACACAAAAGCTCTGTTTGAAGGCCTCAAAGCCATTTACGACCCCCGAGACAACGGATCTACCCCGGTACTGGGAGTTGACATTACAACGCTCCTATTTGACAAGGATGAAATACTAGCCCGATGGACGGAGCACTTCATTTCACTGCTGAACAAGTAATCTGACATCTCGAATGATGCAATAGGAGACAGACCCCAACTACCTATCATGGAACAGCTGGATATTAAGCCAGACTGTGGAAGTCGTAAAGGCGATAAAACAGTTCAAAATTGACAAAGCACCAAGTCAAGACGGGATCCCACCAGAGCTCTATAAATGCGGAGGCGTCCACATGGTTACAAGACTCGCTAAGTTATTCAGCACTTTCCGGAGGAAGGGTCAAATACCACAAGACCTTGAAGATGCTTCAATACTACACCTGTACAAGCGCAAAGGAAACAAATCCCAATGTGACAATCACCGCGGAATATCCTTACTCTACATAGCAGGAAAGATCCTAGCCTGAGTAGTTCTGAACCGCCTGACTAGTGCAATGTGGTTTTCGCAGCGGCCGAGGTACTGCTGATATGATCTTTGGAACTGACAACTCCAGCAGAAGTGTCAGAAACAGAACAAACTCCTATATATGGTAGTCGTAAACCTCACTAAGGCGTTCGACACCGTCAACCGGGAAAGCCTATGGAAGCTGCTCCACAAGGTAGGATGCTCTGACAGACTGATTGCCATCATACGACATTCTGAATGGCATGAAAGGTCGATTCTTTACCAATGTCAAGCTCTCAGAATCGTTCAACATAACGGTGCCAAACAAGGTTGTGTACTAGCTCCCACGCTGTGTGGTATCGTCTTCGCTCTCTGAATGGTGTTCGACCTCAGACGCTTCAAGGCTCGCAACAAGACGACAGAAGCACTTATTAGAGACCTTCTGTTCGCGGACTGTGCATTTTCTGCTCACAGCCTAGACGTCATTCAAGCAATAGTCGACAGGTTAGCCGATGTAGCAAAGTCTAAGGGACTCGCTGTCAGCATAAAAAACTGAAGGGATGACACACACACACACACACACACACACACACACACACACACACACACACACACACACACACACACACACACACACACACACACACACACACATATATACAGCTACGTCGGGAAACTAACGACGAATCGCGATTTCTTCTCCAACTCGCGAAATGTACGCCAAAAATCTAACTTCGTTATTAGGGACTTTTCAGACATAAGTTGTATATGAAAATCTCGGTAGATTTTTTTTACATTCAATTCCGAAAGCGAAAATATAGAAAAGACAACAGATTGAGAGAAATTTAACAAAGCATGAACCCTGCGAAACGGAATATTTTGTTTACATAATTTGCATATTTTACACCATTTTTTGATATCTGCAACTATAAGTTTGATGTGAATCGAGACTGTGTAAAAAATGTAAACAAACCGATTTTGTTTATAAACAAAGGCCACGTGCTTTCTGTAAAAGAGTATTAGGGAAACACTAAATAAAAGCCAAACAAGCGTAGAGTTTGTTTTCTTTTATTTACACCTTTTATTTTATTTATTACATAATCCCAATGTAATATTTATTTTCTTTCATTTCTATACATAAACTATTTAACATTAATTGAAGATTTACAAAATATTGAAGAGCAGCACAAAAGATATTAAAACAGATGAATGTTTAAAAACATAGATTTATATTATACAGATGAATTGTTTAAAAACAAAATACAGATTTATACAGATGAATGTTTAAAACCAAAACTCTTTTAAAATATAACCAAAATACAGGAAAAATAATACAACAAAATCCTTCACTGATATAACCGTCTTGTGTAAATAACCAACTCTATCTGATTTTCAAGCTCAGTGTTATGTACACTACTTAAAATTTAATGATAGGCCGAAAAAAACGTGAGGCAATGAGATATAAACCACATAAAAGCTTCCTAAAGAAAACAAAATACACAGCAGAAACTTTCAAACTAACTTGCGAAATGTACGTACACAACCATGCACAAAATTTGCAAGTTTAGAGACCATGCAACACAACTTGGGTGTACTACCCCTCTCGTGACGTTCATAAAGTTAATGTCGGTGACTTCGTATGAGAAAAATTAACTGAAAATAACACAATTAAAACTTTCAAACTGACATGCGAAATGTACGTACAAAATCATGCGAAATGTGCGAACACCAAAATTTTTTAATCACGGAAACATCGGCAAATTTTCCAAGTTTTGAGACAATGTCACGTTTGCGCGTACGCCCTTCTCGCGACGTTCATAAATTTAAAGTCGGTCACTTCGTATAAGAACAGTGAACTGCAAATAACAGGTAAAACTGACAAGCGAAATGCACGTTTATACACAATCATGCGAAATGAACGTATAACAACCATGCATGTGACACGGTCTCAAACTTTTGACAATTTTGCCGATGTTTCTGTAAATAAGCACATTTTGGTGTTCGCACATTTTGCATGGTTGTGTACGTACTAAAGTAGGTGACTTAGTATGAGAAAAGTGAACTGCAAATAACACAATTAAAACTTTCAAACTGACATGCGAAATGTACGCACACAACCATGCGAAATGTGCGAACACCGAAATTTTCTTAATCACGGCAATATCGGCAAAATTTCCAAGTTTTGAGGCTCTGTCACATACCTTTTGCTCGTACTACCCAATCTCGTAACGTTCATAAACTTTGAAATTGGTCACTCCGAACAGAGAACTTTCGAACTGACAAACGAAATGTACGCTCATACACAACCATGCGAAATGTAATGCAACCACGCGAAATCTGCGACGCAAGTATTTATTTTTTTTAAATACATAGGCAAACTTGGCAGCTTTTGTCACCTGTCACATGAAACTTATCCGTACTACCCATCACCGCCACTTTCATAAATTTACAGACTGTCACTTTATACAAGAAAAATCAAATGCAAATAACACACTGAAACTTGATACGCGAACGCACATAACCATGCGAAATGTACGAAACAAAAACACTTCTTAATACCTCGGCAAATTTGGCAGGTTTTGAGACCCCGTTACATGAAAATTGCCCGTACTACCCAGAACCGTGACGTTCATAAATTAAAAGTCGGTCACTTCGTATAAGAACAGTGAACTGCATGGAAAAAATGATACAAAAAAAAAAAAAAAATTCCCCACACTTGTGTAAACCAAAACAGAATCCCACGAACATGACATCACCGCGAAATGTCCCCAAAACAGTTTATTTTTTAACGGATTTGAAGCTTCATCCGCCTTTTTATTTTTCTTGTGAAAATTTGAAAGGTATGCCCGCAACTGAACTTTGTCCCTGTGTCCTAAAATATCACATGCTAAATGTACGTCCAAAACCATGTATGTAACAGGGTTTCAAACTTCAAAAATGTTGCCGATGCTTCTATGAATTAGAACATTTTGGTGTTCGCACATTTCGCATGGTTTTGTACGTACTTAATTCGGCCACTTGGTGTGAGAAAAATGGACTGCAAATAATGCAGCTAAAGCTTTCGAATTGACAAGCGAAATTTACGTACACAATTATGCGAAATGTGCGAACACCAAAATGTTCTTACTCACAGAAACATCAGCAAAATGTGCAAGTTCTGAGACCCTGCCACATATCATTTTCTCGTACTACATCGTCTCGCAACGCTCATAAATTTAAAGTCGGCCACTTCTTATAGGAGCAGTGAAATGCAAATAACACAGCTAATACTTTCGAACTGACAAGCGAAATGCACGCACACATCTACAACCATGCGAAATGTAGTGCAACCACGCGAAATCTACGACGCAAGTATTTATTTTTTAAATACATCGGCAAAATTGGCAGCTTTTGTGACCCTGTCACATGAAACTTATCCGTACTATCCATCACCGCCACTTTCACAAATTTACAGTCTGTCACTTTATACAAGAAAAATCAAATGCAAATAACACACTGAAACCTGATACGCGAACGCACATAACCATGCGAAATGTACGAACCAAAACACTTCTTAATACCTCGGCAAATTTGGCAGGTTTTGAGACCCCGTTACATGAAAATTGCCCGTACTACCCAGACCCGTGACGTTCATAAATTAGAAGTCGGTCACTTCGATTAAGAACAGTGAACTGCATGGAAAAAAAACTGATACAAAAAAAAAAACTCCTCCCACTTGTGTAAACCAAAACAGAATCCCACAAAAATGACATCACCGCGAAATGTCCCCAAAACAGTTTATTTTTTTTTTAAATGGATCTGAAGCTTCATCCGCCTTTTTATTTTTCTTGTAAAATTTTGAAAGGTATGCCCGCAACTGAACTTTGTTCCTGTGTCCTAAAATATCACATGCGAAATGTACGTCCACAACCATGTATGTAACAGGGTCTCAAACTTCGAAAATTTTGCCGATGTTTCTGTGAATTAGAACATTTTGGTGTTCGCACATTTCGCATGGTTTTGTACGTATCAAAGTCACACTTGGTGTGAGAAAAGTTGCCTGCAATTAACACAGTTAAAGCTTTCGAATTGACATGCCAAATGTACGTACACAACCATGCGAAATGTGCGAACACCAAAATGTTCTTACTCACAGAAACATCAGCAAAATTTGTAAAGTTTTGAGACCCTGCCACATATCATTTTCTCGTACTACATCATCTCGCAACGCTCATAAATTTAAAGTCGGCCACTTCTTATAGGAGCAGTGAACTGCAAATAACACAGCTAATGCTTTCGAACTGACAAGCGAAATGTACGCACACATCTACAACCATGCGAAATGCAGTGCAACCACGCGAAATCTACGACGCAAGTATTTCTTTTTTAAATACATCGGCAAACTTTGCACCTTTTGTGACCCTGTCACATGAAACTTATCCGTACTATCCATCAACGCCACTTTCATAAATTTACAGTTTGTCACTGTAAACGAGAAAAATCAAATACAAATAACACTCTGAAACCTGATACGCGACCGCACATAACCATGCGAAATGTACGAACCAAAACACTTCTTAATACCTCGGCAAATTTGGCAGGTTTTGAGACCCCGTTATATGAAAATTGCCCGTACTACTCAGACCCGTGACGTTCATAAATATGAAGTCGGTCACTTCGTATAAGAACAGTGAACTGCATGGAAAAACTGATACAAAAAAAACTCCCCCCACTTGTGTAAACCAAAACGGAATACCACAAACATGACATCACAGCGAAATGGTCCCGAAATAGCGTCTTTTTTTTAAACGGATCTGAAGCTTCATGTTACCATGAAAACACTGACATTACTAACACCATGGAAGACATCACGTTTCACCGCCAGAAAATGCAACGACAGAAACATAAGCATAAAAAACATGTTATACAATGAATAGCAACGAAGGAAGTGTATATTTATCCTTTCTACTTCGCTACCGTGCGCTTTGCGTCTTCAACATTTTTCCCTTCCCACTCGAGTTACACAGTTAGTCCCACACACGAACCCCGTGCCAAGGTAAGACTTGAACGTCACCGCACAGCCCCCCTCCCTTACTTTCATTTCTAACAAGTACGCTTTCTGACAGCGAAACTAAAAACAAATTAAAACAAATACTCGCTGGGTCAAACAGCATGATTTCATAAAGACAGGTGTCCTGACTTAATACTGGAAAACGAAAAAACCTGCCCCGTAATTTTTGAAAGCTCTTGATAAATCGACAATCCCCTACCACCAATCCCACCCACCCACCCCCAATATTAAATGAGTATGTTTGTCAATACACCTTTTCCTGTCTACCTAGCAAGTGCTTTGTTTAAACCAACCGCACGAGTTTAAGTAATAACGCCACAACCGATGGCCCCCGATGCGGACTTACAACACTACGTCCAGTGTTACCATGAAAACACTGACATTACTAACACCATGGAAGACATCACGTTTCACCGCCAGAAAATGCAACGACAGAAACATAAGCATAAAAAACATGTTATACAATGAATAGCAACGAAGGAAGTGTATATTTATCCTTTCTACTCCGCTACCGTGCGCTTTGCGTCTTCAACATTTTTCCCTTCCCACTCGAGTTACACAGTTAGTCCCACACACGAACCCCGTGCCAAGGTAAGACTTGAACGTCACAGCACAGCCCCCCTCCCTTACAAATTAAAATAAATTTTGCCGATGTTTGTGAATTAGAACATTTTGGTGTTCGCACATTTCGCATGGTTTTGTACGTATCAAAGTCACACTTGGTGTGAGAAAAGTTGCCTGCAATTAACACAGTTAAAGCTTTCGAATTGACATGCCAAATGTACGTACACAACCATGCGAAATGTGCGAACACCAAAATGTTCTTACTCACAGAAACATCAGCAAAATTTGCAAGTTTTGAGACTCTGTCACATATTATTTACTCGTACTACCCAATCTCACAACGTTCATAAACTTTGAAATTGGTCACTCCGAACAGAGAACTTTCGAACTGACAGTTAAAAAGAAAACTCCCCGCACTTGTGTAAACCAAAACAGAATACCACAAACATGATATCACAGCGAAATGTCCCCAAAATATTTTCTTATTTTTTAAACGGATCTGAAGCTTCTTCCGCCTTTCTATTTCTCTTGTACAAATTTGAAAGGTATGCCCGCAACTGAACTTTGTTCCTGTGTCCTAAAATATCACTTTCCTCTGAAAGGCAGGACTTGATTTCTTTCATCGTTGGCGGCTTGTATCGGTCAATGTGGCCTTGGAAATGTTTATGCACCGCCTCTTTTTCCTCTGTTGTCCACGGCCTACTCGAACCTGTAAAATAATTTGCACAAGTGTAAAACATGTGTATCTAGCAAAATAAATTTGTGAGTTTACATTAAGTGTCGAGCATTGCAAAAGATAAGGCGAGATTATAAAATGTAAGTGCAATGAACTGTCAATTCTTGCGAAAGCACACGTTACATTCAATATAGTTTTCGCAACGCTATTAACAGAACCACGCGAAATGTACCACCTAAAATTTATGTGAACCGAATGCTTTCTGTTAAATCCTACCTTTAGTTTTCTTGGGACTCTCTGACCTGCGGCTGTGACCGGATTTCTTCCGTTTCTTTTTCATAAGTGATGATACTGAGGTGACAGGCAAAGGAATTTCATATTCCACCTCGTCTGAAAGAAAAACATAAATGAACACGTCTAAATGCAATGTTTTTGCTTATATGCAAGAGAAATTAATTATACATAGTGAAGGGTCAACAACATACAATTAAAAACAATGTTAAATATTCATCTACACTAAAATTTTCTTAGTCTCTCACTCCATGCGAAATGTGAAGTACATCTTTCTTTAATATTTTTGCTTGTATGCTTGTACCTGAACTATCGTCTGAAGCATCAGCGGTCGGTGGAGCAGGAGCGGAAGGAGCTGCTGTTTGTTGTTTTTTTGCTTTGGTACTTTTTTTCTTCTGCGCTTTCAGGAAATTGAAGATTTCTCTCACAGAACGACCCAGTAACATTTCCTCGTCTCGAACTCGATCCTCCACTTCATCTAACGTTGGAAGACTACCTCTGTGGTGTAATTCTTTCTTGAATATGGTCTTCATGAGAGCCACTTCAACTTCACTGAAGTGGGGACGAGTTGCTTGATCGCCTGTAAAAACATAAAAAAATGCCACTTTGTTATAAATAACATTGGCGGAGTTGCAGCAGTACCAAAAACCTGCGAAATTCAAAGGTCACACATTTTATTACTACTGTCTCATGTTTTGTACAGCCTTGTAAATGATAATTACATTCTGAACAATGTTTAAAAAAAAATAATAAAAAAAAAACGTTTAATGAAATAGTCATTACAAATATCACCCCTTTATCATCTTACACAACTTTACTCCTGACTGTTTACGCACAATTCAAGCGAAATCCGATTAATAGGTTTCTTACCCAGCAGTCGTTGCTCCGTCTCTCTTATGACGTCCACTTCTCCCTCTCCGTCTGATTCTTCAACATCACCTGCGAACAGCATAGACGGGTATCAAATTAACTCCCAATTACATATACACGTCATTTTCGCGCCAAACTGAACTGTGTGTTACTTCAAATCTTCTCAGCTGTAAAACATACATGGGAACGGGGTCGAAAAAAGTAGGAAAATAAACGTACTGAAACACACACATCTTAAAACATTTTTTGGGTTTTTTAACATCTCCCTGTTACAAAGTCAGCTAACTATACTTTTCAAATTTTCTTACAAATTTTGAAGTACATTTTGCACGTAAAGTGCAACATAAACCTACTTTCCGTTGGTCCACCCTGTGCAGTCACCTCGCCAATTTCCACATCCGGCAACGCTTCGTAGCCCGTTTGTTGGTATGGTTCCCTTGGCTTCCCACTGTTTATGGCAATGAGGACCTGTGCCACTTTACTCTTTTCGACAATGTCGACCGGTAATCTGTAGTAATCCCTATGAACCCTTATGTCGTGACCCATGAAATTTGCCAAAAAGTCC
Organism: Protula sp. h YS-2021; assembly: GCA_949752745.1. Taxonomy (NCBI): domain Eukaryota; kingdom Metazoa; phylum Annelida; class Polychaeta; order Sabellida; family Serpulidae; genus Protula; species Protula sp. h YS-2021. The sequence goes on along the minus strand of OX457026.1, from coordinate 42,417,258 downwards.
TGCTCTACGTGCGGCAAGTTTAACACTTGCGACATCGTTGCAAGGTGTTTTCGCATGTTTGTTGAATTAAAAATGTTCAAGTCGGTAAGGCCTGCTTCCACTGCTACCTTTTTTACCGCGACGTGCCCCTCCATCGGTGTGTTATAATTTCCGGGACGTGCAAAGACATAAACCGAGTTCTTGTGGACGTACTTTTCGCGTAGCTTCAGCAGCAGCTTGATGTTTTCGTGCATATCGTTTGTTAACAGCACCGATATTCGTCTAGAGCATTTCCCCAAGAACTCAATCCTGATCAATTTGCTTGCCAACTGCTTTTCGAATTCCTGCATTCCCGCTAGATATTCGGGATCTGGCTCTGATGAAATTTTCAGACCGTCAGTTAAATCCTTCAATAGCAACCTTTCGACCTCACCACTGCGTTTTCTGTTGAACATTATCACCTGTGCGAGGGTATACACCACGACTTCCCTATAGATGTCTTCTTTCGCCGGTTTCGTATGAAGTACCTTCATTCTGTTCGATATGTGTTGGAAAAACTTGTCAATGTCTTGAAACATTGGCAGAATTTTTCTCTTGTTAAATTTTCGTCGCTTTAGCAGGAAGTTAGCTCGTCTGGACAAACATGTGTAATAACGATCGAGCACAGAATGGAACACAGAGGCAATCTTGTTTTTCGAGTAGTCTCCATTTCGTAGGCAATGCATCTCGTATTCGGTTGCAAGGGTTCTTAGAGTTCCTCCTAATCTCATAACCGCCGATGGATGGCTGAATTCTTCTTGTGATGCTGGTCCTTCGTCCTGGGACATTTTAATAACGCTCTCCATTAGCCTGTAGTGGCCAGGGTGGACTAGGTCTTCACTGCTTACGAAAACATCGGGATATTTCTCGCGACACAGCTTAAGTAACTTTGCCAAAGCTATGACGGGTTGTGTTATCATACTTTGCGCCTTCGACATATGACCATGTTTATCGGATAAAAATTCCATCAGCTCTAGCAGCAACTTGTCGTTCTTTATGATCTCCGTCGTATGACACGGGTGCATGCGTGCCAAAGCCTTTTTAACAGATTCAGACTTGGTGTCCACTTGCATCATTTTAGCTCTTGCCTCAGGAACAAGTCGTTTTCGCGTAGTTTTTTCGGGCGTATCAATTTTCTCTCCTTTTTCCCGTCGATCTGCATTTTGCTTACATTCCCTCCTTTGATGACGTGCGAAGTTTTCTTTCGTTATCATTGCCTTGCAGTATGGACACAACAGGTACTCTTTTTCTTCAGTCGCTTTCTCCCTCTTCCTCATGGTGTTTCGGTATTTGACAATTAAGTCTTTCAACCCTTTCTTTTTGGCCTGTTTGTTGTACCAATAATCTCCCAATTTTCGAATTCTATCCCATTCCAATGCACGACAACGCTTGTCTTTGATTTCTTTTATAACTTTTATTTCGTCTTCGTTTCGATGGACGCCTGTGCAATGTTCGGCTACACGTGCAATCAATTTGTGACAGAAGAAACAACAATGCTTTTTTTTACTGGCTGGGTCCAGTCTTGGTAGATCGAAATCACTATCCGCAGTTGCTACCGTTGAAGATTCAATTGCAGTAGCTGGTTCTGTATCCGAGGTTTCGCTTCTTAAAGCTGATGGTGTTGAAACCGTTCGTTTCGCTGACTTGCGACGTGATTTCATTGGGGTCGATGTGACGGGCGTAGATTCGGATCTGTCGGTACTTGAACTAAACATCGGTCCCTCTGTTGTGTCTTTTTCTCCAACAGGCACCGATGGGTCCTCCATCTGACCGTGTTCGTCGCCTGAGATCTCGCTACTTTTCACTGATCTGCGAACCGTTGCTTTCGCCGCTTTTCCTGGAGTTGTGACAGGGGTTTCATTAGACTCACTGCTACTTGTAGTAAATGTATGTTTTTTTCCTGGTAACCTTTTCTTTTTCGCAGTGGGTACGGAGTCTGAATCACCATCATGAGCGTGGCCAGAGCTTCTGACGGACTTGGGCTGTAACTCCGACTTTGTAAGATATTTCTGTCTCCCTCTTTTGTCTTTCTCTGGCGCCGATGAGGCTTTCAATTGACTGTGTTTGCCACCTGATCTCTGGCTACTTTTCACTGCTGGTCTGCGAACTATTGCTTTTGCACCTGATCTCTGGCTACTTTTCACTGCTGGTCTGCGAACCGTTGCTTTCGCTGCCTTTCGTGGAGTTGATGTGATAGGGGCTTCATCAGACTCCTCATCACTGCTACTTGAACTAAATTTATGTTTTTTTCCTGAGAGCCTTTTCTTTTTTGGAGTGGGTACGTAGTCTGAATCATGGTCACGATCGACGGAAGAGCTTTCATCGGACTGGGGCTGTAGCCTTTTCTGTTTAGGGCGAATTCGCAGTGAGAAACTCTTTGGCTTTTCTATCTGGGCCACTGATACGGGAGAACTGTTTTCTATCTGAGCCATTGGTACGGGAGAACTTAATACCGATGAATCTGAGACGTGTTGTTCAACATTCGGTTCTAACGGAATGACCTCTCTTAGGGACACCTCGAACACCTCAGGATCACAATCTTTTCCCGCCTCTGCAATAAATATATTAACCTAAAATAGCACTGAAATTCAGACAAAGAAATCATGGCAAATGCAAAGCAAGTCATTTTTACACAAGTAGGACAAAATACTACCATACCACAGCGAATGTAACCCCCTCTCATATGTTTGCATCATGAGCTGGTTACTTCAATTTGTTAATAACATTAACTGCAAATGCTAAACCTCATATCGCACTTTTTGGTTAAAAAATAAACATTGTTGTGTATCAACATGTCGCAGTGAAACGAACCGAATTTAAAAAAAAAAAAACCACAGCAGACTCCAGATTTAGGGCACCAAGTGGCGAGTGCTGAAACTGAGTTCAATCTATCTTTTTTTTTCTTTGAGAAAGGGGCGGGGTGAGGGGGGGGAGAAGGTTGCAACCCACCATAGCCCCCTAATTACACCAAGTACACATTTTTGATTCTGGTGTATCAACATATTGCAGTGAAACGAACTGAATTTTGAAAAAAAAACCACAGCAGACTCCAGATTAAGGGTACCAAGAGGTGAGCGCTGAAACTGAGTTCAATCTATTTTTTTTTCTTTGAGAAAGGGGCGGGGTGAGGGGGGGGGGAGAGGGAAGGTTGCAACCCATCGTAGCCCCCTAATTACACCAAGTACACATTTTTGATTCTGGTGTATCAACATATTGCAGTGAAACGAACTGAATTTTGAAAAAAAACCACAGCAGACTCCAGATTAAGGGTACCAAGAGGTGAGCGCTGAAACTGAGTTCAATCTATTTTTTTTTCTTTGAGAAAGGGGCGGGGTGAGGGGAGGAGAGGGAAGGTTGCAACCCATCATAGCTCCCTAATTACACCAAGTACACTTTCTTCATTCTGGTGTATCGACATGTTGCAGTGAAACGAACTGAATTTTGAATAATAATAAACATAGGCATCGGAGATGCAGAGCCTTCAGCCAATAACAGCTACATCACTGTGGTCCAGTTACTCTTTTGAAATACCGCCCGGATAAAAACAACATACAAGGTGCAACGGATGAAGCGGCGGACAGGTGTTTGCACATTTACACTATATATACTTTCTTCCTGTAAAGTTTCGTGAAGCTCCGATAAATAGTTTTTGAGATATCGCCCAGACAAAAAAATTTAAGGACAGACGAACGGACAGACCGATAGCAATAGCTCCCTACTAACACCAATATTACGTCCTGCGATTTTGTGAAACAAGCCGTTTGGGTGTGGGGGCGGTCTCGCCAGCAATAATGTCTTCGTTTAACGGTATTGATATTTTTCTGACCACTACACTTTACCACTGCACAAATGCTCAATACCAGCGAAATGGACATCGCATAAAAACTATTTTACTTACCACCTTTTGTTTCTTCTGTCAGCGCGCAAAACCTTTCCAAGACATGGTGCTGTTGCTCTTGCATAAGGTCCTCCTCCCTTACAGCTGTTGATGGAATAGGCCGCTGCCGAGATGTTACGGGTGCACTACAGGTCGTCAAGTGCTCTAGAAATTCAGGATCAGGTTCGGCGTCATCACGCAACATCTCAGAAAATGATAAATTTGGAAAAAAGTTTTGCTCTTGTGCTGTTGTAGCTTGTGGCTGACAAAGTTCATGGCTAGTTTGCTCCTGCCCCTCCCCCTCATCACTTGCTTTGGCCAAGACATCTGCTGAAACAAAAGAAATAAAAACAAAATGCATTTCTAAATATCTTTTCCATATAAAACACACTCAACATGCGAAACGCGATATTGCTATGTTTTAGACTTGCACTTAACCTGGATGGTTTCGCTTGCTTGACGTCCTCATCAGTTTACAACCATACCGTAAAATGTATTATATTGTATTAAAGCATACAGCTAAAAAAAAAATGAAATACGTAAAACCTACCCAAAATAGCACTTGTATCTACTGTTTGCAGTGAAGACCTGGGTTCAATGTGGGAAAAAGTTATGCCTTCAGGTTTCAGTCCTTCTACCACATCCCTCACAACACATGTCGCAATTTCCTGTCCCGCAAATACCTCCGCATCTGCCCCTCCAGGCCTCTGTACCATCCTGCAAACAAGTCCGGCAGCTTCTACAACAAAACAAAATGACAGACATGAGAGTTACACAAGCAAATGGTAAATGCATTTATGTGATATACGCGAAACCAGATGCACTGCACACTTTTTTTATGTTCAACTTACTTGATAACACATCTAAAATGAGAAAGAAACAAAGCCAATAAATAACTCTGAGTTACCTTGTTGATTAAAGTGCAAGGCGAAAAGCGCTGTATTTTAATTGATAACAAAGCTAAATACGACTTACCCATTGCATTTGCAAGGTAGGTATTCCCTGGTTGGACCGTGTAAGTACCTTCCGTCTTGTGGGACAACTCAAAGATCTTGACTGGTTGAGGTACAGGTTTCACCACTCCTAAAAAAGTTAAAAGGATTTTGAATTTAAGTCATATTTTAGTTTCTTTCCGAGCATTTTTCGTGGGCGCAAACACAAAATTATTTGGAACAGCGAAATGGGCTGCAGTTGCAAACCCTAAAAACAAAAATAAGCAACACACGAGGTGACCACTTTAAACACAGCTGGGCAACAGAACATCTTATGCTTCAATAGTTAAAAAAAAATACACTTACCAAGTAATTTGCCCTCAAACGACTCTGTAGCACCCAATTTCGCATCTTCAGCCAGTTTTGTGTTACTAAAATGTGTAGCTGCCCCCTCTTTCTTTGACTTGCTAGCAAACTTTTGTAAAAGGGCACCAACGCCCGTAATAACGGTATCGCTTCCCGGACTACATTCAAAAGTGTCCCTGTCTTCTGTCTCACGCCTTCCCCTTGCTGCTACGGGAACATTTTCTGAAAATGTATCACATTCTAACTACATAAGCGAAATGAGCAGCACATCAAAGCTGGACACCCTGGATTGCATTTGTTTTGCAAACTCTAAACCACTGCGGATTCGCACGACAGAGACTGACAACTTCACGTGAAATCAAAATGCCAACTACGCTTAAAGAGACCATGTAGCGGCCAGGAATAACCTTTACATTCAATCTTCAATTCAAAGCTGTACTCACAAAACTCTTTCAATCACATTCGGAAGACCTGGAGGGCCACTACTGCTGTTGCCCTACTTGAATTTTGCACGTGACATCCTGCTAAGGCAGTGCTTAAGCAATGCCTAAGCAGGATTTCACATGCAAAATCCAAATAGGATAGCAGCAGTAATTGCCCCCCCCCCCAGGTCTTCCGTAATCACAGCAGTGATAAGCAGTCCTTTTCGCCGACAACCATAATGCAAGAAAAAAGTTTTGAATTCTTTAAAATGCCAGCACCCGATTCCCTTGACCAAATCTGCACTACTGCTACATATGTCAGGATACTCCTTCCGACACACCTCAGCAACAATTCTTACCCTTTATAAATGCAAAAGCATCACTTACCCAGCGACTTCTCATAAGACGCCCCTTGAACAGCCGATTCCGCATTCGCTGTGTCTTTTTCGCCCTGCGATGAATGTGTGTGTGCCCCCTCTTCCCTTTTCACCGATCTCTCACAAAGCTCCTTTGACATGATATCAACGCCCGTAATGACGCAATCGCTGTCCGAACTACGTTCTTCGGATTGCGCCACCCCCTCCCCAACGGTGACCGTAACGTCTGTGTCACGGCTTCCGATTGCAGCAACGGGGACATTTTCTGAAAAAGTATAACACTGGTATTACAAACGCTAAATCACTGAATTCGTACGACAGAGACACTGACAACTTCACATCAAGTCAAAACAGCAACTAAATTTGAAAAGACCATGAAGCGCCCAGGAATAACCTTCACATTTCATCTTCAATTCAAAGCTGAACTGTACAAAACTCTTACAATCTTAGCAGTGGGCACCGATAAGCAGTCCGTTTCGCCGACAACCACAACGCACGAAAAATGTTTTGAATTCTTTGAAACGTCAGCACCTGGTTGGCTTGACCAAATCTGCACTAGTGCTACATATATCCCGATACACCTTCCGACACATCTCAGCAACAATTCTTACCCTTTATAAATGCAAAAGCATCACTTACCCAGCGACTTCTCAGACGACGCCCCTTCAACAGCCGATTCCGCATTCGCTGAGAGTTTTGTGTCTTTCTCGCCCTGCGATGAATGTGTGTTAGCCGACTCTACCCTTTTCACTGGTCTCTCACAAAGCTCTTTTGACATGGTTTTAACGCCTTGAATGACGCAATCGCTGCCCGAACTACGTTCTTCGGATTGCGCCACCCCCTCCCCAACGGTGGCCGTAACTTCTGTCTCATGGCTTTCGATCGCTGCAACGGGGATATTGTATGAAAATTCTGTGCAAGCGAAATGAACACATGTTTTAAAATTAATTTGAACTCTGTGATTTCTTCCAATGCCAATGTTTCATTCTAATGTAACAGCCGAGTCATAAACTATGACGTCCTTATTTAATCCTTGAACAATTTAAAGCTTAGCCGCACAGGACATGCATGTTCAAAATTCTGACAACAGTCCGTTTCGCTCCAGTCTTACAAGTTCCGGTTCAGGAAAATAACGAAACTGCCCTTCGGATCACACCCACAGACACACACAAAAAAAGATGTCGAATGAAACGAGAAATACGCGTCAAGCAAAATATATGTTGTATATTCGTCCATCTGTTATTACCTGAAATCGACGCAGGGATATTTTCCGCTGCTTTCTTAATCTGGCTACAGGCTTGGTTAACATCCGAACTGTCATCACTATCTTTAACCGGTCCCCCAACAATTTCACCCACAAAATGGGTCAAGTGGCTCTGATCCCTGCGGCATAACCTCTTTGCGGCTTCTGCCCAGGCCTTGATATATCCCTTCCCGGGGTTTTTACACACCTCTTCTGCAGAAAAAAATGACGGAATACTTAATCATTCCACATTTCATTCCATACAAGTTTAGACGCACATAAATCATTCCCAAAAACCATGCGAAAACACACTGTGCGTAAAGGAAAACGATACTTTTTTATCATTCCAAGGCGTGAGCACAAAAATGACACGGACACAATGGTAATTTAAGTTTGTGTTCCACGCAAGTTACAGAGAGAACAGATACCGAAGAGAAAATTTAAAAATAGGTGTTATACGAATAAGTACAATCTCGCATATACAGTCCGTTTAGCAATGAGAACGTGCAACTGGCAATACAGGGATTCGGCACTTCATCTAAAATACTGAAAAATACAAGTCCTTTTGGGTCTGATGCTTCCAGTTAGATAATCGAACCTGCAAACTAATGAAGCATTAGCATGCAAAACTCAACGGAAACGGGGATTTGCAAACCATAAAACGACAAAACAGACATTTAACCCAATCACCGGGAAGGAAAAAAATCGAACAAGTATAATCTCGCATATACAGTTCGTTTAGCAATGAGAACGTGCAACTGGCAATACAGGGATTCAGCATTTCATCTAAGATACTGAAAAATACAAGTCCTTTTGAGTCTGATGCTTCCGGCTAGATAATCGAACCTGCAAACTTATGAAGCACTATCATGCAAAACGGAGATTTGCAAACCGACATTTAACCCAATCACAGGGAAGGAAAAAATCTGTCATTTCTTAATAACATATTACCAATTCCCACAGCCATAGGAAACGGTTTGAGCTTCCTGGGATCGGAAACTTTCTCCGGACTAAAAATGAAAGAATGTTTTGAAATCATGGATCACTCTCAGCTGCTGTAAGGACGTCACTTCTGTCCTTGTCAAGTTTTTTTTTCAGTTATTACAGGAGCAAAAAAAAAATGTTACGATACACTGGTCTTTCAACTCTACAAAAGTATAATTTCTGCGAATAGGACGTCATCATTCCACAAGAACACGCAAAAACAAAAGGGAATCTAAATCAAACTGGTTGTACAGGACGTCCACGACCTGGAAAGGAAAGCAATAGAAAAAAAGTTTAAGAACTTACGCAAAGTCAAAACCGCAAAACGAGACTTCTATACTTCCGTCAGGGTCCCGGCCTTCCACATGTGCAGGCCACCACTTCCTTCTATAGATGTGAAGCACAACGTCACCTGTTCTGTAGCGCTGCAGATCAACGAACTGTTCTTGGACCTTGGTCTTTTTAATCCACCCTTTTTTCCGCGGCATCTGCGAAAGCAATAAGAGAATGATCATTAGCTGAATATATTGGGAATTTGAAATAACGACAACACAATCCATAAATCTTAGCGAAACTAACCGACAAGTGACCGGATACATTTGGTGTAGCATTGTGATTTTCTTTTTCTTTCTTTTTTTTTTTTACTGCTATGGCCATATCGGGGCCCCCTGCCACATTATTCTGATATGGGGCATTCAAAATCTCTCTAACCGTGGAGTCCCTCACGGAGTAGCAAGAAGGAATCTCAATCTTAGGTATGACCCGACAGCATGAGCTATAACTGCGCGAAATTGACCTATTTTTTTTTACATTCTAAGAGATCATCCATGCCGTTTTTTCTTCTATCATTACATCCTAATCCCACCTGAATTCAGCCGAAACGCAAAAGTTTTTCCGAAAAAGTCTAAGTGCGTATTGGCTTATTCTTTTAAGCGTTCAAGGTGGAGGGGGAGACAAAGCATCCGGACTGCGTTCAGGGTAGGGGGTTTAAAATTGGCAAAAGTCTGTGTACGTATTAACAGGGCTGGAAATTGACGGGGATCAGAGACCCTCCTTTTTGGCTACCCAGAGTCCGACTCAGCCGCAAAAAATCAGGTCTTCTTGCGCCCTATGTTATCTTAACACGGTTCGGATCCTCCCTAAATAGCTTTGGACCCTTTTTCAAAGTCCTAGGTCCCAAGAACCCGGACCAAAAGAAGCTAGTTTCCAGCAGTGGCCACTTACAAAAAATTGTAAACCAAGAAATCCAAGAAAAGACAACATCGACAGCATTTTCAAGCGAAACTGAGCAACAATTTTCTGAGCGAACATTTCTAGACACATAAATCCGTAAAATAAAAAGATATGTTAGCTCAGAATGTGCCGTCCTCACAATCAAGCCTGTATTTTTACAGCAGTATCTTACACAAAAAAGTGCCACAAAACACACCAAACACGCTAAAACAACATTTTCTCGTGATTCACAAAATCACCGCGCTTTTAACATTTGTGTATTTACCTTTCAGGTGTATCCTTATTAACTTTGTATCCACTTTTAATTTTTCAAAAATTATCCACATGTAACCTGGAAGCTTTCTGCATTGAAAGTGACGCCACCAAGAACAAAGCCGCGCGCATACACCTCGTGACAGGTTAATTTGCATACTGAGTAAAAAAAAAACATTCAACTTCATGTACACAGTGTAGTGTTTCGCAGATAATTTCATTCCAAACCTTACAATATTTTTTATAAACTAACACAAACTAAAAAATATCACCAAACAAGCATTTTAATGGCAGAAAAACCTTGACAAAATAACTGATTATTTCGCGCGCAAACAGTAACAAGGCAAGTCAATCATAAAAGTAGTGCACACACAATTAAAACAGCGCTCAATAATATACAGTCAGCCTGTCATGAGCGTGGGAACCTCGAGCTTTTAGCCCGTTCAAAGATCAAAGCAAATCTACTGCGAAATAGAGCTTCTGATACGTGTTTGAATTGGCAATTCCGAAGGAGGACGGGGGCCTGGATGGAGAGGGGGGGGGGGATCTGAGAAGCATATATGGAAGATAAATATGACATTTTTCGCGTGTAAATAGTAAAAAGGCAAGCCAATCTTAAAAGTAGTGCTCAAACAAATAAAACAGCGCACAATAATACACAATCAGCCTTTCACATGTGCGTGCGAATCTCTCGCTTTAGCCCGCTGACAGATGCAAGCAAATCAACTACGAATAGTCGTTTCGGTGTGTTTATCAACTGTCAATTTCGCAGTTGGCGTGTACAAGAGAGGCGGAGGAAGGGTGAGGGGGATCTGGCCGTCAAAATTTTTTTTCACTTCTAGACTTTACCAGTGCATTTCGCTTTTTTGGGGAAAGGGTGGGGTTTTCCCCAAATGCAACCAACCCCGTTGTTGCACCAATTTAACAGTACAAATACTACAATTGTTGGCTAAAAAAAAAAAGCCGTTTTGATCTGCCAAAACGTAAAGTCAACGTGAAACGAATCGATTTCTCTCTCTCTCTCTCTCTCTCTCTCTCTTTTTTTTTTTTTTTTAAATAAAGCAACTCAAGATTAAGGACAGTGAGATAGTGAAACTCAGTTAAAGCGATATTTTTTTGGATAAAGGGACGGGGAGGTTTGCACGTCATTGTCTCCCACTAGCTACACTAATTGAGCATTAGCTACACTAATGGAGGGAGGAGTGGGGGAGTCGCGCACCCTCTCTATTTGCGTTAATACAAAAATGCACTTTTGAAGTATTAGTTTCAGTCCAAGTGAAATAAGTCGAATTTGAAAAAAAAAAAGACAGCACAAGATTAAGGTCACCAAGCAGTGAGAAACGAAACTCAGTTTAAGTGATATTGACGGAAAGACTGAGTGTATATTAGACTTCTACGCACATTACACACGCTTGTACACCCCAGAAAAATATCAAATGGCATCACTCAAGAACCTGCCTCTACACGGCGTAACCAAGCGAATTTGGGAGAATTTAGTGGCCACAGCACACTCAAGTTTAAGGGCATCAAATAATGAGAAACAAGTAATATTTGTGAAACACAAGCAGGCCCCAACCGTCTCCCAAATTCATAGGGGTATTAAGCGATGACGGACGGACGGACAGCCCAAACCTATAGGCCCCAATCCGAAGGGTTGGGACATAATGAAAGCCAATTTCAGCGATATCCACAGAAAGAGTGGGTGTAAATAAGACATATGCGGACATAAAACACGCTTGCACACGCCAAGAAAAAAAAGTTTAAAATGAATGGTACTGAGAGTTTACAGTTACTGCATCTCACACGCGACACGCATACATGTCGCTTGCTAAACTAACATGAACAGATATGAAACTCAGATAATGCAATTTTTTTTTTTCCGAAAAAAACGGACGGGGGGGGGGGGATTTGCCCGTCATTGTATTCTCCTAGCTACACCAATGGAGCAAAACATTTTTGAAGGATTGCGTCCTGCAGTCAATAAAGCAGGCCGTTTTTAGTACGTTTATCAACTACCAATTTCGCAGTTGGCGTGTGCAAGAGAGCAGGGAGGAGGGGGGAGGAGGATCTGGCGAGAAAAATGTCTAGGTTTAACGGTGTTAATATATATTTTTTTCACTTCTAGACTTTACCAGTGCATTTCGCTTTTTGGGGAAAGGGTGGAGGGGTTTACCCCGAATGCACCCCCCTCCCACCCAGTTGTTGCGCCAATTTAACAGTACAAATACTACAATTTTTGTCTCGAAAAAACAAGCCGTTTTGGTGTGTCAAAACGTAAAGTCAATGTGAAACGAATCGATTTCTCTCTCTCTCTCTCTGCTTTTTTTTAATAAAGCACACTCGAGATTAAGGACAGTGAGATAGTTAAACTAAGTTAAAGCGATATTAACAGATAGACTGGGGTGAATTTGACTTGAAACACATAAAACACGTTTGCAACCCCCCCCCCCCCCCACAGAAAGATACAAATGGCACAGAGTAATAACTGCATCTACTGGGCGAATCAAGTCGAAATTTGAGAAAATGTTGCGAATACAGCACACTCAAGTTAAGGCCAACAAGTAGTGAGATATGAAACTCAGTTAATGCGATATTTTTTGATAAAGGGAGGGGGAGGGGTTGCACGTCATTGTCTCCCACTAGCTACACTAATGGAGCAATATATTTTTGAAGGACTGCGTCCTGCAATGAGAAAAATAAACCGATTTCAATGCGTTTATCAGCTACCAATTTCGCAGTGGTTGTGTATTAGAGGGGAGGGGAGGGGTTCTCGCCTACAAAAATCTTAAGTTTAACGGTTTTAACATTTTTTCCAACTAACAGGCTGTACCATTGCATTTTGCTTTTGTTACAGGAGGGGTGGGAGTGGGGGCGGTGCACCCCTCTACTTGCGCTAAAGCGACAATGCACTTTTGAAGTATTATATTCAGTCAAAGTGAAATAAGAAGAATTTGAAAAAGAAGACAGCACAGTTAAGATTACGGTCACCAAGCAGTGAGAAACAAAACTCAGTTCTTCAAGTGATATTGACGGAAAGACTGAGTGTATATTAGACTTGTACGCACATGACACACGCTTGTACACCCCAAAAATATAAATGGCATCACACAAGAATCTGCCTCTACACAGCGAAAGCAGGCGAACTTGGAAGAATTTGGAGAACACAGCACTCAAGTTTAATGGCATCAAGTAATGAGACATTAAGTCAATTTCAGCGCTGGCCACAGAAAGATTGAGTGTAAATAAGACATGTACGGACACGAAACACGCCTGTTCGCACAACAAAAAGTTATAAATTGCACTGAGAGTTTACAGTGACTGCAATTCACACACAACACGCGTACATGAGGCTTGCGAAACAGACCGGCTTACATAAAGAAACCGAAAATAATATGTCAAACAAATGACTTGGTTAAAAAAAAAACAAGAATCTACGAAGAATAACAAACTCTAACGATTGCTTAATAAAATATGTGACACTTTGCTTCAGTTAAACAAAAATATGTACTTAAAAAAATGAAGTGGAAACTTTCTGGTATTATCGTCCACTACCAAAAGGGGTGTTGCCTTGCTTACCCTCAACTTTAACTTTGATTTTTGAGATTTATAGGCTACAAACAAAACAATAAATAACTTTAAAACGTATTTGCGATATTATTCTTCCTGTTTTAAATACAATTATACGGATATGCCACCCCAGAATCTACTAAAATGTAGGCCAAAAAGTAGACAACCACCTGGGGCCGGGTCCATTCCAACACGTGGTCGCGCTCCCCTGACACATGTGCTAGCACCTGATTGGTTGAAATGTGATATAAAAATAGATTTCACACAGATCGAAAGATGTGTACGTCTTCTGATTGGCTCTCGTTCCACGTGCTTTTCTCACACAGAGTTCATGGTAGGTAGCCACCTATATGTTGGTGTGAGAACTATTTTACACAGAAATTTTGAAGGTCTCTGTAAATTTCTGCGAAATAGGCATGTGGTCTCAGGTGAAAGAGCACGTCCTGTTTCGCAAAATGAGCCCCTTACACAGATTTGCGAAACGGACGACCCGACCAAAATGCGAAACGGACCGAAATTCGGTCCGTTTCACTTTAACATTGCAACGTGATACACACCAATTCGTCTTGTTTCCCGACGAAGCCGCATCCACACACACACACACACACACACACACACACACACACACACACACACATACATAGGCTCGCGTCGAATCCAGCCCGAAGGCGCAGATGGAGCCTGAGTTCTAAAATCGTTATTTTTGGGTGTATTCCAAAAATGATCAAATACAATCTTGGCCGAATTTTTTTGCCGTCTCCTATTTAATGGGCTTAAAAAAATATTGTTTAGATCTCTCAATATTCAGTAAAAACTGCAAAACATAATTCCAGCCAACTTGGACAGTGTGTGTAAGAGAAAAACGGCCTTTTAAACGTAAGCTCAAAGTGAATGTAGACCTTGCACGTGGTCTTTTTAGGTCATTTCCATAACAAAATAAACAAAGATTTGTTTACAAATACACGTGGTTTTGTTTACAAACAGAAGTGTATCCGTTAGTCGGTGCATAACATCAAGTCATAAAAGAAAGGCGTTTCTAGACTTCCATTCCAAAATTATTATTACTATTATTTTTCCTGTCATTTGAAATATACGTGTCAAAAAATATCATGCGAATACATGTCGGCACGTCAAATTCCAGAGTACGTAGACGGTTTACCCTACTGCGAAACAGTCTGTTAAAAAGGAATTTTGTAACTGCGAAGAAGTTTCTATTAATATATTTTAAAATAAACTCTCAAATATATTGTAATGGTCTACGTTTCCCGTAAGAGACTGTTTCACAATGGGGTAAACAATGTATTTATGTTTGAATATCAATTAATACCTCGTAACCAGACCTTGAAATAAAGAAGTGTGGATGCCGAAACTATAGTCCGACTAGCCCATAACTGGTTGTGGAGGCTATGTATATTCTACATGTGAAGAAATTGTTCTATTTACATATTTATCTTTTTGAAGTTTTGGGTCCAACAACAATTAAATGGCGGCACTTATATTTTTGAGCATAATTTTCAACATAGTTCAGTTTCTTGCACACAACATGTGCAATCTTTGGAAAGAATAAAATAATGGGTGTGACCTTTTATTTGACTTTTTTTTGCAGTTATTATTTTGAAACACTGACGTTAAATACCACTGTGTTCATACCTCTTTGGTATGCACACAGTGGTATTTTTTTTGTCAATGTATGATGGGTAGATTCGACTGAATCTTAAATTCGTCTAATCATTTCTAGAGGAGTGTGGATTCAAAACAATGCATGCAGGGAAATGGCTTTCGTTTCTCATAGATTGCTATTTTCGCCTGAAACTGCGGTCCTTATAATTAAACATTTATTTTGTCTATTTCTATTAGCTCAGTTTGTCCGTAAATTTGGCTAGAATTGCTTTGCTTTTTTAAATGATAGATCTAATATCGCTTGTACGATGGCCTGAATTTTTTTGTACTTAAGTTTTAAAGCTTCTTCAACCTTGGATTTTATGTGAGGAATAAGATAAACTCAATACTTTCAATGTCGTGCAACGGAAATTCACAAACCCGTTGAGAAAATGCTGGTTACGCCAAATATTCCACCTTGTACTATTGGAGTAATATTGAATTCAAAAAAAAAAACTTTCAGATCTGGTTACACGGTTTCTCTTCTCTCTGTTAAAACTAGCGGTCTGTGTTGCACCTGATATTAGAATTTTCTAATTTTCTATTTGAAATGATGGGCCCAAAACCGCTAGGAATGATTGTCTTTATGATCTTTTGTAGTATGATCTTAAACGCTTCAATTTTCTACAACTGCGTGGTCAAATCTCTTATATGTGTGTTTTATTATTTTTTTCGTTAAGAGATAGGGTCTGTATAATCTGGAATGTTACATTTCTCTGAAGTTTTTTGTTAGGACTAAGTGTAACTGCTCGATATATTGTCATTATTTTTCTGATTGTACAGACCAAGGTCTGATGAAAGTGAAATTGTTATTGTTTATGACATAATCCTTGAGGCCATCCCGTCTCCTCTTGATATTTCTGCTTTTGAGAAAGAAAAATATATTCTTAAAAAAATCGTGAAAGGGGATCTTTAGAATAAACCATCTTAGGTTTGGCAACATTGATATGGACTGCCTTGAAAAAGTGGGTCAAATATACTTTAAATCCACCCCCCTCCCTACTCCCACCTACCCCGAGAACCAAGTTATCTATGCGGAGACATTTGAAACAATACTTTTAATGTCACGCAACGGAAATTCACAAACTTCTTGAAAAAATGCTGGCTACGCCCGATATTCCATGTCGTACTGTTTGAGTGACATTGAATTAAAAAAGGGACTTTTAAGATCTAGTTACAAGGTTTTAAGTGGCATAAAAGTGTTACACATTTACAATTCAGCATTTATACAATTGAAAGAAAAGAGAACAACAACTTGTTATGCTTGTAATGTGTGGTAAATTCCGGTTTTCAAACTGGAGAAGCTTACTCTAATAGTTTGCAGGCTGTTTTTCATATTTACATGTTATTTTACACAGTTTATCTGAATGTGCTATAGACGACGTTATACATTTATTTTTCTCTTATCTCTGTTAAAATTAGCTGTATTTACACATGCGGTTAGAATCTTCTAATTTTCCTTTTGAATCGATGGGCCCAAAACCGCTGCGAATGACGGACTTTATTTTCTTTTCATTGGTGGTATGATCTTAAAACGCTTCAATTTTCTACAATTGCGTGCATAAATCTCTTATGTGTGCGTTTTATTATTTTTTTCGTAAAGAGATAGGGTCTGTTTACTCTCGAATGTTACACTTCGCTGAGAAATTTTGTTTGAACTAAGTGTAACTGCTCGATATATTGTCATTGTTTTTCTGATTGTACAGAACAAGGTCTTCTGAAAGTGAAATTGTTATTGTTTATGACATAATCCTTGAGGCCATCCCGTCTCCTCTTGATATTTCTGCTTTTGAGAAAGAATATTACATTCTTAAAAAAATCGTGAAAGCGGATCCTTACAATAAACAATCTTAGGTATTGCAACATTGATATGGGCTGCCTTGAAAAAGTGGGTCAAATATACTTTAAATCCACCCCCCTCCCTACTCCCACCTACCCCAAGAATCAAGTTGTTTATGCAGAGACATTTGAAACAATACTTTTAATGTCACGCAACGGAAATTCACAAACTCCTTGAAAAAATGCTGGCTACGCCCGATATTCCATGTCGTACTGTGTGAGTGACATTGAATTTAAAAAAGGACTTTTAAGATCTAGTTACAAGGTTTTAAGTTGCATAAAGTGTTACACATTTACAATTCAGCATTTATACAATTGAAAGAAAAGAGAAAAACAACTTTTTATGCTTGTAATGTGTGGTAAATTCCGGTTTTCAAACTGGGGAAACTTACTATAATAGTTTGCAGGCCGTTTTTTTTTATATTTACATGTTATTTTGTGCTATAGACGACGTTATACATTTATTTTTCTCTTATCTCTGTTAAAAATAACTGTATTTACACATGCGGTTAGAATCTTCTAATTTTCCTTTTGAATCGATGGCCCAAAACCGCTGCGAATGACGGACTTTATTTTCTTTGCATTGGTGGTATGATCTTGAAACGCTTCAATTTTCTAGAATTGCGCGCACAAATCTCTTATGTGTGCGTTTTATTATTTTTTTTCGCAAAGAGGTAGGGCCTGTTTACTCTGGAATGTTACATTTCTCTGACGAGTTTTGTTTGGACTAAGTGTAACTGCTCGATATATTGTCATTATTTTTCTGATTGTACAGACCAAGGTCTTATGAAAGTGAAATTGTTATTGTTTATGACATACTCCTTGAGGACATCCCGTCTCCTGTTGATATTTCTGCTTTTGAGAAAGAAAAATATATTCTTAAAAAAATCGTGAAAGCGGATCCTTAGAATAAACAATCTTAGGTATTGCAACATTGATATGGGCTGCCTTGAAAACGTGGGTCAAATATACTTTAAATCCACCCCCCTCCCTACTCCCACCTTTCCCAAGAACCAAGTTATTTATGCGAAGACATTTGAAACAATACTTTTAATGTCACGCAACGGAAATTCACAAACTCCTTGAAAAAATGCTGGCTACGCCCGATATTCCATATCGTGCTGTTTGAGTGGCATTGGATTGAACAAAAAAAGGACTATTAAGATCTAGTTACAAGGTTTTAATTGGCATGAAAGTGTTACACATTTACAATTCAACATTTATACAATTGAAAAAAAGAGAACAACACTTTTCTATGCTTGTAATGTGTGGTAAATTCCGGTTTTCAAACTGGAGATGCTTACTCTAATAGTTTGCAGGCTGTTTTTCATATTTACATGTTATTTTACACAGTTTATCTGAATGTTCTATAGACGACGTTATACATTTATTTTTCTCTTATCTCTGTTAAAATTAGCTGTATTTCCACATGCGGTTAGATCTTCTAATTTTCCTTTTGAATCGATGGGCCCAAAACCGCTGCGAATGACTGACTTTATTTTCTTTTCATTGGTGGTATGATCTTAAAACGCTTCAATTTTCTATAGTTGGGCGCAGAAATCTCTTATGTATGCGTTTTATTATTTTTTTCGTAAACAGATAGGGTCTGTTTACTCTGGAATGTTACATTTCTCTGACGAATTTTGTTTGGACTAAGTGTAACTGCTCGATATATTGTCATTATTTTCCTGATTGTACAGAACAAGGTCGGATGAAAGTGAAATTGTTATTGTTTATGACATAATCCTTGAGGCCATCCCGTCTCCTCTTGATATTTCTGCTTTTGAGAAAGAATATTACATTCTTAAAAAAAATCGTGAAAGGGGATCCTTAGAATAAACCATCTTAGGTTTGGCAACATTGATATGGACTGCCTTGAAAAAGTGGGTCAAATATACTTTAAATCCACCCCCCTCCCTACTCCCACCTTTCCCAAGAACCAAGTTATTTATGCGAAGACATTTGAAACAATACTTTTAATGTCACGCAACGGAAATTCACAAACTCCTTGAAAAAATGCTGGCTACGCCCGATATTCCATATCGTGCTGTTTGAGTGGCATTGGATTGAACAAAAAAAGGACTATTAAGATCTAGTTACAAGGTTTTAATTGGCATGAAAGTGTTACACATTTACAATTCAACATTTATACAATTGAAAAAAAAGAGAACAACACTTTTCTATGCTTGTAATGTGTGGTAAATTCCGGTTTTCAAACTGGAGATGCTTACTCTAATAGTTTGCAGGCTGTTTTTCATATTTACATGTTATTTTACACAGTTTATCTGAATGTTCTATAGACGACGTTATACATTTATTTTTCTCTTATCTCTGTTAAAATTAGCTGTATTTCCACATGCGGTTAGATCTTCTAATTTTCCTTTTGAATCGATGGGCCCAAAACCGCTGCGAATGACTGACTTTATTTTCTTTTCATTGGTGGTATGATCTTAAAACGCTTCAATTTTCTATAGTTGGGCGCAGAAATCTCTTATGTATGCGTTTTATTATTTTTTTCGTAAACAGATAGGGTCTGTTTACTCTGGAATGTTACATTTCTCTGACGAATTTTGTTTGGACTAAGTGTAACTGCTCGATATATTGTCATTATTTTCCTGATTGTACAGAACAAGGTCGGATGAAAGTGAAATTGTTATTGTTTATGACATAATCCTTGAGGCCATCCCGTCTCCTCTTGATATTTCTGCTTTTGAGAAAGAAAAATATATTCTTAAAAAAATCGTGAAAGCGGATCCTTAGAATAAACAATCTTAGGTATCGCAACATTGATATGGGCTGCCTTGAAAAAGTGGGTCAAATATACTTTAAATCCACCCCTCCCTACTCCCACCTACCCCAAGAACCAAGTTATTTATGCGAAGACATTTGAAACAATACTTTTAATGTCACGCAACGGAAATTCACAAACTCCTTGAAAAAATGCTGGCTACGCCCGATATTCCATGTCGTACTATTTCAGTGACATTGGATTAAAAAAAGGACTTTTAAGATCTAGTTATAAGGTTTTACGTGGCATGAAAGTGATACACATTTATAATTCAGCATTTATACAATTGAAAGAAAAGAGAACAACAGCTTTTTATACTTGTAATGTGTGGTAAATTCCGGTTTTCAAACTGGGGAAGATTACTATAATAGTTTGCAGGCTGTTTCTCATATTTACATGTTATTTTACACAATTTTTCTGAATGTGCTATAGACGACGTTATACATTTATTTTTCTCTTATCTCTGTTAAATTTAGCTGTATTTAGACATGCGGTTAGAATCTTCTAATTTTCCTTTTGAATCGATGGGCCCAAAATCGCTGCGAATGACTGACTTTATTTTCTTTTCATTGGTGGTATGATCTTAAAACGCTTCAATTTTCTACAGTTGCGTGCACAAATCTCTCATGTGTGGGGTTTATTATTTTTTTCGTAAAGAGATAGGGCCTGTTTACTCTGGAATGTTACATTTCTCTGACGAGTTTTGTTTGGACTAAGTGTAACTGCTCGATATATTGTCATTATTTTTCTGATTGTACAGATCAATGTCTTTTGAAAGTGAAATTGTTATTGTTTATGACATAATCCTTGAGGCCATCCCGTCTACTGTTGATATTTCTGCTTTTGAGAAGGAAAAATATATTTAAGAAAAGGCGTGAAAGCGGATAATCAGAATAAACAAAAATAGGCATCGCAACACTGATATGGGCTGCTTTCAAAAAGTGGATCAAATATACTTTAAATCCACCCCTTCTGCGCCAAGAACCAAGTTATTCATGCGGAGACACTTTAAACAATACGTCTAATCTCATGCAAGGGAACTCACAAATCCCTTGAGATAATGCTGGCTAAGACCGATATTCCACGTCGTACTATATGAGTGATATTGAATTTAAAAAACTTACGATCTGGTTACAAGGTTTTAATTGGCATCAAAGTTTTAAACTTCTCAATTCAGCATTTTTACATTTGAAAGAAAAAGAACAAGAACTTTTTATGCTTGTAATATGTGCAAATTCGTGTTTTCAAAGTGGAGAAGATTACTATAATAATTGGTAGGCTCTTTCTTACATTTACAGGCTTTTTTCATATTGTAGTTGTAATTGACCTGAATGTGTTATAAACAACACCATACATTTATTTTCACTTATCTCTGTGAAAATTAGCCGTCTTTGTTGCACCTGTGTTTAGAATTTTCTAATTTTTCTTTTTGAATTGGGCCCAAAACCTTCAGTGACTGTCTTTATGCTCTTTTTATTGATGTTATGATCTTGAAACGCTTAAATTTTCTACAACTGCTTGGATACATCTTACATATCGCGCTGTAGTTTTTATTTGGTGAAGGCATAGGGTTCGCATACTCTCCAATATTACATTCTTCTGAAGCTTTTTGTTCAGACTAATTGTAAATATTCTATAAATTGTCATTGAATTCCGGATTGAATGCAGTAAAGTCTTCTTAAATTAAAAAAGTTGCAATAGTTTATGACCTAATCCTGTTCAGATTACTGCTTTTGAAAGAAGATCGTTAGAATAAAAGAAACATAGGCATCGGAATATTGATGTGAGCTGCTCAGATAAAGTGGATCAAAGATACTTTTACCCCCCCCCCTCCCCACAAGAACCACGTTATGGATGGGAAAACTAGTCCCACCAGCCCATAACTGGTTATGGAGGCTATGTTTATTCTACATGTGAAGAAATTGTTCTATTTACATATTTATCTTTTTGGGTCCAACAACGATTAAATTGCGGAATTAATATTTTTTAGCATAATGTATTAACTTTATTCTGTTTGTTGCACACAATATGTGCAATTAAGAAAATAATGGCTGTGACATTTAATTTTACTTTTTTTGTACTTTTTATTTTGAAACACTGACGTTAAATAACACTGTGTTCATACCGCTTCGGTATGTACACAGTGTTATTTTTTTTGTCAATGTATGGTGGCTGGATTCGACTGAATTTTAAATTCGACTAATGATTTCTAGACATGTGGGGATACAACACAAAACATGAAGAGAAATGGCTTGCATTTTCCATAGATTGCTTTTTTTTTCGCCTAAAACTGCGGTCTTCATAATTAAACATTTATTTTTTTATCTCTAGTTCTATTACTTCAGCTTGTTTGCTTAGAATTGCTTTGCTTTTTTTAAATGATAGATCTAATATCGCTTGTACGACGGCCTAATTTTTTTTGTACTTAAGTGGTAAAGATTCTTCAACCATGGATGCTATGTGAAGGTTGTATTGTATTGTTCTTTAGATCGCAATCAACTATGGTCATATCGGGATCCCCCTGCCACATTATACTGAAATGGGGCATTCCAGCCATCCTTCTAACCCTTACATGTGGATTGCCTCACAGGGTAGCAAGGAGGAGTCAAAGTTTTAAAGTCTTAGGTATGACCCGAACGGGATTCAACCCAAGATCTTCCAGTCTCGAGGCTATGTGAAGAATAAGATAAACTCAATACCCTTAATGTCATGCAACAAAAATTCACAAACAAATTCTATGTCGTACTGTTGGAGTGACATTGAATTAAAAGAAAACTTTTAATTTCTAGTTACAAGGTTTTAATTGGCATCAAAGTTTTACACTTTTCAATTCAACACTTTTGCAATAGAAAGTAAAGAGAACAACAACTTTTTATGCTTGCAACGTGCTGTAAATTCCAGTTTACAAAATAGGGAAGAGCAATATAATAGTTTTCAGGCTAATTCTCACATTCTATTTGTTATTGACCTGAATGTCTTATAAACGAGACTGTACATTTATTTCCTCTTATCTGTATTTCCTTTAGCTCAGTTTGGCCATACATTTATTTTGAGAATTATTGGGTCTGACAACGCTTAAGTGACGGTCATAATTGCTTTACAATCCCAATATGGGCGCGGGTAGCAAGTTTTTGAATGTGTGCCAATTTCAACTGCACTTAAGCTACAAGAAGTCAGCATAGAAAATAGCGTGCACATACATGAATACTTTCGGGAAACATATCTTAACACATATCAGGATATATAACAATTCCTGTCAAAGGTTCTTGAACAATTTCACTAAATTTACGGTTTATTTATATGAACTAAGTTTGCCAGCAAATATGGTTCCTCTGTAAATTCCACCTCATCAATTGTTTCAGTAACTGCGTCGTATATGTTGAACAAGTAACCATTTATCTTTAAGTTGTGAAGTCAAAGCGCCAAATACTATGCACATAGTTGGTTCATGGTCACGTTTCTAAATGTGTCTCTATTACAGTACACCAATTTCGAACTCTTCAACTGTTTCTTGCCCATCAAAAACACAAAGTACATGAAAACTTGTTTCGAACATATGCGTATAAGTATCTGAATCCAAATCATGTCTTTTGAAAGGTTCTTGGTGCTTAATTTTCCAAAGTTTACGGTTAGTCAGAAAAACTAAATATGCCAATAAAGGCGGATCCTCCGTATATTCCATATCCTGGATCGCCTCAACAACTGCCAAGTATAAAACATGCGCGAAAACACTGTCTTCCGTTAACAAATACACCAAACAGTCTTTTACGTATGCCTGGTCTCCATAGATAACCTGTCCTAGGTCATGGCTTAATATAAACCTATTGTCAATTACATCAAGTAATTTATTTAAATTTTTCTCCTCAAATGACGGCTCCATTTTGTAAAGTTCAGAATTTCTGGGAATAGCGGTTATGCTTTACCGGTAATATTGAACTTGTGACATGAACGCATCCGTTGCGCATCAATGGGTATATGCAACAACACGTCTGGCCATGTTGAAACATGTATCTTCCTGCACGGTGCATACAAACAGCTATTTAAAATTCAAGCGTTTCTAAATCTTTTTTTAAATAGAAAAGTTAACGAATCGAATCATAAAGGGAGTAAAACCCACACATATTTTAAAAAAATCGAGAACTTTCAGTGCAGGCGCTATACTTTTTTGCAGAATAAAAATAGTGGAAATGGAGGCAATCTTTCAAGTGTTTCTGCCCTACGAGTTAGTTATGCGCTGTGTTTAAGGACACGGTCAACCCTTTGCGGGCTATATTGTGTCTTCAGCGGTTCAAAACTGTCACACATTTAAAAAAGTGCGTGAACTGATATATTAAATGAGTTAACTTTATCCGACAAAAACTATTTTGACACAATATTGAAGTTAACTTTATCCGACAAGAATTATTTATTATCGCAGACTGGTAATTTGCAAAGGTTTTTGCACTGAAGTGGGAAACATCTGACTAGACGCTAGAACAGAGAAAACACCCAACAATACATTCTTTTTGCGCTTAATCAAAGTGCAAGGAGATCTAATTCGGTGACATCACTCGAGCTTCCATATCACGTTTTGCACTTCTGTAAGAAGCACACACTCAAGAGATTCCAAACAGCATTCTTTATAAAAAAAGGTCAACTATTTTTTTTCATCCAAATATTAATCGTATCTTTTAGCAAGGTCTCATTTCAGTATGCTATATAACTGAATGTCAACCAGAAAAAATTGAAGTGAAAATATGAACTAGATCCAGAAGCTCTGAAAGAATGTAAAATATAAAAGGATACAATTAAATTGGACATATATCCCTACACTAATACACTCGATACACCAGGAGCCGTATTCACACAATTTATGAATACAAATAACTTGAAGTATATGCACAGAAAATTTTCAGAAATGTACTGATAAATGTAACATTATCAAGTAATAAATTGACCTAAAAACTAACCTTGTAATTTATTTTGGTCATGGAATTTGTGTCGTGAGGTGTACAGATGACTGCGTAGTTAACCGAGGTTAATACGGCGCTTCAGCTAGCGTTAGCAAATCCTTTCAAGTTTTATTACAGGGCAACAGTTTGCCCACTTGGAACACGCTCGAATAAACCACTTACAGAACTCTTGAATAAATGTCACTGGTAAAGGTATACTTTAAGTAACCAAGCTTTAATTTAAAATTTCATGTTGGGTCGGGTCAAATACGGTTATACTTATCATGTCAAATGCGAAATAAATACTCGTCTATCTAAGGTTTTCTTGGTCACTTAAAATACACCTTTACCATGTAGCAAACCAACTCTTAAATATATCGAAATGAATATTTACACCGTGATGATAGCATGAACACAAATAAACTTAGAGTATATGCCAACACTAACATACTCTCGATGCACAGTACAGCACCCGTATTCGCTGAAGTTAACTGCACAGTTGACTGATTCGATGAACAGAGCCCGTAGCACACAATTTTCAGAAATGTCTAATAAATATAACATTATCAACGAAATAAATTGACCTAAAAACTAACCTTGTAATTTATTGTGATCATGGGATTTGTGTCGTGAGGTGTACAGATAACTGCGCAGTTAACCGCGGTTAATACGGCGCTTCAGCTAGCGTTAGCAAATCCTTTCAAGTTTTATTACAGGGAACAGTTTGCCCACTTGGAACACGCTCGAATAAACCACTTACAGAACTCTTGAATAAATGTCACGAAGGTTTTTCTTGGTCACTTAAAATACACCTTTACCATGTAGCAAACCAACTCTTAAATATATCGAAATGAATATTTACACCGCGATGATAGCATGAATACAAATAAACTTAGAGTATATGCCAACACTAACATACTCTCGATGCACAGTGCAGCACCCGTATTTGCTGAAGTTAACTGCACAGTTGACTGATTCGATGAACAGAGCCCGTAGCACACAATTTTCAGAAATGTCTAATAAATGTAACATTATCAACGAAATAAATTGACCTAAAAACTAACCTTGTAATTTATTGTAATCATATTATTTGTGTCGTGAGATGTACAGATAACTGCGCAGTTAACCGCGGTTAATACGGCGCTTCAGCTAGCGTTAGCAAATCCTTTCAAGTTTTATTACAGGGCAACAGTTTGCCCACTTGGAACACGCTCGAATAAACCACTTACAGAACTCTTGAATAAATGTCACTGGTAAAGGTATACTTTAAGTAACCAAGCTTTAATTTAAAATTTCATGTTGGGTCGGGTCAAATACGGTTATACTTATCATGTCAAATGCGAAATAAATACTCGTCTATCTAAGGTTTTCTTGGTCACTTAAAATACACCTTTACCATGTAGCAAACCAACTCTTAAATATATCGAAATGAATATTTACACCGTGATGATAGCATGAACACAAATAAACTTAGAGTATATGCCAACACTAACATACTCTCGATGCACAGTACAGCACCCGTATTCGCTGAAGTTAACTGCACAGTTGACTGATTCGATGAACAGAGCCCGTAGCACACAATTTTCAGAAATGTCTAATAAATATAACATTATCAACGAAATAAATTGACCTAAAAACTAACCTTGTAATTTATTGTGATCATGGGATTTGTGTCGTGAGGTGTACAGATAACTGCGCAGTTAACCGCGGTTAATACGGCGCTTCAGCTAGCGTTAGCAAATCCTTTCAAGTTTTATTACAGGGAACAGTTTGCCCACTTGGAACACGCTCGAATAAACCACTTACAGAACTCTTGAATAAATGTCACGAAGGTTTTTCTTGGTCACTTAAAATACACCTTTACCATGTAGCAAACCAACTCTTAAATATATCGAAATGAATATTTACACCGCGATGATAGCATGAATACAAATAAACTTAGAGTATATGCCAACACTAACATACTCTCGATGCACAGTGCAGCACCCGTATTTGCTGAAGTTAACTGCACAGTTGACTGATTCGATGAACAGAGCCCGTAGCACACAATTTTCAGAAATGTCTAATAAATGTAACATTATCAACGAAATAAATTGACCTAAAAACTAACCTTGTAATTTATTGTAATCATATTATTTGTGTCGTGAGATGTACAGATAACTGCGCAGTTAACCGCGGTTAATACGGCGCTTCAGCTAGCGTTAGCAAATCCTTTCAAGTTTTATTACAGGGCAACAGTTTGCCCACTTGGAACACGCTCGAATAAACCACTTACAGAACTCTTGAATAAATGTCACTGGTAAAGGTATACTTTAAGTAACCAAGCTTTAATTTAAAATTTCATGTTGGGTCGGGTCAAATACGGTTATACTTATCATGTCAAATGCGAAATAAATACTCGTCTATCTAAGAAGGTTTTTCTTGGTCACTTAAAATACACCTTTACCATGTAGCAAACCAACTCTTAAATATATCGAAATGAATATTTACACCATGATGAAAGCATGAATAGAAATAAAATTGGAGTATATGCCAACACTAACATACTCTCGATTCACATTACAGCACCCGTATTCGCTGAAGTTAACTGCACAGTTGACTGATTCGATGAACTGATCCTGCAGCACACACAATATTCGGTAGTGTTTCATAAATGTGGTAGCCTTGTAATTTAGTTAGAACATGGAGTTTGCATCGTGAAGTGTACAGTTAACTGTGCATTAATCCTCTGCGAATACGGCCGCATCAGCTAGGGTTGGCATATCTTCCATGCAAATTGTCCTTGCATGCAGTGCAACACTCTTGACGACATCGAAATGTACATTTGCACCATGATCAAAGCACCGCTTTCGACTAAATAATAATAATAAAAAAGTGGAATGGAAACAAATAAACAAAATAAGTATATCCCGACATTAATACACTAGACACACACACCACCCAGTTAGCAAATCTCTGTAATTTGCTAACTCTAGAAAAGAATTGTATAGGGTATTTTTATCGGATTAATATCAACCACGTTTAAGTGAAGGGGCTAACACGAAGAGGCCTAAAGCCCTAATAAATCAAAGAATTTTTAGACTTGTCAAAGACAAAAAAAGCCCAAAAGGAACCCGATCATTACTCTGTTCTGATTTAAACACGCAAAAAAAATGACGGCCGGGTACAAGATCCGTAAGAGCCGTAAGGCTAATCACTTCCATCGTTATTTTTACACAACCGGCCCTTGCCCCATGAATCTCAAACATCGGCGTCACGTACCCGTTTTCCATGAAAAGGCAGCCTTTGGCTCACCTTTGCTGTGTCAAAAATAAAAAAAAATAGGAAGATAAAAACTGCTTAAGCAGACTATCCAAACTATATCTTTTGCTAATGTATCCATTAAGACCAATCTAACAAGAAGCAAAAACCGAGACACACACCACCCACTAGGGTTAGCAAATCTTTGTCATTTGCTAACTCTAGAAAAGAATTGTATATGGTATTTTTAACGGATAAATACCAACCACGTTTCTGCCCCTTTAAGTGTAGGGGCTAACACGAAGAGGCCTAAAGCCCTAATAATTCAAAGAACCCATACAATTTTAGACTTTTCAAAGAGAAAAAAAAGCCCAAAAGGAACCTGATCGTCAGTCTGTTCCGATTTATACACGCAAAAACAGTAACAGCCTGGTACAAGATCCGTAAGAGCAGTAAGGCTTATCACTTGCATCGTTATTTCCACACAACCGGCCCTTGCCCCATGAATCCTATAAACATCCGCGTCACGTACCGTTTTCCATGAAAAGGCAGCCTTTGGCTCACCTTTGCTGTGCCAAAAATAAAAAAATAGGAAGAAAATAGTGCTACAGCAGACTATCCAAACTATATCTTTCGCTAATGTATCCATTAAGACCAATCTAACAAGAAGCAAAAACCGAGACACACACCACCCACTAGGGTTAGCAAATCTTTGTCATTTGCTAACTCTAGAAAAGAATTGTATATGGTATTTTTAACGGATAAATACCAACCACGTTTCTGCCCCTTTAAGTGTAGGGGCTAACACGAAGAGGCCTAAAGCCCTAATAATTCAAAGAACCCATACATTTTTAGACTTTTCAAAGATAAAAAAGCCCAAAAGGAACCTGATCATTCGTCTGTTCCGATTTATACACGCAAAAAAAGTAACGGCCTGGTACAAGATCCGTAAGAGCAGTAAGGCTTATCACTTGCATCGTTATTTCCACACAACCGGCCCTTGCCCCATGAATCCTATAAACATCCGCGTCACGTACCGTTTTCCATGAAAAGGCAGCCTTTGGCTCACCTTTGCTGTGCCAAAAATAAAAAAATAGGAAGAAAATAGTGCTACAGCAGACTATCCAAACTATATCTTTCGCTAATGTATCCATTAAGACCAATCTAACAAGAAGCAAAAACCGAGACACACACCACCCACTAGGGTTAGCAAATCTTTGTCATTTGCTAACTCTAGAAAAGAATTGTATATGGTATTTTTAACGGATAAATACCAACCACGTTTCTGCCCCTTTAAGTGTAGGGGCTAACACGAAGAGGCCTAAAGCCCTAATAATTCAAAGAACCCATACATTTTTAGACTTTTCAAAGATAAAAAAGCCCAAAAGGAACCTGATCATTCGTCTGTTCCGATTTATACACGCAAAAAAAGTAACGGCCTGGTACAAGATCCGTAAGAGCAGTAAGGCTTATCACTTGCATCGTTATTTCCACACAACCGGCCCTTGCCCCATGAATCCTATAAACATCCGCGTCACGTACCGTTTTCCATGAAAAGGCAGCCTTTGGCTCACCTTTGCTGTACCAAAAATAAAAAAATAGGAAGAAAATAGTGCTACAGCAGACTATCCAAACTATATCTTTCGCTAATGTATCCATTAAGACCAATCTAACAAGAAGCAAAAACCGAGACACACACCACCCACTAGGGTTAGCAAATCTTTGTCATTTGCTAACTCTAGAAAAGAATTGTATATGGTATTTTTAATGGATAAATACCAACCACGTTTCTGCCCCTTTAAGTGTAGGGGCTAACACGAAGAGGCCTAAAGCCCTAATAATTCAAAGAACCCATACATTTTTAGACTTTTCAAAGAGAAAAAAAGCCCAAAAGGAACCTGATCATTAGTCTGTTCCGATTTATACACGCAAAAAAAGTAACGGCCTGGTACAAGATCCGTAAGAGCAGTAAGGCTTATCACTTGCATCGTTATTTCCACACAACCGGCCCTTGCCCCATGAATCCTATAAACATCCGCGTCACGTACCGTTTTCCATGAAAAGGCAGCCTTTGGCTCACCTTTGCTGTGCCAAAAATAAAAAATAGGAAGAAAATAGTGCTACAGCAGACTATCCAAACTGTATCTTTAATACATTAAAACGAGACACCTATTGCCAATGCCTGTAAAATCCAGTTTCACCACGGTTCTAAATTCCGATCTTCGCAACATGTTGACTATTTTAAACATTTGGGTGCCACTTGCGAATGAGGTATGTGTTTATAAAAACAATTTTTGGTACACACTGCTAAAATCTTTTTTTTATTTTGTTACTCAATTTAAACATAGGCATCGGACATGCAGAGCCCTCAGCCAATAGCAGTAACATCACTGTGGGCGAGTTACCTCTTTGAGATACCGCACGGACAACAAAAAGTTTTAAAGTGCGACATACGGACAAACGGACGTACAAATGACAAACTGAACCCCTCCCCCACCTCCGTTGCACATCTACACTATACATACTTTTTTCTTGTAAGGTTTGGTGAAGATCCGATGAATAGATTTTTAGAAATCGCCCGGACAAAAAAAGTTTAAAGTGCGACGGACGGACAGATGGACGTACAAGTGACAAACTGAACCCCTCCCCCACCTCCGTTGCACATCTACACTATTCATACTTTTTTCTTGTACGGTTTGGTGAAGATCCGATGAATAGATTTTTAGAAATCGCCCGGACAAAAAAAGTTTAAAGTGCGACGGACGGGACAGATGAACGTACAAGTGACAAACTGAACCCCTCCCCCACCTCCGTTGCACATCTACACTATACATACTTTTTTCTTGTACGGTTTGGTGAAGATCCGATGAATAGCTTTTGAAATATCGCCCAGACAGAAAAAAGGACAGACGGACGGGCAGACAGACCGATAGCAATAGCCTTCAGCAAATATTGGCCGAGGGCTAAAAAGGCAATATCAAGAATCAATCGCGTTCAGTTACTTGAACCTAAAAAGACTGGAAATGTGTACCAAAAATAATGTTCACACACCAAACATTGCAGTGTTTTTATACAAGTCGAACACATCGAATACTACAAGTTAATACATTGAAAGTGAACCCACAAAAAAGTCAATTTCTCACAATTCTGGAATTTTTTGAAATATATTTTTTTCTTAACAGAAATCGCATTGACTTTTTAAAACCGTTTCTTTTTCTATTTACAATAAGGTTTTGTATAAAAGAGGAAAAATCAAATTAATTTACAAATTATGTGCATGCGATTTCTGCCAAGTAAAAGTATATTGAACCGGTGAGTTGCAACCTTGTTAAGACGCGTGAAATGTTACTTTCGAAACATCTTCAGTTCTTTCCTTTTGTTTGCTTTAATTTTGTTGACGATATGTGATTTGACAGTCACAAAGTCCCTGTGTTTCAAGTCTGGTTCCACTGCTAATACTTTGTCTATTTCTAGTTTTCCGGGTGTTGCCCCTCTCTCTATGTGTTTCCCAAAATGCTTCACGATGACGGCTACTTCTTTTTGCGTCCACATGCGTTTCTGACCTTTAAAAGTTAAAAAAAAAACATAAGCCTTCAATTCATAATAAAACTAGAGCAGTGTGCATAGCCCACATATTTCCCACAGCCCTCCTCCCCCCACCAGTTACACACGACCATCAACAGTCAATCAAGAGCTGAAATTTTCTAAGTCCAGCTAGTCCATTTTCCTTGGACGAATCTGGCCCATTTACAATACTAATCTAGGTCTGTTTCCATAGAAGCCACATATCAATTTTCAGTAAAATCCTTGCAGCACTTTTTAAATTATCGTGTTAACAAGTTGTTGATGACATACCGACAGACCGACCGACCAACAGACCGACACACGGTCGATCGCACATATTCCCCTCCCCCCTTTTGCGGAAAAAATAATGAAACTTCGTACATTGAATCAATAGCTTTAAAATAACACACACTCCAGGGACAGATCTACTTGCAATTAATATAGAGCTAAATCCCCATTTTATGCAAAGGTCTGATTTAAAAGTTATAGATTTCACTGTTTCAAGTGTAATAATTGCTTTATGTATTTACATGGAGCTCGACGACGTGGTTCTTCGGCCTCGCTTTCTGGATCTTCTCGGCGCCTTTTCACTTTGTGCTTTTTGCTGTGCTTTTCCGATTTGATCTTCAAGCTTCTTTCTTTTATCAAATTCGTCAAGCATTTTTCGACATCGTCTGGAGCAGTAACTGTTAATACTTCCGACTCTCCAATTTTCTCCATGATGACTTCCATTGATGGCAAGGAACACTGCTTGATCTCGGTGTGGAACTTGTCTTTTATCGCAGCGATTTCAAGGTCAGACAAATCCAAACGTCTACTCCGGCTTTTTTCTGCAAAATTAATTGAATTATATGGAGTCCCAGCAAACTAAACAGTGTATGCACATTGTAATTTAAACGTTATACTTATTATTCAGTTGAATGCAACATAGTACTAGTAACATTAAAAAATTGAAAAACTTACAATACCTTTCATTCTCGACCTATGTTTAACAGTAAATAATTAACCCACTTGATCCACACATGATTTATATTCCTTTTAAAAAGTTTATAATTAATGTATGAAACTGTCTGACATAACTGGATTGAACCACCAGGAGCACAGTGGGTGAAATTGTGAAAGCCATACATGAACCCGATAAAGAAACGCGTGACGTTTTCGAAGCATTTTTTTACTGCAGAAATGAACGGAATTCACCGTGAACTCAAACTCTTGGTGACAGAATAGTTACGACATAAAAGAAATTACTGAGCACTGTGCTGACGGACAGACAGGTCAAAGTCATAAGTTAAAGCTTACCATCGTCAGAATCCGAGTGACACTCAAATTTAGGTTTTCTCCGTTTTTTGGTAGCTGTTGGCACACTTGAAGTAGCAGCTTCATCTTCCGGCTCTTGACACTCCTCATCTTCCGACTCTGTTTTAAAATAACCATAAAACCAGACCTTTGAAACATATTGTTCTTTAATTTTCTAGTTTTTCCTTTCTACTGAATGTTACATCTGACAGCAAAGCCTGTTCCATTTCGCCCGATTCATTTACTGACTTGCGCTTCTCTGGTACTTGTACATTTTTTACTGTCCCATTTCACCTGATTCATTTACTTACGTTTTCAATAACTGAAGTTTTTATTTACTGTCCAACTTCGCTCGATTCACTTACCTGATTCTATAATAACAACTTCTCCAAACGTTGGGTCTTCTCTCATTTCTGTGTAACTCCTGTTGTTAAACATGTCTCGAGGCTTTCCGCTGTTTATGGCCATAAGTATCTGCAGGACTTTACATTTCTCAATCAATGAAACGGGCAATCTGTAGTAGTCTCGATGAATATTGAGGTCATGTCCCATAAATTCTGCCAGAATATCTTGTTGAAATTCCCCTACAGCCAAGACTTGACTCATAGTTGCGCAATGCTTTCGCAGACATGTCGATCGGAATGCATCTACGTTGGTTACGCCTGCTTCCGCTGCTACCTCTTTCATAAACTTGTGGCCTACTTGCGGAGTGTTGCAGTTACCAGGCCTAGCAAAAACGAAAGTGCATTCGGCATCGACGTACTTTGACCGCAGTTCCAACATTTCTAGCAAGCTTTTCTGCATTGAACTCGTTAATAAAATCGCCACTTTTCGAGCTCGCTTTCCCAGGAATTCCACGCGTCTAACTCTTGTTGATAGGAATTTTTCATATTCATCGAGGCTGTCCATCACCTCTTGGTCAGCTTGACCTGTGCTTCCTAGACCGTCCATTAACATTTGCAGCTGCATGCGCTCCACTTCTCCGCTTCTTTTCCTATTAAACATAATGATTTTACACATGTTGTACTTGGTCGATTGCACATAAGCATCTTCTCCTTCCTTTCCTGTCAGCGCTTGTAATTTGTTGTCTATGTGTGTCATAACTGTCTCGATATCCTTGAATAGAGGCATTATTTTATCTTTGTTGAATCTTCTTTTCTTCAAAATGAACAACGCCTTACTGCTTTCGAAGGTGTACTCTTTCTCCATCAACTTTGAGAAGGCTGCAACTTTTTGCACTTTTTCAAATTCACCGGTTTTGTACAGATGGTTAGTATACGCAGAAGCCACATCTTTGATGTAGTGGCCTAACTTCAACACCACGGAGGGGGTTCTCATGTGGGTCGCGTCCTCGGTTTGAAAGTGGACCCTGACGCATCTCATAAAAATATCAAAATTCGCTGGATTGAGGATGGACAAGAAGTCTTTCAGCTGTTCCGGAAAATGTTGTCTGCAGGTCATCAGAAATTTAGCAAGCTCTCGTGTATGTTGTGAAACTCTGTTGTCGTTAATTTCAAGGAAACCATACTTCTTGCAACGATGCTCGAAAAAAATCATGAGAAGGAAATCTTCAATAATGACGTTGTATACTTCGTCTTGACGCATTTTTGATAAAATTCTTTGACCGGCTTTCAAATCGGTTTGGCTTGCCATAAACCTTTCTCTGGCTACTTGAACCACATTTTTGGGGCGTGCCATTTCTTTGGATTGTTGAGCCTCCTTGTTTGGGTTTAATATACAATTTAATTGGTGTTTCCACAGGTACTCCTGACTTAACATCGCACTGCAGTACAAGCAAGGTAAAAGTACTTTCTCTTTTGCACCTTTCTTTCTTCCATGAGGGTTGTTATATTTCTCTATGATCTTCTTTATTCCCATCTTTTTTGCCTTTACGTTGTACCAAAAATCTCCCTTCGCTTTCAGTGCTTGCCACAATCGCCGGCGGTTAAGTCTTTCGTTTCGAGTATCCTTTGGCAAAGAAAGTATGGCTTTCACTTCGGTATCATTCTTGTGCTTCTGTTTAAAGTGCCTGGCCAGTTTTGGGTAGGGTTTGTGGCAAAGGAAGCAAACATGAACTCTTTTGGCGGTCTTAACATTTTCCAAATTTGGAAGCTCTTCTTGTGTTTCCTGCTGTGTATCTGTCTCTTCTGTCGCACCAGCAATGGATGTAGGCAATACTTCTGGAGCCTGTTCTTTCTCACTGGATGATTCTGTGTCGACCTGTAGTTTCCTTTTGGTTTTGGTTTTGCGTGTCCTTGTTGTTTTTTGTACCTTTTTCTTTTTACTTGTGCTAGGTCCGGAATGAGTGGGAGGGGACGATTTTTTCCGTGGAGTTAAGTTGCGTTCAGAAGAGTGGCGGCGCCTTTTTCTCTTTAGAATTGTGGTGGGTGCAGGAGAGGTGACCTCGGATTCTGAAATATCATAATCGGGATCTTCTTGCCCATGGTCGTCGCTTGACGAATCTGTGTATACCACGGCTTTTCTGGTCTTGCGTATTGTTTTTCTTGGTTTGCGAGTGGTGCCTATTAATTCGTGTCGTGAAAGTTGTCGGCTTATTGAACTCATTACACTTTCAGGGAGTTCGATATCGGATGGGCCGATCACTTCAGGATCAGAAAAAGCGGGGTCCTCTAAATGTGGCTCTAAACCTATGAGTTGCTGGGGTTGCCCGGGGTCACATTCTACTTGTTGGATCGATTGCACCTCAACGGCAGGTGTCGTCAAAATTTCAGGGCGGAGTGTTTGGGTTTGTACAATTGTACCTATAGGGGATGGCCAAGTAGTACTTGGAACTGATTCTTCAGCACTGGTAGCAGCGTCGAAAGCAACACTTGCACTTGCACTTGGTAAACGTGTTATAGATGTTATATATGGTGTTCTTGCGTCAAGTTTACGTTTGCGACTTTCATCAATTTGCACCAGTTCTTCGCCCCCATATTCTGATGAAAAGAAAAAGAAAAGAAAAAACAAAAAAATTAGATAAGCCATCGTCGACGGCGCAGACCCAAACCGGACACAATAATCAGTGTCAAGCGCAAAAAAATTTCAAAATTTCCGCATTTTTTGTAATTTTTCGAGAAATCCAAAAACAACGCTTCGTCGCACAGCTCCACTACTTGGTCTTTCTGTGTGCAAAAGGAAATTAAAATCGGTTGAACGGTGCCAGAGATATAGCGCGTACAAAGATCGAACGGACGGACGGACGGACAGAGACAGAGGTCAATACTGTAGACCCCTTCGGGTTCACCAGGTTGGGGTCTAAAAAGAGATAGACTATGCATCGTTTTTTTCAGCTATGAAGCACAATTATCCAGCAAATACGACTCTCAATAGTGTTACTATCACCATTTCCTACTGATGAAACTAATTTCTCAAGAAAGTTAAAATACCCAGACGTTAAAAATGGCCAAATGTTCAGTTCTGTGGACAGAACTGCATTAAACTGGAGAGTTGTTGTTTGTTGTTGTTTTTTTTTTTTAATTACAGACCTTCAGCCATATAATAAAGAACATTAAATACATTAAGGAAATATCCATGCACTCACACACAAAACCCCAAGTACACATTTACAACAAACGTAAACCCTTCGTGTGTAGGAATACCATTCCCCCGAATATGAAACCAAGACGCACTAACTTTTAGATAACTGAAATAGCAACATTTAAGCAATACTCACGCTGAACAAGGAAGAGAGGCATGGGTTTCGTTGAAGTGGCACCGGTTTCAAGCTTTTCGACGGTGGCTGCGCCTCCAGTAACTGCTTGTGGACTTGTTTTTGGAACTTCAAATAAAACGCCGACATTTTCTTTTCTTTTACCTGATGTAATATCTGCAGCACCTACAAGCAAGACAACAATAAAATAATGGTGTTAGTTTTATCGTTCTCTGATCATACAAAAAACTTATCTGGATTATAAACATTTCTTAAACATTAAGTTCATTAATTCCAGTTAAAGCAGTCCTATAAGGGTCCGAAATAACACAAAAACAACATAGAAATCATGACAAAATTAACTGGAGCAGTGTGCATAGCCCACACATACCCCACAACCCCCCCCCCCACCCACCAGTTAAACACGGCTATCAATAGGCAATCAAGAACTGAAATTTTCTAAGTCCAGCTGGTCCATTTTCCTTGGACGAACCTGGCCCATTTACAATATCGATCTGTGTTTGTTCCCACAGAAGCCACATACCAAGTTTCAGTAAAATACTTGCAGCAGTTGCAGCAAGTTATCGCGTTGACAAGCTCTTGATAACAGACCGACAGACCGATCCGCGGTCGATCACATATATTCCCCCTGTGGGGAATAAAAAAATGACAATTAAATTCCCCAAATCCTTTTAGACAAAGGAAGAAATGCTGGTAAAAAATCCAATTCATACGTACTTTCTGGTGACGAGCCATGGATAAATCGAACCCCTCCCGGCTTCACTGCACTGGCAACCCCAAGTAGAGTCCCTTCCAGGTCCGAATCCCTGACTTCTATTTTAAAACTTGGCTTGTGCTCTTCTTCACCTGTAGAATAACAGGCAGAAAAATTTGTACTCGTGCACAAGTTTGATTTACGCATCTAGAAAGCGTTACTGGTCACATAATTTAACTACCGTCATTAGTGTTTGATTTCGACTGTCACACTACTTTACCGCTTACACTCCAACTGTTTTTAATTCAGAAATTGTATTTTTATCAATGTTTTGAGTGAAATACGGTTTCGCCAAACATATTTTGGAGATAATATTTTGGTATTTAGACTCAATCAGACACCATATTTTATAGAAAAAAACCTTTACTTGACACCAAAAGCAATACCAATACTTTCATCACTTAAAATTTACTTGAATGCGTTCTTACTCTCTGACTGGAACAGGTCTTCACTTAAGGCGGTTTGGGGTCTGGATGCTTCACTGGCACGCGTTTGATGTTCTGCAGTGTTTGCATATTCACCGCTCTTCTCTGGGTCTCCTTTTATTGCGAGTACTTTTCCTTGTGTAGGTTCGGTTCGAATGTGAATGACACTGAATTCTGACACGTCTTCCACAGCAGCGGCAATCGGCGCCTCTTCAGTTGGGCTTGTACTGAATCTAAACGCTGGTATCCATTTCGGTTTACTTCTTTGCACACCAGGTTGAGATGCACTAGGGGGAACTTCAGTTGTACTTTGACTAACAGGAACATCTGGCGCCCGGGGTACGCTTTCAGCACTTTCCGCAGCAACTCTAACTGCACTTTGACTAGCAGGAACATCTGGCGCCTCGGGTACGCTTTCAGCACTTTCCGCAGCAACTTCAATTGCACTTTGACTAGGAAGAATATCTGGCACCTGGTGTACGCTTTCAACACTTTCCGCAGCAACTTCAATTGCACTTTGACTAGCAGGGATAGCTGGCACCTGGTGTACGCTTTCAACACCTTCCGCAGCAACTTCAATTGCACTTTGACTAACAGGAATATCTGGCACCTGGGGTACGCTTTCAGCACTTTCCGCAGCAACTTCAATTGCACTTTGACTAGCAGGAATAGCTGGCACCTGGTGTACGCTTTCAACACTTTCCCCAGCAACTTCAATTGCACTTTGACTAACAGGAATATCTGGCACCTGGGGTACGCTTTCAGCACTTTCCGCAGCAACTTCAATTGCACTTTGACTAGCAGAAATAGCTGGCACCTGGGGTATGCTTTCAGCACTTTTCGCAGCAACTTCAATTGCACTACAACTAGTAGACACTGGGCTTGGTGACGCGTGGGATACCGTTTTACTGGCGCGTGTTTTCCGCCCTGTCTGTGAAGTTTCGCCTGTTTATGTACAATAAATAACAGAAGACACTTATTTCCAGTCCTTACAAGTCCTTACAATTACATTTCTAATGCAAGTTTTAAACTTTTGTGACTCTCAACTTTCAATGCAAGCACGTCAAAAGGAGATGAGTTCTCAAGTTTCTGGTAGAGTCCACATAAAACGGTCTTGAGCGATTTCCAAATATTTAAGTGTACATGATAGAAACTTGACAAAAATTCCTCC
Organism: Protula sp. h YS-2021; assembly: GCA_949752745.1. Classification (NCBI taxonomy): domain Eukaryota; kingdom Metazoa; phylum Annelida; class Polychaeta; order Sabellida; family Serpulidae; genus Protula; species Protula sp. h YS-2021. The sequence continues at coordinate 42,378,647 of OX457026.1, read as the reverse complement.
ATCTTCATAGGATCCACATAAAACGGTCTTGAGCGTTTTCAAAATATTTAACTGTACATGACAGAAACTTGCCAAAAAAATCCTTTTCTGTCTTGGGGACTATCTCCTTCTTCACCTCTGGGATTTCCTCCCCCATGAATACAACATCACTGTCTGAAGTTGTTTCAACGTTTGCTTGCGTGATCAATTCTGATTAAAAAAAATTAACTTCAACTTATGTTTTTGTCTGTAAAAAACTGATCTTACAGTTTTCAAGTGAACTTTTTTCGCCGGTAAACATATTTAACTGTCAAAATATACTACTTTTCTTCGAAACCAGAACTTCAGCAAACATGTCATATTAATTATTCAACCAGAAAGTAATATACAGGGTTCATAGCGAAAACTAGACGTCAAATTCCAAGATTTTCAAGGACATTTGGATGTAAAATTCCAGGATTTTCCAGGATTTCAAGGATCGCTATGAACCCTGAATATAATAAATTTAATACCGATAAAAAGTGTGAAACAAACTAAGCACACCATTACATGAAATCTAAAACCCACCTCCGAGGGCAACATAGAGGTGACTATGATCCCTCAAGGCATGCTTGCGTCGGGCGTGCGCCCATACCGTGCGGTAGGTGCCGGTGGGTCTTTTGTTCACCTTGTCTTTAAAATAACAATCATTGTACCTAGATTAGATAGATGCGCAACTAGTTGTTTTCAATAACAACATATGCATTATGTCCTTAAGTCTCCATTTTTTACTGCGATTTGAGGCATTGCTCTGCCGCATTTAAGGTATAAGGACCACAATGAATGACAGGAGGCAAAGAAACTGAAATTTGACGAAGACTGTCAAAGTTTTTTTTTCCGAACACAGATTCTTGTATTGTATTGTTCTTTAGATCCCTTTCAACTGCTATGGTCATATCGGGATCCCCCTGCCACATTATACTGAAATGGGGCATTCCAGCCCTCCTTCTAACCCTTACATGTGGAGTGCCTCACAGGGTAGCAAGGAGGAGTCCCAATTTTAAAGTCTCAGGTATGACCCGACCGGGGTTTGAACCCACGATCTTCCAGTCTCGAGGCGGACACTGTCAAAGTTTTTTTTTTCCGAACACAGATTCTAAAAATTATATTTCACATTCAATTTAAAAAAAAAACCTCTTTAAATCAACATAAAAATACATATTTCTTGTGTAATAAAGGAAGAATTAGGACAATTTCAAAATATAAAAGTTAAAATTGGTCCTTGGAATCCTTACACCTTAAATGATTTACTGGTCGGTCATGCAAAAATAAAACCTCGTACATAAAAAGTAAAATATTTTATCGCACAATGCAAAGATATTGCAAGTTAAAGAAAAAAGAAAAGGGGGAGGGGCTACAAACAAAGGGAAAGCAAGGGTTTAACACGTTGCATATCTACTGTAAATCTAAAGATTCGAGCATGGGAGAAAACTGTACATAACACACCAGGGCTGAGGCAGGGTCACCGTCTGCTCGGGATTTTTAGTACCACCAGTGATGAGGTCCCGAAGTGGCACTGAGGAAGCGAACTGGGTTCTCAGTGCAGGGGGGGGGGGTGGAGGGAGTGGTTTCAGTGACAGCACTCGTATTTTTTTAGAAATACAACTTCACTTTTGTTATTGTTCCATCAAGCTCCAGTTTTATCGTCACCCCTGGTCCTTCACCGCTCGAGCACAAAAAAGTAACATAGGCGGCAACATAACTTGTATGAGAAAATGCGCTGCACCGCGGCTTGGGAACGAGGGGGCGGGGGAGGAAGAAGCAGCGATTTTAAGACACAATCAAAGATGGGTGGGGGGGGGGGGGTGGGGATTTGATATGAAAAACTTGTCGGGTCCTCAGTGCCACGTCGGGACCTCCGTACCTAATGGTACCGAGGTCCCGAGCAGACGATCGGTCAAGAACGATTTTTCCGGAGAAGAGGGAACAGACATTAAGCTCCACTCCTGTACACTACAAGGGTTATAAACTATGAAAAAAATGTAAAATACAACTACACACAATCAAAAACGTCTCAGGCAAAAGAAACAATGAAACGAACTGCATCTTAAATGGGCTTTAGAATAAATGGGAAAACACATCACATTCGAAACATTATGCATCTCAAATGAACTGTTACTCTAATAAGAACGATCTAGCTTTGACTAATATTCTTACAGATATCCATATCGCTTGGACATGGTTTCACCAGTCTGGGTTTTGTTACGACGTGAGTGAGATCCCTAATAAAAAGCATTATGAAACAATATACAAAGCTAACACTTCAAATCCTGCAAGAACATTACACATCAAAACACCACCAATCTTTACACTGAAAGCAGAGCTTACTGGCAAAGTATAAAACACACAAATAAGACGATGCAGGAAAAGATTGGACAAAAAAAATTAGTGCCTACACATGGAAGCTGAAAAGAAATATTTAGAACAACGCAAAATTAATAAAAATGACATCACTGCACAACATTAATCCATGCAGGACAATCTGAAATAGATAGGAAAGTTGCTATAAAAACTTGTGCACTTACCCCTCTTTATAGCCAATGTACTGCACAGTTATGATACCCCCCGAGGCTTTTGTAACTTTGACCGGCCACCAAACCGCCTTCCTTTGGAACAGGATGATGTCCCCAACCTTGTATTCCTCTATTTCGAGGTGGTGGGCCTTTGGTTGCCTCTTGAATCCTTTCTTTTTTGGCATCTGAAAGAAAATGTATATTTTACACACAAATATACTTTTGTTTGTGATAAGGATACATATATATATAGGGCGAATTAAGACCCAAAAGTGATTCCTGGTTTAAAAGAAAGCACCGTTCCAAAAATGAAACAAATGTTCAAGAACCCTTTTTGGCAAACAATAGCAGGGTTCGCGCTGGGTTCTCAGGAAAGTGAATTAAAAAAGGAAAGTGACTCGGTTTGGTCCAGAGTCATTTCTTTTAAAAAATGCCCAAAAAGTGAACAAAAACCCCGCCAACGCGAACCCTGAATAGAATATAAAAAAAATGGAGGTGATATCAAAATCTCTCCAAAAAGGAAAAAACTAGTTGCAACCCTTACACAGCCACTGTATATGGCCTGTTTATGCCAGTTCCATGCGAAAGCCGTGAGGTCTACTTTCAAAGAATATATAAACTTTACACACATTGAAACAAAACACAACCCTCTTTAATTATTCCAAAAATGCATAGGTAAGCGAAAAAAATCCGCTCCAATTGGACCCCAGGAGAAAGGGTTTAAACAATTTACAAAGATAATCAAACCACTCCTAATCAAGTCCTGATTGCAGTAATTGACAAAGAACATAGTACAGCCATCTGACTGAATGGAATCAGGATTACAATTAACTACTTTGCACACGAGTCCAGCAAAGAGGTTTAAGCTCAACATTCGCCGCCCTGCCATATAAAACACAGAGAAATCACACACACACACAAAAAAACACACACACACACACCAGGGTTTGCGTTGACGGGGTTTTTGTCCACTTTTTGGGCATTTTTTACGAAATGATTCACTTTTTCGGAACCCACCGAGTCTTTCTGGACCCAATTTATCCATACTTTTCTTTTTTTACGCACTTTCCTGAGAACCCAGAGCGAACCCTGACACACACAAGGGTCAGAAATCATAGTCGGAACGGGCAATGGGTTTTTAACTTATAGCACGACACTTTCCTCCAAAACTCTGCCAAAAATAACTCCAAGCTGAGTCTAGCCCTTTCTTTTTACAAAAAAAACTGATATAACTGCGCTGCTTGGGAAAAAGAAGAAATACAACACATAAGAGGGAGATAACTTTTTCTTGGGGGTGTCATTTTAATCTCAGCGAACCTGGACTTAAGAGAACTTTGTGAATTAAAGTATAACCATAACCACAATAAAAACCTTGCCGTATAATTCATTGCTCATATAGCATTAAAATTACAGAAACAATTTGCGGATTTAAGAAGAAATTAGATCTGAATCCGACATTTCCAAAGTCACTCTTATGCAAAAAAAAATACGGCTTTGAACAGCGCTGTTTTAAACGTGTACGCAATTGTTATTAACAACATTAACAAAGGAAAAAGTCCGGTGATAGTTCTCAATTTAGTGAAATATTTCAAAAGTTTCCACCGCAAACATTATCAAAGGTAAAATACCACTTTTACTGCAAAAAAAAAAAAAAGAAAGACAAATTCAGTGCACTTTCACTCTTATTACTTACCTTCAGTATGATATTTTATCCACACAACACTTCCACAATAAACTATCCTTATTTTGGTAAAAAGTTGCGTCTTTCCAGTCTTGATGGCGCCGAACAAAGGATGCAAGCCACGCTAGCCGGCCCACTAACATCATTAAAAACGCGGCATCCGGACACCAAAATAGTTCTAAAATCTCCTTTTAAGAGCTCATCTTTCAAGCTAAAAACAGTTATGTGATCAAAATTTCACTGTATCTGAACAATAGTAAAACAAAACACACAAAGAAATAAAGAAAATAAGTACTTTGATGGGTCTTGTTTTCGCGCGTTAAAATGACTTAATCCCGTCGCATAGAATATGCAGCATTTTCTGAGTTTCAAAGACGCTGATTGGCTGGCAAATTCAAGTCTGACATCACTTGCTTGCACTCAATCCATATTCATGCGCATAAGCTGCTGTCAATTAACCATCCCCCATGCATTGCACTGTCTCTCTATCACTGCTTCCGCAGCACAAGAACCACAATCAAAGAAGGCAAACACATTTTCAAAAGAAATTCAACTTCACACTTTTAATTACGTGCAATGCGGAAGCAAATCTGAACAATGACTGTCACCAGTGGCGGAAACAAAGGGGGGGGGGGGGGGGTTCAGGGTTGCAACCCACCCTAAATAATTTAATTTAAGAAGACTTTGCTCCATACAATAAGGAAATCAATGGCAATTTATACAATATTTACACTAAGTCTGAACCAAAAGCTTCAGAAAAATGTAATATTGCAGAGTATCCGAACCTCATGCCTTAACCAAATAAAAACTACAGCGCGCATGTGTAAGATGTATCCATACAGTTGTAGAAAATTTAAGCGTTTTAAGATCAAAATATAAGCAACAAGATAATAAAGACAGTCACTGAGGCATTTTTGGGCCCATCAATTCAAAAACAAAAATTAGAAAACTCTAACCACACGTGCGACAAACACAGCTTATTTTAACAAAGACAACAGAAAAAAATGTAAAATGTGAAAAATAGTGCGTAAATGTGAGAACCAGCCTACAAACTATTATATTAATCTTCCCCACTTTGAAAACCAAAATTTATCACACAATACAAGCATAAAAGGTTGTTCTCTTTCCTTTCAATCGTATAAATTCTGAAATGCAAAGTGTATAAGATTTAAGGCCAACAAAAACTTTGTAACTAGATCCTAAAATTCCTTTTTTTTTAATTCAATGTCACTCAAACAGTACGATATGGAATATCGGGCGTAGCCAGCATTTTTTCAAGGAGTTTGTGAATTTCCGTTGCGTGACATTAAAAGTATTGTTTCAAATGTCTCCGCATAAATAACTTGGTTCTTGGGGTAGGTGGGAGTAGGGAGGGGATGGATTTAAAGTATATTTGAACCACTTTTTCAAGGCAGCCCTTATCAATGTTGCGATACCTAAGATTATTTATTCTAAGGATCCGCTTTCACGATTTTTTTAAGAATATATTTTTCTTTCTCAAAAGCAGAAATATCAAGAGGAGACGGGATGGCCTCAAGGATTATGTCATAAACAATAACAATTTCACTTTCATCAGACCTTGGTCTGTACAATCAGAAAAATAATGACAATATATCGAGCAGTTACACTTAGTCCAAACAAAACTCCACAGAGAAATGTAACATTCCAGAGTAAACAGACCCTATCTCTTTACGAAAAAAATAATAAAACGCACACATGAGAGATTTGTGCACGCAAATGTAGAAAATTGAAGCGTTTTAAGATCATACCACCAATGAAAAGAAAATAAAGTTAGTCATTCGCAGCGGTTTGGGCCCATTGATTCAAAAGGAAAATTAGAAGATTCTAACCGCATGTGGAAATACAGCTAATTTTAACAGAATTAAGAGAAAAATAAGTGTATAACGTCGTCTACAGCACATTCAGATAAACTGTGTAAAATAGCATGCAAATATGAGAAACAGCCTGCAAACTATTATAGTAATCTTCCCCAGTTTGAAAACCGGAATTTACCACACATTACAAGCATAAAAAGTTGTTGTTCTCTTTTTTTTGAATTTTATAAATGCTGAATTGTAAATGTGTATCACTTTCACGCCAATTAAAACCTTATAACTAGATCTTAAAAGCCCTTTTTTTGTTTAATCCAATGTCACTCAAACAGCACGATATGGAATATCGGGCGTAGCCAGCATTTTTTCAAGGAGTTTGTGAATTTCCGTTGCGTGACATTAAAAGTATTGTTTCAAATGTCTCCGCATAAATAACTTGGTTCTTGGGGTAGGTGGGAGTAGGGAGGGGGGGGGGGTGGATTTAAAGTATATTTGAACCACTTTTTCAAGGCAGCCCATATCAATGTTGCGATACCTAAGATTGTTCATTCTAAGGATCCGCTTTCACGATTTTTTTAAGAATATATTTTTCTTTCTCAAAAGCAGAAATATCAAGAGGAGACGGGATGGCCTCAAGGATTATGTCATAAACAATAATAATTTCACTTTCATCCGACCTTGGTCTGTACAATCAGAAAAATAATGACGATATATCGAGCAGTTACACTTAGTCCAAACAAAACTCCTCAGAGAAATATAACATTCCAGAGTAAACAGACCCTATCTCTTTACGAAAAAAATAACAAAACGTACACATAAGAGATTTGTGCACGCAAATGTAGAAAATTGAAGCGTTTTAAGATCATACCACTAATGAAAAGAAAATAAAATCTGTCATTCGCAGCGGTTTTGGGCCCATCGATTCAAAAGGAAAATGAGAAGATTCTAACCGCATGTATAAATACAGCTAATTTTAACAGAGATAAGAGAAAAATAAATGTATAACGTCGTCTACAGCACATTCAGATAACCTGTGTAAAATAGCATGCAAATATGAGAAACAGCCTGCAAACTATTATAGTAATCTTCCCCAGTTTGAAACCGGAATTTACCACACATTACAAGCATAAAAAGTTGTTGTTCTCTTTTTTTTCAATTTTATAAATGCTGAATCCTAAATGTGTATCACTTTCATGCCAATTAAAACCTTATAACTAGATCTTAAAAGCCCTTTTTTTGTTTAATCCAATGTCACTCAAACAGCACGATATGGAATATCGGGCGTAGCCAGCATTTTTTCAAGGAGTTTGTGAATTTCCGTTGCGTGACATTAAAAGTATTGTTTCAAATGTCTCCGCATAAATAACTTGGTTCTTGGGGTAGGTGGGAGTAGGGAGGGGGGATGGATTTAAAGTATATTTGAACCATTTTTTCAAGGTAGCCCATATCAATGTTGCGATACCTAAGATTGTTCATTCTAAGGATCCGCTTTCACGACTTTTTTAAGAATATATTTTTCTTTCTCAAAAGCAGAAATATCAAGAGGAGACGGGATGGCCTCAAGGATTATGTCATAAACAATAACATTTTCACTTTCATCAGACCTTGGTCTGCACAATAAGAAAAATAATGACGATAAATCGAGCAGTTACACTTAGTCCAAACAAAACTCCTCAGAGAAATATAACATTCCAGAGTAAACAGACCCTATCTCTTTACGAAAAAAATAACAAAACGTACACATAAGAGATTTGTGCACGCAACTGTAGAAAATTAAGCGTTTTAAGATCATACCACTAATGAAAAGAAAATAAAATCTGTCATTCGCAGCGGTTTTGGGCCCATCGATTCAAAAGGAAAATGAGAAGATTCTAACCGCATGTATAAATACAGCTAATTTTAACAGAGATAAGAGAAAAATAAATGTATAACGTCGTCTACAGCACATTCAGATAAACTGTGTAAAATAGCATGCAAATATGAGAAACAGCCTGCAAACTATTATAGTAATCTTCCCCAGTTTGAAAACCGGAATTTACCACACATTACAAGCATAAAAAGTTGTTGTTCTCTTTTTTTTTTCAATTTTATAAATGCTGAATCGTAAATGTGTATCACTTTCATGCCAATTAAAACCTTATAACTAGATCTTAAAAGTCCTTTTTTGTTTAATCCAATGTCACTCAAACAGCACGACATGGAATATCGGGCGTAGCCAGCATTTTTTCAAGGAGTTTGTGAATTTCCGTTGCGTGACATTAAAAGTATTGTTTCAAATGTCTCCGCATAAATAACTTGGTTCTTGGGGTAGGTGGGAGTAGGGAGGGGGGTGGATTTAAAGTAAATTGGACCCACTTTTTCAAGGCAGCCCTTATCAATGTTGCGATACCTAGGATTGTTCATTCTAAGGATCCGCTTTCACGATTTTTTTAAGAATATATTTTTCTTTCTCAAAAGCAGAAATATCAAGAGGAGACGGGATGGCCTCAAGGATTATGTCATAAACAATAACATTTTCAATTTCATCAGACCTTGGTCTGCACAATCAGAAAAATAATGACGATATATCGAGCAGTTACACTTAGTCCAAACAAAACTCCTCAGAGAAATGTAACATTCCAGAGTAAACAGACCCTATCTCTTTACGAAAAAAATAATAAAACGCACACATGAGAGATTTGTGCACGCAAATGTAGAAAATTGAAGCGTTTTAAGATCATACCACCAATGAAAAGAACATAAGGTCAGTCATTCGCAGCGGTTTTGGGCCCATCGATGCAAAAGGAAAAGTAGAAGATTCTAACCGCATGTGTAAATACAGCTAATTTTAACAGAGATAAGAAAAAAATAAATGTGTGACGTCGTCTACAGCACATTCAGATAAACTGTGTAAAATAGCATGCAAATATGAGAAACAGCCTGCAAACTATTATAGTAATCTTCCCCAGTTTGAAAACCGGAATTTACCACACATTACAAGCATAAAAAGTTGTTGTTCTCTTTTTTTTTTCAATTTTATAAATGCTGAATGTAAATGTGTATCACTTTCATGCCAATTAAAACCTTATAACTAGATCTTAAAAGTTCTTTTTTTTTTGTTTAATTCAATGTCACTCAAACAGTACGACATGGAATATCGGGCGTAGCCAGCATTTTTTCAAGGAGTTTGTGAATTTCCGTTGCGTGACATTAAAAGTATTGTTTCAAATGTCTCCGCATAAATAACTTGGTTCTTGGGGTAGGTGGGAGTAGGGAGGGGGTGGATTTAAAATATATTTGACCCACTTTTTCAAGGCAGCCCATATTAATGTTGCGATACCTAAGATTGTTTATTCTAAGGATCCGCTTTCACGATTTTTAAGAATATATTTTTCTTTCTCAAAAGCAGAAATATCAAGAGGAGACGGGGTGGCTTCAAGGATTATATCATAAACAATAACAATTTCTACTTTCAGAAGACTTTGGTGTGTACAATCAGAAAAACAATGGTAATATATCTCGCAGTTACAATTAGTCCAAACAAAAAACTTCAGAGAAATGTAACATACCAGAGTATACAAACCCTATCTCTTCACGAACAAATAATAAAACGGACATATAAGGGATTTTTCCACGCAGTTGTAGAAAATTGAAGCGTTTTAAGATCATACCACCAATGAAAAGAAAATAAAGACAGTCATTCGCAGCGATTTTGAGCCCATCGATTCAAAAGGAAAATTAGAAGATTCTAAAGGCATGTGCAAAGACAGCTAATTTTAATAGAGATAAGAGAAAAATAAATGTATGATGTCGTCTACAGCACATTCAGATAAATAACAAGTAAACTGTGAAAAATAGCATACAAATATGAGAAACAGTCTGCAAACTATTAAAGTAAACCGGAAAACCCAAATTTACCAGGAATTACAAGCATAAAAAGTTTTCTTTCAATTGTAGAAATGCTAATTTGAAAGGTGTGAGACTTTGACGCCAACTGTAGCCTTGTAACTAGATCTTAAAAGTTTTTTATTACAATATTACTCTAACAGTAACATTTAATAACGGGTGTAGCCAGCATTTTCTCAAGCGGTTTGTGAATTTCCGCTGCATGACATTAAAAGTGTTAAGTCTATCTTATTCCTCACATAAAAAAACATCTAAGGTTGACGAATGTTTAATATTTAAGTACAAAAAAAATTAAGGCAGTCATACAAGCGATATTAGATCTATCATTGAAAAAAAAGCAAAGCAATTCTAACCAAATTTACGGACAAACTGAGCTAAGAGAAATAGAGACAAAAGAAAATAAATGTTTAATTATAAGGACCGCAGTTTCAGGCGAAAAAGAGCAATCTATGAGAAACGCAAGCCATTTCTCTTCATGTTTTGAGGTGTATCCACACTCCTCTAGAAATCATTAGAGGAATTTAAAATTCAGTCGAATCCAGCCACCATACATTGACAAAAAAATACCACTGTGTGCATACCAAACAGGTATGAACACAGTGGTATTTAATATCAGTGTTTAAAAATCACTACTCGAATAAAGAGAAAGTAAAGTTCACAGTTTGAAACCGTTAAAACAAATCAAGTTAAAACATTAACCTAAAAATATATTCAGATCGGCACTTACATAAAGGACAATTGATGCCGTCAGTCAAGCATTTTTGGACCCATCATCAGTTCAAACACAAAAAGTAAATTCCAAGAAAAATTACCGCCAAACACAGCTAATTCTAATGGAGATAAAATAATATTTTTAACATATATTGTAAAAGAAAGTACAATGGAAATAGCTTAAGCTGTTGATAATTTGAAGTTTAAAAAGGAGGACAATGCAAAGTTATAGAAAAGGTACACACACACCGTGAAAACGGACATTTCCCAATGTGGGTGAAAGCCTTGAATGTAACTATTGTAAAATATGCTTTTGTATAAACCAAGTAAAAGGTTGTAAAAAAACACTGTTTTACAGAAAAATAAACACCATTTTTCACTTTGCTATACGTTTATGAGCTGCTACAGGGATAACAAGCTGCTAGGACTTGGAAAATTTTGTAAACAAAAAAGGTGACACCCCCCATATCTCATGAAGTCGCCCAACACGTGCTTTTTCAAGTGTTCTTCATTCATTGGTCGAGAAAATAGGCTCAAACCATGTGGAAACCACTTGATTGGCCAAGTTTTAATTAACCTGCCATGTGCTCGCTCACGGTGGGTCTCCCCCTATTGGGAAGTGTATAAACTAAAAAAAACCAAAATTTTGCCCCAAAAATACACCAGGCGTTTCTGGACACCCCTCTCATATGAAAGCCCATCTCTCAATATAAATCATGGTTATCATAACTCGGTTTTTGAATGTAGACCCTGGGTTTTGGGTCCGGTTTCACAAAAAAGCTCCAGTTTCACTTTGAGCTTACGACCACAGGCTCTGACTTCGCCGTGAAGACAGGAGCACACACACACACACACACACACACACACACACACACACACACACACACACACACACACACACACACACACACACACACACACACACACACACACACACACACACACACACACACACACACACACACACACACACACACTGTGATTCAGAAGTCAGGATCAATGGTAAATAGCATTTGTACCGAACTTTTGCTACCTGGGCAGTGTTACGTCTTACAATGGCTCCCTTGATGACGAAATCTTTATATAGCGCCTTTCCAAAGCCAATCTAGCATTTGGTCGTTTGACAAGCCGTCTTTGGAAGAATTACGACATAAAATTGACAACGAAGATGAATGTCTACAGGGCTGCCGTGTTGTCCACTCTCCTGTACAGCTGTGAAACATTAATTCCATACAGAAGCACGCACAGCAACTGGAAGCTTTTCACATGCGCTACTTTTGCAGAATATGCGATATCCGTTGACAAAATCGCATACCCAACACTACGGCCCTGGAGACGTGTGGAGTCATGAGCATGCATTTACTGTTATTGAAAGCCCAACTGCGCTGTGTCGGACATATAGCACGAATGAGCGACAACCGCACATTAAGGGCACTTTTTTACGGCCAGCTAAGAGGCTGCAGTTGCTACGTGGGACGACCAAGTCTACGCTACAAAGATACCCTAAACAGCAACCTCAAGGACTGTTGTAATGAGTCCGTCCACCTGGGAAATGGACGCACGCAATCGAACATCGTCTCGGAGCTGCTGCCACGGGCTACCAAACAGTATTGATTGAAAATCCTCAAGTGTAATAACACATATCACGAAGTCTTTTTGTACTCATTAACTGCAGAGGCAGATGGCACGCCAGCGCCCCATGACGCTTGACATACATACCCCTTTTTTCTCTGGTTTTTCCTGCTTGCCTTTGTCTTTGTGTCCGTTCCACCCGAATGCTCTGGCACGACCCCGATGTGGAGGGCACTCACGCATCAACTGAATACATGCGTGTCCATGACTTTCTAAAACGACCCCTAAACGTCTGGTGGTAATTTTAAAATCCTCATTTTTAACCAAACGCGGAGTGTAAATCCGAACCCACCCCCTTTTGTGGGAATCGCAGTGTACTGAATGAAACTTCCCCCCTCACCTTTTGAACGAAACTGGAACGCCTCAAGGACCATATCTGGCTTCAAAATCACCCTCTTTCACCGCGCTTTTTTTGGCCACACATGGTAACACATATCATACCAAGTGGGACATCCGCTCTGACATACGACAACACACAACGAGAAGGCAATTAGTCTCATTTGACCTACACGGCAGGTTCTGCAGCAATGAATGGTAGCTTACAGGGCTTAATAACCGAATCCCTAGTAAACTCCAGGAGGTAAATTGTAATTAAATACTTTTCCCGATTGTAAAATGTATTCACACGCAAAGAGCACTGTCTTTCCCAGGTAGTTGGAGACCGTGGCTTTGCCCATATCTCTGGTAAATAGTATGAACGAAATGAGCAATGGCTGCTGCTGAGGCGACTTGATTGCTTTTGTGGCCGTAACGTATAATGTGCAAGGTGACCACCAGGCGCAACCGATTCTCTTCAATACTATCCGGCTCTCTTATCATGTCTGGCTTCATGAGCGCCTGGAGAGTGATCTCCGGGAACGGGCCTTAACCAAGCCATATTATATGTGTTTTGCAGAGAAAGCCTGTAATTGCTATCTTTTTAGCCTGATTTTAACTTGCTTTTCAGTTGACAAGCCAACGTTTTTTATCAGATTCCGAAACCTTTTTAAAAAACGTTTTTGGAGGTTCGAAACTTTTCTAGAAACGGCATCCAACCCATTCCCACGACGCTCACCAAGAATTGTGCATAACTGAAACTAGTAATTTATATGAGTATTCAATGTATTAAAATGACCAGACAGAAGTCATTCTTTCAAAGCTAGCACGGGCTGTCACTATGCTCAGCGTTTTTAGCATATAAAAAATAGAGCACAGAACATTTTCGTTATGCACAGTGTGGATGTTGGCACGTGCTTGTGCAAATGCTGCTGCAGATCTTACGCGTTGTTTTTGGTGTTAAAAAGTCAATGCCTTTTGCTTTGCATTTTGATCATGCAAGTGAAAAACAAAGGCAAAAGTAAAAAAACAAAAACAAAACAGGAATAAAGAGGAATTTATCCCTTTCTATCATTCATTCGTTAGATAATATGTTCTTACTATCTTGGATATTGATGTGAGTGTATTTGGCTACAAATTTTTCGAGATTTTACCTTCGTACGTTCTCTGTTAGTTAATCTGAGTTTGCATCATGGGGTGTTTTCTTTCCGCGATAAGTGATACTCGTAGATCTCCAACATTTAGTAGTAAATGATGACGATCCTTAAAGCAGCACAGGCCATTTCAGATTGCTGACGTCTGTCCTGATCTCAAGCTACTTACTGCGTCTTAGTCACTTGTGTGCTTCCAAGTAGACCGCCAGTAACTCTAGAGCTGAACTAGGTTACTTGGTTACGTCTGAACACAGAGGGGTTGATTTCCAACCAACCTGGTCACCCCAGAGCTCTGTAGACTTGAGTGCCAGCGGACATAACAAGCCTTGGTTGTGTTCGTAATCTGATAACAAGCACGCACCTAGGCATAGGTGCAAGAAATCCACTGGGTATCCGAGTGTTGGCTGGGTTGCTTGGTGCAGAGTCACAGCTCTGTGCCCACCACCAACCAAATACCAAGCGCACAGACCTTGATTTCATGGCAATATCTTGGTTAGGTACGCATCAGCTACCTAGTATACGCATAGGCCTTGGTTCATGATAAGAGTGTGTCTTGATCATTGCTGCGCCATCCCTGCGTTCGTACACGCTAGGAGTCAACAATACTACCCTTTCTACAGCACAGCGACCAGCTTGGTTCAGAACGAATTTCAGTGTTCTGATACGTGTGTTAGAAAAGTTGCAGATAATTTACTTCACACTCTTATTCTTTGTTTTGTTTCGGACGTGACAGAAGCTGGTCTGCATCTCGGCAAACCAAAGGCTTCGTGCATACACCCTGTGTCAGCAATCAACCAACACTGGCTCTGTGACAGATGCAGATGGGATAGGGAAAGACCGCTGTGTGACGCGCTACATACGTGTTGTTGTTGCTCTAACCGTTTTCGAGATAATAGTCAGCTTCCGGTTTTGACCGTGACTGAGAAGGTCAAGGTCACCCAGGCACCTCTTACTTAACGTTGTTTGGGCTCCAAAGGTCGAAAATGAGCTCAAAATTGCCCTAACCGTTTTTGAGATAACTCGCCAGCGCTAATGGCACATGAGATCATGTGACCTTTGACCCTGACCCTCAAGATCAAGGTTCAGAATGGAAAGTTACCCCTTACTGAGCACGTTTTCTATATTCAAACTGGGATTTGAGCAAAAGAAAAAAAAAAACTAAAAAGGACAGAAACTTCCAGAAAAAGTTATAAAAGTAGTGGGAAAAGAGGACTTTTGAATGGACATCTAGAAATATCATGAGACTTCTAGATGATCATCCAAAATTCTCCTTTCCTATTTCGGATCCCCCCGGGTGAAAATAGCAAAATTGACTGTTTCTATGCTTCTAGCCATGTTTTTATTTCATAGCAAAAAAAATAAACATTCATACAAAAGGTCGAAAATGAGCTCAAAATCGCTGCAACCGTTTTCGAGATCGCTAACGGCACATGAGGTCATGTGACCTATGATCTTCACCCTCAAAGTCTAAATTCAGGATGGAAAGTTACCCCTACTGAGTATTCAAACTGGGATTTGAGCAAAAGAAACAAGAAAAAAAAGGCAGAAACTTCCCGAAAAACTTATAAAAGTAGTAGGAAAAAGAGACTTTTGCATGGTCACCCAGAAGTATATAAGTCTTCCAGATGACCATCAGAAAGTCTTCTTTTCTACCTCGGATCCTCCGGGTAAAAAATGGCAACATTGGCTGTTTCTATGCTTCTTGGCAATATTTTTTATTTCATAACCCACACATCAACATTCATACCTAACCAGTCATACATGATCAGTTATACAACAAGAAAAGATTTTTGCGTTCATTTCACATCATTCTGTGGTCCTGAAAAGGACCATGGTTTATTTTAGTTTGTTTTAGTTAAAGATGATTCGATGTTCGTGCGTTTTTTCGTCTTTACATTAATCCCCATTGAAGATGTGGTAGGTGGTGATAACTCGGCATTCTGGGCAGGTGGAAAGTAGTGCCCGTTTCTTGCAGCATCCATGGTCGAGTAACATGTACATGATGTACACAGCATGTGCGGGCATTGGGTGCACCCACACTGCCGGCATATGGAGTTGTAGGCATTGGAGTAGTATATGGTCCAAAACGGTACTGCTCCTCTTCCTGCCTCAAAGCTCGACCACCTCCCAGGCATAAACTGTAGCTTGTAGCCTTCTCCAACTGTGCCTCTTCACTCGCATGCAACCGCCATACTTTCACCATTCTCGAGTTGAAGGTGATTGGAGCGCATATGTTGCTTCTCCTAGATTATAGATAAAGTTCATAGGAACAGCCTTCATGGATACGGTTTTGAATTTCTGGCTGGGACATCAACATCTTCAGCGGATACAATGTCATCCAGTTGTGCATCTTGAATAACTGGTTCAATTCTCTTGATGGTGAGCGTTTCATGAATTTCCCAATCTGTACTAGATGTAGCCATTGTGAAACTTTTATGCAGACTGAGAGAGAATACGCCGTATACATACGGACTAAGCCACCAACGTTCCAGCGAATGTGAAGTCGAGCCACCAAACTCCCTGCCCCCCCCCCCCATTTTGATTTTTGCATATTTATCCGTTTCAGACAATTCTGAGCAAGTTTGGTTTTTGGATCCCCGCGCCCTGGTGGGAAATCGAGATTTTTGCATATTTACATGTTTTAGACAATTCTGAACAACTTTTTGGATCCTCCTTCATGCCAGGAATGTTCAGATTTTGCCATATAAGGGAGCGCAAACCAGTCAGAACATCACTACTTGTTAGTAAATCAATCTGATTACTCTCAGTGGCTACCAAAAGATGGATGTACCGAAGAATTTGCAGATTTATTTCTACTGCTACAGCTGCGGATATCTTCGTCAAGCATCACAATGGGCTTATTACAGGAAAAGTTCTTCATACTCATCATGTTTGTGGTGTGATGCTGTTATATGTTATTGGCCAACGTCTTGTCACAGCTACATGTGTCCGAAGATACCGTATAGCAACAGCCAACACTGGGATGCAAAAAGATGTTGTTACAGTGACCCAAATTAATGAGATGGAGGCTCAGGACTTATATTCTAACATAATAGCAGCATTAACCAAAGACAATATACAAAGGTACAGAAGATGAACAATACCCATTTTGGTTAGCTGCACAATTCTTTAAAAATGATGCTATTATGGCGGATGTGACTACAACGAGCGCAACCGCAGCTACTACTACGATAACGACACAAAGCACGCCAATTACAACTGTGAGTGCGACAACTACTGAAGCAGTTACTGGTACAAGTCTTGCCACTGCAAGCACTGCAAGAACCTAAAGTGCGGCAGATACAGAAGAGAAGAGAAAAGAAGAGAAATGAAGCTTAAGATTACCATCGAAAGTAGAGCCTAGTGCTAAATTGAAAGCACATTGAAAGTACGTTATAAAGAGGAACAGGAGAAGTCGGATGCTAAACCACAGCATATGCATCAACGTATACCACGAGATATAACCATTGTGATAACAACGGTTAAAATTATAAAAGTATCACGAAACATTGTAATGTGAAGACCGATCAACCATATATGCATATATGTACATATGTGTATGTGTTTATATGTAGAAACTATAATTTTCATCATTTACCATTAAGACAGGGAACTGATAACATATGGATATCCCAAATGAACAGTGAAATGTGGATGGTGTCATGCAGTAACTTAGATAAAATTGAGTGGCATGTATTGAAAAACATTATCTTTTATGAAGAAAGAGGACTTATTACTTGCCCCGTTTGCTTCCACGTCTTCAACAATACTGAACAATATGCAAATCATATATATATATATATATATATATATATATATATATATATATATATATATATATATATATATATATATATATATATATATATATATATATATATATATATATATATTATATTATATATATGATCTGCATATATATATATATATATATATATATATGACGATTCTCATGTAATACCAATGCAGAACATACGTATAAAAAGATTAGCTGATGAGTTAGATCAACCTCCTGCAAAGAAACAAAAGACGAATGGTGTAATGCAAGTGGGTAAAGGTAGAAGAATAAGTCTTGGGACATGCACATCAAGGAGTGTTTGAATCTGTACATGAATCTGACTTGCTACTGGAAATGCAACGGCAAAAAATCGCATCACACGACATTTGAAAGATATATTATAAAACAAGTTTGGGCAAAACTTTTGAGTGTAGCAAAAATGTACTCTTATCTGAATTAGCTAATCCCCGGATCCGAAAAAATACTCCTTTATTAGAAACCTTCAAATTGCATTGTTATTGTTTTTAATTATTTAATTAGTTATACCGAAACACTAACCCCAGTTATTATGTTGACAAAAGGGGTATTGTTTGTGTAAAATGATTTGCATAAATCCTTATTATAATTTATTTACGTATTACTAAAGCCTTATTTACTGGGAATATTCATGTCCCCTTTTAATGCTTATATCCTATTGTCTTCATATTTCTTTGTGTGATATATATTAAAACACGACGGTTCTCCTGGAAAAATCCGTTGGTCTTGACGCGTTTGTGTGGCAACTTGGTATCGTATGGTTGATTTCAACGCGTTTTGCTTGCGACTTCGTAATTGTACCGGTTGACTATAACGCGTTAAAAGGTGCGTGTTGAATTCACAAGACTAAATTTCAATGCATTTTTGTGTAGTACTTTGGATCCGTATCAGTTAATATCAACGCATTTTATTTGTACTTTGAAATCGTTTCAGTTGTCAATGCATCAACGTGTAAATATCAAATTCGTATCGGTTGATGTCAACGTGTCTGAGAGTGTATATCCAATTTGTATAGGTTGATATCAACGTGGAAGCTGGGCACATATATTTCGTTACGGTTGATGTCAACGCGGACAGCTATATGTTATATTAGATTTATGTCGGCTGAAAACAACGCATATTTTTGAATGCAACTAGTTATTGATGGAGTTAAGTAAAGCAAATATATAGAACATACGAGGAAAACCTCGAAGGCAACCAGAAATAAAGAAATAACAAATAAAAACAACAGAAAACACGCGAAAGCAAGCAGCATTTTCTTTCACAATAGATAGGTTAGACAATGGAATAAAATGGTATACTGTCATTTTAGCTCGTTTCAAGAAAATAACAACAAATGAACAGTTGGTAGATCGTGTAGATAATACTCATCTGAGCACTCAGACTTGTAGAGCATTCAATGAAAGAGACACTGATAAAGATTTAACAAACGCATTCAAGGATGTGTTCAACAAGTTTGATGAACATACACGTCAAGGATTTGGATGGCTATTGAATAAGATTCTTCAGACTGAAGTTCGTACAGCTACATTAGAACCCTTACAAGCCTCCAACTACATTGAGTGGCCAAAGAAGATAAAGAATACTAAGGATGCTATCAACATTAAGAACACAGACAGCAAGTGTTTCATATGGTCTATATTAGCTCATCTTCATCCGATGAATGACAATGTAAGTTCAGTTTGCAAGTATAAACCGTTTGAATATGAGCTGAATGTGAAAGATATCACATTTCCAACACCGATTCATCAAATTCCAAAAGTTGAGAAGATGAACAACATTGCAATCAATGTTTTTGGTTGGGAAAATCAAGATGTGGTACCCATTCACATAAGTTGCATGAGTCAACATGAGAATGATATTGAAATCAACTTACTGCTATCAGTGACAATGAGATGAGACATTATTGCTTGATTGAGAACTTCAGTCGACTCATGAAGTATCGTACAAAACGTGGTAAAAATTTTACTGCTTCAATTGTCTGCATGGTTTATACTTTTTGGACATGTATCGTGAAGTCTGTGGGAAGCATGGGACACAACGATTATCGTTTCCAGATGAAACACATCCGATTCAAGGGCATTGCGAAACAACAAAAGGCATCCTTTGTCATTTGTGCTGATTTTGAATGCTGTACAGAGAAATGAGTGGATGGCAGTGGATCGTGTGCGAGATCATGATCACATCAGTGGAAAATACCGCTGAGGAGCCCATAGTGAATGCAACCTACAGTTTCGTGTAAGAAAGGATCAGCAATGAAAGTGGGACTCATTCATCATCCCTGTCCTATTCCACAACCTTCGAGGATATGACAGTCACCTTCGTATGGAGAGTATAGGAAAATTCAAAAAGTTGAAGCTATCAGCCATTCCAAACAATGTTGTAAAATGCATTACAGTGTAAAGAATACTGATAGCTTTTCGTTTTCGGCATACGTAGCTAAGCGATCACATACGGAAACTGACAAGCCACCCCGCCAAGCTCCAGTGGAATAACCGCCTGCCAAGACCGCTAAACCCGACCAAGCTCCAGTGCAACAACCGCCCTCCAAAACCCTTAAGCCTCTGCCATTGACTCTGGATTCATCACTTGTGGATTTAATACTTCAAGCTGGAGAGGCCTCAGCTAAGGCCGTTTCAGAGATGATGGCAGAACGGTTTAAGACTCATCAAAGGCCGGGAGCCACAGAACAACCTGCGCCTTCAAATCTGAACTGTGCCTTCTGTAGCACTCCACAAGCTACATCAGAGGAAAGCAGAACATATACAAACATCTGCGCAGTGGGGATGGAGATTATTCAAGTTAATTGCCCCTGTGGGAAAAGGTTCCAGACAACCAGACTCGCCGTGAATCTCCACTACCGGAAATGTAGCCAAGCCCAGTATCTCTCGGTCATATGATGGCGGGATAAACCACAAAACAGACAGCCACGGTTCTTTTCATCAGCTCGTACGAACTAAGCGCTAATCTGCTGTTATTGTATGAGGGATGATGTATGACTCTTGATGTATGGGTTATAAAATGAAAAAATCTGGTCAAGACAAAAAAAAAAGCAGTCAAATTTGCATTTTTTCCTTGCCTAAGGTGGGGGGGGGGGGGCGTCCGAAATAGATAAGGAGACTTTTGGATGGCCATCTAGAAGTATTATGATCATCCAAAAGTATCCTTTTCCCACTACTTATAAACTTATACCCAGTTGCCAACGAAGTTTACAAGTAGGAATTAACTGGGGTCTGAGGCCCGCTCGAATGGAAGGTGTCTCAACGACAGGTGGGCCGGTTGGACACATGTCTCCCACTGACGCAGCTTACGTTATCACAATCCAGTAATAGTCTTTCGTTGTTTAACTGATAGGTTTCACACATTTTGCATCGCATACTTGGCCGAGCAGGCTAAGCAGTGATCATGTCTATCTTCTTTCTGTCCGGTACGCTGGGTGCAGGTACCACCTGGTAGAGTGTTGCTACTGATAGTTTCGCTCATATCCTTTTGAGGAAACACAGCTAATCTCAATGTGGTTCCCTAACATTTTTGGCGAATTTTTTAAAATTACTGTCACCGGGACAACTTCACTACAACCCGCCTGACTAACTGCAACTTCGGAAACTGTCGGACAACCACTGGGGGACTAATTGGAGCCAAATGTTGACAAGAAATTAGACATCAGCTAAAAAACTTAAACATAAAATTAAATGCTAATAAAATTAAATTACTGTACTTTTGAGACTGTTACATGGTACTGTTGTGGCAAGCGCGATTTGAAATCTTTTGTGTGATGTTTCAGCCTCGAATTACACATAGTGCGGTCAGCCATGAACTTCTTTATGTCATGTTTGACCTGGTTAAGTTTCTTTAATTCAGTCCTGTATATAACTTTTCACAGAAAGCAGTTGTTCTAATTAAAATTAAAGAGTGAGACTGTTAATAAAGATCAAAGTAATAAAACTTATCCTGTGCAAAACACACGATTCACACATTTCTATTGGTGGTTGAATAATTTTGATAATGCCGTTAAATCTCAGTGCTCATGCCACTTGTCACGTTTTGTATTGGATCCAGCTGAAAGGGCCCTCCTTGTGCCAAAATACCTCGACAATGCTCTACATTTCTCTAAGATTTATCAAATGATTGAGCAGGAGAAAACCGAAATGGATAATTCGATTGTTATTGCAGTTTATTATTGCTGAATAGCCATACGCAGTTGTTGAGAATAATAGCCAAGTAAAGCTTTGTGATAAAAATAAGCTAAAGTGTATTGTAATACACATATAATTAAACCGACAACTGATTGGTTGGTATTTTTCTTGAAGTAGTAAGACCTATCATTTATGCTGTGGGGTACTGAAGTCACACAGGAAAAAGCAAAATAAACCCCAGGGAAGTTTGTCAGTTTAGAGTATTACTCATCGGACAAGCATGATATGGCAGTTAGTAAAAAATCCCATTATTGCGAAAAGTTTTGATGAAAAAGCAGTTTTCAGACAGTGAATAGAGTGTAATGTGATTAAAACTGGTTTATTGTCGAAAGGAGTATCTCAAACCATAAAACAAAATGTCGAAATTAAATAATAAACAAAAGGCTCCAAGTACAACACTGCCAAGCATAAAAGGTACTTCACGGAAGCCTCATCCACCAACCGCCACGCCGATAACAAAACTCGGAAGCAGACAGGTCATACCGCAGGCCACCACGCGGGCACGCACATCCGTGGATACCGCTGCACACCCTGGTGTGAGTTCGACCGGTGATCAGCTCTCTAGCCCTACCCCTGTGCCAGGGAGCGTAGAAATAAAGCATGCCAAACACCCTCATCAGATGTACCAAGATACGAAAATGAAACTGGGTGGCAAGATGTCTCTCGTTTGTCAACTAAAACTGACAACGTTGCGAAGGGAGGCAAATTTACTGAAACAGACGTTGCCTTTAACAGACGATCTGGTCGAAATTTTGAAGGAAAAATCGATCATTGATTCACATCTTTTTCACAGTCTGAAGGTAAGGTTATTCTTCAAGACGATTTGTTATCAGAACTTATATAAATGTGTGCCTCCCTTAAGATTTTGTAAGCTTACAAAATTTAATTTTGTTTCAAAAATTAAGTTTTGCCATCCAAAACACAATTATTGACAGCAAAGATATAAACTAATGAGATCTACATTGATTTATTGATATCACAAATTAGCATTAAGTGTGAAAGTGGCATTCTATAAATGTCTCATTCATAAATAATGTTATCTGAGATAAATTCTTGATATCAAAAAAAAAAAAAAAAAAGTTGATGACTGGGCTCAAAATTGTGATTTTGCTATGATATATTTCATTTTTGCTATCGAGAATGGAACTTTTGATCTCTAAAATACTTTTTTTTAGAAATTACTGAACCATTTTGATCTCAATAAATATGTTTATACTTCTAAATATTGGTTAATATCAAGAATTATTTTTGGCGATCAAGAATACGTTCAAAGATATCAAAAATACAATTACAGATAACAAAATTTTTCTATCAGATAAATCACTTTTGCTCTCAAGAATTGAATTTTTATCTCTAAAAGTATATTGTAGAGATCATTAAATCATTTTTGATATCAATAAATATTTGTTTATGTCTCTAAATTTAATTGATATCAAGAATTATTTTTGAGATCAAAAATACAATAAAAGATATAATAACAAACAACAAAAATCAATTCTTGATATTAAAAAATCAATTTTTGAGATCGAAAATTAATTCATGATATCAAAAATTCCCCAATAAATGCAAAATTAGCATTTCATAGAATCTTTCTTTCAATTTTTACTGTACAAAAAAAGAAGCAATTCAAAAATTGTTTGCCATCTAAAATGCAATTAATGATACCAAGATATAAATTAATGAGATCTACGTTGATTTATTGATATCTTTAATTATATTTTGATATCAAAATAAGCATTAAATGTCAAAGCGTAAAGAACACAATTTTTCATCTCAAGAATTGCTTCTTTCTGTACAGCAAAAATTAAAAGAAAGATTTTGTGTACAAGGACCATTCATTATTTTATTCACACATGTGTGCTTCTGAATTTGTATGCAAAAAATATACTGATATTTTGAAGTCAGAAATAGATTTTGGAGATCAAATAATCATTTGCAGATTTCCAAACATAAAATAAAGAAGTCTCATTCTGAAATAATAATATCTGAAATAAATTCTTGATATGAATTAAAAGAAAATAAATTATTAAGTTCAAAATTATGGAATGCCGTTTTAACATTTAATGCTTATTTTTTGATATCAAAAATATTGTTAAAGATATCAATAAATCAATGCAGATCTCACTAATTTATATTTTGCTATCGATAATTGAATTCAGATGGCAAAAATTTATTTCTGATATCAAAAAATCAACTTTACAAAGTCAAAAATCTTAAGGGAGAACACACATATTTAACTTAAATATAACGAATTAAATTTTGGAGATGAAAACTTGAATTATTGAGATCAATAATAACAACACAATTTTGATCTCAAGAATTGCTTCTTTTTTGTACAGTAAAAACTGTGAAGAAAGATTCTGTATACAAGGATCAGTCATTATTTATTTGCAGATGTGTGTCTCTAAATTTTTATTAAAAAATAGACTGATATTTTGATATCAAAAATAAATTTGCAGATTTCAAAATACAACTAAAAAGTATCATTCTGAAATAATGATATCTGAAATAAATTCTTGGTTTCAATAAAAGGAAAATGAATTTTTTAACTCAAAATTGATATTTTGCTGTCAAATATTTCATTTTTGCTCTCAACAACTGAATTTTTGACCTAAAAATCAAATTTAGGTATCATTAAATCATTTTTGATATCAATGAATATTTCTTAATATCTCTAAATATTTACTGATATCATAAAGTATAGCAAAAATTCATTCTTTATATCAAAATATGGATTTTTGAGATCAAAAATTAATTCTTGGTATCAAAAATAGATTTTGATATCAAAAGTTAAAAAATGGGAAAATGGAATTCCATTTAATACATTTAGAGATAAAAAAATATAATTACAGGTAGAAACTGGCATCTACATTTAACCGGGATTTATAATTGTAGAAGAGTAGGTATATAACGGGGGTTTCACCACACTTTGTGACGTCATACTGTCTGGAAGTATAAACGGGGGTTTCACCACACTTTGTGACGTCATACTGTCTGGAAGTATAAACGGGGGTTTCACCACACTTTGTGACGTCATACTGTCTGGAAGTATAAACGGGGGTTTCACCACACTTTGTGACGTCATACTGTCTGGAAGTATAAACGGGGGTTTCACCACACTTTCTGACGTCATACTGTCTGGAAGTGTAAACCGGGGTTTCACCACACTTTGTGACGTCATACTGTCTGGAAGTATAAACGGGGGTTTCACCACACTTTGTGACGTCATACTGTCTGGAAGTATAAACGGGGGTTTCACCACACTTTGTGACGTCATACTGTCTGGAAGTATAAACGGGGGTTTCACCACACTTTGTGACGTCATACTGTCTGGAAGTATAAACGGGGGTTTCACCACACTTTGTGACGTCATACTGTCTGGAAGTATAAACGGGGGTTTCACCACACTTTGTGACGTCGTACTGTCTGGAAGTATAAACGGGGGTTTCACCACACTTTGTGACGTCATACTGTCTGGAAGTGACGTCATCGTGTCTGGACCGGAAGTGTTGTCTGGACCGGAAGTGAGGTGATAGGCGTAGTCATGGCAACGTGTTGTTGTGATGGCAACGAAGCATAGGCGTCATAGGCGTAGCCATAGGCGTAACCCTGATAACAAAGTGACGACCCCCCCCCCATTGCAAGAAGTGATGACCCCCCCCTAGGCGGCAGTCTGGACAGACCCTATGGTAAAAAGTGTGGACCCCCCCCTCCCCTGCGAGGGATGAGCACCAGACAACAACAGTGACAACCATTTCGGTAAGTGTTTATTGAAACATTGTAAACAAAAAGTGAACTTTGTAAACAAACTTTATAAACAAACTTTGTAAACAAACTTTAGTTATTTGCATAATTGAAACTTTGTAAGCAAACTTTGCAAACAAGATTTGTAAACAAACTCTGTAAACAAACTTTTTAAACAAACTTTGTAAACAAACTTTAGTTATTTGTATAATTAAAACTTTGTAAACAAATTTTGTAAACAAACTTTGTAAACAAACTTTAGTTATTTGTATAATTAAGACTTTGTAAACAAACTTTGTAAACAAACTTTAGTTATTAAAACTTTGTAAACAAAATTTGTAAACAAACTTTGTAAACAAACTTTGTAAACAAAAATTTGTAAGCAAACTTTGTAAACAAACTTTGTAAACAAGATTTGTAAATAAACTTTGTAAACAGACTTTAGTTATTTGCATAATTGAAACTCATTGAAACTTTGTAAACAAACTTTGTAAACAAACTTTGTAAACACATTTTGTAAACAAACTTTATAAACAAGCTTTATAAAAAAAATTTGTAAACAAACTTTGTAAACAAAATTTGTAAACAAACTTTGGTTATTTGCATAATTGAAACTCATTGAAACTTTGTAAACAAACTTAGTAAACAAACTTCTTTTTTTTTCATTTCCCACACTCACTCTCTCCACACACACACACACCACGACTGAGCATTTCATTTCATAAGCCGCATAGGTATTTCAACCTTCTGATGGCAACTTTTTCCCCCACACTCTCTCTCCACACACACACACACACCACGACTAAGCATTTCATTTCATAAGCCGCATAGGGATTTCAACCTTCTGATTGCAACTTTCCCCCCCCCCCACACTCTCATGCATACATTCCAACACCATGATAAAATGTTTTGCTTATGTTGCTCTTTATACTCCATTATTCGTTTTTTTTCGTTTGAAATGCAGTGTTTACTTAGAAAAAAATGGCGTCCTACAACCTGCAATCATCAGCAGCAGCATTTCGTCATCAGTGTAATCAGACTGCGTAATCAGACTTCGTTATAAACAACGTAGACAGCGGTGTCTAGCTTTGTTGTTTTTCTGAGGCAGCAGTGTCTAGCTGCTTGGAGTTGCAGTGTGACCCTAAGTGTTATACTTGATAGATTTGTCTGAAAATTTCACTGTTTGATTCAGTTTTATATCTAGTTTTCACATAGCCATGGACTGGTTGCGTAGCTAGCTGTATGCATCATGAATTCACCTTAACAATGACAAGTTAAAAGTGGAATAACTTTTGTTATGATTAACCGATTTACATGAAACTTTCACTGTTTAATTCAGTTTTATATCTAGTTTTAACATTAAGTGGTTATAGGCTATTTGCGCAGCTGGCTGTGTGCATATTTACCACCATTTTAATTTTGTAAAAAGTGGAATAACTTTTGTTATGATTGATGGATTTGCATGAAACTTTCACTGTTTGATTCAGTTTTATATCTAGTTTTAATATTAAGTGGTTATAGGCTATTTGCGCAGTTGGCTGTATGCATATTTACCACCATTTTTAATTTTGTAAAAAGTGGGATAACTTGTCTTAGTTTTACAGTAGTTTGTGCATAGGTGGGTTATTGGAATGGCGCGCGCCCACCATTCAAACATGTGTTTGAATTATTTTTTACGTCAAACTATGGTTCAACAAGTTGTTTAGCAACTGTACAACAATTGTTCAACATGTTCAACATGTTGCTGAACATGTTGAACATGTTGTTGAACATGTTCAACATGTTCAACAACATGCTAAACATGTTCAACAACATGTTCAACAAGTTGAACATGTTCAACATGTTCAACATGTTGTTGAACATGTTCAACAACATGTTCAACATGTTCAATATGTTCAACATGTTCAACAAGTTGAACATGTTCAACTTGTTGAACATGTTGTTGAACATGTTGAACAAGTTCAACTTGTTCAACAACATGATGTTTAACAAGTTGTTTTTCAACAAGTTGTAGTTCAAGAAAAGAGAAAACAAGACATATGTTGAATAGGTTTATTAATACACTTAAATACACTTAAATGCACTTAAATACACTTAAATACATACAGCTTAAATCTATAACAATATTATAACATTTATTGATTTACAAAGTCTTTATTGTAATGTTTAGTCAAATAAGTCTATTTTTCTTCATCTGCTTCACTCTGTTCACTGGCATCCATATCACTTTCTTCGTCACTGCTTTCATCTTCCTCCTCCTCCTCATCTAGAAGCTCTTCAAAGAATGCATCGTTTCTTCTTATAGCCGCCTTTAGTGCCTTTGAATACTCGTAATGTTTTTCATCAACAAAGTAATTAAAGTCTTCTAAAATGGTTTCATAATGTTCGTTTTGTTGTAGACGTTGGGCATATTTGAATAGTTTCATTAACAGTTGTTTAAGTCGACGCTTATAAATGGGTCGAAAGTCATCACTTGCTATGTCACGCGCATCTTCAAGCCCTTGTTCTTCATATTCTGAAACCTTTTCTTGAAATATCTCATCATATTCATCGTAGACTTCTTGAACCATATCATACCAAACAGAGTCTGTTTCTGACTCACTTTCAGAGTCTGTTTCTGACTCACTTTCAGAGCTGCCGTCATCATCACCCTCAACACAATGTTCCATATGTCTGAACAAAGCTTCTTGACTGTTGTATAACGCACCACATTCTTTGACTTTCCATAGAAGACTCATCTAAAGTTTCAGTGATAGGTGGTTTTACAAGGTTTTCCATATCTATCTCCAATTCTTCTTCTTCTGAAGTGTGAGCATTCTTTAAGTGTCTTTTAAGACTTTGTGGCCAATTGTAAGATTTCAAACAAATGTTGCATTTATACATCTTTTCGGTTCAATATACACTTTTCAAATGATGAAAAAGCCTTTAAACATAGCCTTATATACAACTTGTTGAACAACATGTTGAACATGTTCACCTTGTTGAACAACATGTTGTTGAACATGTTGTTGAACATGTTGAACATGTTGTCTACGCCTAGGAAAGTTTAACGTCATAACGTCATTATAACGTCATCATTATAACGTCATAATGACGTCATTGGAACAGGCGCGTGCTTAATCAAAAACTGACTCAGCAATTTTAACCAGTTTGGTATTTTTGACGAGTTACACACCATATTTTGATTACATCTAAGTAGCATAAAAGGAAGAGTGAGACATGCATTTCATCCATATCAAACAGGAATTTATTGCAATCAATAAATGTTATAATATTGTTATAGATTTAAGCTGTATGTATTTAAGTGTATTTAAGTGCATTTAAGTGTATTTAAGTGTATTAATAAACCTATTCAACATATGTCTTGTTTTCTCTTTTCTTGAACTACAACTTGTTGAAAAACAACTTGTTAAACATCATGTTGTTGAACAAGTTGAACATGTTCAACATGTTCAACAACATGTTCAACAAGTTGAACATGTTCAACTTGTTGAACATGTTGTTGAACATGTTTAACATGTTGTTGAACATGTTCAACAACATGTTGAACATGTTGAACATGTTGAACAATTGTTGTACAGTTGCTAAACAACTTGTTGAACCATAGTTTGACGTAAAAAATAATTCAAACACATGTTTGAATGGTGGGCGCGCGCCATTCCAATAACCCACCTATGCACAAACTACTGTAAAACTAAGACAAGTTATCCCACTTTTTACAAAATTAAAAATGGTGGTAAATATGCATACAGCCAACTGCGCAAATAGCCTATAACCACTTAATGTTAAAACTAGATATAAAACTGAATCAAACAGTGAAAGTTTCATGCAAATCCATCAATCATAACAAAAGTTATTCCACTGTTTACAAAATTAAAATGGTGGTAAATATGCACACAGCCAGCTGCGCAAATAGCCTATAACCACTTAATGTTAAAACTAGATATAAAACTGAATTAAACAGTGAAAGTTTCATGTAAATCGGTTAATCATAACAAAAGTTATTCCACTTTTAACTTGTCATTGTTAAGGTGAATTCATGATGCATACAGCTAGCTACGCAACCAGTCCATGACTATGTGAAAACTAGATATAAAACTGAATCAAACAGTGAAATTTTCAGACAAATCTATCAAGTATGACACTTAGGGTCACACTGCAACTCCAAGCAGCTAGACACTGCTGCCTCAGAAAAACAACAAAGCTAGACACCGCTGTCTACGTTGTTTATGACGAAGTCTGATTACGCAGTCTGATTACACTGATGACGAAATGCTGCTGCTGATGATTGCAGGTTGTAGGACGCCATTTTTTTTCTAAGTAAATACTGCATTTCGAACGAAAAAAAAAACGAATAATGGAGTATAAAGAGCAACATAAGCAAAACATTTTATCATGGTGTTGGTATGTATGCATAAGAGTGGGGGGGGGGGGGGGAAGATGCAATCAGAAGGTTGAAATCCCTATGCGGCTTATGAAATGAAATGCTTAGTCGTGGTGTGTGTGTGTGTGTGTGGAGAGAGAGTGTGGGGGAAAAAGTTGCCATCAGAAGGTTGAAATACCTATGCGGCTTATGAAATGAAATGCTCAGTCGTGGTGTGTGTGTGTGTGGAGAGAGTGAGTGTGGGAAATGAAAAAAAAAAAGTTTGTTTACTAAGTTTGTTTACAAAGTTTCAATGAGTTTCAATTATGCAAATAACCAAAGTTTGTTTACAAATTTTGTTTACAAAGTTTGTTTACAAAGTTTGTTTACAAAGTTTGCTTACAAATTTTTGTTTACAAAGTTTGTTTACAAAGCTTGTTTACAAATTTTGTTTACAAAGTTTTAATAACTAAAGTTTGTTTACAAAGTTTGTTTACAAAGTCTTAATTATACAAATAACTAAAGTTTGTTTACAAAGTTTGTTTACAAATTTTGTTTACAAAGTTTTAATAGCTGAAGTTTGTTTACAAAGTTTGTTTACAAAGTTTTAATTACACAAATAACTAAAGTTTGTTTACAAAGTTTGTTTACAAAATTTGTTTACAAATTTTGTTTACAAAGTTTTAATAACTAAAGTTTGTTTACAAAGTTTGTTTACAAAGTTTTAATTATACAAATAACTAAAGTTTGTTTACAAAGTTTGCTTAAAAAGTTTGTTTACAAAGTTTGTTTACAAATCTTGTTTACAAAGTTTGCTTACAAAGTTTCAATTATGCAAATAACTAAAGTTTGTTTTCAAAGTTTGTTTACAAAGTTTGTTTGCAAAATTTTGTTTACAAAGTTTGTTTACAAAGTTTGTTTACAAATTTTGTTTACAAATTTTGTTTACAAAGTTTTAATAACTAAAGTTTGTTTATAAAGTTTGTTTATAAAGTTTGTTTGCAAAGTTTGTTTATAAAGTTTCAATTATGCAAATAACTAAAGTTTGTTTACAAAGTTTGTTTATAAAGTTTGTTTACAAAGTTCACTTTTTGTTTACAATGTTTCAATAAACACTTACCGAAATGGTTGTCACTGTTGTTGTCTGGTGCCCTTCCCTCGCAGGGGAGGGGGGGTCCACACTTTTTACCATAGGGTCTGTCCAGACTGCCGCCTAGGGGGGGGGGTCATCACTTCTTGCAATGGGGGGGGGGGTCCTCACTTTGTTATCAGGGTTACGCCTATGGCTACGCCCATGGCTACGCCTATGGCTACGCCTATGACGCCTATGCTTCGTTGCCATCACAACAACACGTTGCCATGACTACGCCTATCACCTCACTTCCGGTCCAGACAACACTTCCGGTCCAGACACGATGACGTCACTTCCAGACAGTATGACGTCACAAAGTGTGGTGAAACCCCCGTTTATACTTCCAGACAGTATGACGTCACAAAGTGTGGTGAAACCCCCGTTTATACTTCCAGACAGTATGACGTCACAAAGTGTGGTGAAACCCCCGTTTATACTTCCAGACAGTATGACGTCACAAAGTGTGGTGAAACCCCCGTTTATACTTCCAGACAGTATGACGTCACAAAGTGTGGTGAAACCCCCGTTTATACTTCCAGACAGTATGACGTCACAAAGTGTGGTGAAACCCCCGTTTATACTTCCAGACAGTATGACGTCACAAAGTGTGGTGAAACCCCCGTTTATACTTCCAGACAGTATGACGTCACAAAGTGTGGTGAAACCCCCGTTTATACTTCCAGACAGTATGGCGTCACAAAGTGTGGTGAAACCCCCGTTATATACCTACTTAGAAGATATATTTTTTAAAACTGACTTGAGAGACTGTACGTGTTGAAATTTCCATTGTGAAATAGTATAGCGATATACTGGTATACACTGAATCTGTTCTCCCATATATATATATATATATATATATATATATATATATATATATATATATATATATATATATATATATATATATATATATATATATATATATATATATATATATAGGGGAATAAGTCGGCCTGTCCCCTCGCGACAAGAATGCGTGATCGCTTTATACTGGAACTCTACTTACCTGAATGTGAAGATAAACGAAAATCACAAGCAGACACAGCAACGAACCGGCATAAAGCAGGCAAAGAAAAAAATAACTTTATTATTATTAGTATCATTATTTTATCACATATTAATTTAAAAGAGTAACATTTATGATAAAAGAATGCCTGCCAGCCTGCACACTGGTACGCCACATCAGTTACCCATTTGGCATGTCCACTGTAATCGATAAATTGTTTATCTGTTTCAGAAAGCTGACATAACATCTCGATGGGATCCAGTCTTAGACTTTGCACAAGAAAACACACAAATTTCTATTTTTGGAATTTGGGACTACTTAATACAGCGCAAAGATACCCTGCTCCCAAGCCGTCTGCAAGAAACATTCAACAGTCTAGTGAACTATCACTTCGATAAAGATCTTCAGCCTTTACAGCTGAACAAGGACCGACAGAACAAGGTTGCCAGGGTGATGTTGGATAACATGCGCAAAGCCGACGGCTATGTAGATGAACTGAACGCCAGCATTAGACAATATCAGATGTATGCTCAGAAGATGTATAGTTTAATCAAACCACTGGATGGCGATACATCATCTGTACAGGGTTCTGATGCCTTTCTGACCCCAACCAATGGGCCGAATCAAGCCGCGGCTTTGGCCGAAGTACCAGAATCAATCCATGTCATTTATGATAAAGTAAAGAGCTATGTAAACCAGCTAGAAGACACAACTGAAGACCAGAGAAACGAGATGGAACGACTCCAGATCAAGCTTTATGAAGCCCATGGGGAAATCGAAATGATGGAGGATAAAGCGAATAAATTAAGAATGGAAATAAAAGCGAAGCAACAGCAGATAAAAAACCTCCAAGAAGATAGAGAGGCACTGGGAAAGGAGCTGAACCAGACAAAACAAGAACTGGATGAAGTCAAAAGCCAAAAAGAACAATTCAATAAGAAATTGGATGAAATGATGAACATAATGGTAAAAGGAATGAACAATCTGAAACAAGACGTTACTCTCCAGTTAAAAAAGGAAGTAGGTCATATTTCTCAGGCTGTAGACCGTAAAGTAGATACAATGGAAGAGCGCATGAATGCCCGTATGGACCAAGTACAAGATGCCATCAGTGACATACAAGACGCACAGGAGGGGCTGAGAGATGACATGTGCCGCGTTGAGGACAAGGTCGATGACATGCAGAAACAAAAGAAGGATAAAAATATGAATCTCAAGATCAGCATCCGCGGGCCGGAGATGAGGGACGACCAGCTCATTAAAACGAGGTCAGACAAACTGCGAAACATTCAGGGGAAGTAGTGAGGGTACCGCGGCATTCATGAGACAGACTGGTTAATGACTGAAGAGTGCCACCAATATGTAGGGTATCAAAAGCCTCGTCTGAAGAGGAAA
Source organism: Protula sp. h YS-2021 (assembly GCA_949752745.1). Lineage (NCBI taxonomy): Eukaryota > Metazoa > Annelida > Polychaeta > Sabellida > Serpulidae > Protula > Protula sp. h YS-2021. The sequence goes on along the minus strand of OX457026.1, from coordinate 42,345,256 downwards.
ATGCGTGTGTGTGTGTATGTGTGTTTGTGCGTGTGTGTGTATGCTTGTGTGCATGCGCGCGTGCTTCATCAGTTTCCAGCAGATCCCGCATTTATGTGCTGTTATACAAATGACCCCAGTCTATCACGTGGTGTGAAAACACAGCTACATGGGGGCACAGCAATTATTAACACTTGACAAGCCTTTGGCTTGCAAAAGTTATATGAATTTGTGCAAGCAGCCGTTCGTCCTTTTTTTCTTCTTGACAGTTTTCCGATTTTTTGTGTCTTCTTTTTCTCTGACACTATGGGCCCTAGGACCATGAAACTTGGGACTTATGAAGAGCTTGATCTGAACGTGTGCATGTCACTTTTTATTTTCGTCTTCGATTTCGTTTTCTTTGTTAAAATGCCATGTGAATAGAATGTATTTTTTGCAAGTAAATGCGGAGCATTTCACGTATAGCACAGAACACCACACAGTTGCTTAGCTTTGTGCGAGCTCTCACTGCGTAAACAGATAACACAGCGTATGCCTGATCAGTCAATAAAACCTTAAGTCAACAAAAACCAAACACTACTCGGTTTATAAGACGTATTAAAGATGTGTTGTTTGCTAATATATTTAGCTGCTATTAAGTTATCAACCCATGGAGTTTTTTTCTTAACAGTGGTCCGATTTTTTAGAATATTATAAGTCGCATACATGCTGTGCCATAAGGTCTGCACATAGTTGTATAACACACTGTATGCATGTTGTAAAATACTTTATATTATTCAAGAAATAACCCATTGAAGGAAGTATTTTTGCGTTTTAATTTTTGTCAAGTGTTTAACATTTCGTTAGCGAAATACGGTTCTAGATATTTTATGTGTGGGTTTATGTACAGAAGAATTCGAGGAATGGGCTTACTGTTTGCTGTGAGGTTTCATTTGTACTTTTACGCTAGATTTTAATGACAAACGAATTCTAGAAACAATTTTAAGAACGGTTAGTATTACGAAAGCAACTTATTCTGCAATAAGTAGTTGTGTTTTGTGCCAAGAATCGTGTTCTTATATAGTGTAACACCCATAATTGTCAGTGGCTTGAGGATTCATAATCACAGCAGTTGTTCTTTCCTGGTAAGTTATCAAAGAACTATTTCAAACGAACTATCCCTTCTGAAATGCTGAAGAGTTTTCCATTTTCTTCGATAACGTTAAATCTTTGATTGTGTTTGCGAATAGTGTCTTTGCCTGATCCACACACAGACACACGATGGCAGCCGGTAGGACAGAACCCTGTTAATAGCTCAAGACGAGTAATTTCTTTCGAAAACAGTGACAAATGCGAGTGCCAAAAATAGCAACGACATTGGGATATACAGTATTTGTCAAATGTTTACATTGAAATTTGCTTTTAGGTTTTATCAATGGTGTTATCCTGCTTAATGGCATCGGGAATATGGTTAAATAACTTGATATTTAGTTCAAGGATGTAATCAGTGTTATATGAACATATAAGATAAGGTAAAAAAAAAATTATCCGAAAATTTTCCTATCGTGTTGTATTGTATTGTTATTGTATATGGCTTATAATGTATGAAAAAAGTCAGAGCAGTATCTGCGGTATTACCGATAAGTATGACATTAATGCAAGTATTTTAGCTGGCATGAAAATATAAGATAATGTTTAGATGCCAATTGCATTATTTGATTGTGTAAAATATATCACGACTTAGAACTCTGATACATAAATGATAATCAGGTACCGATTATAATTCCGATCTTAGCTGTTCCAAAACAGATTGCTTTAAAGTTTGTCTGCCGAAAGGCCTCTCCATTCATTTTTTTTTTGTTTGGGAGAGAATTGTATTTCTTCTGAAGGCCTTTCGAGAACTACGTGCTTTGACAAGAGACGTAATAAAACCAAGGCGGAAAGGATCTTTTTACTCAAATGCTTTTTTTTTTGCCGAACCCAGAACGGAACGTGCTTTACTTTTTCTACTGTACTATGCTTTTAATTGCAGCGCCTCCCTGTTCCCATATATATTCTGAAATTAAATTTTTATTATTAGGCAAGTATTTGGACATACATTTAAGAGAGTTGAGTATGTTGCCGAGACACCTTTATTATCAAATCCAGCTCTTTAAGCATCTATATAAGACTAAGTCTTCAGTTTGTACAGCATTATATAAAATATGTAGTTATAATTACAAAATATTATAAAACAGAGAATAACAACTAAAGTGTAGAAATAAACCAATCTCAATGACTATAGGTTTAATAACTACTTACAAAATCAATTATTTAAAATGTGATTATATCTTCCATCTTCTCTCACGCTCAACCAACATATTTCGCAATGAAAGTGAAGGCACGAGGTGACTGATTGGCAAAAAATATCTCCATATCCAGACTGGTAAAGGACAAATGTATGAAGGAGTAAAGTACAATTTCAATTACTCACAGTGAAACGCACCGTATTCAGAAACTTACATTTTCATGACAAACTTGATGACCGAGGTAAGGAAAGCATTTTAGTGAGCAACAGCAATTAGAGTGTGATGCACGATATAAAATTACAACAAGCTTTTAGAAATCATTTGATGTGTGTATGTGTTTAAAACAAATTCCTGTAAATACATTAAGTTCAGGAATGCCGAGCACCTGTAAGATTCGCAGTCAGATAGCTTCTCACAATACGGGTCCTTACGATGAGTATAATTGTTGGCCGTTGAAAAAGTTCCTTTTTCAATATTGAGGTTGTTAAATTTCTGGACTTTTTCATGGTGACCTTCCTGGTGACCTTCAGGTCGTTCGTTTTCTTTTTCTATTTCTTCGTTAACTTGGCCCCCACATCATGAAAACCAGTTCTATCCTCTTCAATAGACGAGAAACGCCCCGATTTCTGAAACGAAAACACAAACCAGATCACACACGTGTTATCTTAGACCATGTAAAGCCAAAAGATAAGCCTAACAGATATACTGTCCATTGAGATTGTAGATATCTCTACATAAATTAGAAATATGCCAAGCTCAGTAAAGAAATCTTTCAGATCTATATATCGATGTCATTTAGACATATTTTTAATACATTCATGATATCTCACCTATAAAGATATGTATTTAATTCACATATTTGTACAATTCTCGTATTAGAGATATATCTAATTATTTGGACATATTCGAGAATCATTAAAGACATTACAAACTGATTTAAAAATATGACTAGCAACTATTAAGAGTTGTGAATGTTTAGCGAATGTCAAAATGGCATTCCATATTTGGGTTGTGTTTGGCCTTGAAGTAATCAGGCTAATGCACACACCCTGAGCAGAATTTGTGGGTCTGCATTGTGCCATAACACGAGTCGACACAGAGACCAGCGTCCCCCTTCTGCGTTGTTATAAAACAGCTGACCTCTGAGGAGATCAATCTGTTATGTATAAAGACAGAGCGGATGGATATTTCTTTCTCACTAGCCGTAATGTGCGACTCTCAGTGTTAAGTATTCTTGCATATTGGTGGAAAGGGTGCATATGAGTGTCCAAGTCACTAAAATACAAAATTTAGTGACTTAAAAAAAGCTGATTCCTTTCTTTGATGAGTACTATTTTGCGCGGAATCCCCAGTGGGTCTGTGGAGTAAAAAGGTGTTATACACAACAGACCGAACCGCCGTAGAGGTCGGCTGTTGGACAACAACGCCCCCTTCCGCGCATATACTCCATACACTACTAATCCACCTAAAAATGTCTCAAAACGGTTAAAAACACTACCTTTGCAGAGTTTATCCCGTAGGGAGAAGTTGATAACGAGGTTTTCATCTTTGGTAGTGTGTCTTCGGAGTCCACAATAAATCCTGCCTGGTAACTAATTAATCGCCGATGACGAACTAACGCAGGGCCCCAGTCTGTTGTCGGTGTTGAGATTATGTGCCACCTCTGCAACAAACCAACTAGAATTATGTCTTTTGAATCTTTTATCCCTGCAATCATTCCGGTGAAGTGAAAATCTGAACATTATGCATAACGTGCATACACCAAAAATGAAAGTACTTCATTTTGTACCGCTAATTTGAAAATGCCTTGAAATGCTTGAAGTATTGAAAATGTACAAGCTTTTCATTTTTGTGAAACCGGGCATTTTCTCTAATTTCAAACAGATTCCACAACTGATTACTTGTGGATTTCCATAAATGTCGATTGTGTAATCTCATTTTTTGACCTTCTATTCAAATCACGTCTGGAATAGATTTTTCGGTTTATTTTCACAAATGCAGTTGATAAGTACGCCACATAGTTCACATTCACTCCATGTAGGGAACACACTCCCCCCTCCTCCCCGCACCCCCCCCCCCCCCTCCCTCCGTATAGACACATGCTCATTCCCCATTCACAGACACACCGATTTCAGCTCACAAAGCGATGGGGCCAGGCAATGCCCATGGGCTTATTCAGTTTCAGTTTACATTAATATCATTTTCAAATCATAAAATAAAAACCTTTGCTCTGCCGTCAAACCTCAAAATACATAGGCTCAGCTAATTAGCTAACTTGTTGCTAAAGCTCTGAAATACAAAGGTAATCCATGTTTTTTTTTCAAATTGTGCACTTTCCATGAAATTTCCGTCCGTTTGCAAGGTCTTTAGTGAAAAGGGGTTTCTATAAAAGAGACAGTTATAGATAAATCATTTTACTAACATGCGACGTGCGTTCAAAATATAAAAAAGTGCAATCGAAGGCAGTCACTTTAATAATTTTAAAAATAATTCGTATTACGGATGTTGCTTTTGGACAAATGCAAAGATATGAGTGAATCTTCTCCTTTACACTCCTTACATTCTGTCCCTTTTCTGATTCCTCACTTTTGCATATTGTTGCTGTGAGCAACTATGTCGTTTATGATTTTAAATTGGAAAGCAACTAATTTTGAATCTAAACTAGCCCCTTTTTAGCGTTTATAAGATCGCCATTAAATTATACGTTCGATTCGTACGATTCCGTTCATTTTGAAAAGACTGCGGAGATTTCATCTTTACCTGGGCCAGTTTAATATAGCATTTTTGCATTTGGCTTTTAGTACATAATATTTATTACCATTTATCACAGTTTGTAGTTACAAAGAGTCACTTCAATTGCATTATCCTTGTTAATCTGTTAATCCAAACTATATAGTTTAAGGGCTTTGTCGTAACATTTAATATCTGGTGCGTTTAAGCGACCTTTGTCCATCTCGTGCTTATTCAGATTCAATCTGAAGAAAGTATGAAAAGTACTCCATCGCCCTAAATATTTGTCGAATAGAGAGGATATCAGTAAGAATGCAGCATGTGTCGACTGCAAAATGAGACAATGTATAGCACTCTTTAATGCTGCCAATATATTTGATCCTCATTTATAATTTTGGAGGGCAGTTGTGCCATGCTTAAACTGCTAGCCTTGAAAAGTATTTTGTAATCAGAATTGAGTTGCGAAACAGGTATACAGTTTTTGTCAACACAAGATTCTTCCCTTTTTTATTAGAAAGGCAATTAAGGCACTGCGTTGCGAGAAAAGGGGTTCTCCCTTTCTTATAAAATTCGAATGTCGATCCATCACAGTCAGGACTCTTATCATTCTATAACACTTTTTAATGCCTTTACAGAATTCATTAATAGTGAATTGAGTGTCATATGACTTCCTGTTTTGTTCAGGTAAAGCCCTCAGGCTGCCGTCTTGCAGAGTTCGGTTCCGGTGTAAGAAAACGTTTTGACCCCCCAAATAAATGGACCCCCGGTCGATTTGTTTTAAAACAAACAGACCCCCCCCCTAAAATGTTTAATTTCGGTAAGAATTTCTCACCCATCCTGACTTTTCAGACTATTACTTAGTTTAATTGCTGACTTTTTGTGTGACTGATTGCAGTCTTAACACGTGTATTCATCGAGGCGTCATTTACAATTCATGTCCTTCACATTTTTCATTCGATACTACTGGATCAGTGAGATTTTCGTCAAGCTCACTGGGTGTGTCCTCACATTTGTTCTGATTTCTCATCTCTCTTTCTGCTAAATCTTTCGAATATTTAACTACGAAGCATTGAATCTGAGAATTTAAGGAAATCATATCTAATTCTAATGCCATTTATATTGGTTTTCCCTCCGTTTAGTTTCAGTTAGTTCTCTAATTTCTCTTAAATATTTTGCATCTGCTAATAGACCGTTATTTCATTAGAAAAAGGTCCTCTTTTTAACCTTGTACATTTACACGACATTAAAACTTATTTTTGATCGGTATGAGGGACGAAGGAAATATTTATTTTTTATGGAATTATTTAAGTGTTTGTTTACAAGAAAAATCTAACCTGCACATTACTCAGGGCTTGTGTATAGTGGAATATTAGTCCAAAAAATCCAAACCTGCATGTTGTAAGTTTTGTTTTTTCTTGCAGTCATTAAAATGGCCTCGCGACAATTTCTAATGTCGCGCAACATTTATAGTTTACACATTTTAGTTACTATTTATTCGCGCTCGCTCGTTCACTTCGCCATAATTTTTTCGCACAGTATAATTACACATAAAATGTTTAAAGAACGTCTATGCACATGCGCTTTATCACGAGTTTGGTTGTTGGATATCACATTTTCTTCCAACAGATTTCTTGATCTTGGAACGCGACAAAATTAATTACGGGGCGCAAAAAATTAATGCATTTCAGTGCAAAATCTTCAGCACAATAAAAAAATGCATTAATTTTCAGAACAATAAAACGACGTGCACAGAGTAGTACTGACTTGCATTGCGACCGAGTATACTGCTTTATTCCGATATTGTCAAGCACCTGTCAAGTTAACTGCCTCTAATAATCTCATTTTTCTTGGGATACATCCCCGAATTTTGTCCAGTATATAATCCACGCACAAGTCCAATTTAAAACATAACACTCCACGTTTAGGGGTTGTTTTAAAAAGTCATGGACACGCATGGTAATCAGTTGGCACGCAGCCTGTAGAACTGGTAGCACGAGCCTGAAGGGCGGGTGCGAACAGTGCGCAAGGCTGGGCAAGGGTTTTCTTACTGTAATAGATTTGCAAGCAGGCTAACAAATTTCGTCTTCAACCCGATTTCATCACATGACAAAGATCAACAAAATCCACGAAACAGACATTGTACAAGGTCAAAGAAAAAGTGCCTACTTTGAAGAAAGAGCCCTTGACCATAGCGACCTGCACTATGATTGCTATGGGTATCGGCAGGATGATGATGATGGTCAGGACGACGCCAACTACTTCAGCGTATTGCGGCCATTTGTAGTCCTCGTAGTCTGGCGGGTCGTACCGCACCCAGGAGTACAGGCACATGTACTGTTCAACAAGTATCAGTTATTGGTAACAACAGTTCTTCAGATTTTAACGTATGTTTTAGGTACATTACTCATAGCTTCAAGACAAAACATATACAAAACAGAACGCAAATAATACGGATAATTCTAAAAAAATCATCTTGTTCTCAAAAATTTTAATTTTCGATTTGTAGTATGATGTAGTGGACTTGTTCTTACGGCAAAAATTCCGGGTGCTGTGACGTTCCACGTTAGCCACCACCACATGGACGTCGTCTTTCCTATCATGGTTTCTATGTCCTTGGACATGCTGCGCCAGCCTGCCAACAGAAAGGGGCAGTTCTGCACAGTCCGTCTTCATTTCCCCCAGCGGTATTTATCAGTGTTATATCGAGGTCGCTTGTGGACGGCGCACTCGATCTGTTACATAGGCCGCTCCGAGAAACTAATTGCCCAAATCAATATTATTTCTATTAAAATACCGTACAAAAATACACTAGAAATTGACCCAAGTGGTTTGGTAAAGTCAGAAAAATAACAGATTTTGTTTTGTTTAATTTCAAAAGACCCACTTTAAGATAATTTGGAAAGATCGGTTATCCGCGCACCTATTTGCAAGGGACATGCGCCCAACCAATTTGAAGTAATTGAATTACAGTCGACCGAACTGCAAATAGTTGATTCACAAATAATCTCGCATTTTGTGTTGAAAAGGCACCAACCAAAACCTTGATCCTGATCATACAGCAAAATAATTGCGTTTCTGGTAAAATAAATAATTTGAAAGCAACGACTTATCTGTTCATATGGGAGTTATGGAAGGGTGATTGATTTCAATTAATAACTTGAAAGGAAGGGTGATGGATATCTTGTATTATTATGAAATAAATTCAATTGCATTGTTATTATTCACTTGAAAACAGTGATTGAGGGGGGGGGGTACCTTTATACCCAGAGGAGTTTGTACCTTGGACATCGAGAAAGGGGGGTTTATTCCTGGGGGGTTTGATCCGGTGTAACAGCATATCTTGCCCTCTGTACAGCTCCCCCGGGGCTATCTGCCCCCTCCCACCTGGTATTTCCCCCCTATTGGTGTCACTTTATAAAGGGAGGTGAACACACAAGAAAGCTGGAGGGAAGGGGGGAAGATAGCCAACAAACAAAAAACTTACCGTATACCCATGCGACAGCTATGCATTCACAAATGCCAATTATCATTGCTCCCCAGCTGCCAGCATAAAATTCCATCCATTTCAGAACATAAATACCGCCCTGATAAAACCAAACAGAGCATCGTTAGCGAAGAAAAAATGACAGATCATCAGTGTGTGTAATATTAGTATGGTTAGTATAAGGATAACGAAGCAAACTTAACCAGAGAGAACCCATACTGTTGGGCTATCAGTGTTTGAAGACACATTAGAGCCAATAGTCCGCTCTGCATTTGTTTGAAAATAGCCAAATAACGACTAACAATACTGAGCAAGTGAATTATCTATCTTCATTTACGTATATATCTACAGGCCAAGTAGGGATATGGGGTCTGTTCTGGACGCCTCCTCCCCCATCCCCCTTCTCCCAGTATCCAGAACATACTTGGGCGTTCTGGACGCCGTTGGTATAAATGAAAGACAAAAACTCCTATTATCGCTCAGTGGAAGAGACGTCATGATGTGTTCCGCTATATCTAGAGCATACAGTCTGTTCTGAATACGTTTCCAGAACATAAAGTCTGTTCTGGATAGTTGTTGGTATAAATGACAAAAAATGAATTCACCCGTGTATGTCGTTGTGACAAAATGCCACGATCAGATGACGACATAGATGACGTCAGAGAGCTTCGGATGACGTCTTAGAGTTTCGCCAAAATGTTTCGTTATAAAATAGCATTTCCGTTTTATGCTTCGTAAGCAGTTTTCTGTCGTCGTTGTGACAATGTGCGCGCTCTCTAAATTTTGTGTCATAGAGTTTTGTTCTAAAAGAGCATCTCCGGTTGTGCGCTTCTTCCCAGCACAGATTCTAACCCTCCCTGAAACCTGTTATTATCATCCACCTCCTCAAAGCTGTTATTATCGTTCACCCCCTCCTCAAACCTCTTATTGTCGTCCACTCCCCTCAAACCTCTTATTATCGTCCACCCCCACGTGATCAATGACGTTATAGATGGGTGTATAAAGCAGACATAAAGACTTCAACAGCACATTACTTCAACATTGCTGGACCGATTTTAGCCATTTTTCAGCAAGACTTTAGTAAAGTATTCAGTAAGACTTTACGTTTTTAATGATCATATCATATCAAAGAGTCACTTATATTGCACATATTCAGCAAGCTACTGTGCGCTAAAATAATAACAGTGAGTTTTTATATACCGATTTTTCAGACAACCTGCTCAAACCGGTTTACAATGTGCGTAAACATGTTTATAATTATTGATAACAATTTTTTTAACTCAGGATTATTATAATTTCGACGTGCCCATATAGTGTCTCTGAAATCCGTATCTATTGGCACATGCGCCTAACAATAATGCAACTCTAACTTGGTATTAGAGGACTACATAGGCATACCGACATCCCTGGGGGTTTGCAACTTGTCATGATTACTGGCCAGGAGCGGGGTTCGAACCCGGGCTACAGAACCACAACTGCATGGCTGGGAAGCGTCTTTAACCACTCGGCCACCGAGCTCCCTTGATGATGTTACTGATGATTTTACTAAAAATTACTTAACGTTTTTAATGATGACGCCACTGATGACTTTACTAAAAATTTCATAGGAGCATAACTTTAAAACTATTCGATCGATTTCAACCATTTTTTCAACATAGTATTCAGTAAGACGTTAAGTTTTATTGATGACATCCTTGATGGCGCCATCAATGGTGATACATTAAGCAGAGACGTCTTATAACAAAGGTAATATCAGAATTTTCTTTGATAAGCCTTTTAAATCGTTGTTGTTGTCGTTGTTGTTGTTGTCGTTACTGATGATCGATGACGCATTAATAAAAATACAATTTTGCGAAGACGTGATTAATGACGTCATCAATGGCTTTATAGATGGGTATATAAGGTAGACATGACAGCTACAACAGCGCATTACTTCAAGACTACTGGACCGATTTCAACCATTTTTTCTGACTCACTCTCAGAACTGCTGTCATCATCACTCTCGCCACAGTGCTTCATATGTTTGAACAAAGCTTCTTGGCTGTTTTATAACACACCACATTTTATACAAACATGTGCATTATTTTCATTGTTTTCTTTGCAGTCTAATAGAAGACTTTCGATGAGTCTAATAGAAGATTTTCCATGAGTTTTCTATTAGACGTCAATGAGTCGATATGGCTGAAAATAATGCACACGCTTGTGTGGAATGTGGTGCGTTATACAACAACCAAGAAGCTTTGTTCAAATATATGAAGCATTGTGGCGAGGGTGATGACGACAGCAGTTCTGAGAGTGAATCAGAAACAGACTCTGTTTGGTATGATATTGTCCAAGAAATATATGATGACCGTTTTGATAAATTTCAAGAAAAGGTTCAGAATATGAAGAACAAGGGCTTGAAGATGCGTCTGAAAGAGCACATGATGACCTTCGACCCATTTATAAGCGTCGACTAAAAACAACTGTTTATGAGACTGTTCAAATATACCCAACGTCTAGAACAAAGCGAACGTTATCAACACATTTTAGAAGACTTTAATTACTTTGATGATGAAAAACATATTGAGTATCCAAAGGCATTAAAGCTGGGCTATACGAAAAAGACAATGAATTATTCGAAAAATTTCTAGATATGGAGAATGATGACGAAAGTAGCGACAAAGAAAGCGATATGGATGAGGACAGTGAGGTGGAACGGATGGAGAACAATAGACTTATTCGACTAAACTTTGTAATAATAACTTTATAAATCAACAAATGTTGTGATTTTGTCATTGATTTAAGCACGGTTTTCAAAGTGCATTAATAAAACTATTCAGTTTATATCTTGCAAATGGTTGAAATCGGTCCGGTAGTCTTGAAGCAATGCGCTGTTGAAGCTGTCATGTCTGCCTTATATACCCATCTATAACGTCATTGATGACGTCGTTAATCACGTCATCGCATAGCTGTGTTTTTTATTGATGCGTCATCGATCATCATCATCAACAACAACAACAACAACAACAACGATCTAAAAAGTCATATCAAAGAAAATGCTGATATTACCTTTGTTATGGTTTCACCATTGATGACGCCATCAAGGACGCAATCAATAAAAACTTAAAGTCTTACTGAATACTATGTTGAAAAAAATGGTTGAAATCGAGCCAATAGTTTTAAAGTTATGCTCGTTTGAAGTTTTTAGATAATGACTTAATCAGTGACGTCATCAATAAAACTTAAAGTGTTACTGAATACTATGTTGAAAATGGTTGAAATCAACCTACAAGTTTTAAAGTTAGGCTCGTTTGAAATTGTTAGTAAATGAAGTCATCAATGACGCCATCAGTGAGGTCATTAATAAAACTTTAAAGTCTGACTTAATACTTTGCTGAAAAAATTGTAATACTTGTTCAGTAGTGTTGAATTCGGTCCAGTAGTCTCGAAGTAATGCGCTATTAAATTGTAATGTCTGCCTTATATACCCATCTATAACGCCATTGATCATGTAAGGGGACGATAGTAAGAGGTTTGAGGGGTGAGCGATAATAAGAGGTTTGGGGTGGACGAGGGGTGGACGGTTTAAGGAAGGATTAGAAACTGTACTGGAAAGAAGCACACAACCGGACATCCTCTTTTAGAATGAAACTCTATGACTTTTTTAGAGCGCGCACACATTGTCACAACGACGACAAAAAAACTTCTTATGAAGCATAAGACGGAAATGCTCTTTTATAACAAAACGCTATGATGTAACTCTATGACAAAACTCCATGACGTCATCTGAGCGCTCGCACTTTGTCACAACGATATACATGGGTGCATTCTGACTCAGAGTTTTTTCTTTCATTTATACCAGCGGCGTCCAGAACCCCAATGGGGATTCTGGACACTGGGAGGGGGCGGTAGGAGGGGTTGTATTCCCCTCCATAATCACTACTAGGCCTTAGCAACAACCAGGTTGCCTGTTGTAACTTGAATAAAAAATTCATCATTGCTCAAAATTTAACTTTGAACGTAAGTTCGAATTTAAGTCAGGTTATTGAATACGGGCGCCGGTGTCCAGTGATGTGAAAAAAAAAATCGAGAATCTTTTTTTATATATAGGGAATATAATAACTGTTAACATAATATTACAATTTGGTTTAACAAGGTATTTTGTTTGAAACTGTGGTCTTTTAAGGTATTATGGTATCCGTACGTTTAAACTGTGGCAACAAAATATAGTTTCAAAGTAAATTTTTAAATTTCATGGTGGTACAATAGTGGTATGGGTATTTTAGCATCTTCAACACCATTCAGGCAAATAAAAAAAAGAAAGAAAGAAAAAGAAAAACAAACATCAATAAATGATCTGGTGTTATCAGACTATCAATGAAAAGCCTGGATATAGTTACATATGTATGACCTATCCCTATATATATGGCCTGTCACATACATATGACCTGTTTTGATATATATGAAATATCACATTTAAATATGTTGCAGAACTCTGCGAAATCGGAAATTTTTTATAATAACTGGGGAATTCGTATAATGAATCATTATGCTCAGTTTTTCAACTTTCTAGGAAATCTGTAAAAGATTTTTTATGGTAAAAGACAAGTTTGTTGCGACACAGGGAGTCCATGTGGGTCAAGGCGTAAGCACACCATCTATTAAGTATGAAAATTTACCATGCGTGTCCAAAAAAAAAAACAAAAACAAAACAAAACAAGAAAAAAAAACACAACAAAACAAAACCAACAACAACAAACAAAGGGGAGAAAGTGAGGTAATTTTGAGACCAGACGCGGTCCGCAAGGAGCCAATTTCGTAAAAAAGGGAATAATTTATATTCAGTATTCCGTGTTTTTCCGGGAGGGGGGTCATTTTATAATATCACTCCGCGTTTGGTTAAAAAGGAGGTATTGTTTAAAACTTACCACTCTGCTTTTAGAGGTCGTTTTAAAAGTCATGGACACGCATAGTAACCAGTTGGTACGTGAGTACATCAGTATCTATGATACCAGGCGGTACGTGAGTGCCTACGGGTACCTGTGTTACCATATGGTACGTGAATACCCCCCGGGTAACTATGCTACCATGTGGTACGTGAGTGCCCCTCCCACGGTTCCCTGTGTTACCATTTGGTGCGTGAGTGCCCTAGGGTACCTGTGTTACCATGTGGTACGTGAGTGCCCCCCGGGTACCTATGCTACCATGTGGTACGTGAGTGACCCCCACGGTTACCTGTGTTACCAGGTGGTACGTGACTGCCCTCGGGTATCTGTGTTACCATGTGGTACGTGAATGCCCCCTGGGTACCTGTGTTACCATGTGGTACGTGAGTGCCCCCGGGTACCTATGCTATCATGTTTTACATTGGAGCCCCCGGGGTACCTGTGTTACCATGTGGTACGTGAGTGCTCCCCGGGTACCTGTGTTACCATGTGGTACGTGAGTGCCCCCGGGTACCTATGCTATCATGTTTTACATTAGAGCCCCCGGGGTACCTGTGTTACCATTTTGGTACGTGAGTGCCCCCGGGTACCTGTCTTACCATGTGGTACGTGAGTGCCCCTGGGTACCTATGCTACCATGTGATACATGAGTGCCCCCTCGGGTACCATTGTTGCCATGTGGTGGGTGAGTGCCCCCGGGTACCTATGCTACTATGGTACGTGAGTGCCCCCCTCCCCCCGACCGGGTTCCTGTACTAGCAGCTGGCGCGTGAGTGCCCCCTCCCCGATTTCCTATGCTGCCAGGTAGTACGTGCATGAATGACCTCATTTTCATTACAAAGGGAAAGTGTTCATGTTTATTGACAGAAGTCTCTTAAACAATTGGTTACTGGGGATTTGGATAATAATTGTTTTAAACGTAAACTGTTCAAGAGTTCTTTTTCAACGAATTACAATTTCATTGAGTACAGATAAATGACGATTCTAAATTTTGAAAATTACCTCGGGATATGATTCTCTGTAACATATATATTTTTATAGTAATGCACAAAATATACACATAAATTTTGAACTAATATGCCGTATTTAGATATTTAAGGCATACCCGAGTGCACAGAATGAGCCCAAAGAGGAAGAAGAACCCGCACAGCCCTGCATTTATAAACCATTGGTGGCGTCTTGTGAAGGGCTTTGGGAATCGGTCCATCAGCGCCGTCGCTACCGTTTCCACTAGTGTAAACTGTCACACACAAAACTGGTCTTAGAATGTGAGTTTGGGTTTCTGCCTGTAGGGGTAACAGCTTATAACTTCCATCTTCATACATCCGTTCGATGAATATCTTATTTTTTTCTACTCGCTTTATACACATGCTAACTTGCAGTTGGTTACGAACTAAGTATTTAATTTACTGCAAATGATTAAGAAACCAGAAACTTTTTGCCTTCTCAATTCATTGAAAATGTAAGATAATTTAAAAAGAACTTGTAGGTGTAAATTTAAAAAAAAAAGTGATCCGAAAATAACGTAAAGGTGGGGACGACGTTGTCATGGTTACTCTGCCGACAGTAACATGGTTGGCAGAAAGTAACCAGGATTTTTAGGTATCTGAAGACACAATAACTTGCAAAAAAAAAAAAAAAAAGAATAGGGGCAATAATTACCTGTGTGCTGACTCCAACACAGATGAGGAGGAGGAAGAAGAAGATGCACCAAATGGGCGACACCTTCAGATGCGTAGCGATCTCGGGGAATACGATAAAGGCGAAGCCGGTGTCTGGTAAAAGAAACAGATATGTGTGTATTTGGTTTAGGAAAAAATGGAAACGTAAAGAACAGCAACGAAAAAAATGGTGAGCGAAAAATATGGGAAAATGTTAAGGACGGCAAAAATGGTAAAATTTTAAAACAGGGAAGGGTTCGTCGATATATTTAATCTTTATTTAACATATAAAAGCTTAGATACGCTTGCTATTTGTAGTTATTTTCATACTGAATATGAACACGACCAATTCGCATCTGCCTATATATTGTTCCAGTGACAGCTGAGTAATAAAAGGACTGTAATGTGTGCAAGGGGTCATCTGATCTGACCGTAATGTGCACACAGGAATTATACAGGCCTCCTGAAAGATGCATTGAGTGGACTTTCTTTGATGGTGAGAGAGCAAGGTTGTTTCTTTGTAAAAGCTAAAAAAAAAAAAAAAAGAATCTGAGTGAACACCTGAGAACATCACCATTTTCCTTTTCTGTTTACCGTTATTTCCGTTACCACTATTTTCCGTACTCTGTTCACATTAATTATACAGATTTGCTGTATAAATAACAACTCGTCCGACGAAAGTGAGCTACCCATATTTTACAAAAATTCCTGTTGATGGTGTGGGGTTGTTGGCGGCGGTGTTTTGTTGTCTTAGTTAAAAGATTGAATACAACTGGAGAAAGGAAACTGGCATTTTGTTGTTTTTGTATTAGCAACAGCTGTAATGCTGAGCACTGTGATTTGTCTATTTCTTAAAAAAGAACTTCCTTACCGGGATCAGCAACATCCTTGAAGCGCATGTCAAGTTCATGAGCGATGTATCCGAGGAAGCCAAATACGACAAAGCCAGCGACGAAGCTCGTCAAGCTGCTCGACAAAGTCACTAGGAATGTGTCCCTACAAACATGTGAACACATTGCAAAAAGCATAGAAAAAAAAGGTGTTTGATCTAATATCGCTCCGAAAAAGATAATTATTGGTGCTGCTATAGACTGGAATGCAGTAAACACTACTCAGTAACTGTCTAAATACATTTTATGTCAGTGTTTTGTTGCAAAATGCGGAACAAACAAATCTCTCACCTTATTTTCTGATTGAATTTTTAAGTTTGTAGAATACAAAAATTAGACATGTGCTGAATATGAACAAAAAAACCGTGTTTTAATTGCTCACTGTACGCACCTCAGGATATTATAGTGGAACCTGTTGTAGCTAGCCAGTGTGATTAAGCCACCGAAACTCATCAGGTAGGAAAACATGATTTCCCAAGCGGCTGCATACCAGACCTGATAAACACAAACAACCCAAATATAATCTCAGTTTTTTTTGCCATTTTTCTTTGTATCAATCGAGATAAGAAGTAAAACTAACGCTTGCAGGGAATACATTGTGACGCTGTTGCGGATAGCACCTCCTTCCGCTACGACTTTCAAGTTAAAGACTAAAAATTATGCACCTAGTTTTTTAAAGGTTTTTAAGGTTTTTTTTGCACCCTTCATATTAATGATTTGTGTGGGCGATTTTGGAAGGACAAAATGGCCAGAGACAATAACGTACTCGTGCATTCTGCAGTTTGTCCCAGTCAGCGCCCATGTATTGCTTGATGCCGTCATAATGGTGGTCGAGTATTACGGCTCGTATGAGCAGGATGAGCAGCAGCACGTACGTGAGGATGGTCGTCGCGTACACCACCTGCAGGCGCCCACCCCCCCAAAACAACTCTCATTATTGATGCGCGTTTGATAAACACTTCAAAAGCTGGAAAATTTCAAGCAGGAAAGCGAAGTTTAAGCCTTCTACGCAAAATCAATAACAAAAAAAAAAAAAAAAAAAAAAAATGCGCACGTTCAGGCATGCGCACTATTTCAACCGTTTCTGTAAAGAAAACGACAAATAACGAGAGAGAGAGAGAGAGAGAGAGAGAGAGAGAGAGAGAGAGAGAGAGAGAGAGAGAGAGAGAGAGAGAGAGAGAAAAGATGGAATAGACTGGTAGAAAATACACCCGGGTGGACCACTTGGCTTGGTATAATATGTATCCCCCCCTCAAAAAAAAAAAAAAAAAAAAAAAAAAAAAATCGGAATTACTCCGCATGTGATTAAAATGGCGGTATTATTTAAAAATTAGCGCTCTCAGCTTAGGGATTGTTATAAAAAGTCATGGACACATACGGTAACCAGTTACTACGTGAGTGGCCCAACCGGTAGAATACAACAGGGGCTAACCTTGCCGGATGATTTGATGCCCCTGATCATGCAGAGGAACACGATGATCCAGGCACCGAGAAGGCTAAGTGTGACGCGCCACTCCAGACCCCCGAGCTCGTCCACGCCCTCACTCCTGTCTAAGAAGCGCTTGCTGAAATTACAACTTACATCTCAAAACTCAAATCTTCGCCAAGTACGTGTTCTCCAAATGATGGAACATATGTTCAGCACGTGCTTTCCAAATTATGAACACATATTGAACAAATATTGACCATTCATACATACGTTTATCATATGGTGGTAAAATGTACTATCCCACACATGTTTATGTGCATATGAGCAACAGATAATGTAGCACCAAACCAAAACCAAAAGCATTTTTGGACAAAAGTAACAGCATACTGTTAATATGTTTGGCTAAGTTTACTGATATTTAGTCTTCCGCTTTGTTCCATAAAAACGTATTTCAAAATTTGCAAACTGCTTTAACATTATAGTCCAGACATACTGAAAATAATCTCTGCTTGGGAAGGTTCTGTCGATGTCGGCTTCCTCAAAGGCTCGTTTTTTGTCCCACACACCCGCCAAGTATGTGTCGTTATTGTTGTCGTTAGCCAGACACCTGCCGTCCGGACTTCTTATGTAATCGTCAGATGAGCAGTTCATTACTGGAACGTCGTGGTAACAGTCTGAAAGGGATTTGGGGGCTTTTCGTCAGTACCTTTTCAAATGAGCTTACTAGCAGGAAATTAAAACATTGCCTAATTATTAAAATAATTAAGTGAAGAGTTCTGTGATATTTATAAGTGTTTCAAAGAAAGCATGTTTAAATTCACAAATTTCACCCTTAGTGCTGAAAAACAACTGCCATGAAAAGTGTACAAGTTCACACAGTCGCATATTATATTATCCATTAGACAAAATATCTAGTCTTTTAACCGGTGGGCATGTTCTATTTGCCTGCTGGGTAACTTACTGTTTACCTGCTGGGTAACGTACTATTTGCCTGCTGGGTAACGTACCATTTGTCTGCCTCCACTGTCTGAGCTATATATGCCCTGAAGGAGCGGCCCATAAATTAACTAACATAGCGTAAGCAGATGACAATCAGCGTTAATAAAACTAGCTGCAGCGAAGTACCGATAAAGGACCAGCCCTCAAACGGGGCCAGCTAACAGTTAGCCCCATTTTTACCAGAGGGGGGAGGGCTTGGTACCATGTGTGTTACCATGCGTATCCAAAAAAAAAAAAAAACGTGAAGAAAGGGGGTAGTTTTTAGCCAGATGTTGTCCTCGCAGAAGGCCTATTTCATTAAACGGGTGGTAGTAGGGGGAGGGTTAATTTTTCATACATTACTCCGTGTTTCCCCCCAAAATGGAGGACACTAAAGTTCTTTCAGAAATGCTCTCCTCGTTTGGTTGAAAAAGGGGGTATTATTTCAAACTTACCAATCTGCGTTTAGGGGTCGTTTTAAAAAGTCATGGACACGCGTGGTAACCAGGTGATAAGCGAGTGCCCCCCCTCCCGCCCCCTCTCGCCCTTGACTGGCCTTTTCTACAGCTTCATTCTGGGCGCACCTAACAATGAACTCCACAAAAAGGACTCAAAACATCAGTTCACTTCCGCTGCTGGTCATACTTTCGAGTTTATACTGCACAAGCTTACATTTTGACGCCCACTCTTTCTTGCATTCGTCCCAGGGAAGCCCAGTGAGTGCAGAAAACGACGCTCCGAAGTAGTACAGACTATAAGCCACGAGCACGTTGTAGTAAACTGACGTGAGGGAAGTGAGCAGTACCATCGACCAGCCGATTCCTGGAAAGAGAAAAGGAAAGTGATATCAGCTATTAAATGTGTTCTTATTATTGATATCAATAATTCAAGTTTTCATGTCCAAAATTTAACTGATGATTCGTTAAATTTTATGTAAATGCGTGTCTCCCTTAAGATTTCCTAAGTTTGCAAAATTGAATTTTTGATCTCAAAAGTAATTTTTTGCCATCTAAAATTCAATTACTGATGGCAAAATATACATTAATGAGATATACATTGATTTATTGATATATTTAATTGTATCTTGATGTTCAAAACAAGTATTAAAAGTCAAAACCGCACTTCATACATATAGAACCAGTTTATGACGTTTTTTTTTGTTATATGATTACAGAATACTTTTCAAACATTTTACTTTGAAACACTGAAGTACTGAAGTACTGAACATTGAAGTACTGAAGGAAGAAAATGTCCAAAATTTATTGAACAACATAAAGTTTGTTTATTTTCGCTTAAAACGGTTGTGGACCTATGCTTTATGGTAAGTGTCACTGTCTAAGAAAAAGAGAAAGAAGATTTTTATTATTGGTTTGTAATTGGTAGAAGCAACACTCTATGACTGGCAAACTTTCACAACACAAGATTCTCGATAGTGAACGCGCGTGATGTCCACCCCAAACATCTTGTCGTCATTTCGCCATTTCACCACATCGCTACAAGTCGCGTTTTGTGGTGTATCCTGGAGGAAGTTGCTGTTACATATATATAAACCACCATTTTTACACTATATTCATCAATTGCAGGAAGCAACTCAGGGAACCGCAACGTCAAGTTCTTTCAGTTACCAAAATTCTGAAAAATCTCCATCCCCTTCCTAACCGCTAGTCCGTAGATAAGGGTATGCATGCCGTCTTTTTTTTTTTTTTTGCACTCCCGACCCCCTGCTTCCTCCCACACCAGAATCGCATTTTAATCTGTTGGTTGCAGTCTTTCCCGATCCCTTCCCCATCTTCCTTCTTTACTGTATTAATGTCGCACGAGTCATATTACTGTAATGTTATCCTGCACGCTCGCCCAGGTAAGAGTTACATATATAGTTGTTATGTTTATGATGCGCTCTAGCTCCACCTCCTGCCCTTGTATTGTATTTACTGTGTAAGTTATACACTTGCCAGCCCCTTCCAGGTGTCCCTCCTTTGTCGCATTAATTGCGCAGAAGGTATATGTATGCCATGCTTTCTCTGTTTTGTACAACCCATCCTCCTCATTCCTTCTCATATCATGTTATGCATAAGTTACTCTTTATTATACAGTTTTGATGGAGTTGGTAACTTTATTTGTATCTTTGTGTATTGCTCAATCGAGAAAAGAAGCGAGAAAATACAGTTTACACAAAACAATCCAACCTTTATCCAACTTCAACTGACCGTATTTTGCCTGATGCTGTGCTAGAGACGCAAATAAATTATGCGGTCATCGTGGCTGGATGGAAGCAGCCGCTTAAGACTAAGTTGTAACACAATAATACATGTAAATTACTGTAAACATGTATCTCAGTTTGAAAATCAGTTGGGGTTTTAGTAATTGAAATTCACACCTTCAAACATCGGTGCGAATCTCCAGCAACTGAGCACGCCACTGGATGAAAACTGCCCCAGAGATACCTCCAGGTAGAAAAGTGGTATGCCCAGGAAAAGAAGCATGATGACGTAAGGGATCATAAATGCCCCTGAAAGATATAAAAGGTTTTTAACATTGGAAAACAAAAACTGTTACAAATGCGTGGACCAGTGAGTATCTCACTAGTACTAATACCAAGAGAACTGATAAAAATACTATTTAAAAATTAAATAAATTTACATTATTATTTAATAGCTAATTATAGACACACAAACGGTAAAAGCTGAAAGGAAAAATGCCCATTTTTTTAAATTTGCCCGATCCCTTCCCCATCTTGTTTTTTTTTAAATTTACAAACTACTACTAAATTTACAAACTAATAGCGAGTATACTGATAGTGTGAGGAACAGCCTCAGGACTCCGGCTGTTCCTTTATCTCGCTTCAAACAGTGGCGTCATCTACAACTTGTTGCAATAACTGCATTTTTTCATCAACCGTCGTAACAATTTCAGATGAAGGTAATAGGGTTTACTGTGTCTCACCTCCGCCATTCTTGTAGCACACAAATGGGAACCTTATTATATTTCCAAATCCGACCATATATCCCAGCGCAGCAAGGATAAACTCGAACCGCGATCCCCAGTTCTTCCTCTCTTCGTTTTCCTCACGGTTGTAATCGACTAAAGGAACTTCGTCTGGATCTTTCAGTTTCTGTTAGAATTAAAGTCAAGTCTCTTTTAACTAGGCGCACAATGAAGCCAGACTGTGTTGCAGTTCAGTAGTAGGAAAATGCCAGTTCTGCGGCAAGGGGGGAGGGGAGGTAATTGTTTATCATTTGTTTTATTAATTTTTATCTATACTTGTTTCCCTAATTTTTTTACTTAATTTCTTTATCATAGACTATTGATTCCTTAGTAGATCTCCTTTAATTATCTAACATTTGTTAGTTTTATTAAAAGTTGTTATTATTTGTTTAATATTTTATTTGTTAATTTTATTGATTGGTGTATTTACTGTATACACTCTGCCCCTGCAGTGGAATTGGCATTTTTCTACTTCTGCTCAAATGTCACAATGGTCACAAAGGTTAAATATGTATACAAGAAAACTAGTTTTTTTGCTTCTGTTTCACACAAATGGGGTGCTACAATAAATTCGGTTGTTTATTATAGGGATAGATAACGGGTCTGGGTGCTTTGTTCTGCGTGGAATGCCGCGCAACGATCGCACAGCGATGAGTTTATTGACCTTCCACAAGTGTCCGAATCCAGCACAAAGCACACGAGCCCTAAGTTCTATTGTCGTTTCATTTCCGTAAAACGCTCTTTCACGAGTAAAACCGTAATTCACGTTCTCCACTTTTATATTGGTTTTCTCGTAAATTCTAAGAATCACCCAATTTGGGAACCAAACATTTTCTTAAAGTGGTTCGAATTGTCCCGGCCTAGATATGGGCCAGTCATAATCGTTGGTACCATAGCACCATGCCTCAATCGAACATTGCTCCGACTTGCCAACGACACCGAGGTAAGAGGGGTGGTGCTATGAAAGAAGTGGAGGCCGCGATTTACGCTTTTATTCGTAAAAGAGCGTTTTACCAAACTAAAACGACAGTTATACTTCGCAAAAGATCCGGATTCGCTTATCTTCACTTTTATATGACGGACACACCTAGGAGGAAGCGTATACGCAGTGTACGCACACCCCGTTTCTTACCGAGCGAAGATATAGCACAGTACCGGACTCGCAAGGACGCCGCACTAAGGATGACGCACTAAGACTTGATCTGTACCAACGACAGGCTCTTAGTGCACATGTGAACAAAGCGCTTTGTCACTGAGCCGCAACAAGAGCACACGGTGGTCGAAGAAATCCGCCATTACTGCCGGTGTGACTTGGAATGGGTCCAACTATGACTTAGCACATCGACTGGCAAACTTATTCCACTGTGACCGGCAGACCCTCGCTGTGGACACTCTGGGTTATTTCTCTGTCGTTTTTTAAATGTTTTTTCTAAGAAGGCAGGGAGAGGCAGCACTGGCGTAAGTATAGGAGATGGGGGTCGGTTGGAAGCACGACCAGTGCTTCTACCTGTCCGGGCCAGAGGGCTGCGAGTATTTGCGTTTCTGTGGGAGAGAGTACGGCCTGGTCGCTCTTGCTATAAGTGCCAAGTCCTGTGGCAAAGACCTTTTCTTTTGGTGTACTCTCTGTACTTTCAGGGGAAAGAGTTCTTTTTGTTTCAGGATAGCGGCGTGACGCAGTTTGAAAAGGCTTTTGACGCTCGACAACACTGTTGCAGGAAGGCATCGCGTCTCAGATATATGATGGAAGCGGTTAAGTATGTTGCTAGTTTTACCACATCGCCTCGCTGGCATCTAAACGCTTGAATTCTCTGCAGCGGATCGACAGGGCGTCGGCTACTCTTTACTTCTACCTGCTATCTCTTTAACGCAATGCACGATTCTTGCTGGGGAGAGTTGTCTGGGATATCATGCATATTGGTGAATCGTCTCTGTCTGCCTCCAGACACCCGCATCTAATTTCAGCGAGCCTGGTGATTTCTTGCATAGCGTCCCGAAATGTACGTCCCAGGAGGCTATCGAGTCAACCGATGGTGATGCAGACTCATTTTGTGTAGGGGAGAAGTCTGGTGGAGACGGAGTGCGAATCGGTCGTCTATCCGCAGCCGCCGGATCTTTCCACAAGCGTTGGTTCTTGATTTGGGAAAGCTGTACTGGGTAGGGGGAGTCACCCGGTGAGTCGTCTTCTGTGTCTCCCACTAACCCCGAGTCCTGGTCGTCCGAGCTCCTCATCTGGGTGCGACAGGCCTGGTTCACCTTGGGTGTTCAGACCTGCTAGCGGAGACGTATGCAGGGGCGCAAGTTCCTCATCGTCGGCGTCCTGTGTCAAGGAGACTTGGCCTGACGGGGGCAGAGCGGGTGAATCGCGCTCACTGAGTATGATCGCTTCTTGTGTGTCCTTGGTGTATGACTCCGGAGGGAGAGTCTGCGGCTTGGCAAGCGGAGTGGGAATTGACACGGCCAACACCGGTAGGTCATCTGATGTGCATGACACTGCCCCCCTTAGAGACAGACACAATAGGCCGCAATACAATGTCAGATTCCTCTTGATGTGGGGCAGACCGCTCACGTACAGCTGGTAAGTCCAACTCCGTCACGGAAGTAGCAGACGGCTTAGCCTTCTTGCGTTTGTTTGGACAGTTGACATCAGATTCTGTACCTCTTTCTGAATAAACCGGGATGAATCTTGGCTGAGGATGAGACAGCTGGCTTTTAGTATATCCAGATGTAAGGAATAACTTTGCAACGATGTTCTTAGTGCGAAGCTTCTCTATTACGTCCCAGTCATGTGGACGCAATAGAGAAGTGTGCATACTCCCCAGAGGTATGTAGTGAGACACACAGCAGTATGTCCCCATCTCTTTTGCACCTGTCACAGAGCTAGTGCGTTTTGAAAGCAGACACCGGGTGTATGCACGAAACCTTTGGTTTGCCGAGGTGAAGACTAGCTTCTGTCATGTCTGAAACAAAGCAAAGTATAAGAGCGTATAAGTAACTTCTTTGAAAAATTACTAACACTCTTTTCAGAACACTGAAGTCTGTATTGAACCAAGCTACTAGCTGTAAAAAGGTTAGTATTGGTTACTCCTAGCGTATATGAACGCAGGGGTGACGCAGCACTGACGTAGACGTACCAAGGCTTGGTCACCAACCAAAACCTGCAAGGCCTGTGCTTATGCTTTGTAGCTGGTGCGTCTGACCAGGTCACACCAAGCCTTGGTTAGGAACCAAGGTCTGTGTACTTGATACTTGGTTGGCAATGGGCGCACAGCTGTCACTCAGTACTTAGCCACACAGCCAAGATTTAGGTGTCCAGCGTGTAACTTGTACCCCTCTGCGTTCAAACGTAACCAAGTAACCTAGTTCAGCTCTAGAGTTACTGACGGTCTGCTGACGGAAGCAGAAATTTACAAAGTTTATAAATACTTATACACTCTCCTTCTTCTTTGCTTTGCTTCAGACATCGACGCCCTAACCTGCAAGTGCCCGAGAGAAGAAGTCCGGTATGTCTTCCCCCCTCAGCCGATCTTTCTGCGGACTATCCATGTAATGATACTCAGAACCAAGCACTTGCTCCTGGAAGCCCATTGGTCGCCCGAAGCCCCTTGGCTCCCACTATTAACCACATGCGTTAAGGCCCCTGAAACCACCGTGCCATCCAGAAATCCTATCCCAGCCCAACTGGGCGTACTTCCATCCGATACCTAACCACCTAAATTTACACCTGTGGTGCCTCTCAGTGTCTTCTTAGAAAAACAAGGGTTTTCCAAAAGCAACAGAAAAAATAATAAATAGCCACAGACAGTCCAGGGTCTTTCGGTAACATTGGAATAAGTTTGAACTCTGCGCAGTGTGTCCTTGTCAGATACATTAAAAATGGACTTTTAGTCATCTCATTTATTAAATGTTATCTTGAGGACTATTCTCAGCGTGAACTCTCTGGCTATGCTCATGGGGCGATTCGCTGCAGCCGAGGCTGTAATCTCTAACTAGCCTTTATCTTTTTGCAGTGAACCGACGATCAAGGAAAGGGGAAAATCAAGGAGGAGGAGGCCTTCTTTCAGCGCTCCGGCAATGGCTCTGGCAAATACAAGACGGGCCAGAACCAAGATCGTCACTGAAAAGAGGACTGTGTTGATATGAGTGCATTCTCTCTCCCTTCTCCTTCCTCCTTAGCATACAGCACTCTGTGCTCTAGTTGCGGCTCAGCTAGTTTACTTGTGAGCGCGCAATCTGTCGTTGGTTAAGGGCTAGTCTTGGTGCGTCAACCCTGAGAGCCCGGTACTCCATCTTCCTTTGGTAAGAAGGGAGTGTGCGCACGCTTCGAGTACACATCCTCTTCGGTGTGTCCGTTACAGCCACTAGAGTCGGGCTCACAGAGGTAAGGTACCAAAACTAACTTAGGTCACTTGACAAGTACCTGGTGAAGTATTTCACGAGCACATTGTAGTGCGTTCATCGTGTTTATACTTACGTTAATATATAAATGCTAGGTAATGTAATAGACGAGCACATGATAGTGCGTCACAAGGTTTTGTTCGGTAGACTTGGTTTCCACGATCATGTTTGTTAAAGAAATCAAAGAAACTGAGATTATTGAATGTGTACTCAAGTCTCACCCCTTGTTATAAGGTTTGGATATCATCTCGAGGGTGAATTGACGGGTTGGTATTAACAAGCGTTCACAGGCTGAGAAGCGCTTGGTCACAATTGGATTTTAATTTAGGTACATTAAACACTTGAAATGACATCATTGGTGTTTTATTTATATCTTCCCTTCGTTCGTACGAAGCTTGACGCGCTCTTTTATGACTAAAAGCTGAGTTGTTGGAAAAAATTGCGCTTGACATGGCTAGCAACGCAGGTCACCCTACTCCTGTGTTAGTCGAATATAAAAGTAGAGATAACGGATTCGGAGCTTTAGCGAAGTAAAACCAACGTTTTATTTGAGTAAAATGCTCTTTTACGATTAAAAGCGTAATTTGCGTTCTCCACTTTTATCATAGCTACCCGCCCTCCACCCCTCAGCCCTAGGTGTGGTTGAACAATACTCGAATGAAGCTTGGTACCAAGGTACCAACGATTCTGACTGGCTCATATCTAGGCCGGGACTATTGGAGCCACTAAAAAAGTTTTAGTCCCTAAATTGCGTGATCTTAGCGTTCACGAGAAAACCCGCATAAAAGTGGAAAACGCGAATTGTGCTTTTACTCGTAATACAGTGTTTTACATAAATAAAACATCAGGGTTATCTGACAAATACTTGATAAAAAGAAGGGAAATTAATCTTTCAGCTGAAAGCAGCAAAGAAAAGTTTGGGCTTGCCTAGAAACGCATGTTTTTGGTACCACACGCAATACGAGAATGAGGCTCGGTACTAGGGTATCAACGATTCTGATTGGCCGATATCTATTCCTGGAGCATCACTATGAGAAAATGTTTGATTCCTAAAGTGCGTGATTCGCAGAGTTAACAAGAAAAGCATAATATAAAAATGTAGATAAGCGAATTTGCGAAGTAAAATTGCTATTATAACATTAGTAAAGATAATCATGCCTTTGATGGGTAAGCATAGCAGAAATATACTTTTACTTCTCAAATACGTCCTTTTCCTGTGACATCGCCTGCATGTCACTTGGCAACTTTCGTTACACAAAGGTAAAAGAATTGTTTCGGCTCACAGCCTTTGTGAGTGTCACGTTGGCGTGTACCTTTGACATTCGGATGAATGTGACTAGCGAAGTTTCCTACGCTGTTAGATAACGCAAAATTTACTTATCATTTTTTCATACATGAATGCATTGACTGAGTGCATTTATAATGACTACTAATAAACGGAACATATTTTGCCGAATGCTACATTTTACCTTAACCAAATACTTCCTGGAAGCTGTCGTTGAAATTGTGCTGTTTGGAAGATGACCATATGCATCGTGGGTACCCTATAAACAGGATTTATAAGTTACAGAATATAAACATAATTAATCTTCCAAGTAAGTAGTCAAGTTTACAAGTCTTACTTGAAAAAATACAAATTAGTTCCCTTTATTTAGTGATTAGATTTTGATTTTTTAACGGCAGAAGACCCCGAAATATCCCATCAATACTCCATACCGTGCCTGGGTGAAGTCACGTGCTCACCTGTCGAGATCCTGCCATGCTCAGATGCTGGCTTGTCGTTTCCATGAAGTCTTCTAGCTTGTGAGAAAGGCGCTCCACAGTCAGGGTTAGGTCCTGGATGTTTTGCTGCATGTGTCGATTGTTCTCGTCCAGCGGGTGGTTCTCCGCCGCTCGCCGTATGCTGTCCATGCGCATGCTGAACTCAGACGTGTTCGCCGCGCTTGTTGCCGTGTTCCTCTTACTGTAGCTTCCTGGACAGCAATCAGATACACGTAACGCATGACACAGCAGTTAAAAAGGTATGATATGATATAGCTGCACGTTAAATGCCTTCTTGTGTAACTGTTAATGTCTTGATATATGTTTGGGAATAAGAGGAACATAATATATATATATATGCATATCACTTTGCCCTCCATAAGGCAAGTTCACTTATGTCAAGCGAGTTCAAAATGCCGAGGTTGTCTAAGGTTGTCTAACGTGCGCTACAGTGTGCTTACGTTTCTTTTGGTACACATGTGTGGTCGTTTTAGGGTAGTGCGTGTGCGTGGAAGCGTTTCAGTGCGTGCGTGTGTGCGCGTGTGAAGTTCAGTGAGGTCGAGTGAAGTCCAGTACAATGGAATGAAGCTCATCTCATTAGGATCGCTCATTTGGTCCATGGGATTAGATGCGATGAGACGGGTCAAGATTAAGGACAGCCATAATGGACCAAGATGGGCGGAATGGGTCAGCATATCCCACCACGGGTCAAGTTGGGGCGTGATGTGGCGAGATGGACCACGATGTGTCAGGATGGTCAGATGAGTCATAATTGGTCATAATGGGCCAGACCAGTCATAATGGGTCATGATGGGTAAAGTTGGGCCAAATGGAACGTGATGGATCGAGATGGATCAAGAGGGGCCCAGATGAGACAAGATAACACAAGACGGGCTGAGATTGGACAAGATGGGAACATGGATCAAACTGGTCCACATGTGTCAACATGGGCCGACATGAGTGACAATGGGTCAAAATTGAACATTTTGGATAGACATGTTGAGATGGGCCAAAGTGTGCCTGCGTGAATGGCTAAAATGGGCAGGATTAGTCTTGAGGACCAGAGTTTGGTCCATCTTGAGGCAAAAATGATAGATTTTCTCCATCCTGCTCACCCTGGCCCAATCCGACCAATCATGATCCATCTTGTCTCATCATCCATTATGGACCATGTTGACCCATCAAACAAATTTTCGCCCATCTCGGCCCGTCGCTGCCCATCATGGGCATTTCATTCCATCTCGACCCATGTGGCCCATTTGACCCATGTGGCCATTTTAATTATCTCGACCCATGTGGCCCATTTTGATCCATGTGGCCCACATTGACCCATCTCCACCCATATGGCCCATCTTAACTCATGTGTCCCATCTTGTCCCATATTGTGTCATGATGTCCCATCTTGGCCAATCTTTACCCATCTGGCCATCTTTACCAGCATAGCCCTTCTTGACCCATCCGACCCATCACTGTCCATGCTGACCCAGAATGACTCATCTTGTCCTTCTTGGCCCATCTTGTTCCATACTGAGCCATCCAATTCTTTGTGACCCATGCTGACCTATCGTGTTCATTGTTTCAGCCAATGCCATTCGCCATCAGTATTGATCGCCCGACTGTCTACAGTGAGAGCGATTACACTATGTGTGTACGTGCAAGTTGAAGCTGGTTGCATCGTTTGGGTTTTTCCCAATTACTAAAGAGCGATGAAATTTGGCTCAGTGATAGAGGGTGATGATACCTCATGAAATCCGCATTTTTTCACCATGATATCAGAAAACGATTGACCATTATCTCGAAAACGGTTAGAGCACTTTTTAGCCTATTTTCGACAGTTTGGGCCTAAAACACTGTATGTCAAAGGTACCTCGGTGACTTTGACCTCCTTCGTCATGGTCAAGGTCAAGTAGAGGCTCAGTGAAGCAGGATCCCCCGTGTAACACTTAATATCATTGGATGGTAGTAAATTCAATAAGATTGAAATCCTACAATGCCTAACAATTTTATTCGATTTAAAAAATAAGACAACGTTGCATATTTGCAATATATATATTTTCACTGCATAAAATTTCAGAACGCTGGATCGAATAGTTTTGCAGAACTCGTCTGGACAAAACCTAATTCCGTGCTAAAAATTTCCTGAAAAACAGCCATTTTGGCAAGTCCTATTTTTGAGAATGTTTGACCAATTTCAAAAATAATATGATGTTGCACACCTTCAATATACGTTCTAACCAAAGGAAAAAGCTATACGACAAATACTTTCGGAGGTATAGGGTGCACGAAAGCGGACAGAGACGGACAGACGAACAAGCTGAAATCTATATCCACTCGTTACACGGGGGATGAAAACCGGAAATTGACCATTATCTCGAAAACAACTACAGATAGAGCGATTCTGAGCTAAAGTCCGACCTCCTGGGCCTAAAAAATATATGTTGGAGGCACCTCGGTCATGATCAAAGTAAAACACCAGAAGTGGGCCATTTTCTCGAAAAAGGTTAGAGAGATTTTGAGCTTATTTCCAACCGTTTGACCCTAAAATACGACATGTAAAGACATCTCGGTGACCTTGATGTCCTCGGGCATGGTCAAAATCAAAAACCGGAAGTGGGTCATTATGTGGAAACTGTTTAAAGATAGAGCTATTTTGAGTTTGTTTTCGACTCTTTGGGCCTAAAAGACGATATGTAAGATTACCTCGGTGACCTTGACCATTTCAGTGACGGTCAATGTAAGAAAACGGAAGTTCTAAAAACGGTGAGAAGTAGTGCGATTTTAAGCTTATCGTCGATCGTTTGGGTCTAAAAGAGAACATAAGGGAAGAGGTATCTTGGTGACCTTCACCTCCTCGTTCATGGTCAGTTCTGAATTTCAAAGTTCAGAATCGTATTTTTTGTGGCCCCCAAGTGTAATTTTCGTTACTCGGTAGCGAAAAGGGTCTAGTTTTCGTTTTGTACTCATGGTTTTTACAGTTATGGATCAATTCTGGCCATTAGCTTTGATGGAATGATTCATCGTACTTTTGAGTTGTTCAGCAATTGACTTTTGACTATTCATACTTGCTGTGAATAATGTTGAAAATAAAAGACTTTATAATAAGTCTGAAACGACATCCATACATTTTGTTGAGATGCATTTGTCGCAGTTTGTCGAAAGTGAAACTAAAACATTTTGTTGAAATTTATAGTTTCTTCCTAGCTGTTTTTTATTTTTAAGAGAGCTAGGGTTTTTTTGCTTTCCAGCAAAAATCTACAAAAAAAAAAAAAAAAAAAATTATGCAAAATTCGAATAATGTTGTAAGGATTACTCTGGGTCGTAATGATATTAAGGCAAACTCTTTCATCTATATGCAATTCGACAGTGAAAAGCTCTTCAGTGCAGTTACAGATTTAGTTTCATACAATATTCCAAATTTTGAGTGACAAATTACATTTTTTCCAAACTAAGAAATAAGGCCAAAAACACCCCTCCCCCCATCTCTTAATAAATAACAGCTATTAAGAAATGATACATTTCGGAATCGCTGCGTTCCGATTCGTTCCGCAGGTTGCTTGCAGTATGGTTCGAAATCGATTCGTATTAACTGTACCCACCGGTGTGATATCGTCAGTGTTACTGTACAAAAGATTGCAAACATACCGTTTTTATACATTCGGTACCATAACAGTACATTTTGGGCATACTGGAATTTAGTACGGTCATATACGTCTTAGATAAGAATTTAATTAGGAAAGACAATAATGATTTGGAAAATAACGTTGTGAAGAAATTTTCGCACTTAGTAAGTTGATCGACATCGTGTCTGGACAGACGAAACCTCTTAAGACTCGCAACTATTGACAACCTGTAAAGGTCTGTACATGTTGTCCTTTACAGGTTCAGTTCAGTTCAAATAGCTCAGCTATATCTGTTTGATCTGTTTAAATCGTTGTTCGGAAAAACAAATTGGAAAAAGGTGACATATGGCAGCCCCAGTCTCAGAACCTTTTGGGGAAAGACTTGTGTCGTAAAAAGTCATGCTCAAGAAAAGTCACAGTTGGAAATAAACTTACAATAAAAGAACCAAACAATAACTGTTCGCTTAAATGGTGTGGATAATCGTAATTATGGGAAATTAACTGATTATTGGCAACATTTAGCTGAAGTTCTCAACATTAACGCATGCATAATTAGTGATGTCTCTCGGGTTGATTCTGCACAAATGACCGGAGCTGAAAAAGGAACGCTTGGTTTTTTGTTGGCAAAATTTCCCGTCCTTCATCCTTTAATTACCAATTAAGGCTAATATATTGAAATGTGGGATGTAGCAGCAGCGGTGAAATTTGAATGTGGACACTTCAAACAGTCATCACACAGATCCTAATGACCAGGAATCACACGGTGTTATGTTGGTACAAAGGTGTGTTCAAAATCAAAGGTGGGTAGGGGGTGGTGGGAGTGGGTGGGCACTTGGTCCGCGCAGAGTGCCAATTTCGTATTAAAGGGTTTATTTTCATGTAATGCTCCGCGTTACCCACAAGAAGGGGTTTCTTTCAGAATTTTGTATTTTCAGAATTTTGCAAGGGGGGGGGGCATTATTTCCAGCGTGGCATTTTAAAAAGTCATGGACAACACATGGTAACCAGTTGGCACCTGAATGGCCCCCGGGCTACAGACGCTCGTGGTAACCAGTTGGTACCTGAGTGGCCCCCATGGGGTTAAGAAAACGTATTGTGATTGGAAGCTGAGAGGAGGCGTTGTTGATATTTGTGTTATTGCCTTTGTACGCGGCTTTACGCTGTCTCTGACATTCAGCCCTATTCCCCAATGCTGTGTTTGTGTCCTCGATTTTGTAAAAGGGCTGGGTCTTCCTCAAAAGCGTTTGAAAAATAATTTGGCAAACTACAGGAATTCTTAAATATCTTGTTAAATTAACGTTTAATGCCTTGTAAATCGGGCATAAATGTGTCATCAAGGGCGTGGCTTTCTTGGACAGGCACAGCGTTCACTTTCACATTTGATCACCGTCATAAACATTGTATTTAAAATAGGAGCTGATGACATTTTTCTGTAATGGTGACAGATGTAATGAAAAGAATGTTATTTAATCCGCACCAGCACTTCATAAATAAACGTCACAAATAACCTATTAAAACTGCTAAAATCTAAACTTTAAATGCCTGAATTCACTGCGAGCCTTGATTCAAAAAGTATTCGAGAGACTTCCCCAGGAGACACAAACCTGCAGCGTTGCTGTTGAGCGTGGCACTGGCCAGGGACGAAGTGTCCGAACGCGCCGACTCCATGCTGTTGTAAATTAAAACCGTCTCATTCGTTCCGTCCTGCTCATTCATTATCCAGGTATTCAGTTATTCTAAACAATATATAGAGGATTTTGCAACGACAAAGTTTTCTGCAAATACCACACCCCCTCGGGCTTGCTCTGTTTCAAAATATGGGTCGTCAAAAGTTTCTTATGACCACAGACCAGATACTGGTCTAATGTTGTTAAGACCAACAGAATTTACTCACTGAGTTATTTTAAGTACTACTTAATATCACAGGGCTGTATTCATACCCCCCTTCCAGAAATGTCTCCACAAAAAGAAAGAAAATGAGTTTTATTCTGCGATAAACCGCTTGTCTTGCTAGAGGTCAGAAGTTTGAGCATTAAGCATTGACAATTGCAGTTTGAAATTAAAACATGCTTTCTGTCGTCATAACTTAAAGTTTTATGATCATTTCTTTGGCTTGTTTAAGAATATGGTCGCCCGTTTTCCCTAGTATATAATCCTCAGTCCAGTCAATGCCACGGAGCATTTCTTTGGTGAATATAGCTTGCTTACTGGTATTCAGATCATTGTGAAAAGACATGTTATTCATGGTTATTCACCCGTGCAGCGTTGAGTAATCAAGGCCAAATTGCTTCCCAGTTCTTCACAAGACCTTTGGTTTAACCCTGATATGAGTAAATATTGAAATATGAAGAAAATATCCGGCACATATTCTTAAATAAATAAAACATTAACTGAATATGTTTTGAAGGGGTGGAAGGTCACAATTATCTATTTTATCATTTTTCTTTGTCAACACGGCTACGGTGCGGGGAAGAAAGGGGTTACTTACTTGGAAACCTGACTGGGGTTTGCGTGGACCGAAAAATAACAGCGAGAAGGCCGTCAAATGGCTACCTGAAAAAGCTGAAGAGAGTGCATCTTTGTTTACTCACTGCGAAAAGATTGCTACGTTTGAAGCAAAAACCATAGATAGCTGAATTTAAAACAAGAACGTCCGTGGACATTGTGCACAGTCGGACACGGGAAATTTCCCTCAATGGAGTGAATGGATGGATGATGTATCTTGCTGTTGAACTGTATTTGACGGGATCTATGGGACGAACAGCATTTGTTATTTCTCTTCAGTGATAGGCAGAACTATAACTAGACCGAATATCGCTTTATGGTAGCGAAATGATACCCATGGCAGTGGTAGAAGGCAAAATCGTTCTATCTCTAACTGTTTTCGAAAAATATCCAACTTCTAGTATTTGATCTTGACCATGACTGAGGAGGTCAGAGTCACCAAGGTACCTCTTACAGACCGTCTTTTAGGCCCAAGAGTAAAAAAAAGCTCAATATCGCTGTGTCTCAACCGTTTTAGAGGCCATGGTCAACATCCGGTTTTTGACAAATATACAAACATACTTCCATACGTCTACACACACAAAAATACGAACACATGTCAACGCGTAACGGACGACATACACAAGTGGTGGGTGTAACCCACCGACGATAATTTTGCCGTGCTAAAAAGCGAAAATATGGAAAAATTTTTGGTGAAAAGTGAGTCTTCTCGCCACACACTCTTACGGAGGCCCCAACACAAGATGTTGATAGATATCATCCGGCCCCATCCCATCACGCAGGGAATTCCATCAAATGGGCCACTCCTAAAACAGAGAAATTAGAAGTAGGACTGTATAGACTTTTAGTTAGAAAATTCAGAATAAAAGAAAACTGTGATAATTACACAAACCCAGAGAAAACAAGTTCGAGAACCCGATCGTTACCTCATCAGCATAAAATACCGGAATTTGTATATATTCATGGACGACAATTGGATCTTGTTGGAATGTCTGGATTTGCACCATATCTGAAAAAATCGGGAAAACATGGAGAACATGCCCAAAACATCTGGGTTCCGAGGAATAGATTTTTCACCAGAACCCCATCCTTTATTTTTACTGTTGAGACCCATTTAACTTCAAAAATGGCTAAGAATCTTTTCCAGAATGCCACCAGTTAGATGCACTAGAGGCCCTCGTGCATTTATTCAAGGTCTGGTAATAAAATCTCCATGAAGAAAAAATAGTGGATGATGAGTCTCGGTGACTCAGCATTTTTTTTTACCTCAGTGATCAAGGTCAAGGAGAAATTGAGGTCAAAGTTATTTTTTTACAAAATGGTTCCCACAAAACTCCTCCTAGCATTTGAGTCAGCGGAGCTTCATATTCGGTACACTTATAGACAATTACCAGGTCTCAGTGAAACTCCAAGTATTTTTCACCTTGACATCAAAGGTAAAGGTCAAATTTTGAACAATTATAAATAAGAGGTACCTCAGTGACCTTGAGCTTCCCGGTCACTGCCAATAGAGTCAGATATTTTGGACCCTTTGGACCTAAGCAACGTTACATAAGAAGTATATTGGTGACATTGACCTTCTCGGTCAAGGTCGGAAACTGGATGTTGGCAATTATATCAAAAACGGCTAGAAATAGAACCATTTTCGACCTTTTGGACCTAAACAGCGTTACATAAGGGGTTTGACCTTCTTGTTGACAGTCAAGCTCCGAAAACCAGAAGTTGACCATATCGAAAACGGTTAGAGATAGAGCAACTTTGAGCTCAGTTTGGACACTTTGGGCGTAAACAACGTCACATAAGAGGTACCTCGGCGACCTTGACCTTCTCGTTCACGGTCAAGGTTGAAAACCGGAAGTTAATCATTATCTCGAATATTGTTATCAATAGAGAGATTTTTTTACTCTTTGAGCCTAAATAATGTTACACAAGAGGTATCTCGGGAATTTGAACTTTTGAGTTAAGGTCACGGTCAGAAACCGGAAGGTGGCCATTATCTTTGTGTTAATTTTTAGTCCGTTGGGACGAAAGGACGACAACGTAGGATTAGTGCGTGACTTTGAACTTCTCGGTGATAATTCAATACAAATATTTTCCTTAATAGTTTCTGCAAGTGGGTTATTCCGCTATCTAGCGGAATTCGGTCTAGTTGTTATGATTAATTTATTCTATAGGATACATTTAAATGCTTAAAATTTGATGTAAGAAAACCTAGCTACAACGGATGCGTTTGAGTAATGGATAATTCTATATATTATGAACAGAGGTACAAAAAAGCTGTAATGTTTGATCGGGAGTTCGAATCACAGTCAAAACATTACTACAACGTGAAAGTCCCTTCGAGAATCCCCATGTTGCTCTTTTTGTCCAAATCGTTTCCGCACAATTCTTCAAAAACCTTGCGAATTGCTAGAAAGTCGAAATTTAACGTGAGTCTATGTGGAGGGGCACAATTCTGGTTCTGCGCGAAATTTTTACGCGAAAGATGCCTTTGATGTTGTTTTTATGGGTAATAAGTTTATGCCCCGCATGGGCTATAAAAAAGCGTAGTAGAGGTAGTGGTGACTCAGCACAATGTGCTGTTTGTAACATATGTGTCTCTTAATTTATGTCGACGTCCATTTTATTGTATTTCTATGAAGCAAAAGTGATAAAAAGTTGCAAAAAGTCGACTTCTCGAAAACGATGCTCCAATCCCCAAAACAGGCCTCAGTTCTGAGTTCGTGTGTTCATTCAAAATATAGAACGAAATAAGTGTTTTGGTTTCTTGTTCAGTCCCTTCTACAACCCCATGACTCGCATTTTTCTTAGAGTGGTATTTGTTCCTGGTGTGCATTGACTCACAGTGTCTTATGCAGTGGCTTATTAAAAGTTGTTTTCAATCTTTTGTCAAGATGTGCTTAGCCAGACCAGGTGCAAAATAAATAAAAAACAAAGAAATCGAACTGGCTTGGAAATGAAAAGTTTATTACACAGGCAATAGCAGGCTTTCGTCAGTATTTCGTGACCCTAGCCCGAAAAGCCTCAAAATTAACAGCTGTAGAAACTTGAAAATGATGCTAAATTGTTTTCCAGGCCAAAATATAACAGTGGGTGTGTTGTAGAAACTTATGGACTTGTTAATGTGTAGGCTTAACCAGATGATACATTCGCCTGTCTTTTCTTCACATTTGTTCCAAGAGTGCGTGCACATCTCAAGCGTAGGTCAAGGGGGCGTCTGTATACCGCTCATATGCATCCGATTTCCAGTCCCCATGTGTTTTAATAATCTCCATTGGCAGATCACAGGCGATCGCAAACGAAGCACCCCTTCTATGCAGAAAGTGTATTCTTTGTGGTTGTAACCTGCCTCCACAAGCACATCTGACATCGTAGTTCTAAACGCAGTGTGGGTGAGAGGGACCCAACTTTCGCCAATGCTGTGCGACAGCAGAAGGGCTGCGGGTGGGTGGTTTGTGTGCAATATCAAGCGGAGCAGTGCTGTCAAGGGACACAGGTAAGATCCCTGTATGGTTAGCAAGGGGGCAAGCAGTTCTCGTGAGAAATCTTTGTTGTTTAACGTTTTGGTGTGTTTTACCCTGAGCGTTGCGAGGTTTGCGTCAAATTGGAAGTGGCGACAACACAGATCCTTTCGACAGGAGTGGGACGTCAGCGTCTTCGTTAAGAGCGTTGCTTCTGACGAAAGTAAAAACTCCCACTAGGCAAGCGGTCCAAAAACAGGCTGATATACGTCGCTAGTACCCAAACATTTGTAAACTGAACTTAGTATATCCAGTGTGATTGGGAGTTTTTTCTTTGGTACAACTCCCTTTGCCACTTCAGTCCATTTGAGAACTGTTCCAATGTGGAAGTTGTCCCGGGTGACTGTGGTTGAGCTCCAGGTGATTGCTACGTATGCCCGACATGTAAGAACGCACCAACATGTGTGACCAGCGTTGTATAGCAACGTGAATAGCGGCTAATTCCTTGATGTTGATATGAGTTTGTGCCAGACACGGTGCTTCCAACTCTCAGTAAATATAAAGCCAGTCTATGGTTGGGTTGTGTTGAATCAAAGCTGCGCCTGCATCTGTGGTTGACGAGTCCATCACTAAGTATGCAGATTCGTTAGCTCTCCTGCCCAAAAAAGAAGGCTGTGATATTGAATTGGCTGTATAGCGTGTCGGTGGCTCGGAGGTATCTGTGGAGATCTACTGTAAGGCTGGTTCGATGACTGGGGCGTTTGAGTTGCGATAGTCTATCAATCGAGCGTCGTAAGCAAGGTCTGAGAGAATGAATAACTCAGGCAATCCCATTTATTTTACATGCTAGAGACTGGTTTTCGCGTTTGGTTGCTTGTGTTTCGGCCGTCCCCTAGGATGCGAGGGTTTCTCTGACGTATGACAGCTTATTCTGCGGGATAGAGAGGGTTGATTTGAACGTGTCAACGCATACACCCAGGAAAGTTACAGGGTGAGAGATATGTATTTCTCCAAGGTGATCGCAAAACCAAGCGAAACAAGAACGTGTATACTGGGTTTTCGAGCAGTTTCATGCGTACTGGCGCTGATAAAGAAATTGCCAATAAAAGAAATGAAAGCTTCGATTCCCTTTGGCGTAACATGCGACACACGCTTTGTGTGAGGCGGTGAAATATTCCTTCGCTGAGAGAAGCGCCAAAAGGTAGGCGAGTGTCCACTATGTGGGTATCGTGCGTGCCGCCTTTCAAATGCCACTTTAGGCTAGCGAAAGTCTGAGAACGGGTGCTTAGGCCTACCTGTCTATAAGCGGATTTTAAGTCTACTTTCGCCATGAACGTCCCTGTATTTACCATGAACACTGCTGTGTCGACTGGCACAATAGGGTGTTTGTTTTTTAGTGTAGCGTAGTAGTTGACCTCCCTGCCCGAAGGTTGGTACAATCGTGTATAAGGCGATTGTCGCCATCGTCCTTAGGTATAACGTCCAAAGTATGTGTGGTTACGAGTCCACAATGCGATAACGACCCATGTTCAACTCCTTTATAATTGCTTGCTCTAACTTCTCACAACCAAGAATTTCGACTGCAGACTTTTTGCAGTTGGAAGTTAGTGTCTACAATATCAAAACCGTTAGTTATTACTTGGATTAGAAAATCATAGTCCTCATCGTCTCTCAGCAGTTGTTTCCAGTTATCAAATTTTGCAGTTAGTGGGCTAAGCTCACTTGTGTCTCATTCATGCTTATGCACTGATTCGTAGTATCATGAGTAAAGAAAATCATGGATAGCAAGATCAGTAGCCTGCAGTTTGGTAATACAAAGGACATGTTAGTCGAAATCTCGGATGCGTGGTACAAAGCCCTCGATAACCCCAACACAGCAGTTCGAATTGTTTTCCTCGACTTTGCAAAGGCCTTTGACAGTATTAACCACAGTATCTTGATGTCAAAATCCAATGCCCTCGACGTACCCCCAGTGTTACAAAAATGGATATTCGCCTTCCTGCTTAAGCGCACCCAATGCTTAAGCTATCCCCCATTGGTGCAGTCCCTCAAGGCGCCATCGTCGGAATGGAGGGGTTGGTCGTGATGATCGACGATCTGGAGGCTTCTCATCCAATCTACAAATACGTCGACGACAGCACCCCGTTTGAAATTATTGATGACAGACGTCAGTCTACCCAGGAAACCATCGGTACAATCACAAGATGGACACATGACAATGACATGCGTCTTAAATGCGACAAAGACGCACGAAATGATCATTTCATTCAAGAAAAGTCCCCCCAATCTTGACCTCATAGCAATTGAAAACCAACCAAATGAGACTGTAGAAAGTGCTAAATTAGTGGGTGTGACCCTCTAGAGCAACCTTAAATGGAACACTCATACAGACAATATACTTACGAAAGCAGAAAAAACGGATATACTTTTAAAGCGACTAAAACAAGCGGAGGCCACCACAGAGGGCCTTATGAAGTTTTATGTGAACATAATACGCCCAGTTTATGAATATGTCGCCCCAACCCGGTCCACTGATCTGACAAAGTCTCTGTGCAATAAACAAGAAAAGCGAGAATTTCGCATTATCTTCCCTACTGTGAGGTATGATGAAGCACTCGAACTTACAAAGACTAAAACTTTGGTTGAATGAAGAAACGATCTTTGCAAGTCTTTTTTTAGTAAAATTCAAAATGAATCTGATAAAATTCACGATATTTTACCGAAACCGAGCGAAAAAAGTATGATTTTACAAAACATAAAAAATATGATATTCCAAAGGCAAGAACTGAAAGATATAAGAACTCCTTTGTTCCATATGCAATACGAAATTTTCAAGACTGAAACCAACTTTTCTAGCCAAGTTTGTTATCAGTATTAAAGTCAGTATTACACTTTTAATAGCTCTGTTTTTATAATGTATTTATGCATATTTTATGACGAAATGTAATGCAATTCAACAGCAATGTTGCAATAATAAAATAAATTTTATCTTTGTAGCACATTCTACACACGTGAACAAATTGGCACTTGACGTGCTTACAGCCTTTTTCCGAGTTAAAATTTGTGACAAATTTCCTTACCGGTTGTGAGTTCATGTGGCATATTGTCACGTTTTCTCTTAACGCGCACTTGTTTATCTATTGAATTAGCAGGGTTATTTAGAGAGTGCGTGAAGATGCAAAAGTTCATAAGCTCTGGATCGCGTTCGCCCTTAAACATCCTTATGCGGTACTCGAAATCGAAGCGCGTAACACGCGAAATGGGGTAAATGGAAGCCGTATCTGCAATCTTCTGGCCATATCGTGCATAGGACCTGATAGTAGTGAAGTTGGACAGTTCCCTCCACTCTATTAATGTATTCTGAATTCGCAGGTGCCCTTTAAGATAATGGGGAATTGTTGTGTTTTCTGGCGTGATTCTACGGGAGCTCGAAACTACCATGAGCCTCTGGTCCCTTCACAACGACAACGTGCTCCAGGGCGTTCCGGAAACCGGATATAGTGGCACAGAAATCCTGTACATATAGAGGCTTGCCCTGCACTTCCATATCCGGGACCGTATCTGTGAATGCCCCCTTGCTCCTACACCACTCAGTCAGCGAGGCTAGATCTGCGCGTCCTGTTTCGGCGGGGTGCGGGACTCGACTGTGGCTCAGCCTCGGACCCATCGTCACTAGCCTGGCGAGTAGACGGAGTTAAGAAGGTCTTCAGAGAGCCACGAATTGCCCCATATTTAACTTCAAAGCTTTCACCTGTTTTGCGTTAATAAGTTTTATTATCTCTATACTTGTGAAGCCTTCTTCCTTTATTTTTCTCAACGTGGCTTTTTCGAAATTGAATGCATATCTCATTCGGCTACTTGATCAGACATATCTGCTAAATATCTAGCTTGCTAAAATATATCTGCTTATCTAAGGTGTATAATTTTCCCTTACAATAAAGGTCACAAATGCTTTTTTTCAATTTAGCTACGGTTAATGAATGAGAAAACATCGCCGGCAAGACGAGAAGTGAAAGGGTCTATGTAGATTAGAGAAAGTGTGAAAGAAGAAAAAAAGTGTGGCAAAAAAGGCGGTATGCCATTGGCTGAGGAAAGAGTAGGAAGGACAGAGTGCTTAGTGATTTGATAAGACATTCTTCAAGTGACAGCCCCGTCAGTAAAGAGGGGTGAAGCGAAGTGACACAAAGAGCCAGGTGGAGAGTTACACGTAGACAAGCAAACAAAGAATTGCATCTCACCGGAGATAAGGCGACCAGAGGCCCGGGCGTCCTTGATAACAATGAGACAAATAGATAAGAGATTGCTTCTCATCGGGAGATCAGGCGCCAGGACAACTAAGCGCCTGTGTTTTTGATAACAAAGATAGCACCATTTTAAAGGCACGCATAAACGTCAATAAAACCCACCCATATTTATTATTAGAATCATTTATGACTGCAGCGATGGGAAAGGCTGCGGGTTCTCTTTACGATGCTTAATTAGCATATATAAACACTGGCTCTGGGTTAATCAATCCTGAACGATGACGCAATGATACCCCATTCTCAAAGGCGAAATAATAAACCCTTTGTCAAAAAATAATATTTTTTCAGATTCCGACATCTTTCTGAGAATCTTTTTTTCCCAGTTACGAAACCATTCTAGGCAAGAAACATGGCTTAGCTTACTCAGTGATGCGGCATTCCCCACTCCGACCCCTGCCAAGAATGTGCGCAACAGGCTGATAAGTGAATTTAAAATCACCAAGTAAGGTTTTGCATCGTAGCATCGTTTTTATTTTAAAACCAACACAATATTCCACTATGCTGGGCATATCTGGCGCATCCAAATATCGTTTGGATGCGAGATGTCCAGATGTGAGATGTCGCGGATTCGTGTAATGCACAGCGTAGCTGTTGGCGTGTGCAAGAGCTTGCTGCAAATGCTGCTGCAGCCCTTACGCTCTGTATTAGTTGATAAAAAATCACTGTTCGTTTTTTTGCTTTGTGTTTTGATCATAAAAATGAAAACAAATGCAGAAACAACAGGCAAGGTGCATAATTTGAGATCAAGTGCTCCATATGTCACACTTGCCAAGTGTTAACGATATGAAAGTTTTCCATATAGCAAAGAATATTCATCTTACAGGTTTGTACGATTATTTGCTACATTTCACGCATAAGAATACCTTTGGTTTTTTAACTAATGTTTTATTCGTAAAACGAACTGTTACGAGCGAAGGTGCTATTCACTTTCTGCATTGTTAGATGGATTTTGCTCTTCAGAAGTTTAATAATCACGCAAAATAGAACATTTTTCACTGCTGGGCGCATAGTCCCCCTCCCTCCTTTCATCAACTGACTAACCAGAGCTCATGGAACATAAATGTATTACGTCATACACACATTCCCTTTCAGCATGGTTTTACAAACACACATTCTGTGTGCTCCACAATATGTTCGAAGTGAGCTGAAGAGGTGGGAATTAGCTTTTTTGTTCTCTTAATCATTTGACAGATTATAATTTATCACCTTAGGGTCATATTTGTGCTACGTCATAAACACATTTCCCTTTCAGACCCAACCCGGGGATTTTCAGATATCCAGGCTTGTGGTGGGCTGGTGAGAAGGAGAAGGAAACAACTTTTTGATGAATTAGCTACTAAAAGGACATCGATTTTTGCCTGCCAGATGACGGGCCCCAGCTTCGATTTCATTCCGACGGGTGAACAATATGATTTTGTATGCAATTGTCGCCAAATATACCAACCTGGCGCGTCCCTGCTGCCTTGGAAAAACTTAAGGGAGAGCCATTAACCACTAAAAATCTCTTTTCTCCCAAAGCCCAAATACTGCAAGATTGC
Source organism: Protula sp. h YS-2021 (assembly GCA_949752745.1). Taxonomy (NCBI): domain Eukaryota; kingdom Metazoa; phylum Annelida; class Polychaeta; order Sabellida; family Serpulidae; genus Protula; species Protula sp. h YS-2021. The sequence goes on along the minus strand of OX457026.1, from coordinate 42,302,341 downwards.
CTGCTGTGCCAAGTATTAATCGTGGTCTGGTCCCATCTGGTCTCAAGGGAAACTGGTAATAACTGTGACACAATATGCTTGAGAAATCTTGAAGTTAAAGTAGGAAACCGTGGACTGAAATGACTTAAACAACTAGTAGACGGTTTTAAACCAGTTGTTGCTCCTCAATCCTGTAGCTTTCGCAAACTCAACAACTACCAGATCGAGGTTATAAATTAAAAAACTCTACCTAGCCAAATTTATCCAAATTCAAGACTGAGATAAATTAGTCCCTTATTTGTTAAACTATGATATAAGTTATATTTCGTGAAACGCTCTTGTTCATTTAGTTCTTCTCATTCAAAACCAAAGAATAAAATTCTCTCACTCTCAGTCAGAAATGAGATTCATTCCAGATTTTTCCACCAAGTCTAACTTACCGCAACCTGGTGATAGGGAACGGCTGGGTGAGAGCTATTCGGCGGAAAATGGAGGACGTGAATCACGATTGTACACATAAAAGAACGTTTTATGAAATAAAACGTAAATTTTACTTCGCAACAGCTCCCAGCCTCCACTTTTAGACGGGACAAGGGTCGGGACAAAACCTGCCTTTCTGAGCTGCTTGAGAAGTTTCGCGAACTTATGTTTTACTCGTGAAAGGTCACTGAGAAGAAAGAGATTACCAAATAAGGGCGAGATGAAGGCAAAATAGAAAACAACAAGTTTCATTTCGTGTATTTTGTTTAACGTTCTCCACTTAAAATGGGTTTCCCTTCCTGTAAATAACAGCGCCAAAGTAGAAGCAAAATTGATCCTGATACTGTCCTAATTCTTCCGTTTCTGGATGTATATGTATTTATCAACGATTATTTTTACCTTTCCTCTTTTTCTGTGTATTATTTCCATAGTGTAGATTACTTTCACATTTAAGGACCTCTCCTTATATACAAAAGCTGCGACAGTTGGGCATCAAGAGATTAAGTAGATGCCGAGTCGTTCCCACCACCCCAGTGCAGTTTCCAGTGGCAAAAGGATTATAAGGGGCAAGAGGCACTCAGAAAGAAGCCCATGCAGTGACAGACTAGGTACTAAGCGAAAGTAATGGCATATGCCTTTAGAAATGCTTTATACATTTTCAACGTGATTGATCTCCGGAAAAGTTATTACCATCGTGTATCAAGAGCATCAGAGCATCAAGAGATGAAGTAGATGCCGAATCGCCCCCTCCCTTCCCCAGTGCGGTTGCCAGTGGCTTTAAGATTATAGCGCACAAGAAGTACTCAGAAAGAGCCTATGCAGTGACAGATTAACTCAAGATTACCCTGTTTCAAAGATAAAGTCGTCGAGACAATTGTAAAAATGTTTCCAAGCTTAATATATATATGTTACACTTGACATGTAGAATCAGCGGATCTGTAGATTCGCTGAAATTTGGAGCGAATCTATAGATCCGCTGGTTTTTCATTGCTGAAATGATTGCGAACCTTGGAAATAACCAGTACAAGTCTAGATTTCAGTAAATTAGTTACAACTTTGATGTCTGTGATTTACAATTAAAAAAACGACAACCTTGTGATCTTCACTTCATTTTACTTACATTGTCTTGATCTACAATTAATAGGGTAATGCTTCACTGGTCTGTCGATTGTAAAATCGGTGTGCTTTTAATTACTGATTAAAGCAGCGATTACGAAATTGACAGCGCTTCGGAATTTTATGCGTAATTTGCTATTTCCAAACACAATTGCAATTACGAATTATGGGTGAATCTGATCGACTCCGGGTTCTCAGGAATGTCTGATCAACTCCAGATTCTCAGGAATATCCTACTGGAAACAATTCTCTTTGCTGCAGAAACTTTATTGGAGAAAGCCTTGCAATTAAGATATTATTGGCTCGGTAACTTGGTGTTGTTCGAAACCGCGACGAAAATGATATGTACACTAGCGGTGTTCGAGGTGGAATATTAAAGGGTAAATATTCCCGAAACTAATTCAATCTGCGTGCTTTCAAGCTCATCAGTGAAAATGACCCTAACTTAAATTCGGAGGTTTCGCTGAGACAGGCGGTTCAGTTTGAGTGAAATTGTGGGGGGGGGGGGGGCAAGGTTTTCTACGGTGCAACTGTGCTGGTGGTAAACGCTGTCAGACAAAACGGGTGCAGGTGTTTCATAGCAAAGGTAAATTGCAACTCCCGTTGTCATGCAGGTTTATCATGCATAAATATAGTGTAAGGTTAGGTATTTCAAAGAAAATTAAAAGTGTAATATGTGAAAATTACACTGTGTGAAAACAGTGACAAAGTTTGTTGGCGCAAAGTAATCGCTGCGTTGAAGTAAATTGCATCATTGTAAAATCGGCGTGTTATTACCTTGGGATAAAGAAGAAGAATTGCAATTGAGTTTTGTAATTAACGTTCATAAGTATTTCTTGAACACGGTAAATGTTGTAATATTCAGAATTTAGTTTTATGTTGCTCAATAAAATCAGTACTTCCATTAAAGTGTGTTAGTTGGCTTTGATTTTACAGCAGAATATCATTCAAAGTAATACTATCATCAGATTCATGAAGAAACCCTAACACTGAATAAAACACATTGAAATCACCATTTACCATAGTTAATTTGAAGGTTCACAACCATTTCAGCGGATCTGTCGAATTTTCGCAACCAAAAAACCAGCGGATCTATAGATTCGCTGAAATTTTTAGCGGATCTGTAGACCCGCTAAGTGAATCAGCGGATCTACAGATTCGCTGAAAATTTCAGCGAAATTATAGATCCGCCGATTCTACAGATATATATATGTGTTACAGCGGATCTGTAGAATCAGCGAATCTGTAGATCCGCTGAAAATTTCAGCGAATCTGTAGATGCGCTGGTTCGACCAGCGAATCTATAGATCCACGGTAAATGTTGTAATATTCAGAATTTAGTTTTATGTTGCTCAATAAAATCAGTACTTCCATTAAAGTGTGTTAGTTGGCTTTGATTTTACAGCAGAATATCATTCAAAGTAATACTATCATCAGATTCATGAAGAAACCCTAACACTGAATAAAACACATTGAAATCACCATTTACCATAGTTAATTTGAAGGTTCACAACCATTTCAGCGGATCTGTCGAATTTTCGCAACCAAAAAACCAGCGGATCTATAGATTCGCTGAAATTTTAAGTGAATCAGCGGATCTACAGATTCGCTGAAAATTTCAGCGAAATTATAGATCCGCCGATTCTGCAGATATATATATGTGTTACAGCGGATCTGTAGAATCAGCGAATCTGTAGATCCGCTGAAAATTTCAGCGAATCTGTAGATACGCTGGTTCGACCAGCGAATCTATAGATCCGCTGAAAATTTTAGCGGATCTAACAGATCCGCTGATTTTGGGCCGAGAAAATTCTACAGATCCGCTGAAATGATTGACGAAGCTAAAGTACTGTTGATATTGAGTATTGTCACAGCTCATAAGAGATTTTCATAGCCCAAAAGACATTGTTTTCATTGAAATGCCATTTGAAGCATGGAATATTCGCTGATTCTACAGATCCGCTGTAACATATATATATATATATATATATATATAGCTTGGAAACAATATATATTAAGCTTGGAAACTATATATATACTAGAAATCGGAATAAATGTCGCAGATGGAGGAATAAACATCGTCGGAATAACTGACGGGATACCAATTGTTAAGCCCTTATCTTCACTTGGTGTTTGTTTATCCGTCCGCCGGTGACAAATGTCTATGTTGGCATATATCTGTGTATCTGGCATATAAAGTGTATCTGGGCTAGTTGTCCGACATGCGCATAGTTATGATTCAAAGCGATTTATAACATTTAGGATATATCATTTACTGTGCTATAGTATGTACTAGTTATAATTGTATATAATATTTTGAATTTTGAATGAAAGCAAGCAAAAGGGTTTTGAAAACGGCCTCTTTTGATACCAATAGAAAACAGCTTTGTATGACGATTTTTGTTGATATGCAACATTTTATCCAATGAAATCATGACATTCAAAAGCAAAATCTGTAAGACTGACTGAGAACATCGAGTCCTTGTTCTTCCATGCGCTTCAAACGATCAGTAATATCAGAATCTTTGAACTGTAGAGTGGCCAAACTTCCACAAATGGGGCAAAAATTAGGAAGGTCTTGCCATTAGGATGAACAGCAAATACCTCAGCTGGGATGCTTTATCTCCCATATTTCGGGGATGGGCATCTCCACACTTACCATTAGTTTTATTCACGTTAAAAAAGAGTAAAAGTTATCAATATCTATTTTGCCATTTTGTCACTTATTTATTATTATTATTTAATAATCTATCTATTAATTTTTGGCTTTATTTTCAAAACAGGTTAAAATTTATTTCTCAGTGCGAATTGTACACTTCTTCTGTTTCTTTCGTTTTGCCATTTAGGTTTCTTTAACTGTCCCGCCCCCTCCACCTACAAATGAACGTTCCTACACGCAAAGATGTGTTCCGTCTGTTCATTACAGTGTGATGTAACATTAATGTTTATAACGTTATTTTAATTTAAAGTCGGGTTTTCTTTAGATATGGAAGTCCACATGCAAAAATCCGGCTATGACGGAAACTATGGTTGGGGGGGGGGGGGGGGGAGGGGAGAAGGTCTTTTCTCTGCAGAAGTATCATTATCTTTGCGACATCGATTTTCTAATTTGCACAAATCGTCGACTTCCGAAATTTCTGCAACGTTGTATAAAAGACGTTAATTAAGCGTCGAAAAAAGCAGCGTCATGTCTAAATAGCATTTTTATCCAAGAGATGTTAAAGACCTTGTGTAAACATTGATCTACGGTCGCGATAAATCACAACAAACTTACAACCAGATGTTGCGAAAGTGCTTTTTTACGGGTAAAATCAGTATTTTATCCAACGTCGTTTCAACGTTGTGTTGAACACTTGATCCAGGGTCGCCACCAATCAAAACCAAATTACAAATGGATTTAGTGTTGTGATTTGCCGTGTCACTGACGCAACCCAAAATTGATGTTTTATCGAAGTCAGAATGTTAACTGTGATGTGGCATGTCAAAAGCTGTGATTCGTAGAATTTTGATGCAAATGACAATTTGGCATGACTTTCAATAAAGATTTTAAAATTATTCTGAAATTTTAAACATTCATAATCGTATTTTTATGGCCCCAAGTGTAATTTTTGCGAAAACGGTCTAGTTTTAAATGATTTAGTTCAGCATTATTATCATTTAACAATCAATGAATTTTTTGCAAAGGAGGACGGGGGGATTACAAGTTTAAACCGTGTCTTAGAAGTTGAGCATACAGTGTAGTTTCGTGCCTTATTTTAGTATCCCATCTCTGTATGGTTCTGGTTTTCCAGAACTTTAAAGCTTTTGATTGAGTCGTACTCCTAGGTTTAGTTCCTTGGTCCTTTGGTTTACGAACAGTTGGTGAAGACACAAAATTAAAAAAAAAGGTTATTTTAATGTCCAGACAAACCTGTTTGACTTTGTTGGAGTGTTCTTCTCCAAAGCTTTCAGCCACGGGCTTTTACGAGAAATTTGCTTCTTTCCTCTATCAATACAGAATTGCAAGCTCCCCTGCTCTAGATTAAAGCCCAATTTAAAAGTGGAAATAAGCGAATTCGAAGCTGTTTGGAAATAAAGCTGTCGTTTTATTATTTGGTAAAACGAGCTTTCACGATTAAAAGCAGAATTCAAGGTCTTCCTATTTGGGGTTTCCAACACCCTCTTCCATCCACCAGGCCCGCAATAAGATTGGGTGAGTTTCGGCACCACCTTGCGGTGCATAAAAGGGTGATTTGTGCGTACTCCGTGACCTAGTACAGGTCCACTAGCTTGTGGTTGGCTGTCTGGTGAAAGGCGGGAAGGGATCGCACGAACTGCAAAGATAAAATGTTGTCCTCGTCCTCTTTACGTGATTATTAATATTTCAAGGGAAACCCTTGTAAAGTTGGAGAGCGTGAACTGTGTTTTTACCCGTAAAAACTCGTTTTATGAAATGAAATAACAAAGTAAAACGAAACACAGAAGACACCGATTTCCAACGAATGAGTGAAAAAAGAAGGGGGAATTTTCGAGGTTTGACGTGGCCCGTGCAGAGTGCCAATTACGTTCAAAAGGGGGTACTTTTCATTCTATACTCCGCGATCCCAAAAAGTGGGTTCCTTTTGGAACTGCACTCCGCGTTTTCTTTAAAAGGGCGTATTGTTTTAAACTTAGAGCTCCTCGTTAGGGAACGTTTCCAAAGTCAAGGACAAGCATGGCAACCAATTAGGACTGAGTGCCCCCCCCTCTCATCCCGGAAACACGACTAGAAATGTTTTTTTTTTTCGAGTTTTGGGTAGGTCTTATTAACTGAAGCCATCTGGAATGGGGCTGTGGGAAGGGTGGGGGGGGGGGAGTAAAGTTAGGATGTTACATCGGATATTAGCTAACCATTACTCGCGGTACTTATCTTTGTACCTAATAAAATTGACGCTTGATTAGAAGCCCATGTGGCTACAGGAAGAAGCGGTTCTCTTCGAAACTATTACCGGGTAAACAGTAAAGGCATGCTCTTTTAATAATGACTAGTAACACATGTGCAGGGAACCGCGATAGTATTGGCATTTTACGTTTTCAAAGATGAAAATAACCTACCCCAAGACTATTATACTGATACAGGGGAAACCAGTAAAAACATCAATAAGCTCGGTTAATGCCAACTCACTAACTTGAGGTATGAACTGCTCAGCCTTCCACAGGTCTTTCCCTCAAATCGGTAGGAAAAATCAAATGGAAAATAATGAAATTGTGCTAGACCAAGGTTGTGACACAATTGTAATAAATTAATGTATTGGCACTGACGTAAGTTGTAAAGTAGAAGTTGTAAAGAAATTGTGTAAAGATGCTCGAAACCGGAGTCAAAATGTTAAAAGACATGAGCAAACACGAGACTAATGCTGTTAACATTTCAGAGTGATTCATTTTAACAGACAATCAGACAGAGCGACGACTAGAACTCGATAATCAACTGAACCATACATAACACATGAATCTCTGCGCTGATTAACGAGTCTGATTACTGCAATAAAAAGCTCAGAAGTGAAATTAATAATGAAATTCATTTGTCGATAGAAAAAACTGTATATTGGAATACATAATTAATCAGTTTTGCTTGGTCAATGTTTTCGCTGTCTGAAAACATGAACCGGAAAGAGCAGATGAGATTTTAGATATTTTTATACTTTACTTAAGGGAGGGATACGCACCAATGCGCAAGACGTCTTTGGCGTGAGGACAGGACATAAGTGCAAAGGCGACAGGACTGAACAGAATTTCTTCTACAGGCTTGCTTCGATTTAAGCATGCCTCATGCCTCTAATCTGGGAGAGTTGGAAATATGCACGAAATAGAGACAATATAATACACAACTGTAAGCAATACGGGGCCCCTCGTACAGCGCACATGGAGATCAGCAGGATAAAACGTGTTATTTTTTGGGAATCAAATAATTTTTCACACCCGTTAGCTTTTTACAATGAAGATTTGTGTGCGTGAGTGTTTTAACTTGTTTTGCACGCAATATGCAATGCAATGATGAGGCTTTCGTTTCAAATATTTGACCGAGTTACAGTTGTTATTCAGATTAACATTTTTAGCATTTATTAAACATTTGACACCTCTGTTCAGTGCAATTGGGTCGTATAATTTATATTCCATTTAAATTAAATTTCAGTCTCGGTGGACCTGCACTTTTTCCGTACATCTTTTTTGAGTGTTTGGCAGTTAAATGCCACAAGAAACAAAAATGGGATTAAACTGTTTGGAAAATTCAACAATACGCAGAGCTTTCGATTCAGCCATTGTGTTTGTATGGACGACTCACTTAGTGGTCATGTACTGGAGAGGGACTTGGAATCTGCTGGATTTATATATCCTGCCAAAAGACAGTTATACAGGCTCCTGGATATCGTATTGGTGCGGCATTTTACTGTGTGTTCTGATTAATTCACTGCTTCCTGTTTTGGATAAGAGGATAAACCGACAAAATAAGGTGAAGCTTTTTGCTCATTTAATCTCTTTCGTAGCCCATAATATCGTTTGTTGTGTTATTGCATGTCCAGGGAGCTCAAATTTTGAGTTGGATCAAGTACCATATAAGAAAACCCCTTGACGCCTGTCATATTAAGCAGGGGGCAAATTGAGTCATATTTAAATTACCGGTACTGGTCATGCGCTTTTATGAAATAACCTGCCAACAGATCGGCCATAAAAGTATTGATTTTAATAATAATAATAATAATAATAATAATAATAATTGTTGTTGTGCTTTGGCCTGATGGCCAGGATAAAATAAGAAAGGATATCGAACATTCCAGCGTCTTAATTTAAATTTATAATTTGCACAAGTAATTTCACATTTGACCGTGTGTTGGTTACAAAGTTATATTTAATCAGAATAAAAGTGCCAAAGTACATATTTAGCCTGAAGCCATAGTTAACCTACGGGATATAAAATGTATTGATTTAACTTTTCGGACAAATATTTAAGCTATTAATTAGATACGTTTTGGGCTTTCTTTACCAACGATCATCTCTATCCGCGGCTGTGGTTACAGGCATGGGCTCGTGGTCTAACTGTACGGCCTTTCCCAACGTTTGTGTGAGAAAGATCCCATTGGCGAAAGGATCAATAATCAAATTGATGCATGGACGTATCGTGTTCATGGAAACGTCATTCCGTTCTTCAATAACCATTCGCTCGAGACCCCGGATATTGGACTTCGATGCATGTGATGGAAAGCATTATCAATTTTTTTCCTGCCCAAAACCACCCCCTCCCCCCCCCAAAAAAAAATATATATATATCCCAGATTTGTGAAATGCACTGTACTTAGCGTCCATCTTACACTATTTGTACTATTTGCCACGGGTTTAACTGATCAAGGTTCAGAGCTTTCATCAAGACACAGACTGAACGAATTTTAATCGATAAGGCCCTGCATCTTAAAATGGGTCATTTTCACGAGTGACCCTACTATTAGCTGTTAGGTGATTTTTTGTTGAAACAGTTTTAAAAAATATTAAAATCAGCTATGGAAATCATATAATTTATTTAAATATAAAAGTCTCATGCGAATCTGTCCCATTACTATGTCACGGCTTTGATCTTCATGGACTCACTATAAAATACTCGCTTTGCAAAAAGTGCATTTCACTTTTCACGATCAGTCCTGTTGGATTCATGATCAGAGGATCAATTCATAGATTAAATAAACCACTAGCTGTGTTACAACCGGAGCATAAAAAGAGGACGAAAATGTTCGAAAGGCCTTTGAATTCCATAAATGGCGGTAACAATATATCGGTTAGTTGGTTAGCTTCTTCAGCGAACAGATATCAATTTACTCTTTTGTTTGCAAATAAATGCAGAAATCTATTCCTGTGATTGATAATGGATGGGGGATATTGACCTGAGTTGCACAGAACCGCTTGCATAGGCGATCAAAAAGAGTAACATGTTCTGTTTGTAAAGTATAAAATTAACGCTGAGTTTTATTGCAATAAAATGTAGGATATAGAAATTCGTTAATTTTTGGCAATTTATTTATACTGCATGTAAATAGATGCGCATGCATGCATGGATTTTCTACAGGTCTTTTTTTAAGAGCGAGAGGCGGGGGGGGGGGGGAAGGGGGGGGGGACTCTTTCTTAAGGCTTTGTCTTTGGAGAGGGAGTGAAAATGGTAACAATTTTTTTGTTATGTTTTTATATGGCGTCTATTGAACCATGGCTCTAAAAACGGAACAAATATAAATTTTAACAATTAACAAGGCATTAATAATTCACTATTTTTTAAATGACTAAAATAATACTCAATTAAAATCTCAAAATGCAATCTTTGCACGCAGTTTTAAAAAGATACCTTTCTAAAGGGAATTTATCAACGGAATCAGTACTGTAAACCTGGTTATTCTGGACAACATTGGGACTGGCAAAATTTGTCCGGATTAGAATTACTCAGGCTATGCAATAATGACTTGCTTTGTCAACAAAGCAAATTATTGTCGGTAATGTCCACGGCTGCACCTCAATTTTTTACCAGTGATAAAGAGCTCCTACCTCTCAGTTTCCAAATATTCTATGATTCTTTGCTCAGAAAACACACTAATTTTCTCTTATACATGACCTGAATGGCACTGCATGATCAGTATGTTGTGGCACATAGTGAGCAGCCTACCGGTTTAAGGTATAGTTATGAGAAGTCTATTGTTATGTATAGGGAGGATTCGTAAAATATTTACCGTAGATTCCTTGCTCTGAAAACATGCTAATATTTCCACGGAACTCTATTTTAAGCCAGTTAAAAGAGTCAGAACAATATATTTCGTTGTCAGTAAATCCCTGTTGCAGCGTATCTCGGGGTTTGCTAACAACAGAACACCCTATTTTTCATTTTATCACGACATAAAAGCTTACATATCGTGTTTAACAGCTTGAAAGGGAACCTTTTGGTATAAACAATGCTTAGCCTTGGCTTAAAAGGTTAATTGAGCATGTGGAACATGTCGAACAATATGTGAAACATTCAACTGGGCATATGAAACATGTCAACTAGCAAGTGAAATATATCAAATGAATCTGTGAAACACGTAAACTGAACAGGTGAAACATGTCACCTGACCATGTGAAACATGTCAACTAGCAAGTGAAACATGTCAGCTGAGCATGAGAATTATGCCAGCTGTGCATGTGAGATATGTCAACTGAGCATGAGAATTATGCCAGCTGTGCATGTGAGACATGTCAACTGAGCATATGAAACAAGCAGCTTCTCTTACACTACAATAAACAGACTCGTTCTATTTCCAAAGATTTCAGGTTTCTTAATAGCGCTTATTCCTGTTTCCTACTACATATATTATATGCAAAATTCTGCCATGCGATTATATATTTCAGAGAATAGTCAACATGACAGCCCTGTTTCCAAGAAGTTTAAAGATATCAACACAAAACTGGCGATGTCTTTAATTAACTTAGACACATCTTTCGTTCGCGTTTTAATATTTATAAATTGTAAATAATTTTGCATGTACCTAACGTGATTTCATTATACATTTTATTTCTTATGTCACTAATTAAGTTTCTTATTTTAAAAAATTAATTTTATTGAAATAAATAAATGTGAAAGTCGGATCTGGCATCGAAAGCAGAAATGCCCATCGTTGGAATCTGTGCGAGATTTTGTACTAAGATAGCCCTGAGTCTGGATAAATTAAGTGACTAACTCAGAGTCTTTCAGTCCAGCTAGCGGCGATATTTCAAAATGAACAAAAACTCAATGATTTTAATAAAAATACCATATTTTGGAATAAAGCGAATTCTTCGGAAACAGCATTTTTTCGAACTATAATCGAACTAATGCAACCTTTGCTGTCCCATCGGCTCCCAAACCAAGTACCCCCATCGTGACCTAAATTGAAGAGACCGTGCTTTGCTTTCGGCCTGTGATGCCTGGAATGAAGGATGAAGTCTCCGGCTCTGTTTCAGTCTACTTCAACTTCTACGAGTTTGCTGGCCAGTTTTGTAGTGATAGTTGGATTTATAAGCTACATGAGGTCAATACCCTTAGCTTTATGACGTATGAAAAAACCTCGAAATGGCCATTTCAATACAAAATTTAACTTCGTAAAGCACTTGCAATATCTGTTACAATAGACACATTTCCACCATTATTTTGCGAAGACTTAAATTTGTGTAGGTTCCATGCAGTAATAACCCGTAAAGAAAAAAATGAATCATGTGTGATTTATTTTTTGTTAAATAATACAGATTATTTCCTTTTGAAAAGTAAAAGAGGTAATTGCAACCGCCATTGACTTTGATTTTGGGGCGGTCTATAGGATCTGAACAAAGTGGCATATTTTACGCTGTTACTTGACAGCTAATTTAAATTTCGTTCTTAATCCTACATTTCGTGCCAAGTGAATGACTGGGCCTTGGGGGAGGAGGAGGGGGGAGGAAGATTACGCTATTTTCAATGCCGAGGCCTTCCTTTCTTGACTCTTGTGCGTGCGTCACACTTTTTTCATGAAAACAGTGAATAATAAAAATGGGTAAGTTAGAAGTAGTCATACAGGAAGTTGCGCCCACTCAGACAGACGCCCGCCATTCGTGAAACAAACGATTGCGTGAGATGACAAGGCTTTCCGTAAAATCACACAACAAATACTTTGCCCAGCCTTATTTCCATTTGTCTAGACACCAGTGAACTGTTCTGATAAAGCATTGAGCCAGTTGGAGAAATATTTTCCACAACGTGACTTTTGTCATAGAATAATCACATGTTTTACCACGCTGTTAACATGTTAAGCATCATTTATATCAGATTCTATAAAACCTAAAACATGTGGTAACTTTAAGAGTTGTTTTTCGTATATGGTAATAACTTCGAACTTATGTTATTATCATAGGGTCAACTGACCAGTAAACTGATCTTCACAATTTATTCAGAAACAACATATTTTGCCACATGGCAAATGTATGTTTACATTGTGATTTGATTTGCAGTGGTCAACATATGTTTGACTCTCTAACCATACGTAGACCAGAATACTTCAATGTTATGTCATGACCAACTATCCGTTACGTTTACATTTTCAATAGATTCAAACCTAGCTGGGTGTACAGAACTTTATTAATAACGTAACAACCTGTAAGCAACATAGTTTTGTTGCAGATGGTTAAGATATTTATAGTGGATGGTAAAACGCGACAGCGGTGTGGTCAAATACCACGCATCAAGAAAAAGGAAGAGGTCACCACATGGCTGTTGCGTGGCAGAACATCAAGCTAATATATGGTGATAATATGGTTGCTTTTTGGCGGAAATTAACGAATGGGTATAATTGATTTTTTGTACAACGCGATGGCCGTTCTTGACCTCAACTTGTGTAAATGCGCCTCTAATTTTTTTAATTCAGCCTTCACCTGTCTCCTCTTTGAGTCAGTGCAGTAATGTGCTGATCGACTTGCCCGGCTCATTCAAGCAAGTTCTTTCGGCCGATCTGCATTTATGGGATGCCTTGAATATGCCAGCTCAAAGACAATCTATCCTAAAGAATTAAATATGGCGCGGCGCCATCTGGTGTTATAAATCAGCAAATTTTCTGCAGTTGAAATGTGAATAACTAAACATGTCATACACAGACCCTGCATACCTTAAAATATGAATTTACATTCATTTAGATATTGTGATTAAAATGTGGTTTGTTCTCAATCAAATTACAAGCGATTCATTGACAGCAACAGCCTTACGGACGGCATACGTGTATCAAATGATGGTCAAAGAAAACGTCCACATCATGCGGCATATAAAACACAGCTAAACCCTTCTACAACCTTCGGCGACTAAATGTTACGAGCGAAAGCCATTTAAATTCCTCTAGATTTTCCTTGTCAACTAGCCTCATGTAATGAATGACAGAATACCCTCACCCCTCCCCCCTCCGCCCCGACCCCACCTACGTTATCCCAAACAGGCTCTTTAAAATCACATTAAAGTCATCGCATTGATTCCAAACGATTTTTACCACACGCCAGTATTTTTTAAAGCACCGCTGATTTTAAACTAGTGACTTCATTACATTTCAACATATTAATAAACAATTAAGTGTGGCATGGTGCTCTGTTGTTATTTCCTCCCTTTCATTCAATAAATACAGGTGTTTTTTCCGGGATTCTCTGCAATGGGAGCATGTTAATACAAGGCTGGGGAAAAGTGGCCGTATTTCCGGGATGGGTTAGCTGATGCATAGTGGGTTTACTGGTTCATTTTTATAGCAAAGCTCCACAGCTTTTGTGAATGCACTGCCTTTTTTAAACTCGACCGTTTTCCCTATTGAGTAGCGAAAATTACACTTGGGGGCAAAAATACCATTCTGAACTCTTACATATCGTCGTTTAGGCCCAAATGGTTGAACAGAAGCTCAAACTTGCTCTATTTCCAACCGTTTGCAAGATAATGGTCAACTTACAGTTTTTGACATTGAACATGACCGAAGATGTCAAGGTCACCAAGGTACCTCTTACATACCGTCTTTTAGGGCCAAACGGTCGAAAATTAGCTCAAAATCGCTTATCTCGAACTGTTGTTGAGAAAACGGTCAGCTTCCGCTTTTTGCATTGACCATGACCGAGGAGGTCAAGGTCACCGAGGTACACATTACGTTACGTTTTTTAGACCCAAACGGTCGAAAGTGAGCTCAAAATTCCTCTATCTCTAACCGTTTTCGAGATATTGGTCAACTTCGGTTTTTTACTTTGACCATGACCGAGGAGGTCAATATCACTGAAGCATCTCTTACATATCGCCTTTTAGGCGTAACGGGTCAAAAACGAGTCAAAATCGCTCTCTCTAATTCTTTTTTAGATAACGATCAATCGTTCTCTAAGGTGGAGGTAAAATTGCGAATTTCACGACGCCTCATTATCGTCTATCAGTGAGCCAAATTTCATCTTCCTACGTCAGACAGCGTAAACTGAAACATTTAAAAACGATATATATATATATATATATATATATATATATATATATATATATATATATATATATATATATATATATGTTACAGGGTAACATTCATTTCAGGGTATCTTTAATTTTTTCACGCCTAATTTTCAGTGTAAGTATACTTACACTGAAAATTTTAAGTGTAAGTATACTTACCCTGACCATGTCAGGGCATGTATATTTACACTAGTGTAAGCATACTTACCCTGAAATTAAAGATACCCTGTAACATATATACTCAACAAAAAAAGAAACGCAACTTTTTCAAATGGGTGTTATATTGTCAATACTGGACAGATAACAACAAAATTTTAGGTATAGACTCAGAATCAATAGATAATTCAAAGCTACATTCTTATCGTTACGTTGTAATGCTTACGTAAACTGAAGGTATCCGAAAAGCAGTTCACAAGCCTAATATCTCGTGTGTCCTAATAGGGTTGAATAGGGTGTGACAAGCGGATCTGCGGTCCTGGTCTGGGGTCGTTGACCGTGGCCTGCCCGTTCTAGGACGATCGGATGTGGACCCTGTTGTATCTAATCTTATTCTCAGGCGAGTAACCGTCGATTTGTGGACGCCAAACGCCCGCGCCACGTCAGTTGCCGTTTTTCCACTTTCCAGCATGCCGATCGCACGCTCTCGCTGAATTGCGGTTAACCGTGCCGTCGGTTAGGATCGTTCCAGAAAGTTCAAATTTTGTACAACGTGCACTCTTTTCTTAAGGTTTGAGACTATGAAAAAATAATTCAATAACTCTCAGCGGTTATTTCACAATGTGCTAGACTACCAGTTTAGGTCACGTGACTGCTCGCTCCAGTTGTAAGATAGAGCGGGGAATGATTTTGACACATTGTTTGGACAATCATTTTCCAAGTAATAGAATGTACAAGAAAAATTAAATATACTAATAGAAAAAAATTACCCCCCTCTATAGGTGTTGCGTTTCTTTTTTTGTTGAGTATATAATCAACAATAGTTTCCTATACTTCTTTGCAGAAGCTTGTAATTGTGGCAGAAGTTAAAACTACAGCATGGATTTTGTTCTGCCCAATGCACATTTAGTTTTCACTGAATAAATTTGAAGCTGGTAGTCTATTTGATAAATATAATGCCGTCTTAACATTAATTCGTTGCCACCTCAGTGTCAAATATCTTTATTAAAAGATGATTTTTTTAAAGTTTCATATAAAAATAAATCTTCGTGATTGACCATTGCTTTGAATGTTCGGCGTCATGGTCTGCAAATCCTTGTTACTGTTACTGTCAATATTATTGCTGTCCGATCCGCTATTTGTCGCCGCAGAACTTGTTTCAAGCAAACTCACAATGTCCACAGTTTCCTCCGATTTAGGTTCATCTAGGCTGAACATTCTTGACCTGGTACATCAAACTTGCAAAATTAAAACATTAAAAAAAACTTCTGACAATGCAAATGCAATCACAAATGAAAGGAAAAGTAAAATACAATTACAGTACAACGTGTTAGAACAAACGGCATAACCGTGCTGGGTACCCTTGTGGGACCCCATTTTATTTTATTTTTTTTTATTGATTGTTTATTTTTCTTACAAATAAATGAGTAATATTTTACAAGAGCATAATACACGGAACATTTCACAATAACGTAACGGCATTTATTCAATTCACATTCATTCGAACTGCCACTATCACAGACCCTCGTTACCAAAGGCTACAACCAGGAACAAATATTGCTATCCATACCCCCTAAAAACATACACACGCACACGCACCCTTGCACACAAATGCCATTATTCATTTTGATAATACGTTACTAACCCTAAAATGTTATAGATTGTGAGAAACGTTATGAAATAAATAATTTTCACTTTGATGAACTAACTCTGGAAATTGATTATATTTATCTGAAAAATTTTTACAAGATAGTGTTTTCTTATCAATTATAATCCGTTTATAAATTGAATGAAGGATTACCGTTAAACATAGATTTTTCTTATAGGTTCTCACATGGCAGACATACTGTTTAATGATGAGCGTAATCATGTTTACTGCTGTATTTTCTGTACCAAATAGAAATTCTTTCCTTGCCGAGTGTACTGAATATCTTAGCTTAAGGATCAATTATATTAAACAATTTTGCAAGCCAGGTCACAGTATTTGTACGTTCAAAGAAGACATGATATAATGTATCTGACTTATCCACATTGCAAAATTCGCATATAGCACTTTCCCTGATTTTCCATTTTACAAGATTTTCTCCTGTGTTTACAATGTTATGAACAATCTTGAATTGAAAGGAGAGCAGTTTCGGTTCCCTTATACTTTTCCGACATAGAAACCATTTTATTGCATACTACGGAATGATTAGTTAGGTTTGTAATTCGCAATGCAGTACATTAAAATTTAAATCATTAAATCAAATATTAAGATAAAATTCTCATATAGGTAAAAGTCACATATTCAAACAGGTGTTTTATTACACAATACTCAGCTGACATCTTCTCAACAGTTAATGCTGTTGCAGTTACACCTGAGATCAGCTGCTGAGTTGATTAGATAATATGCGTTCATCTTATTCAGTGAAAGCAGGGAATTACAGATTATCTAGCCAAAAACCATCTCCCATGTGCTACAAGAAAAACTAATTAAACCTGAGATCAACTATTTCGAAAACTTTATCATGATGATTCTTTTCATCCGCATGAATCTCGCCAGCATGGAAAAAATATGAAAGGGGGCAAACTCTCTGGGAAAAAACGCGGAAAAACCTCCGGCATGTCAAAATAGGGGAGATGTCTCCGCGCCGTAAACTCTCCGGGATTCCTGTCTGACAGATTCTGTCCCTAATAGCGAGGTGTCCCTAATACAGAGGGGTCCCACAGTGTGGTGGTCACTAAACTCGATTTTACACACAACACGTACATGTTTGTTGTTGTTGTTTTATTTTATGTAAAATAAAAAAAAACAACAAACATGTGCGTGTTGTTGTGCGTATACTAGGCGGCATAAATGAGAGCATATATCTATTTTGGGTCAAATTTTAATTGCTAAATTCTTATTTGCTTTAATTGTCATTTGACATACTGTAAGCAAAAAATGTCTACTTTTATATAGACAATAACAGTGACACGGCTCCGGGTGTTGTAAGACAAAGGGGCTTAAGAGGCATGTTTGTGTGTACGATTTGACAAAAATAATCGACGGCGCTGCATAAACTTTGTTTATGATCAATGCATTCTGGACTTTACGGACTCAAAACAATGTCCTTAATTCTGAATTGTGGGGTGTCCTTAATGGGATACGAAAAATAGTAACGGGAGTAATGGCAAACGGAAATAACCTTAAACGGAAAAGGCTAAAGTGCTAAAAACGGAAAATATGGTAAATCATTTTACTTCGCAAAAGCTTAGAATTCGCTTATCTCCACTTTTAGATGGGTTTCCCTTTGGTTAGATTTTCCACACAATAGAAAGAAACTTTTTTCTCGCTAATAGAATGAACCCTATCCCGCCTTCCATCCAGCCAGCCAATGAGAATGCAGATAACACAAAGTGCTACGTCACTGAAGCTGTCAATCATTCCCTTTTAGTGTGGCGTTGTCAACACACGCCATTCTGTGTGCTCCGCAATTTTTTGGAAAAAGGGATCTAGTTCAAGGTGCGAATTTGCCTTTAGTGGCTTTATTTCTTATCTAAAGGACTAATATTGCTTGTGTATTTATGTGGATTAATTTAGCCCACGATTAAGCAAGGATTTTAGCATCTTGTACTTCGGTCAGGTAGTTGGTGAGTTTACACGGAGCGGTGACACTTTCCCATGTCCCGAGAAGTGTGCCTCTCTTCTCCACAGAAGTCTACAGGATCGAATCTATTACTAGTTTCCAGCACACAGCTTCTAGGAGTTGTTTGAGTCTTTTCAGTCTGCTGTGCCTGCTAAGACTCTAGGCCTTGCCTGGTGTCTGTGTCATCGCGGTATGACCAGGCATGGGTTTGGCTATTACTCCTTGGAACTGGTCAGTCGTCTACCAGCAGTGGTGTATTTCTGACCCCAGTTCAGGAGGTAGAAATGCTTTTTGGCGTTTTCTAGCGGTTTTTCCGGCGTTTTTGGCGTCGATACCCACTCGGGGACCGCAGGGGACCGTTATGGCTGTCCCGTACCGTACTCGGTGCACCGATCCCATCTTAGCCTTGTGGGCTATGGGATTGGCGATTCCGTGACGGGCAGGGACCATTTCGTCCCCCCCCAAGTCCCATCTTGGTCACGGTACCGGGGACTTAGGCCCATAACGGGTTCTTTCCCCTGACAGGGACCGTCATGGGCACGGGACTAAGTACCGAGACCCATGTGGGGATCTGGCCTGAGGCCTGTTCTGGTCACGGGACCGAGGCCCACGTCGGGATTATGGTACTGGGACCCATAAATTGTGCCCATTATGGTCCCCCTCCCTAGAAAGCAGCTAGAAAGCGCCTTAAAGCATTGCTTTCGGTCAGAGAGTCAGAATTTATTCTGGTTCAGTTAAAAAAAAGAAAGAAAAAAAGAGGTGATTAACGCCAGCAACGCTCGGTCACTTGTTTAAGTCGCAGTAACTCCGTCAGTGTTGCGTTATATATATGTCTACTTGCAGAATCCTGTTGCAGTCACTTATGGCTTCTTTTCTGCTTGTCTTTCAGATATGACAGAGGCCACCCTGCGCTCGCCTCCTAAGCTACTGCAGTGTCCCCACCATCCCTCTGCGCGGAATCCTCATACGGTGTGCGATCGGTGTCGGAGGAATAGTGGGTTGCCCCTCTGTGACGAACTCAATACGTGCCCAGAGTGCCAGGATCTCACATCAGACGACTGGAAACTGGTTTATAAGAACAGGGCACGAAACGACCGTAGACGGGATCGCCGTCGTATTCTCTCCTCTACGCCGTTTATCACCCAGGACTTTGTTGAAGAGACAATGAGGAAAGCCAACTCAGTTATCCTGGATCAAGTCTCCACCCCGGT
This sequence comes from Protula sp. h YS-2021, assembly GCA_949752745.1. Taxonomy (NCBI): domain Eukaryota; kingdom Metazoa; phylum Annelida; class Polychaeta; order Sabellida; family Serpulidae; genus Protula; species Protula sp. h YS-2021. The sequence goes on along the minus strand of OX457026.1, from coordinate 42,282,806 downwards.
TAGGATAGACTTAGGTTCGGAGTCTGACGTGCCCGTGACAGGCAAAAAAGCCAAGAAACTCAAAACCAAGGCCTTTGCAGAAACGGTGGCCGAGGTGGACATCCCCGAGGGAGGGGAACGAGAAGTGCTGCGGAGAGCGTGGGCATCTTCTCCCCCCACAGTGGCGATTCCTCCAGAGTCTGAAACCCAACCAAAGTCTCAGACCCCGGAGCTAGTGACGGTCACTCATACGGCGTCGGGAGCCTCGTTTACAACGGCGGCTGGTCAGTTGGGGATCCCGGCACAGATCGAGCCATCTCCCTCTACCCAATCTCCAAACCTGGCAGGGGAGTTTTCAGCCTTTTTAGCGTTACAAACTCAAATGCAGAAACAACTACAAGAGTAACAATTGCGTCTCCAGAACCAGGAATCTACGCCGATTCCGAGAAAACGCCATAAGCCATCGGCCACGATCTCTCGTCCCCCAGAGGACCGCGCTTCCTCCCCGCACCCACCCCCCCTGCTGGCACGTCGAAATACACTGGCAGAGTCGGGCTCAGCTAGTGATGAGGATTCCTCGGAGATCCCACCGTCGGGACAGGCGTCGAGATTGATTCAAGAGGATGATGACGAACTGCAATCGGTTACATCGCCCCTCTCGGCAGTCCCTCTCAACAGAGAGCGGGAAATTTACACACCTTCCGGGGAAGTACCGACTGATCCATCCGCAGAACAGCCAGGGAACAACAGTGGTCGGGATTCGGAGGAGCAAGAGTCCGAGGGCGAGGAGTCGGAGGGGACGACAGATGACAACCCCCCTCTGCCCACTTCCGCCTCCCCTTGCGAGAGATGGATTACATTAGATCTCCGGGTAGCAGTCAGAGGCTCTGGAAAGATCCTGCGGCAGCAGGCAGACGCCCCATCAGGACCCCCTCTCCGCCGGACCTCACCCCCCGCAGTGAAGAGCCCACACCCTCGGGAGCGTCATCTACCATAGCCCCCGAGGACGTGCCGTTCAGGGATGCTGTCAAAGAAATTGCGCGGCTGGCTAACGTCACCTTTGGGTCGCCAGGTCTCGACAAGGAAGATTCCCCCATAAGAATGACCTCACAGACAGTGTTGCCCCCGCAGGACTCGTTTGTAGCACTCTCGACCAGTGAAAGGATTGCCAACGCTATTACAGTCCGTTCCAAAGACGCTAGCGAGGGCCGCACTCTCTCCCGCTTTCACGCATCTAAGCACTGTGCAGTGAGACCGGGCCCGTACAGGTCCTCTGATGACCTAGTACCCCTGGAGGCACTCGAACAGCCGGCGAAGAGGACAGTTTGGATGCCATCGGTTAGGAGCGATTCGGACATCCCATTAGTAGAGAAGGATGCTAGGACCATCGAGTCTTCCTCCCGTCACATACTCAATATCATGTCTTTCCAAGACCACACCCTGAAAGCCTTAAAGACACGCTGGGAGGGCCTACACCTCGACGATCCGGTGGCCTTTAAACTTCTGGAATGCCTCGCTCTAGCGACTAGAGATGTAGTCAAACTGTCCACCTTCCTCATGACCTCCATGGTATTCCTCCGGCGGGATGCGTTTCTCCAGCACTGCTGGTCTAGCGTGAAGGGACTGAGAGACCTGCGGCATGCGCCCATCCTTGGACAGAAAGAACTCTTCCCCCCGGCGGAGGTGGAACGTGTGAACCAAGAAAGCCGCTCTCTCTCGCAGGACTACGCACTCATGTCTCGTATGTCAAGAGCGTCTTTCCGGCACCCGCCAAAACGCAAGAGACCATGCAGGCAGCCTGCGGATCAAGCGAGACCCAGCACGCAGTCACAGCCTCCTCCTCCCAAGAAACAGAAGCCAAACAACGGCACCAAGACGGAGGGGCAGTCATCACAACCTAACAGGTAGCAGCCAACCAAAGTACCGCCTAGAGACTCCCTGGTCTCCTGGCGATACTTTTCTAAACTCAGAAAACTTAGAAAATTTGTTAGCCTTGAACGCATCCTTTCCCGTAGGAGGAAGGCTAGGCAAATTTTGGCAGAAATGGGCAGAAATGGGAGCCCCCCGCCGCGTGGTCAGATGGTTGAAGGTCGGTTATCCCCTACCGTTCAAGCGGGAGGGGAGGGGCCTTCCACCGTCTATCCCCCTTACCCACAAAGCCCCTCACTCCCTTATCACCTCCTACCCACGGGACTCAGAAAGGGATGTAGCCTTACAGGAAGTACTCGTAAGTCTACAAGAAAAAAGGGCGGTGGAAGAAGTGCCAGAAAAGCAACCTGCATTTTTCAGCAGGGTTTTCTTGGTTCCCAAAAAATCGGGGGGTTGGAGATTGGTCATAGATCTGTCAGCCCTAAACGACTTCCTGCAGGTAACCTCCTTTCAAATGGACACCGCTCAGGTCATAAAGGAAAGCTTGCAGGAAGGGATGTGGGGCACATCCATAGACCTTTCAGACGCCTATCTCCACATTCCAATGCACCGATCAGCGAGAAAGTTTCTAGCCTTTCAAATGGGCCCAAAGCGATTCTGGTTTCGGGCACTCCCTTTCGGCCTCTCCACGGCCCCGTACGTATTGTCAAAAATTATGAAAGTACTCAAAGCATGGGCCAGGTTAGAAGGTATGCTCGTGTTCCAGTACCTGGACGATTGGTTTCTGGCACACGCAGACAAGGGCACGGCCCACCGCCAGACCCTTGCACTAGTGCGCAAAGCCTTACAGGTAGGTTTAGTGGTCAATCTCCCCAAATCGGAACTAGCACCCAAGCAAGACATCGTCTTTCTGGGGGAAAGGTGGGATGTGGTAAGTGCGAGAGCTTTTCCTACAGCAGAAAGGCAGCAAAAGATCACGCAGGGCATACGAGGGATTCAGGAAGGAAAAAAGGTAAGACTGCATCCCATGGAGTCCTTGCTAGGTCTCTTAGTGGCCACAGAGCGGACAGTTCCCCTGGGCCGCTTACATTACAGACCTTTCCAAAGACAGGTAAGGAGGGCCCTCAGACAGGGGAGGCACCCTCAGGCAAAAATGACCGTGTCACAGGCTGCCCTGGCCTCCCTATCCTGGTGGACCAATCCACAGATCTTAAACGAGGGCACACCCTTCCATCCCCCACCCCCGGAAATAGAACTCCAAACGGATGCATCCCAAGGGGGATGGGGTATACATTGCCAACGCCAGATGTGAAAGGGCAAATGGCCCCCCTCTTTCAAAAAGTACCACATAAACTGGCTGGAACTACGGGTCGTGTGGATAGCACTGAACAGACTGTCCGACCGACTCCGAGGCAGGAGTGTTCTGTTTCTCCTAGACAACTCAACAGCCGTGGCATATTTAAACAGGCAAGGGGGGACCAGATCCCTCCCTCTATCAATATTGACCTACAAGATCCTATCTTTAGCTCGCCAATCTCAAATTACCCTCTCAGCGCGTCATTTGGCGGGAAAACTCAATGTACTGGCCGATTTAGCTTCCAGAGTAGGCCAGGTAATCCACACGGAGTGGTGCCTAGCTCCCCAGTCCTTTCAGTGGGTGACGATCCAGTCACCATGGGGGCCCCCCACGCTAGACCTGTTTGCCAATGCAGTAACAACACGTCTACCCAGGTATGTCTCCCCATGCCCGGACCAAGCAGCGTCCATGGCCACTGCAAGAGGTACTCTATGCCTTCCCACCACAGGCAATCCTCTCCCAGGTACTACAACGGGTACTGGACTTGGGCCCACGAGTCCTGCTACTGGTAGCCCCGCGGATGCCGGAGGCCCCTTGGTTTACCTTGCTCCTCAGGTGCAAGAAAGTCAAGACGACTCCAATCCCGTGCCACAGAGAAATCCTATTCCAACCCCATTGGCATCATTTTCACCCAGCCCCTCACCTATTGAACCTACACCTTTGGTGCCTGACCAGTCCTTCCTAAAAAAGAAAGGCTTCTCACAGAACATAGTAGATAAAATAGTAAACAGCCATAAACAATCTACTGCCAAGGTGTACAGGTCTCAATGGAACAAATTCGCATCCTGGTGTAATAAGTCTAAGCTAGACCCATTCCAGGCCTCTCCTTCAGTGATAGCAGATTTTTTAGACCACCTATTCTCAAACGAAGGTTTAAAGGTAAGCTCCATTGAAGGTTATAGAGCAGCCATAGGCTCCAGGCTCAAGGCCTCTAAGGGCTATGACCCAGGGGATGACACGTCTATCTCTCAATTGATTCGTCATTTCAAGGTAAACTCTCCCCCTACTCCATCGAACGTTGCACAATGGGATATCTCCCTAGTACTGAGGTACCTTCAGCGCCCGGACATTTTTGGGAACGATGTAATCTCAGCCAAAAATGCTACGGTAAGGTTTACTTTCTTGCTAGCCCTCGCTTCCGGCAAAAGGAGGAGCGAAATACACGCCCTAGACAGGACGGTAAGCAAAGAGAACGGGGAGTGGAAAAACATCACTCTCGTCCCTAGGGCCGGCTTCATGGGCAAAACCCACATCATTACTCATGGGATGGGCACTTTCAGTCACATCAACTTACCATCCCTACCAGAGGAACAGACCTCTGAGGACTTAGTCTCCTTGTGTCCCGTCAAAGCCTTACGTCAATACTTAGAACTTTCGGATGTATATAGGTAAAAAAATCAAAAAGCCCTTATTATCTCCTATATGCCCAAGTTCAATAAAGACCTCTCTAAGCAATCTATTTCTAACTACATAAAAGGGGTCATTATGGCAGCGTATGACGAAGCACAATCAAACACAGTCCTTCAGTCAGAGTTAAAAGTGAAAGCCCATCAAGTCAGGCAGGTGGCAAATTCGCTTAGAGCACTACGTAATGTGTCGTTGTCGGATATACTTAAAACAGGTTGCTGGGCTTCTCCCAATTCCTTCGTTAAGTATTATCTTACAGACTTCTCCCAAGATGAACTCTCAGGCCTATATTCTCTGGGCCCATTCATAGCTGCGGAGACGACCATTACTAACTAATTGTCAATCTGTTACTGATCGCCTACGCCCAGACCCAAAGGCAAGGGCAAGCAAAAGGGAGGCTATGTCAAGAACCGTGCTACCAACCACTTCAAGCCCAAGAAATAACCGGTGCACTACCCCACTGGACATACCCTTATCCCAGTTCGGCCGACTTCACGTCCTCGGCTACCGTATAGACCGTCGGACTGTTTTTCGGATTCTAGTTTCTCGAATTATCCTAGAACTGATTTAGTGTCATATGATCACTGTGATCCACACCCTGGCCTCAGTATCTTCAGAATTTTCCTTGAATCAAGGAAAAAGGGGGGGGGGAGGCGCAGTTCTCCCCGACCCAGCGTCCCCGCAGTCCCGGGCCTTACTGAGAGCCCAGAGGTCATCAAGGGTCTGTGTCACAGTGACCATGTGACCAAGGCCCATAGTACCATTATGGGCTTAGTTGTAAAATCAACGGCATTTAGTGATTTTTATCACCAGGATTGATTCCAATCCAAGTTTGTGAGTGTTCTAAGCTTCTAGTCACCTAATTTTCTCGAAATTGCCAGTCAATTTCGCAAAAATTTAAGTTTTTAAGTGGTAATGATTTAGAGCAGTTCTAACATTTACCCAAGGTCTTAGAATATTTAGCATGCTTTTGTAAGACACAGTCACTTGTAATTATACTGTGTCAAGTTTTATTTTTCATGGTAGCCTTTATAAGGTTACCATCTTTTTGTTAAGAAAGAAAAAACAATAAATCAGTATTATTGTTATCTTCTACTCAGAGCTTAGAGTATCCCAGGTCGGGATCCATCCAGTGGGAGGCAGGAGGGGGATGGTAAAGGATACTCAGTCAGTCAGCATAAAGTTTATTCAGACTTTATGACACCGTTACTTAAAAATTTTCTATTTGTTACCAGATCCCTTCATGGGCAAGGAGGGTTCCCCTCCTTTACCCTATCAGGGTTGTTTGGAAATCAAATAAAGCAAACTTTCTTAGATTTTGGATTTTATTTAACTTCAATTCTATCCCATCTAACAAGTTTATTTCGCAAAACTCTTTCGAGTATTTGCAATTCGCGACCTTTTTCACGCAATTTCTTTAGAATGGCAGGCTCCCCTGCTCCGGACTTTAGTCCCATCTAAAAGTGGAGATAAGCGAATTCTAAGCTTTTGCGAAGTAAAACTAACGTTTTATTTCGTAAAACGAGCTTTTACGAGTAAAAGCGCAATTCGCGTTCTCCATTTTTAGTCTATCCTCCCTCCCATCCAGCCCCTACAAGCCTGGGTGAGTTGACACCACCTATTTTGGGCTAAAAGGGAATGATTGACAGCTTCAGTGACGTAGCACTTTGTGTTATCTGCATTCTCAATGGCTGGCTGGATGGAAGGCGGGATAGGGTTCATTCTATTAGCGAGAAAAAAGTTTCTTTCTATTGTGTGGAAAATCTAACCAAAGGGAAACCCATCTAAAAGTGGAGAACGCGAATTGCGCTTTTACTCGTAAAAGCTCGTTTTACGAAATAAAACGTTAGTTTAATCGCAATATACCAGGGTTAATTTTTATTAAAGAAACTAACATGCATGCTTACTCAGTATCAAAGAAAGTCCACTCCATGTCTACAATGCCACAAGATGCCAGGCGTTGAGTCCATACCAGAATCTTGTGTAATCCCGCTGTGTACTTTGCTACAGGAGTAGCAGCGCCTTAATACCTCGTGTAGTTAATCCCTAAACTACTCAGGTGTTGCTAAAATATTATACTCGTTTTCGCCAGAACATTCTAAAAGCTCAGGGAAATTCGAAATTTTCTCGTTAACAATGGAAACTATTACAGACAACAAAGGAGGACAAAAGCTTTGCCTTGATGGTTACATGTATACTAAACATGCAACCAAAGCTTCGACACCACCTACTGCACTGGAACGTACCGAAGAGTTCAGCGCCTGCGCGAGGACGGTAAAGAGGCGTTCCTTTTCCTTTGAACCCCGTGGCTGTTCAAGCCCGAAATTTGGAACGTCTATCAATTCACACTGCACGGAGAACAGCGGTCCAACAATCTCCGCGAGGCTTGTTATCACCGAATCGAACTTCTGGTTGGGACCATGCACCCTTCCACTTGGAAGCTGATCTACTGGCAGAAGGGGGATGCGGCACAAGTCAGCGCCACTTCTGGTTGGGACCATGCACCCTTCCACTTGGAAGCTGATCTACTGGCAGAAGGGGGATGCGGCACAAGTCAGCGCCACATTACTTACACTACTGTGGTGAACCGCCGCGCAAGCGCGTAAAGCGCGCTTATTCGCAACTGCAGGACAGGCTGTACCGGCTACGTGTGCAACAGGAGGGCACAAAGACAGTGGAGCGGTTTCTTAGAGGATTACGCTACAACATTCGTTGGAAGCCTAACAACAACGCGGAACACCGCTGAACTGTTTAATAATATGTGCGAGTGTGATTCAGTTTGCTTCGTTTTTATGTTAGCTTGATCATGGGGAAAGGAGACGTGATCATATAATAATAAGTTCAATAAAGTCCTGAATTTTGATTCTTTTTTTCCTTGTTACCATTTTTTCCGTTTCTAGCACTTTACCCCTTTTTCTGTTTACCAGTTTTTCGTTTACCGTTGTTTCCGTGACCATTTTTCCATTACCATTTCTTCTACACCCGTCCCTAAAAGTGGGGGTTCAGAATATACAGAAATCTATTGAATTTTAAAACAGACTGACAAAAAGTGTTTTTATTTGCGGGGTGTTCTTATCCGGAGTTTTACAGTAGTATACATTTGTGGCAATTTGGCGTTCGATTTGTTTTTTTTTTTCAAATTCTTTCCTAGTCAGGGTTTTCTAGTCATTTTATTTTTGGGCCTTACTTTCGAGTAACCAAGGTTAAAAAGTTTAAGGTTAAGTTTTAGCTTTGAATAAATCAAAGGAAAGGAGTTATATATCAGTTTAAGCTCGAACAAATGAGGTAGAGGGTTTTCATTTTATATTTCTCGGCTGCGTAAAGGAATCAAATGAAAACAGTCAGTGTGTTTTATTTTTTCTGGGTCCCATATAATAAAGCAGATATTGACTGATTTTGAATCAACACGATCGAATATAATGTTGACCAGGTGAAAATGTTAACCTAAAGGTAAACATTGTCGAATGTTCAATGTTGCGTTGACTCAAAATTAAGTAAATATCAAGTTAATGTCTGTGGAATCTGCAGCATTGAAACACCCCAGCATTGAAACACCACATTATTGTATGGGCCCATCCAATGGCTGGGCTAAATCAATACAGAGGCTATTGAAACAGCACATACAGTTTCTCCCCATGAAACACGACTATACTGTTGATGGGACGGACCCTTATATTTCTTTGAAAAAATGTAGAAAATAATGTAAATAAAAATCCGAGAAGAACATTTATAACATTTAATTATCCACTTACCATTTTGCTTTCAACACCTATACTTAACACTATTTTATTAAAAAGTCAGCTATCATCTCAACACAGCTTCTCTTTCTCTCCCCCCCCCCTGTTGCATTATGGCACTTCCTTCAATATTTCAGCGCGTTGCATGTGTACTTTCCGTGCCTGTGAAAACCACACTTGTCGCTGTGGGCTCGCAGTGACTAAGTGCGTATTTTTTCTGGGTTTTAGGTGTTGAATTTTAAAGTACATCTCAGACATACTTCAAATTTTGCTTGTTAGGATACAGGAGGCATATTTAAATATTTTTTCGAGTACGGTATAGAGACTCGACAAAAATTCCTTACTGACTCCAGCTCAGTGTCCTTTTGCAGGGCAGCTGGTAAAGTCAAGGTGGACTGCGCATATTTAACACTTGACAAGCCTTTGGCTTGCAAGGGTTATATGAATTTGTGCGAGCAAAATTCGTCCTTTTTTTTCTTCTTGACACTTTTTCAGATTTTTTGTGTCTTCTTCTTCTCTGACACTATAGGCCCTACGACCATGAAACTTGGGACTTATGAAGAGCTTGATCTGAACATGTGCATGTCACTTTTTATTTTCGTCTTTGATTTCGTTTTCTTTGTTAAAACGCCATGTGAAAAGAGTGTATTTTTTGCAAGTAAATGCGTAGCATTTAACCCACATCACACACAGTTGCTCAGTGAGCTTTGTGCGAGCTCTCACTGCGTAAATAGATAACACGGCGTATGCTAGATCAATCAATAAAACCTTAAGTCAACAGAAACCCAACACTACTCGGCTTATAAGACGTATTCAAGCTGTGTTGTTTGCAATATATTATTCAAGAAATAACCCATTGAAGGAAGTATTTTTGCGTTTTAATTTTTGTCAAGTGTTTAACATTTCGCTAGCGAAGTGAGGTTCTAGTTTTTTCTGTTCTTTTTCGTTTTGGTATTTTTGCTCTTTTGGTATTAATTGATCAAATCGCCACCGACTGATCCGCCCCCCTCTCGCTTGGGGGATTTTCATAGTTTTTCTGTACTGGGAACGAAATTGACTGTCCTCGGTATTTAAACACGGTGAATTTCTCATCTGCAGTAATATATAACACGTAATTTTTGTTTTTAACGGAATAATCATTTTACCCCCCCCCCCCCACCGTTTTAGGAAAAGCGCGGAAAATTCGACAATTTTACCAACTCCCTATTTTTTGTTTTATGCTTTTCCGCGTTGTTTAGTACGCGCATTGTTGCCATATTTGATACAAGTGCTCAGTAACACCAAAGAAGATTAATGACATATATTCTTTGGTAACACTAGTAGTGCTGAGGTCCCGAAGTGGCACTGAGGACCCGACATATTTTTCATATGAACTCCCCGCCCCGCCCCCTCTTTAATTATGTCTTAAAATCACTGCTTCTTCGCCCCCCCTCCCTGCCACGGCTTTAGGTGACGCCGTCAGGGGTGGCATGGGATCTTTTATTCCCACTTGCAAACTTCGTTTGCAAATGGGAATAAGTTTGTAGTTTTTCTGGAAATTTCTGCCCTTTTTTTTCCTTTTTTTTTCTCTTTTTTTTTCCGTCACGGAGGTTTCCAGAAAACTCCTCCTACGCTATTTGACGTAGGACGATGAAATTTGGCACAGTGATAGAGGGTGACGAGATGTCGTCAAATCCGCAAAATTTTTTGACCTTGACCTTGAAGGTCAAGGTCAAATTTAGGTCAAAGATTTTCTGACGTCAAAGTGGTTTCCAGAAAACTCCTCCTACAGTTTTTGTCGTAAAAGGACGGCATGTGGCAGAGACATAGAGGGTAATGAGTTGTCGTCAAATCCGTAAAATGTTTTGACCTTGCACCTCAGGGGTCAAGGTCAAATTGAGGTCAAAATATTTTTGGAAACACCTATTAATCACGAAAAGTAGCCATAAAGGTGCTCAAATCCCACTGTGAATGCATAAAACGTACCCAGTAAAGGGAAAACTTTAATCACTAACCTTGACCTTGAGGGCCAAGGTCAAAGGTCACGTGATTTCACGTGTCCTTAACGACAGGCCGACTCATCTCGAAAACGGTTAGAGATAGAGCGATTTTGAGCTCATTTTCGACCCTTTGGGCCTAAACAACGTTACATAAGAGGTACCTCGGTGACCTTGACCTTCTGGGTCACGGTCAAGGTCAAAAACCGGAAGTTGACTATTATCTCGAAAACGGTTAGAGATAGAGCGATTTTGAGCTCATTTTCGACCCTTTGGGCCTAAACAACGTTACATAAGAGGTACCTCGGTGACCTTGACCTTCTGGGTCACGGTCAAGGTCAAAAACCGGAAGTTGACTATTATCTCGAAAACGGTTAGAGATAGAGCCATTTTGAGCTCATTTTCGACCCTTTGGGCCTAAACAACGTTACCTAAGAGGTACCTCGGTGACCTTGACCTTCTGGGTCACGGTCAAGGTCAAAAACCGGAAGTTGACTATTATCTCGAAAACGGTTAGAGATAGAGCCATTTTGAGCTCATTTTCGACCCTTTGGGCCTAAACAACGTTACATAAGAGGTACCTCGGTGACCTTGACCTTCTGGGTCACGGTCAAGGTCAAAAACCGGAAGTTGACTATTATCTCGAAAACGGTTAGAGATAGAGCCATTTTGAGCTCATTTTCGACCCTTTGGGCCTAAACAACGTTACATAAGAGGTACCTCGGTGACCTTGACCTTCTGGGTCACGGTCAAGGTCAAAAACCGGAAGTTGACTATTATCTCGAAAACGGTTAGAGATAGAGCCATTTTGAGCTCATTTTCGAACCTTTGGGCCTAAACAACGTTACATAAGAGGTACCTCGGTGACCTTGACCTTCTGGGTCACGGTCAAGGTCAAAAACCGGAAGTTGACTATTATCTCGAAAACGGTTAGAGATAGAGCGATTTTGAGCTCATTTTCGACCCTTTGGGCCTAAACAACGTTACATAAGAGGTACCTCGGTGACCTTGACCTTCTGGGTCACGGTCAAGGTCAAAAACCGGAAGTTGACTATTATCTCGAAAACGGTTAGAGATAGAGCCATTTTGAGCTCATTTTCGACCCTTCGGGCCTAAACAACGGTACATAAGAGGTACCTCGGTGACCTTGACCTTCTGGGTCACGGTCAAGGTCAAAAACCGGAAGTTGACTATTATCTCGAAAACGGTTAGAGATAGAGCCATTTTGAGCTCATTTTCGACCCTTCGGGCCTAAACAACGGTACATAAGAGGTACCTCGGTGACCTTGACCTTCTGGGTCACGGTCAAGGTCAAAAACCGGAAGTTGACTATTATCTCGAAAACGGTTAGAGATAGAGCCATTTTGAGCTCATTTTCGACCCTTTGGGCCTAAACAACGTTACATAAGAGGTACCTCGGTGACCTTGACCTTCTGGGTCACGGTCAAGGTCAAAAACCGGAAGTTGACTATTATCTCGAAAACGGTTAGAGATAGAGCCATTTTGAGCTCATTTTCGACCCTTTGGGCCTAAACAACGTTACATAAGAGGTACCTCGGTGACCTTGACCTTCTGGGTCACGGTCAAGGTCAAAAACCGGAAGTTGACTATTATCTCGAAAACGGTTAGAGATAGAGCCATTTTGAGCTCATTTTCGACCCTTTGGGCCTAAAAAACGTTACATAAGAGGTACCTCGGTGACCTTGACCTTCTGGGTCACGGTCAAGGTCAAAAACCGGAAGTTGACTATTATCTCGAAAACGGTTAGAGATAGAGTGATTTTGAGCTCATTTTCGACCCTTTGGGCCTAAACAACGCTACATAAGAGGTACCTCGGTGACCTTGACCTTCTGGGTCACGGTCAAGGTCAAAAACCGGAAGTTGACTATTATCTCGAAAACGGTTAGAGATAGAGTGATTTTGAGCTCATTTTCGACCCTTTGGGCCTAAACAACGTTACATAAGAGGTACCTCGGTGACCTTGACCTTCTGGGTCACGGTCAAGGTCAAAAACCGGAAGTTGACTATTATCTCGAAAATGGTTAGAGATAGAGCGATTTTGAGCTCATTTTCGACCCTTTGGGCCTAAAGAACGTTACTTAAGAGGTACCTCGATGACCTTGACCTTCTGGGTCACGGTCAAGGTCAAAAACCGGAAGTTGACTATTATCTCGAAAACGGTTAGAGATAGAGCGATTTTGAGCTCATTTTCGACCCTTTGGGCCTAAACAACGTTACATAAGAGGTACATATGTGATCTTGACCTCCTCCATCATGGTCAAGGTCAAAAACTGCAAGTTGACCAGTATCTGAAAAACGGTTAGAAAACTGAATTTGATTTTTTGTGCCCAAATGAGGTTACATTATATTCACTTCGATGGCCTCGTTCAAGATAATAATCCGGAAGCTGACAATTATGTTGAAACACTGAAAAATGAGTCTTTGACCAAATATGTTGTGTCTCTGCCCTTGCAAGTGGGTACTATTTCGCTACGTGTAGCGAAATTCGGTCTAGTCTTATTGTATTCCCACCGCCCCGCCCCCACCACCCAATATGTTTATCTCAATATCTTACAGTTTTTTTTTATAAAATATATATAAATACACATGTCTATTCACAAAATGTTCAAGAAAAAAAGATGCGAAATTTCTTTACATATATATATATATATATATATATATTTATATATAGCCCCCCCCCCCCCCCCCCCACCCTTCCTACGCAGCAAAGACAAACTGCGTTTTTTTTTTTGCCTTTCCCATCGGCTTTGTAATTAAAGCCTCGAAGTGGCTTGATCAAAGCAGCAATATGAGCAGCATTGTTTTGGTTTTAAGCGTTTCTTTCAGCTTAAAACCGCCTAATATAGCATTTTGAAGCATTCAGTACCACTGGTGGTACTGAGGCCCGAGCAGACGGTGACCTCGCCTCAAATATTGGATACAATTCCGCCGGTCTTGCATGTGCTGTTTCAATGGATGGGATATTCCTATGCAACTGTCTGTAGATTTGGCCCATATTCTTGATCAGATGTGTTGTTTCTATGGATGGGGTATTCCTATGCAACTATCTGTTGATTTGGCACATACTGATTCTATATGTGCTATTTCTGTAGCTTACAGCTATAGGATGGGCCCATTCTACACCCATCAACCATTGAAACAGCCCATCTTGTTCACTTCACAACTCAATTTGTTCCCATTTTTAAGGGGAGAAGAAAATATGTGCTATTCCTATAGCCAAATATGGGCTGAAACTATAGAAGCGCGAAACAACGAAGATGGGGCAAATCAATACCTCGCTGTTATTGGATGGGCCCTTCCTACGGATGGGCTGTTTGTTGTTGACTCTGTTTTGATTAACAAATGCTCACACTTTTAACTGCGTAGCGATATAAAAAGTTGAACAAACAAGAACATGCATCTCGGTACTTCTAAAGCATGTAGTCACCGCATTATAAACGGTACATCCTGATTTGCTTTCCAAGACTGAGTTATTTATTTAGTTAGATTTAATAGATTACTGATATCGCGTTTGAACACTGAACCGTTTTATTGTTTCCCAGGTGATATACTTACCAGTAACCAGATGCTGTATTTACCTTCTGGGCCTCGGCACAGTCAACCAGTGGAGAGGAATATGGAATCTGCTCGACCATTTCATGGACACCAAGTGGGAATCAAACCTGGCATGCTTCAGCATTGCTCTCGTGTCACTGTACGCACTACGGGCGAGTTTGTGCACTGTAACGCCCCCTATGACCAACAGCTGCGACATGAGGTCATCTTTATTAACATCACAACCAAGACTTAGATCAAAGGTTTGCTGTACTTCATGCTTTACAACACGTTGGTCTTGAACTAGAAACCAATTCAGGTTGCGCTGTGTAAAAATTGTGTCATTGGGAGGGGGGATGGGGAATGGCTCTGCGGAGTGACCATTCGGGTGCTTTTGTTGAAAGAACTGTTTACCCTAAAGTCGCACAAAGTACGGTTATATAAGCAATGTGTCTTAAGTATTCGCCTTTGTTATGAGCTTTGTTATGAGCCTATTATCAAGTAGCGAAAATTACACTTGGAGCCATAAAAAGATACGATTCTGAACTTTTAAAAATTCAGAATTCTTTAAAAAAATTTGTTCAAGGTCATGCACAGTTGCACCGAAACCATGCTCAACACAGTATTATAACAGTAGACATTCTCCCGTCGAGGAAAATTTGGTTTGGGGTTATGTGAGTGACGAGGCCAAATCGCATCATTGAATCTGGTTGTAATTTGGTTTTGATTGGTCGCGACCACAGATCAGCGTCTTTGACATAACGTTGAGGAGACGTTGGACAAGCAATGATGTGTAGACGTTGATTGTGCCCGCAAAAAAACTTACGCAACATTAAATTTGGTTTTAATTTGGTTGTGGTCACATGTGTGACCACTGACCAACGCCTACTGAAGGTCTTTAATGTCAACTGAACATATGTTTCTTATAACACACTTTAAAGAGACGTTCATTTTCCTTGCCGAAAACCCAACTTTTTCCGACGCTCTGTTAACGTCTCTGACCCAAAATTAATAAACTTCGGAAAATGGACGATATGTGTATGCGTGGCAAAACATACATCGCAAAAAGGTCATAGCTAACTGCAAAATCGCGTTAACGCTCACAGAAAAATTTAAGCCTGGTTCTGGCAATGGTACTGCCTGGTCGCTTTGAAAATTGACGGAAATCAGGAATAAAGGATGGGATATTCATATGCGCACCAGTTTTTACCGCCTACGTTTGAAATGTATTCAAAAGGACGATATGCAAGAGGTACCTCAATGACCTTCACCTTTTCTGTTATGGTCAATGTAAAAAACCGGAAGTGGACCATTATCTCGAAAACGGTTAGAGATAGAGCGATTTTGAGCGTATTTGGACCTAAAAGGCGTTACATAAGAGGTACCTCGGCGACCTTCACCTGCTTGGTCATGGTGAATGACAAAAAGCAGAAGTTTACCATTATCTCGAAACCGGTTGCAGATAAGCGAATTTGAGCTGATGTTCTACCCTTTAGGCCTAAAAGACGACACGTAAAAGGTACCTAGGTGACCTTGGTCCGCGGTCATGATCTATGTCTAAAACCGGAAGATGACCATTATCTCGAAAACGGTTAGGGATAAGCTATTTTGAGCTTATTTTCAACCGTTTGGGCCTAAAAGCGTTACAGAAAAGGTACCTCGGTGACCTTGACTTCCTCGGTCATGGTCAAGGTCAAACCGGAAGTTTTCCATTATCTCGAAAAGGGTTAGAGATAGAGTGATCTTGAGCTTATTTTCGATCCTTTGGGCATAAAAGACAATATGTAAGATGAACCTCGGTGGCCTTGACCGCCTCGTTCATAATCAATTCTTAAGAGTTCATAATGTTATTTTTGTGGACCCAAGCGTAATTTTCGCTACTCGGTAGCGAAAACGGTCTAGCTAGGATTGTTTCTTTTATGTGTTCTTTGTATTTCAGGCAGCAGACGATTATTGGAATTACGCTGTAGATCACTTTTTCAGTCAAACCATTATCGTCAGTCTAGTAGTAACAGTATGGCGCTCGCTTTGGAATGTCTTTAACGATACGGTTTTTCCCACGGACTTTGTCTTGTCCAATCTGGTCACCTGGTTCGGTGGCTTGTTCATTGCTGCAGTGCTCGTTGCCTTGGAGCGCCCTGCATCCATTCTTTCAAAGCTGGTGCGGAAGAAACATTTTGGTGAATTTAACTCTTTTTTTGTTGTAAAAGCAGAGGGGAAAATAGCTATAACAATATCAGTAATGTGTTCCCAAATATACAGTCAAACAGTATAACGATATGTGGGCTATATTTGGCGTAAACTTAAAACTTTACTTTTTATGCTGTTGAATCACAGTGGTCATTACAATAAATGACGTCAAAGAAGCCGTATCTGCCGCTTTAATTACACAGAAAATATCCTTAAGGTGGCGGTGTTTTTTTCTTTCAAACAACAGGTCTGCAGCTGCTATTCGAGGATGTCTACACTCTCTGTGGAATCTGCGTCTGTATTGCTGTCTGGAGGGGCTGGTGGAACATATTAGAGGGTACCTTCCATATGGAATATTTCATTCTGTGGTTCACATGAAACTTGTAACAAAATAATTTAAATATTTTATTTCTAGATTCTTTAAATTATTATTTAGCAGTGTTTTACACATGTGTTTACATTCATTCAAATCAAAATCCAAGGCCAAGATAGTTATTAAGAAACGGAAATTACTATACCCTAAAAACGCGTTTTATTAACTATATAGGGCAGTGAAAATGCTTTAGAGTTATGTAATGTCCATGGCCAAGGTTTTGTTCAATAAATCAGTCGCATCCAATCATTAAAAGCAAATGAAAGCGTATTCGGGGACGGATTCTTTTGAATTGAGATTTTTCACATATTGCCAACTATTTCACAGGGAAACTGATACCTGGAAAATTGATTGGAGGATGGTTGTGCCATACTATAGGCTTCCTGGGCCTCGTCTTAACGGCTATGGGCAGCTCGTTGTACACAAGCACCTTTCTAATTGATGGTGAACAAGAACGTGGAATCCATTGGTCTTTAGAATACATAAATTACATAATCAAATACAAGGTCAGAAAAATTGCTTTATGAAACCCAACTGCGTAATGGTCTTAAATAACGTCTAAACTGCATTGTTCCGCAGTAAATCATAACCTGCTTTGCTAAAATGACATTAGTCATATAAATTATAACGAAAACAACGTAATAATTTAATTAACTTGGGGAGTTAAAGAAGTCGTTTTAGAGCGATAAAGTTGTGGATACCGACCCTTGATATCTATTTCTGTTAAGTTATCTTCTTTAACGTACATACGAGGGCATAATGAATTCATCAACAGTTACACAGACAATTTTAAAATTTATTTAATTTACAATTCAGTATAATTATTTTATTTTCAGTATCAACCTCATCAAAACAAAGGAAAGAAACAGGATTCAAAATCAGTGCGACAAAATGGCGACAGCGTAACAGCGGCCAACGGAACTACGAATCGTTACATCAAAACTATAACGCTGTAGTTATTTATGCAAAAAAAATATGTTCAAGTTCTACCTGTTGATATTTATACTGCATTTTGTATTTACAGCTTTTAACAAATAGAAGGTTTTATTTTTCTACATACTTTTTTCTGTTTTATAAACATGTAACAAAATAAACTGCCCCGTCTCTCAAGAATACTTCCCCCTCCCCATGCACGTTGTAAACCATTTCAGTCAGTTGATGGCTGGAACTGGTTACGTAGAAATGGCTAAAAAATGGTTTCACGCATAACAAATAAAACCTAAAACTAATCTTGGAAACACTTTTGATACTTTACCATTCAATCCACTCCATGGAGCTTCTAAAATTGATTTCCATTGAATATAAAAATTTGAATTGTAATTAAAGGTGACCGCGAAACTAGCAAATTTGCACATAAAAAGTAGTTGTACTCTCTCTCGCTCTCTCTCTCTCCCATCACGAGTTTCAATTGAGGTAAAAACTTTAACTGCAATTGCAATTGAAAGTAAAATACATTTAGAGCTACGGAAATTGTGTCATTATTATATTACAAATATATAACTAACATATTGAAAAGTAATTCCCGTTCTCCACTTTTAGATGGGGTTTCTTTCATATATTGATATCCCGCAAACATCAGAAACAGTTTTTCACTCCGTTTCGAATAGTTCTTGCAAAGAGCTGACCATTCGGGAGAGAGCGGGAAGTGGGTCATGACATATTCCCTGTTACGCGCTCCGAGAGGAGACCAAATATACCCAGGCCGGACGGTAGGGTGAGAGAAATTTCACTAAATTTGGAGAACGCAAATCACGCTTTTACTCGTCAAAGCTTCTTTTATGAATTACAACGTCTCAGCGAATTTCGGTACTACCCATAAAAGAGGCCGTTTTGTTACAAACAACGCCGGAGTAAGAAACTTTAGATTGGGTTGAAGATAAACGAGACCGGTGTCGATGCCAAGGCCGACATAAACTCTTGGGGATAAAGAGCATGACAGCAAATCTAAAACCTCTAAAAAACACAAAAAACTTGAATAGCTAGAGTGTGAGATTTTAGCCATTAAAAGTGTGTAGAAGGTGAGGGTCACATGTGGTATCTCCATGCTGCCTTCATCCCCATAAATGGCCCCATACGAAAAACCGCGAATTTCGCCATTGCACGTAAAAGCCCGTTGTTCTAACCACAAATAAAAGAATTTAATCAGTGGATATCATCTCCGCTGCCACTGGCCCAGACACTCTAGTCCCGCAAGCTTGTCTTGGGAGAAAATTTAAGAAAAATTCAACAAAAGATCTGACCTGAATGATGGAGATAGCTTGATCCATAATTACTGAACCAGCATTTCTCATTGTCTCAGTAAAAAAAACCAGGTAGCAGCGGCAGCCACACTCTGGGGATTTTTGACGTTCCCGCTGGCGGTAACTTTGAATTCTGTTCTGATAGACCGCTATCCTGTCTTTATTCGCGAGGTCGTTAGTTCAGTACGCTGATAATCTACGCGTGTCGCACAATGGTAGGACGTGATCTCCCCTACAGTGCTCACAAACTGAGTGCAGGTTCAAAGCCGGCAGTGGATGGACACCTGGTTGGTGCTTTGTAGCGGACCAGATTGTAATTGATTGTAATTGATCTCCAAGCAATGAAAACTGGGTTAAAATTTCCTTTATGGGTGAATTTAGGTGAAGGGAGGACCATTTGAACAAAAAATCCCCTTAAAGAGACGTCCAGGGATCTAAAATTATCCAAAATCAACTATGGATCTTAATGGTCCATGGACTGAAATCGGATATGGTGCAGTCCTGAACAGTTCGAAGACAGAACTAGGGGCCCTCTATATACCTCAGAAAACAAGAACCATTTAAATGAAAGAGATTCCAACAGAGGGGGGCGTCTGTTAAACGCTTGATATGTTGAAACAACCCAAGTGGGAGACCATCTAATTGCTGGAGAAAAGGAGGGCCAGGAGTAACAAGCTGAATCACCCCACCATTAAGACTGCATTAGGATAAGCTCCAGACTTACGACATAGGGGTCCTGGCCGGGGATGAGAGCCAGATAGGCGGAACCGAATGGTCCGGTAGGATTCTCATTTTGACTTAGTTGGTGATGAATATAAGATGAGGAGGTTTACCAAAGTGTTGTCATGTCGCGGCGAAACCCCTGAAGGGCCATTTGGTCCTATTGAGAGGCCAGGAAACTGTTGGGTCAGGTGCAGTCAATCAACCAACCAATCCATCAATCAATCAACCAACCAATATGATTAAATGTAGTAAAAACAACAATAAATTAAGGAAGAAAGAATCAAGCACATCAGGATGAAGACAGGATGTTAGGTTTAATTTTTGCATTAATTTCCACATTTTTTGCCTTTTAGTTTTTAGCTCACAGTGTATGTGATGTAGGCCACTTCTCACACTTTTGCTTAGGAGGAAATTCCCACTTCATGGCATTGGTGCAAACCGATTTTACTGCCCTCTGGAAACGGAAGACACCCGGGCTACGCTCCGCCGTTCTGCGCTTTTCTCGGGTTCGAGAATTGTTCATATTCGGTTTAGTGCAGACTTTTAGAGATTAAAGGCATTCCCACTAACAAGAAACTGCATAATCTCCTTGTAAGTAAACTGAACTAGCGAAATGCCTAGAAGCAATATCAGAACACTGAAGGTTCACATTGCTTAAGTCAAAAGGCACCAAAGTAGTTTTTTTTTGATCTTACAAGAAAGTTGTTTTTCCCCTGTGACTTAAGCCTTAAGCGCTGAAGGCATAAGGAAAACGTCTAACGGATATTCACAATACTTAAGCTAAAAGTAAAAAACCAGAAGACAAATTTTGCTCAAGGAATTGTTCCAAAGAGCTTAAGGCATTTTAGTTAAGGAATTTTCTTAAGGAGCGCATTTCCACTACGCAGCTGTTACGTAAGGCATAGCTTGCGCCATTGCGCACGAAACTACGCATACGAAGGCGTATTTTTCACCGTTTAGTATCTTCCATTCAATGCAATTCGGGTAATAGTATTACTTTCTTCCTTCCTTAAGCTTGGTTCCTTATATGCCTTAAAGGCTTAAGGCATAAGTGAAAAAATTAAAAAAAAAAAAAAAATTAACTTATTTGTAAAACCACTAAACTACTTTGCCTTACAACTTTCGACTTTAGGTCCTAAAGAAAAATCCTTAAGGCGAGACAAAAGTTATTTATCAAATGCCAATCACTATTTCAATAATTAATTTAATTAAACAGGGAATCCATGTTTTTGTATCACTATTCAAAATGCGACTGATGTGTAATACAAAATAAGGAAGAGAAAAGAAAATATACGTTCGTTTGCAAAGTGGAACGTAATGACGAAAGATATTCAAAAAGGGCTTAAACAGGTTTAGTTCAACTAGACCTGTTTAACTCTTCCGCATAATAATTCAATTTTTAACATGCTTTAAGAATAGTACATTACTTTCAAGAAAAACTTAAATCTATTCCAATCGCTGTATTAACAGGGCTCGATTTAAAGCGGTTTGACTTAGTTAATTCCGTTTTAATTCGCACTATGAACAAACAAAATCCGGCTTAACTAAATCCAGTTAAATCTGGGTAGCTTATCTAAATCTGTTTAAAACTATTTAAACCGCGCTTTGAAAAGAGTATGAGTGCAATATTCTCGTTTGAAGGCATTTAACATGATATTAAGGAAAACGCCTGAAGCCCTTATTACACTCCCTTTGGCGTTTTTGCCTTCTGACTTTGCAATGCGAGCAGAAATGGTAAGTATTAAACTGCTCCAAGTAAGAACTTAGCGTGGCTTTTTAACACTTGACAAGCCTTTGGCTTGCAAGGGTTATATGAATTTGTGCGAGCAAAATTCGTCCTTTTTTTTCTTCTTGACACTTTTTCCGATTTTTTGTGTCTCTTCTTCTCTGACACTATGGGCCCTACGACCATGAAACTTGGGACTTATGAAGAGCTTGATCTGAACATGTGCATGTCACTTTTTATTTTCGTCTTTGATTTCGTTTTCTTTGTTAAAACGCCATGTGAAAAGAGTGTATTTTTTGCACGTAAATGCGTAGCATTTAATGCACAGCACAGAATCACCCAGTTGCTAAGCTTTGTGCGAGCTCTCACTGCGTAAATAGATAACACGGCGTATGCCTGGTCAGTCAATAAAACCTTAAGTCAACAAAAACCAAACACTACTCGGCTTATAAGACGTATTCAAGCTGTGTTGTTTGCAATATATTTTATTCAAGAAATAATCCACTGAAGAAAGTATTTTTGCGTTTTAATTATTTGGCAAGTGTTTAACATTTCGCTGGCGGAATGAGCTTCTAGTTTAAATTGAAGTAGATCGAACCAATGAAGCTTAAGGATAGCAGTACATTATTCAAAAGACAATAAAACTCATAGATAACTGACAGCTGTGGCCATGACACGAGTTGTTGGGATCAGTAAAAGTTTAGTCTGTAGACTGCACAGGTTTTAAATTGCTGTTATGTTTCAGTAATTGAAAACGCTATTATGTGCTCAATCATGTCTTGCAAGAATAAAAAAAATAAAAAAAACTTTAAAAAACTTAAAATTCTAAAATTTTACAATTTTCTCTTATCTCAAGTTTTAGATTCGTTTTGCAATTTGTCACATATTTCAACTGATTTTGTCAGGATCTATAATTTCAAGACATAACAAGCTGACCTTTGAAGCTGCTTAGGCTGAGTTCATTCAACTGTAGTAGTATGTATGTTGCAGTGAACGTGTCGAATCTGTGACTTTACAGTCATTGAAATTATCAGTGATTATGTGGAATTTGGAGATTTTATGGGAATGACCATTTTAAGGTGTTGTTTTCAGACAAAATTATTTGCAATAAGAAACAAAATTGGTAATTCTTAACGTGCTAATAAAATGTGTCACTTAAACAGAAATATTCGTCATAATGCGTGCTTGATAAGCAAAACCTTACAGCTAAGCTACTCAGTTAATGCTGAAATCCAGCAAAATCGCATACTCGTACTATCAGCAACATTAAAATTATTATAGTATAAGTACCTCTGATTACATTTTAATTGATTTTACCAATGCAAAATGACATGATGTACGATATCATGCGATTCACTGTAACTTATTTACCATGCTCAATATAGTGATTAAGACTCATTATAACTTCTGTGGAAATTCTAAATCCGTGTAAATCGTTGAGTTAAAATTTTCAAGTGCAAAAATGAGACGTTTCAAAATTAAACATTTTTATTAACATAGCTGAATTCCGCGTTATGCATAGGGGCATAGTGTTATTGAACAGTTATTGTGTATTTGTGATACATTGATTAAATGAGTACACTATACATTTATAAAAAATGAGTTAAAAATATTTCAAGTAACTTATGAAAGTTCAGGGTTTTTAAAACTATATATATATGCAGCAAGTGCGTTCAGTATAAACCCTAAAAATATGGCCAATGAAAAAGTTATATTACAGCAGGATATTGACTATATGATACTACCATGCACCTCTAAGGTTAAATGTACACATACCATACATGTATCCAACATCTTCCCCAAATGCTCTGTCTATCATATTAGTTGTTATAGTGATGAAGACTCTTACCATTTTACTTCTATAAAATGTACACTTAGTATTCAGTTTGTTTGTGAAATGTGCCAAAATATGGTTCTTTCGTATTTTGCAGATGTAAGACATTACTTAGGGGAGGTAAAAAAGGAAGTTCACTTCGAGAAAAATCCAGTAATTGATGAAAAGTCAGTGGAAATTTTGCCTGTAGTTCGATTGTTGCGGCCAAAACAGGATGAGTTAAAAACATGATGATGAGGGCAAGGAGAGTGGGTTGATACTTCATAGGTTCAATGATTATAATTCGAAATTACTGCGTTTCTGAATGTTCAACAGCGTGCATGGAACTCGAGTATGAAATTGTCAAAAAGTGGGTTATATGCTGGAGAGTAACCTTTGGATGCGCTAATTATAAATTAGTTTGGAATAAAAAATGATGAAGAAATTACAACTGCAAAACCCTGCCTGCCCAATTTTGGCTTATCAGTTAACATTAAACCCATAATTGCCAGTATGAATAATCGGATATAGGATAGCTAGCTACGGGACAGGTGACCCCCAGCCAAAGTGGCCACCCATGAAATTAAATGAATGAACATTTATAAATCCATGGGCTTAAACACTGACATCTTCTTGGCATTTTCTCTTTTTGAAACAGCATGTCGTGCAGTCTGCAAAACTCAAATACCGTTTTATTCCCTTGAGGACTTCAGCTCAGTCCCAAAATATTACTGTAACACCAAACTCCGTGCATATAATCATAATACCTAATTTGCAGGCATTTTTATTTTAACAAGGTTTTGTAACCTTAATGCATAGTTCTTTTATGTTCAAAATCTTATTATTTTAAAACAATCTACCAGAACTGTAGCAACAAGATGTATGTATTTGAAAATAACAAAGTGTTTTTTCAAAATATATTAGGGATGCCCTCTTGTCCTGCTTTTTCATTTATATGATGGCTGGCTCTCTGGTGGCATGTAGTCTGACGGCCACTTCGGCGCCAGGTGATGTGGACAAAGAATAATTCATTGTCTTCCAAGCTGTCCATGCACACCACAGAAAATGTCATTTCTGATGTCACAGTCTGTTTAAATAATAGGCAAGGCAGAAAATACAGTTTGTAAGAACTGTGAAAAAATTGGAGGGGAGAGACAGTGAATGAAATTTCTATTGCCATGGATTCCAGATACTACGTAACACAATTGCAATTCGCAGAAACCAAGGTCAAAATGCAGTTTGCAAGCAGTTAGCATAAGCGGTCACAGATAAAAAGTATATTATCTCGGCATCCTACCAAAACGAAGTGTATTGGGTGATTTATCGCCTGAGGAATCAAGCGATAAATGC
The DNA here is from genome assembly GCA_949752745.1 of Protula sp. h YS-2021. Taxonomy (NCBI): domain Eukaryota; kingdom Metazoa; phylum Annelida; class Polychaeta; order Sabellida; family Serpulidae; genus Protula; species Protula sp. h YS-2021. Next base: position 42,258,511 of record OX457026.1, on the reverse strand, counting down.
CAAAATGTCCTAGTGGCAACGTGGACTGCACTGTAAATATATCAAAATTTTACCGCTTTATAAGTTTACATTGGGGAAAGATATGGAAAACGAATTGCACTTGCAGAACACTTTCGTATAATACTTACCTGCATACAGGGATCCTTGAGAATACGTGACGCTATGAAGATATTTCACCTCATTCGGAAGTTAAATGCCAAGCGACCCAACGCACTTCGTGAAAACACAATCAGTGCTATAAGGTAACCTTCAGCACTGACAAAGTGTGCTTAACCTAAACATAAAAGTACAACGTAGTATGAGCATCCAAAAATTAATGCGTGAACGCGCTGGGGTATTTGTGCAGGTTTGCTGCGCATGCTGAGAGCAACACCGTTGTCTTAGTTTTGGGTTAATCGAATCCTCCTGACGGGAGGCACAGCCGACACTGTATAGGGCCATACTTACTGGGCACCAAAGCCAAGGGGCCAGTCGAGGGAAATAACCTACATCCATGCTGCGCACGTGTTTGTCCATTCAGCCATACCAGAAACGAAAAGCTTAATCCCAGGAGCTCCTTAAAATGTCAACATCCCTCTCTCCGTCGGTAGTTGTGGTGCAAAATAAAATAACTACAATAAATGTAACAGGTGAGAAAGGCGTGCCTTTCAAATTCCGCCTCAGTGTTGAAACCCTCGAGAAGGTAAACTGTAAACAGAAAGGCAAAAATGTTAAGCAGGAAGAAGGGGGGGGGGGGTGTGTGCAAAACACAGAAGATTTTGCCCATCTTTCTAGAGAAACGCAATATGAAAATTCGTAATGTTACACACGTTAAAAATGCATTCAGTGAAAAGGAAATTTCATTCGTGATTATTCTGATTCAACTACCAGCAACAAGAAACAACTATGCATACAAGTTAGATCAATTCTATCACATATGCCCCATGTGAAAAAAAGAAAGAAAAAAGACAAACATTTTGGACATACTGGAATTACAAATTTATCGTTTCACAAGTTGAATGTGCATTATAATTATTGATTAGCTGGTAAATTGTGTTCGCCACATGGAAGATCTCTGCACATGAGTAAAATGATAAAATCAAAGCAATATGTCAATGGGTAAGGAATGGAAAATCTGTATATCACAGCCAAGAAATCCACAAGGAAATGGACAACTAAAATATAAATGTCTCAATGGCGATGCATGCAAGAATGCAATAGTCAATAGACTACCGTGCAGACAGTATTTGATATTAGCCATTTGTGCCACAACACAGTGTATGTATAGTACGAGCACTTGTCTGCCCTGCCGAGCCACACGATGTAAATATTTCAAGTGGGCAGTCTTTTTTTGCAGGCAAAGTGCACGGGCCACGGAATCTACAGAGCGTGTTTGGTACAACGAGAAATATAACTCATTTCTGCCCTTCTAACAACAACTCACCAGAAGGTGATTATGTCCAGTTGACATATTTTATGCACGTTTATTTTGTTAGGTAACCATCTATTTACACCGTTTTTCTTAAGTGACCCTCTATTTAACCTTCTGCTCAATGTACCTGTCTTAGCTTTCTTTAGGTCATTTAGGGCATTCATAGTGCAAACAAACAACACGTGAAATAAAAAGCAAAAAGTTCTATTAGTAAAGAAACACATGTATAAAACTGCAAAATTCTCTTTGAATGCACCAAAAGACAAAATTCTACGGATGTTTTCTTCATTCTTCAGATGTTTTTTGTCATCTGGTATCGGGCCATGGAATTCAATTAATTTTACATAGACTTCTGTATGACGTTACTCCAACTGACACTTTCCACAACATTTCACGACATCAATTAAAGAATCAATTAAGTTTGATACAATGGTCCTTAAGACGATGAGAAATACCTAGAAAACGGGGATCTATTGATTTGATATTTTAGCTATTTATGTTTAAAAATCGGATTTTGCCAAATTTAGCAGCATTTTACCATTTTATATTCAATAGCAATAAACATAGAGCAGCTATTTTCTCGGATCAGATATAATTTATTTGTATTCGTCCGATGGCATTATTTTCTTTTCAATGACATAAGCACTTATTACTAAATACTGTAAATGCAACAATTTCTATGGGCCACTTTATGTAAGATTTGTTTACATTTTGCTCTGATAGAATGCTTGCCATATTTGGTTATAATTTTAGATAAAGAGCTTCTTTCATGGAAGACAGTGCCATAAGACCATATATCTACTCAAAATTTGCATGATGAAATCAACACTTGTTATATTTCGAAACATTTCAGCTGAATATTATATAAAAAGAATTTTTACTATTCGGTTGTAATCAGTAATAAAAGATAGTGTCAGTAAGCAAAGCTTAATTTGCGAAATGTCTCTATGTTTAAATGGATGCTGAATGCTTCGATTATGTGCACAGTATATGATCAGAGGAAAAATCACGATGTCAATGTGAAAAATGACTATGTCCATTGACTCTCTCCCCATTAAATTATTAAAACGGTTCGTCAGTCATTGGGCATGAGAAGCAGGATCGAACGGATTTCTAGAGTTTTTTTTGGCGTTGTTGACCCTGATTTAAATAATCTGTTTTTAATAGTGAAATATTTTACATCTCTAGCGAGCCTAGATAACAGGTGAGAGAATACCCTGAAAATTAAACGGGAAGTTTTCCAGAAATTAGCTGTAGATAGAAACCACCCAATATATAGCCGAGACATTAAACACTTTGTTTATAATTCGAAGAGTACATCAATGAGTATCAATCTACGCACTGCACTCTAGCTCATACGGAGGTCAGGACTTGTGTGTCATGTATCTTAAAGCGCAATTTTCAAGGGTAGATATCCAAGGTCGCTATTAACCAGACAAAGGTATATTGATTTTTGCAACATCACTGCCCTCGAAAAGTCAGACAACTTTCACTGAAGGCCACAAAAACTATTGAGTTTTTCAAATGTAAAATATTCAAGATGAAAGGCATATTTAATAAACTACTGTTACTTCGTTCACCATTTGATAATAATGTCGCAATGTTATGGACCGTCACAAATGTGAAATCAATTTCTTGGAAATCCTCCAACTAGAAATTTGAGTCTTCTAAGTGCAATAACAAGGTAAAAATTATAAAAGAACTCATTCCGAAGCTTGCTACAACTACTTCAAGTATTCCAAGTTCACTAATATCCAACATCAAAGCATTAAAATGTCGTAGAGCGTGCTTTTAAGCTTTTTTCTACCACTCTAAGTCCTGTAAGGCAAGAGTAATTATTTATTGTAATACCACTGACCATTATGAGTCACAAAGAAGTTGCACTGAATCTTACTGCAACTCCAAGTCCTTCATGTGCAATAACAGATAAGATAAAGGCATATTTTAAAGATTTATACCCTCACACACCTTGGAAAATGCCCTTCTCTGAAGCTGCCTGATGTCACTTTGCGTTTTCTAGATACATCAAAATTCAAGATAAAGGCACAATTGATATATTCACATTATATCGCTCACCCTCATGAATGTCGAAGAACTTCCTCTGAAGTCTTCTACTGCCACTATGAGTCTTCAATGTGCAACAAAAATCAAGGTAAAGGTATATTTGATAACAGTTATAATTTCGCACAGAAGAAAGATTTACTTTGAAGTTTACAAATGTCTCTGTCTTATTCTAAGAACAATAATAATCAAGATAAGGCCATACTTATTGATTGGTCGTATTCAAACTGGCCAAGGACTTCTGCTATTACCCGAGCCAAAGCATTTTATTCAAGTTTCGTGCTGAAACCTAGGAAAAGGTTCGGTTTTACCGAAAATTTGCTTTTAGCTAATGTTTTTAATGCTTGGCAAATATCACTGGCAATAGCCAGGCATTTGTGTAGGTACCATTATTGGAAACTTAGTTTTTCGTCAACAACATAGATGCTTATGTCCACTGTCTTCATCCGAAAATGGTTCTTTGTTAGTATTTCCACCAGTGCTTAGGAACATTTAAATTTAAAATTTCGAAACAAGAGATTGTTTATGGTCAATATTATTGCCAAAACAGTAACATCCTAATAGATACTATTTATACATCACATAAAATCAACATTTTAAGACAGTCAGACAGTCATCCCTGAACGAGGATACAATTTTAATTAAAACTGGTTTTATGCACAACATGTTAATATTTTATGTTTCATTCCCACCAGATTTGGGGAACTACTAAAACTAAACTAAATTGTAAGACGTTTGACTAGGCAATGCTTTAGGAGGAGAAACTTTTTTCAGAAAATTGATCTGTGATCAGTATTTCTAGTAATTTTACGTGTATCCTGAAAAAGTGATAACATTGATCGTTGTGGTATGACGTCAAAGAAGCACAGGCTTTGTATGGTGCTTAAGTCGAGAAGAGGTGCCCTGTTGTTTTGGGATGATACAGATTCTGATGCCAAAGTCTAAGTAGATTTTGGTGGGAGGAGGCTAGGACTTAAAATTATATGTTTTTTTCTCAATGTATTCTTCAAAGCTTTCTCTGCACACAGAAATTCTCAGAAATAGAAAAATTGAAAATGGTGTCATTGCAACATAACAGATCAAAAAGGAGGTCACCAAATTGTTTCTTCCAAAAAATGTAGTCTCATGAGTATTTTGCTCCAAAGCTGTGTAGCTGCGGTTTTCAGATATTTCACTTTCACACTATCATTACATTATCAGACGTCATCGGTAATCCCATAGACCACTATATGTATCACAAGTTTGAAGTTCTAGCATCAATGTTTCCGACGAGATACGTGGAAACTAACAGGCGACGAGGAAAATGAATAAAAAATCACGAAGCAAAAATAACGCTTTGAGACTACGTTCCAAATGTAACTTAAAGTGAAAAAGTCACGTGTACAGAAACAGACATCAATTAAAACCGATGAATTATGTAAGCATAATAGTATTATGTAGGTGTTATAAACATCACCATATAACCAATAGTGTAAATTGCATAAATATTGATAAGACGTCCCCTGTGCAATTTGTAAAGTTGTTGGTTTTTGCACCTTTTCCTAGAACAACGCTATCGGAGTGAAAAAAGTAAGTAGTGTTTGGCAGATAGTAAAAAATGTTAACACGAACAAGAAAAGAGGTTGCAGGGAATCTGTGAAATCTTGGGTTTCATGATGTCCCTGGGGACTCGTTGTAACAGGTAATATGTTTGATATTTTATCATTTTTAGAGGAAAGGTTTGTTTACAATGACATACTGACAAGCCGTTAGACATATGCAGTATTGGGCCTGTGTTGCAGTGCCATTGTAAAAATTAGCCAGGCGACTAATTGAGAAGTTCCCGTATTATTGCCCTCCCACCAACCTACAGCTATTCATAATTGTGCCGTTTTCTGACAGCAAATATATTCACTTATACTTTTAATCTGGAATATAAAGAATCATTTAAAAGCCATTTGGTAGTTCCATTCTGACCAAGGAATAGGCGACAGAAATTACCAACAATACGATTTTCTTAACACGAAACAAACGTTACAATTTTACATTACAAAGTCTGTAGTCGGATTTATAATCGTTTTAACTATTGGTTTAGACTTGCCAGGCTTAAAGATCTCTTACCGAGTCTTTACAATTCTGTTGGGGCAAACGAATGAGAAATCAAAATGATTTTCTATTTCTTTTTGTTTAGTTATTGCCAGAGTTCGACCGTGAAGTCATTGATAACATAGAGACCCTGTAACACGTGTGTCCTGACAAATGGTACAAAGTAGTTTCTGGAATAGAGCGTGTTAGCAACAGAGTTGAAGCTAGTACTTAGAAATATCATGCTGAGTTAATGCTTTACTATTATACTCACATGGAATAAACTGGCAACAATAAGTATTATTTCATTTTACTTTTCGTGTATTACCATGTGGTATACTTTTTTCAGTAGCAATTTTTCCGGAATTTAGTTCTGAACGAATGTTTGAATGAAAAATGCTCACCTGGTAGGACATTGGTATTAAAATATTTCAATATTGCAAAAACGTAACTGCCATTTCTCACGGTAAGCTTCTTCTCAAAATAGAACAAATGGTAATAACAGCTGAAGGTCGACATTTAAAAGACCAGTGTTTCATGCCGGAAGCAATATCTGGCCATAACGAACTAAACAGCGCCCTTCATTTCCTTTCTGTTTAAAAAATCGAATATATTCCATTTTCGCCGTCAGAAAATAACACAGTTTAGTGCATGGAAATGGCAGAGGTTATATGTGAATGCAGCAATTCCATTTACAATCATTTAGGCCAATGATACTGAATAGTATCTGCGGGAACTATTATATTTCTGTTTACTAATGACAAACTAGCAGTTTGGGGAAATTTTACATAATTTTATTTACTTAATTTAAAATCTTAATACACCTCAGAATCAAAAGTGGTGCTTAGCAGGAGAGTTGTTGGTCGGCGAGCTGGCGCTGGGCGAGTTGTTGGTCGGCGAGCTGGCGCTGGGCGAGTTGTTGGTCGGCGAGCTGACGCTGGGCGAGTTGTTGGTCGGCGAGCTGGCGCTAGGAGAGTTGTTGGTTGGCGAGCTGGCGCTTTGCGAGTTGTTGGTCGGCGAGCTGGCGCTAGGAGAGTTGTTAGCCGGCGAGCTGACGCTTTGCGAGTTGTTGGCCGGAGCGCTGGCTCAGGGCGAGTTGTTGGCTGGCGAGCTGGCGCTAGGAGAGTTGTTGGTTGGTGAGCTGGCCCTAGGCAAGTTGTTGGCTGGCGGGCTGGCGCTAGGAGAGTTGTTAGCCGGCGAGCTTACGCTTTGCAAGTTGTTGGCAGGAGCGCTGGCTCAGGGCGAGTTGTTGGCCGGAGCGCTGGCTCAGGGCGAGTTGTTGGCTGGCGAGCTGGCGCTAGGAGAGTTGTTGGTTGGTGAGCTGGCCCTAGGCGAGTTGTTGGTTGGCATGCTGACGCTAGGAGAGTTGTTGGTCGGCGAGCTGGCGCTAGGAAAGTTGTTGGTTGGCGAGCTGGCGCTAGGAGAGTTGTTGGCCGGCGAGCTGGCACTAAGCGAGTTGTTGGTTGGCGAGCTGGCGCTATGCGAATTGTTGGTCGGCGAGCTGGCGCTAGGCGAGTTTTTGGTCGGCAAACTGGCTCTGGGCGAGTTGCCAACAAACGTTCTCATTCTCATCGATATGTATATTCAGTTCAGGCAGAAGGTCGTTCCGAAAGCCTGAAAACCTCTACCCCTCCCGCCCCCTCCCTATGCCCGCCCAAACCGCGGTAAAAGCCCTCAAAAGTTCCCAAGTTTTCATGTGCGGTAAAAAGCCCCTCTCCATCCCTGCATTTAAGTGTTTTAATGAGGTACATTTTGCCAAAATTGGCATTTAACCGGGATTTATAATTGTTGGGTATATCTTTTTATATGGAATACCATTTTCACATTAATTAGGAAATTATTGATATCAAGAGTTAATTTTTGATTTCAAAAATTGTTTTTTGATATTAAGAATTAATTTTTGATCTCAAAAATCCATATTTTGACATCAAGAATTAATTTTTGCTATCTGTAATTTTGATATCTCTTAATGTATTCTTGATCTCAAAAAAAGCTAATTTTTGATATCAATAAACATCATTTGAATTTTGGAGATGAAAGCTTTAATTATTGATATCAATAATAACAACACAATTTTTGAGCTTAAGAATTGCTGCTTTTTTGTGCAGTAAAAAATAAAAGCAAAGATTCAGTAAACGTAGACCAGTCATTATTTATTCAAAGATATGTGCTTCTGAATTTTTATGTAAAAAATAGATCGATATTTTGATATCAAAAATTAATTTTTGAGAAAAAAATCATTTGCAGATTTCAAAGTATAAATTAAAGAAGTCTCATTCTGAAATAATGATATCTGAAATAAATTCTTGCTATCAGTAAAGGGAAAATAAATTGCTGAGCTCTATGGAATGCCGTTTTCACATTTATTAGGGAATTATTGATATCAAGAATTAATTTTTGATCTCAAAAAATCCATATTTTGATATCAAGGATTAATTTTTGCTATCTGTAATTGTATTTTTGATATCTCTAAATGTATTCTTGATCTCAAAAAATAATTTTTGATATCAATAAATATTTAGAGATATCAGGAATTATTTATTGATATCAAAAATGATTTAATGATATCTAAAATTGATTTTTTGAGATCAAAAATTCTATGCTTGATAGCAAAAATGAAATATTTGATAGCAAAATATCAATTCTGAGCTCAATACTTGATTTTCTATATATTGATATCAAGAATTTATTTCAGATATCGTTATTTCAGACTGATACTTTTTTAATTTGTATTTTGAAATCTGTAAGCGATTTTTTGATCTCAAAAACTGATTCTTGATATCAAAATATCAGTCTAATTTTTTAAATAAAAAATTTAGAAACACGCATCTGTGAATAAATAATGGCTGTCCTTGTATACAGAATCTTTTCTTTAATTTTTTTCTGTACAAAAAAGAAGCAATTCATGAGATCAAAAATTGTGTTGTTATTATTGATAATTCAAATTTTCATCTCAAAAATTCAATTGACGATTCGTTATATTTTATGTGAACGTGCGTCTCCCTTAAGATTTCTTAGGTTTGTAAATTTGATTTTTTGATCTCAAAAATAAATTTTTGCCATCTAAAATTCAATTAATGATAGCCAAATATAAATTAATGAGATCTACATTGATTTATTGATATCTCTAAATATATTTTGATATCAAAAATAAGCATTAAATGTTAAAATGGCATTCCATAGAGCTCAATATTGAAATTTTGCTATCAAATATTTCATTTTTGCTTCAAGAATTAAATTTTTGATCTCTAAAAATCAATTTTAGAGATCATTAAATCATTTTGACATCATTAACTATTTCTTCATATCTCTAAATACTTATTGATATCAAGAATTATTTTTTGAGATGAAGAATAGAATTGGAAATTTCAAAAATATAATTACAGATAGCAAAAATGATTTTTTGATATCAAAAATTATTTTTTTTAGATCGAAAATTAATTCTTGATATCAAAAAATCAATTTTTAGATCAAAAATTAATTCTTGATATCACTAATTACCTACTAAATGTGAAAATGGCATTCCATAGGGCAGAGAAGTCAAACAATTTATTCCGTTACAATTAAGACAGGATGCAACTCCCAGTATTTATCAATGAACGCATAATGTAATCAACAAAACGAAACCACATAGAATATAACACAGAGTAACAAATGTTTAAAATTAACAAAAAAAAATGCTGACAGAGTGCTAACTATTAAATAACCATAAGCGATCGTCCTGAATCCGGAAATGGGGTCGATAGACTGGGATGGGAAACACCACTGAACTAATGTATGCCACGAATTAGACCCCCCTCGCTTGTAATGTAAGTCTCCGGTTTAGCCACAAAGCCAGGTTTTCCTTTCTGGTTAGTCGGTGCAAATATCTTTGAAGAAAAATACCAGGATTTTTAAATGAAAAAGTGGCTAAAATGCGAACTATTCAGACGCGTTCAACCCGACCTTACCTCAATTGCCATTAAGAATCTTTGTGTTTTTAAAATAAAAACACGGCAATGTATCTACAGAATGCAGAGCACGTGAGTAAGCAGTGGTATATTTTTCCTCTTTGACGTGACAGATAAAAACATACGCCCTAATTACTTAATGAAGTTATCTACAACTGGTCTGGAGTTTGCTTAATCCCAATGTTTTAGTTCAGTTGTATCTTCCTTGTTAAAAAGGACATGTTTTGTGGGAGGGATGAGATGGGAGGTGAGTTCCGTCAAACGAGCCTTGTGAAAGGTTATATCCTTCTTTCAGCATTTGTTTGTAGTTAGGATATTGTAGATTTTGTGCCTTTTTAGGATCAATTACTTGATGTTTAATAGGTGCAGACCTAATGAAAACATATAAACACACTTGCATTTCAAGGTTCCTTCGATTTCTGTTTTGAAGACCTTGGCATCAAGACTTATTGAAAAAAAAGTTGTCACACATTAGATGATTTTGTTATTATCTTTAAACAGCTTTTCCTAAAATTAGCATAATTAATGACTTTAAATTCAAATAGTATTTAGTAACAGAAGTTGTCTTTTTTTATTTATTTATTTATTATTGAAAAGGAAGACATTTTACGTCACATCAATTACTCGCACATTTACACCAAAAACCTTTCAGCAACCTGTTGCAGACACACAGTTTACACATCGCTAGGTGTCGCTATGAAAATCCCTTGACTTACAATTTGTTACATTTAAACGCTGGCCACTTCTAGTTCTAAATATGCAAATTCCTAAAGCACAGGATTGATTAGGTAAAATTTGTTGTTTAATTGCTTGTTGAATGCTAGTTAATGTTACGTAATTAATTTTTTTGATGTTATATTTCCTCATTAGTTCATCGCATGTCAGCCATCTATTATAACAGAAGTTGTTTTGAGTCCAGCCAATATCATCACGTTTCTTCGATTATTTTTTGGACATGCTGAAGTTATAAATGTAAAATTAAAAGGAAAACCTTGAACCACAGCCTGTACCTGCAGCCATTTATAATTTCATCCTTTATGGTCCAACTTGTTTATGCCAAAAGAATGAAGCCCATTAAATTAGAGGTGGGTCAAGTAACCCGTTATGACGCATGCTGAACGGTCAGAGAGAGAACCAGCGTACACAGTTCACGTACTGTTTGTGTAATTTAACGCATTTTGGAGTATATTTAGTTTAAGTGATTCTTTTAACAGAACTTAAGTATTAAAACTTAATACACAACTGTTTTTTCGTAAAATGAAATGTATTTATTTTGTTGTTTTTTTTATAAAGGAAACTTGTTGATCGAAGCTTTTGAATTTAAGAAAATAAACCCTGGACAACTGAAGTTATGTGAATCACACATTTCCTCGAACCTCTGAGGAAGCAGGTTCTTGAAATAAAAATTGAACAAACTCACCGCTCTCCTGGCCCAGCTTATGGATCAAAGCCATTGGTCTGGGCACATGATTGTCAAACGATTTCAAGAATATAGTAACTAGTTATATGATATAATAACGAAACGGATAAATGATAACAAAATCTGCGTAAAAGGATAAAAAAAATTAAGTGTGTTAACAATCACAAGAACGCTTTTCCTGTTTAATCTCTTTATTTTATGTGTGTGTTTGGAATTCACCATAAATTTCGGCCATGTTGAAGCAACTATGTTTAAATAGAAGTCAAAATGGACAAGCACGAAGAGTAGTCTGGTTGCGCAGCGTGTCGACATCGGGCAAGCATAACTCCACTGTCTCCGTGGACATGGTTCGTGTCGATGAGGGTTGTGCCTGTCCCGGGGCCTGCCCGGTCATCCAAGCCGAGATCAAGCCATTCAGCAGTATCCCCGGGCCACGCGGCCTGCCCTATGTCGGCTCCCTCCCACAGTACAAATTTGGTAAGAGACTTAAGCAAGAACTCTACAGCGCCACCTCTTTGCAATTATTTTACTTAAGTAAAGGGATTAGATTATTTAATTTTAATATAATGAAAACAATTTTAACCTTTCTTAGATTTATTGCACTGAGTACAGTTCTGATTATAACCATGCACTACTCTTTTTTTTTGCACAAATATGCGGTACATTTTAGATCGCCGCTTAAATCTTGGAAATAAAGGTTAGACCAAAATTTGCGAATGAAGATAAATTGTCTTGTTTTTTTGGATGATCTCATTTCTGGGCTTCTCAGTAATAAAAAATAAAGGTACTAGGCAACGTTCTCAACGAACGAGATCGTATTCGTATCTCGAGCGGTCGCTGTGATAAGTACGATCCAAATTGATCTTAGCCTCGTCCGATTTTTAGTAATAAAAAATAAATTACGTGTATACTGAGAATTGCATCTGAAGTTTTTGTGTTCGCAGCTCTTTGGAATATATATTGCGTTTAGGTTTAACAAAATATGAACATTAGAAGTTCAAATTTTAATAACAAGAGGCAAGTTTTCAAAGAGGGTACGGCCTATTGTTTGAATGTACGCATTTACTGTGGCTCTTGATGAATCATAAGAAATGTATGTGAAATCATCGGTTAACAAATACAAGCCATCTTGCTGTGGCATGTGAATGTGTGTCACCACGGTTTGCTCATGTTTCACCACGTGTTTCTCATGTGTCACCACGTGTTGCTCATGTGGTTGTCATGTGTAAAAAGGAATAATCATTACTTTAATTTTTGTTGCAGGTAAATATGGGCCAAATGATTATCACAAATCTCTTCTGGAGAAATATCACTTGTATGGAGACATCTTCAAAGAAACAATTGGGGGTGAAACCATCGTGCACTTGTTCAGCACCGACTATTCGCGCCAAATTCTGGCGGAAGGCGGGAAGAAGCCTTATATTCCTCCGCTGCTAGAGCCGCTTAAGCGATACAGACACACCAGGAATATCGGGCTTGGCTTGGGCAACATGTAAGTCGTAGCAACTACATCAATCATGCTCACCACATGATCAAACACATGTTTAACATATGCTTACTAAATCAGCAACATAAGACCACATGCATAAATGTTTACCATATAACATTAACACACGTTAATCACGTGTGTTTAAAAAATGCTAAAAATAGTTGTGTAATAGATGCCTTACAAATCCCGGCCAAGCATAGACTCATTACATGTGAAGCATGTTTACCAAATTATTAACATATATTGAACATATGTCGTTAACATTTTAAACAAAAGTCATAATTTGTACAAAATGTTAATGAAACATTTGATCAGAGTTTATGGTTAAAGTATGTTGAATTACAGGGCATATGTTTAACATGTGTTCCATTTAACATGCTGTAAACGCATGATGACCATTGTATCGAACATATGTTTGCTGTGTTAGAGCATGTTTGTTTGTCATAGGCAACATATGTTAAACATATGGTCACCATATATTGTCATAAATGGTATGAATTGTAACTAAATATTGATTAACCAAGTTAACGATATTTTGTAAACATGGATCACACGACAATTATATGCTTACTCAGTGATAATAATTGGGTAAACATATGTCATTGCATATTTCGTCAAGTGGTAAAAGCATGGCTAAAATTTGCGATGTAATGTGTACCTGTTACGGTACGTTGTGACCGCATTCATACAAGTTAACTGTACAGTTAACTGATTCCGTTAACTGTTCTCTTGGCAACTAGAACATCCGAAAGTAAATTAATAGATTTATTCTGTTTAACAAACAAAAAAATTCACCCAAAATTGTTTGTGTGATGTAGCTAGATGGACGGATTTTCGCTTTTGGGAGAACAGTTAACTGCGCAGTTAGCTTTTGTGAATATCGGGACTTGGTTACCATTTTACGCTCCTGGAATGTTGCTAGATTTGTGCACGAAGTTTTTGATGTAATATATACACAGATGGCCTTTGTTGATATTTCTCTGGAAAACTGTCATATTATCTTAAAGATGTTGACTAATACCAACAAACATAATTTATTTCAGTGGACGCATGAACTCTTTGAACCCGCCCAACAGTGACTTTTATGGGCCTTTAAATTAAAATCATTAAAATTCTAAAGTGACGTGTAGAATGAACGAACGGGCACTTTGTTAAGTATGCAAAGTATGTTGACTAGCAAAAAGCAGCAAAGGGCTGCGATAAAGTTAAGATCTCAATCCGCCTTCTAACCAGAAGCTCCCCCTCCCATTAGCAACTGTGGTTATTGTGTTGATAGAAATGGCGAGGAATGGTACCGACTGCGCAGCAGTGTCAATAACATGATGCTGCACCGCCGTTCTGTGGCCGCCTATCTGCCGAACGTCAACGAAGTCATGACCGACCATCTTCGGCTCCTCGATTCTAAAATAGATCCTCAGACCCGAGTAGTGCCGAATTTCAACAATGAAATCGTGAAGTTAACGATGGAAGGTGGGTTATTTCTGACAATTTATGATGATTGGGGTATTCCGTTGATGTCTGTCTCGGTTCGGTGTTACTCATGTGAGAAGATTGGAGCGAAAATGAAACATTTCTTTTGCATTTTTTTCAGTTTACACATTCTTCTCCGATTTTTAAAAATATGGGTATAGGTTAAAATATAGGTGTATATGTGTATTCTATTGCAATAGTTTGGCCATTGACAGCCCTTGGCTGGCCAATGCAGAGAACTCGTGTAGAGAACTAACACACTGATGAAACTTCTAATCAAAAGAATGCCGTTTTAACATTTTATGCTAATTTATGTTTAAAAATATTATTAAGAATATAAATAAATCAAGTAATGCCATTTTTACATTTATTAGGCAATGACTGACATCAAGAATTAATTTTTGATCTCAAAAATTCTGTTTTTGGATTGTGATTATATTGTTTATTTTTTATCTCAAAAATTCTATTTTTTTTGGATTGTAATTTTATTTTCGATATATTTGAATGTATTCCTGATATCAAAAATAATTCTTGAGATCAATAAATATTTAGAGATATCAGAAATATGAATTGATATCAAAAGTGATTGATTGATTTCTAAAGTTGATTTTAAGTGATCTAAAATTCAGTTCTTGATAGCAAATATGAAATATTTGATAGTAAAATCTCAATTTTGAGCTCGACAATTTATTTTCCTTTTACTGATATCAAGAAATGATTTTAGATAACATTATTTCAGAATGAGTTTTTTTTTAATTTATTTTTTGAAATCTGCAAATGATTGTTTGATCTCAAAAATCAATCTTTAAAGTCAAAGCATCAGTCTATTTTTTATATCTAAAATTCAGAAGCACACATCTGTGAAGGAAATAATGCCTTTACCTGTATACAGAATCTTTCTGTTTTTTTTTTTACTGCACAAAAAAGAATTGCAATTTTATGGAATGCCATAAAAATCCAAAATCCATATTTTGATATCAAGAATTAATTTTTGCTATCTCTATTTGTATTTTTGATATCTCTAAATATATTCTTGATCTCACAAAATAATTTTTGATATCAATAAATATTTAGAGATATCAAGAAATATTTATTGATATCAAAATGATTTAGTTACATCTGAAATTAATTTTTTGAGATAAAAAATTCAATTCTTGATAGCAAAAATGAAATATTTGAGAGCAAAATTTCAATGTTGGACTTAGTATTTCATTTTTCTTTTATTGATATCAAGAATTTATTTCAGATATCACTATTTCAGAATGATACTTTTTAAATTTGTATTTGGAAATCTACAAATGATTTTTTATCTCTAAAATTGATTTTTAATATCAAAATATCAGTCTATTTTTTAAAATAAAAAAATTCAGAAACACTGTTTGTAATCAAATAATGACTGGTCCTTGTATATAGAATCGTTCTTTGATTTTTTTACTGTACAAAAAAGAAGCAATTCTTGAGATGAAAAATTGTGTTGTTATTATTGATCTCAACAATTCAAGTTTTCAGCTCCAAAATTTAATTGACGATTCGTTATATTTTATGTAAATGTCTGTCTCCCTTATGATTTTTTAAGTTTGTAAATTTTTTTGATCTCAAAAATACTTTTTTGCCATCTAAAATTCAATTATTGATAGCAAAATATGAATTATTGAGATCTACATTGATTTCTTGATATCTTTAATTATATTTTGATATCAAAAATAAGCATTGAATGTTCATTTAAACATTTAGAGATATCAAAAATACAATTACAGATAGCAAAAATGAATTCTTGATATCGAAATATGGATTTTTTGAGATCAAAAAAATTCTTGATATCAAAAAATCAATTTTTGATATCAAACATTAAATCTTGATATCAATAATTCTCTAATCAAGGTAAAAATGGTATTCTATATAAAACAGACTCTGGTGTTATTATCTCAAAAAGTAATTTTTGAGTTCAAAGATCATTTGCAATTTCAACATAAAAAGAAAAAAAATTCTAACCATTGTTGCGTAGTTGGATATCCAAACACCATGAACGAGGTATCTTTTCTCCTAAGCTACAATAATTGCAAACACCATTTTCTATTATCTTCAATTTATACAAGCTAAAACTACAATTTATTACATCGCGTATTATTTACACTTGGGGAGTTTCAATCCCCTAGTTTATTGCTTTCGTACGACTCATTAAGGTGTTTCCGTATGTTTCCTTTTTTCCGCCAAAACCTTGTCACGCGAACTTCTCTGAGACAGCTAGGGCTAAGAAGACCAAATTGGCAAAAACATGATGTACAATCTGTAGTTGGTCCAGCTCAATTTTTAAAGAAATTCATTAACATTTAATATGTAAAAAGACATTGAAATTATGCCACTGACGCCAGTTAGAAGGCAGACAAACACTTTGATTTCGCAGTTAAAGGGAAATGCGGGTATCTCTGCACAATCTAGCGACCGAAATATGCGCATTACATTGAATATCGCTGGGTTTGAATCCATCCTTACACAGTATAAATAATTACAAAATCCGTCTGCATCGAAAAATTCTTTTCAAAGACAAATAGGCTCGTGTCCAGAAATGGTATGTATTGATATTTTGTTCCTAGAAGGGACTGTGTTGATATATTGTCCATTAAAATCATATTACACTGTTTTTACCATTTACCCATTGAGTCAATGGGATTTTGTCAAAAAGGATTGTATAATTCTCTTATTGATATGGTGACATGTACTTTTTATTTGCTTAAAACATTTCGTGTGAGGTGTTCTTCAAACAGGGAAAATGAGGCAATTGTCAATTGTGATTATGTGTAAATTTTGCATTTTGTTTGAAATTTCTTGGTTTTCCCACTGGTTTCTATAGTAAAAGTACGCGACCTTTGAGTATCTTTATTTCTCTTATAACATCGATGAGATACCCGCATTTCCCTTTAAAGGAACTGTTATGATGGCATGTGAAGTTGAAGCTGGCTCCAGCGTTTGGATTTTTTCCCAATTGCTAAAGAGCGATGAATTTTGGCCCAGCGATTAGGATTGGAACGGGTCCGACGGGTCCACGGGTCTCGGATCCAAAATCACTTTTTGGGTCCAAATTTTCGACCAGTGGATCCGACGAAATAAATTATTATTATTATTATTATTATTATTATTTATTTTTAATATTATTAGTTTTTTATTTATTTTTTATGGTTTTTCGTAATTTGTTAACTTCGAATTCGTCCCGTCACGGTTTTTTCTGACGCACGGTCCCTTTTTCACGGAATCTGTATTGTGTAATCTGTATTGCAAGTTGCAGTGTAAACGATCAGTGTTGTGACTTTCAGATTAAATAATCAGAATTATGCTTGAAGAGAATTTTACATTTTGTTACTAGAATAAAAAGAATATATCACGTTTTCAAAAAAATAAAGTGTATAAAAAATCGGGTCCAGATCCAGGCCTCGGGTCCAAGGGACCCGTTTCAGCCCTATCAATGATAGAGAGTGATGAGACCTCATGAAATCAGCATTTTTTTACCATGACCTCAGAAAACTATTGACCATTATCTCGAAAACGGTTAGAGATTTTGAGCTTATTTTCCAACCTTTGGGCCTAAAACATTATATGTCAGAGGTACCTCGCTGACCTTGACCTCCTGCATTATGGTCAAGAACCACAAGTTGACCATTATCTCGAAAACTGTTATAGATAGAGCGACTTTAAGCTGACTTTCGACCCTTTGGGCCTAAAAGACTATATGGTAGAGATGCCTCGGTGACCTTGACCTCCTCGGTCATGGTCAAAGTAAAAAACCGGAAGTGGACCATAATCTAGAAAACGGTTAGAAACAGAGCGATTTTGAGCTAAATTTCTACCCTTGGGGCCTAAAAATTATCTTGGTAATCTTGACCTTCTTGGCCATGATCAAAGTAAAAAACCGGAAGTGGACCATTGTCTCGAAAGCGGTTAGAGTTAGAGCGATTTTAAGCTCATCTTCGACTCTTTTGGCCTAAAAGACTATGTGCAAGAGACACCTCGGTAACCTTGACCACCTCGTCATGGTCTATGTTAAAAACCGGAAGTGGGCCATTATCTCGAAAACGGTTAGAGATAGAGCGATTTTGCGCTTATTTTCAACCCTGTGGGCCTGAAATAGGGCAAGTAAGAGATACCTCGACCTTGACCTCCTCGGCCATGGTCAAAGTCAAAACCCGGAAGTTTTTTAAAAACCGTGAGAGGTAGTGCGATTTTAAGCTTATTTTCGACCGTTTGGACCTTAAAGATGAGACAAGGGAAGAGGCATCTTGGTGACCTTCACCTCCTCGTTCATGGTCGGTTCTGAATTTTAAGAGTTCAGAATCGTGTTTTTTTGTGGCCCCCAAATGTAATTTTCTCTACTCGGCAGCAAAAACGGTCTAGTTTCAAACTGTAATGCAACTTATTTTGGTTATTTTACAGTGTTTTTCATTAATGGCACACTCTGCAAATTACGTCTCCCCGGGTCTTTCTCTCAGACGCCCATAGGGGGGTGGGTGGGTGAGGGATGGGGGGGAACCCATTATTAATGCTACAAACGCCCCACAAAAACTTGTATTCTTGGTCTTGGACAAGTAAACATTTCTTCCACTCCTGAGGTTAAATATTGTACTGTTAAAATTTATATTTGGTCGTGCTTCAAATGGAACATTACTTATTAAAGAGTGGCGTCTTACTGTGCTTTTTATTGAGCTTTTATTGAGTTTTGAAACAAAAAGCTTCAAAACGTTTCCATGACCCAATAGTGTTACAAAAGTCCTGTATAAAAAGAACCCCCATTTCAGACCACTCCATGCCAAAGAGACATTTTCCCTTGACAGTAATAAGTTATTCTTTATCACGCATTCAGAGTTTCTTGAAAAGAAAATCTCCCCAACGTATTTTATCGTGTTTATTTTTATAATAAAGGGAACTCTGGAACTAACTCTGCGCTGTGGTCGAATCTTAACAAGAATAATAATCCGCACATAGGGTTCAAAGTACGTATTTAGTAGAAATCTATGCAGCACATGATAAAATACGCAATGGCTGCGGTATTCGTAACATTTTATGGACTGTTTTAGTTATGCTCGTTTGGGTTTCCATGTGACTGAATTAAGGGGTTTTTTATTTGCTTTCCGTTTGATATCACTATTTGCCTTGACAATAGATAGGGGAGGTATAAACTTTGATATTCCAAAGTATTTTTCCACAGTATTATTTCCACAGATCAGTGTGTTTTTTTCTGATTCACGTTCGCTTACGTGGATCCCTGATAAATTGACTGAATGTGGCACTACTTTCACATGTAAAATATTTGTGGTTTTCATATTCGAAGTTCCTAAATAAAAACTTACAGTTGTGGGTTCTGAGTTTTAGTTCGGAGAATTCGGAGAACTCTCTTACCATTTCAATTAAAGCGCATGTTGAAGGAAAACTTCTTACCATACAGGAGCAATCGGTTGCCAGTTGCTTTATTTTGTGTTTTAAAACCTATCTGAAGACCCTCAATTCTGAGATTATTGCCGATCACATTCCTCATTTATGTCTTCACATTAGACGGAGAAGACTAGATAGCGAGCAACTTTGTCGCATACCAGTTGGAAGTTGTAGTTGGAACCAATTAGTGATAAATCATTTCTTGTTAACACAACTAAATATGTTGTTATAACAACACTTTACCCATCAAAATAAACATTCGACAAAATTAAATTTTTGAAATGCTGAAATTAAAACGTTTCACTCAACAGAGTCGAAAGCTTTCCCAAAGTCCAGCTGCAACTAGACCCCTGGACGATTTTGGATATCAATAATTCTGCACTGTCTTCTCTAAACCTGATATTTTCTCCTATAAAATCCCCCTTTCTTAAAACCTGACTGGGTAATACTAGCGTTGTGAAAATAAATGCAGCAGGGCTGGTGATTATCAGCTTTGAAGGATTGTCCGTTTTGAGCCATTTCAGCTTATTTTTCGTATACTTTTGCATAGTTCAAACATATAGAAACAAGCAGAAATAAAAAAATGACCACGTACATATTATAACATGTAGGATGACGGGAGAGCGGATGTTATTTCGACTTTCATGTACAACCAAGTGGTGTCCTCGATCCGACATCGGATGGCGACGTCTTTCAAAGGTCTATGTAATGTCTCAAGTCCTCTGCGTGTTCGATATTTTTCTATTATAAATGACAAGGACCACCCCAGAAATCAGACCACCCCACAAATCAGACCACCCCGCAAATCGGACCACCCCAGAAATCAGACCATCCCGCATATCGGACCACCCCAGAAATCAGACCATCCCGCATATGGGACCACTCCAGAAATCAGACCACTCCGCAAATCGGACCACCTCACAAATCAGATCACCCCGCAAATCGAACCACCCCAGAAATCAGACCATCCCGCATATCGGACCACCCCACAAATCAGACCACCCCACAAATCAGACCACCCTGCAAATCGGACCACCCCGCAAATCAGACCATCCCGCATATCGGACCACCCAAGAAATCAGACCATCCCGCATATCGGACCACCCCAGAAATCAGACTACCCCGCAAATCGGACCACCCCAGAAATCAGATCACCCCGCAAATCGGACCACCCCACAAATCGGCCACCCCAGAAATCAGACCACCCTGCTGATCGGACCACCCCAGAAATAGGACCACCCCGCAAATCGGACCACCCCGCAAATCAGACCACCCCACAAATCAGACCACCCCGCATATCGGACCACCCCAGAAATCAGACCACCACGCAAATCGGACCACCCCACAAATCAGATCACCCCGCAAATCGGACCACCCCACAAATCGGCCACCCCAGAAAACAGACCACCCTGCTGATCGGACCACCCCAGAAATAGGACCACCCCGCAAATCGGACCACCCCACAAATCAGACCACCCCGCATATCGGACCGCCCCAGAAATCAGACCACCCCGCTGATCGGACCACCCAAGAAACAGGACCACCCCGCAAATCGGACCACCCCAGAAATCAGACCATCCCGCATATCGGACCACCCAAGAAATTAGATCATCCCGCAAATCGTTCCACGCCAGAAATTAGACTACCCCACAAATCAGACCACCCCACAAATCGGACCACCCCGCAAATCGGACCACCCCGCATATCGGACTACCTTTCACTAGATATGAAGTTCTTCCATTCTTGCAAAAATATCAAAAGACTACGTTGCTTAGCGGGAGTAATACAAAATAAGTAAAAAACGACCCTTTTGGCTTATCTATCCGAGTATACTTCTATTCAGCATATGTAAAATGTTTCAGTAAACATGTGACGTTCTATGGCTATTACATGAATGTGGTGACCGGCTCATTGTCCAGTTTTTGTTGATTGCGGAAATCTGAACAGGTCCTGGTTTTGACCTTTTGTATGAACGCCTATCAAGACTTCCATTAACCTTGTGCGAAAACAGTGTGACCTTGACTTCCGTACTACGTCGATTTTCTTACGCCTATTTACGTAGCGCCAAGGACGTCGCTTAGATGTCGGAGAAAATCGGTGTTTGGCCGCGACGAAACGGCAATCTCTAAACAACGTTGTCAATACCAATCCTACTCAACAAACGTTGCGACCTTCGACGTTGGGTACGTGGCCTCCCGATGTCGGATCGATGTCGAGTTTTGGTTGCTTATGGAAGTTGAAACAACATCTACCATCTGATGTTGGATAGACATCGATTATCTGACGTATACTCAACGTTACGAATAGGATGAAAAAAGAAGCCACAACCATAGTGTGACCATAGTGCGCCACAGTACCCTCCCCTGGGCCATCCAGTCACTCAGGATATTATGAAGTTGATTCACACGAATATTTCTCAAAAGTAGGTAATAGATTAAAGATTAAAAAATTAAATAGATTAATTAATCAAGTTGTTAATTAACCAATAACACGCCAAGAAATACCTCCGAAATATTCCACTTCCCTCACTTCCATGTTTTACTTCAACAAGAAATTCTACCGTCGGGACACAGATGCCCCGACAGCCGGATAAACCAGTCATGGCAACCCAGGTGCTAATGACAATAGTATTTAACGGTGAACACCAATGTTGGAATTTAAAGCTTTAAGTATAGTAGTGACCTTAAACGACCCCAATGTCATCAAAATCCAACCACTATGGAAGGTCATTTATATAAACACTTAAGCGAAGATTCAAAAGTCGCATGACAACCTCGAGGACACTAAATGTGGTCCGCTCTAGAGGTCATCCATCCACATGCAACCCTTTTTAGCTTTTAGGCCATCTATAAAAGCACCCACATTTCAAAATACTTCAAATGTTTCTTTGAATATTTTTCACAAGATGCATAAGATGCACATATGAAGCTATGGAAAGTAAAAATCCAGCAACGACCCTAATAGGTCACCAAAACCTTATCGGCATTAGAGGGTCACCTATAAAAACAATTACGTCAAGTTCCATCCAAATCAGGTCACATGCTTTAGTGGAATATTTCACAAGATGAACAATCACACGCACGGCAGCAGTGAAAGTAAAAATCCCGTGATGACCTTGCCTGAGCCCGGGAGATCAGCCAAATCCAACCCCCGATCACAGGCTTTGATAAAATCATGTTCACAAAGACGGCGTGACTGACAGACAGGAGGCAAATTATACATACTTCCTAACCTCGTCAGAATAGGGCGTAAAAAGTTTAATTAGTGCGACAAATCTTGAAAAAAAGCCAACGCCTTATGAATAATACACGAGGAAATAAAGAGTAGCGGCAAATTTTTGGTTTCGCCACACGGTAGTAAACTGAGCTGACAATTAATAAACTGAACAATGTCATAAGAAATGCGGGAAAATAAAAGACCAACAATAAATTTATTAAATCGATTAGTTTATATAATGGATGCATCTAAATTTCCAGATGGCCCACTGGACCGTCTGGATTGACAGTGAGCTGCCCCGAGCCAATTTAAGAAGGCCTCGGGTCATCGGTTAACGGTTAATTTAGCATACTGTATCAACGATCGAAGTGAAGTGAGTGGTTCTGAAAGTTTCCAAAACTGTTACAGATAAACTTTTCACTTGCTGAACCAACTAAGTACAGTCATAACCTGTCGTGGTTATAGCCTGTTTTGACTCAATCTAAACTCGTCTATTCTTGCCAAAATATACACATTTGAACATGAATTTAAGCAGTATGTCCTAAGCTAGTATCACAATGCATTACTGGATGGCTGCTATCATGCGTATACTTATCAACAACAATGCACATATTAAAAGAGAGAAAACCAAATCCCAGGCAATCCACACCGCTTCAGGAGAGAGCCAGGGACGGCATCCAGGTGCATCTTTCCGTGTTTCTGGGGCAGGCCACATGCACCAGTCAGGAATCAGACACCGCAGCATTTTCACTGTAAATTTAGAGCAAACCCGTCGATCTTTTATTTATATTTAATAAAACGAAACGCTATTTTAGAATAAGAAACATACGGTTTATCCTTGTGTATCAAACAAATGCTTTTTAAAATACGGACAGAATTCATGCTACCAGACGTAAACGAGGGAATTAGTTTAAGCAGTACAGCTAAAATGTGTAAAATGTTGCGCTGCAACAGAAGTTGTCGCAATGATCGCGAAAAAAATTTATAACACGCAGGTTATGCTTTTTTTAAATGTGCCGCAATAACGTGTATCGCTTTGGTATTTATGTAAAATCAATACACTAGAAAATATTTAATTTCTTCGCGAACCACTTTTTATGTTATCCAAGTCAATACAGAATTTGCTTGACACGTATTGATGTTACGCAACACGTAATAATTTTTTTCGCGTTCCAAAATTCGCATTTTCACAGACGTTCTTTTTTAAAGAGAGATTTTATGTGTAATTATTTTATTGCACGAAAAAGTCGTGGCGAAGTAAAACAGCGCGATAATAGAAATTATCGCTAGGCCATTTTAATGGTCGCAAGAAAAATATTTACAGCATGTAGGTTTTGATTTTTTGGACGAATATAGCGCCACAAATTTCAGCGTTGGTCGCGGTTAGCATTTGAATAGGTCTGCAGGCTTTCGCTACACTTCATATAGGTCTACAGTGATCTACTCCTTCAAAGTTTAATTTAATGAAATGCATGAATAACATAACTGGAGTCATTCTTGATCCGGGTGTAAATACAATATGTAACAAGACTTCGTCTTGCTAAGTCTTAATAAGGACTGTTGTGGAGCTCGATTTAGCGCTGCCTGTGATAAAGTAGGGAGTTGCATTTTGAAGCACGATTCTGTCATCAGTATACCAAACCGGATATAGTAAGATAAATAATGACGCAAACGTAAGCAAATCGCATTGAGAAGAGCCTACCAATTACACGATGCTGTGACTGAAACTTGTAAATCAAAACTGGTTATGGCTACTTAGGCGGCTGTTACGTGGTGTGATTTATAGCGGTTTGATTAAGTACAAGGTCTGCAAGACCCTGTTTTTTGACTTGGTTGTTCAGAAAGAAATAACGTAACTGTAATTAATATACAAGAAGCGCAAAACGTGACGCTCCATCATGTCCAGTGGGTGTAAGAATACGCTACGAAGTGGTAAACATAACAAGTACAGTTACTCACGAGTCAAGCCTAGTTACAAGTTACCAGTTTACAACGGCAATTCAGGATGGGTGTGCCCTTATAAACACATCGCATATATGGAACTTTATGATTTCGTCATATATTGATGGAAATATGATGTATTCCTATTAAATCGCTGACCCCATACGTGCAATAACTGGCATGAAATATTAATTCTTGATCTCACATATTATTTCCTGATTCTAAAAATGCATTTTGAATTTTTTTATTCATAATTAAGTCAAATTTTTAAAGAGATAACAGTTATTCAATTTCTGCAGATACAAAAGACTTCCGTTGCTCTGATTGAAATTATTACCCATAAAATAATTATAAATAAATTTTTGATACCAGAATTTATTTAAATGATGTAATTTTGTATAGTCAAAACTTCAACAGTGACGATTTTCTTTATGCGCAAGTTTCTTCACTTGATTTCAATTGAATATCACGAATATCTTTGGTATATACGTAAGTCAGCTCTTGACATCGTTATTTTTTTTTATTGATATCAGTGCAAATATTTGCGATGTGAGCATTTGTGATATCGATAACTGCAATATATAGTCATGTCAGTAATATAGATATTAGCATTACTAATTTCATTGACACACTAAGTTATGGGTATGAATGCATCCATTCAGCGAATGAAAGCGATAATTATGCAGTGAATTAACGTTCACATAAAAAAATCTTCAATGTTCAGTTTCGGTATCAGTAAAATGAATTGTTCCCATCCTTAATTTTATTAATGGTATAAAGTCTAGCGTTAAATTCTGATTTCAGAAATTATTCAATGATAATGCTAAAAACACAATTACTGTTATCTCTGGAAGACCTTGAATTCAGGATATCAAGAAAAGTCATGATATCATTAAAACAATTATAGATATCGAAAGCATGATGAATGATGCAAGAAATATCAATATTCACATAAAAATAGAATTTATGACATGAGAAAATAAGCTTTTATCTCAGTTATTAAATCATGATATCATTATCAATTCTAATTTGTGATATCATTAATTTATTTTTTGAAACAAAAATTCATTTTTACACATACAAACAGAAGTATCACAAGAACTAATGAGTTGTTCATTTCAAAAAGTTTTTTATCCTTGTTAATACAAGATCTGGTGGTATCGAAACTGAAAATAAAATCACACATTTGAGTTCTTACTTGATATAGGAATAAAACTGGAAACAAGAAATTTAATACCGGCACCCCACAAAACACACACAATCATCGTTGTTACCTATATTTCTGTTCTTTCATACATACAAAAATTATTGTTATAAAAAATTAACTATTTTTTTATTTAAAACAGGAAATTAAATAATTAATTCTTAATATGAGATATCAATTACATGACTGATATCATAAATTTTATTTTTGATGTCTACATTTGTATTTCTGATGTCATTCGCCACTTTTTGATATTATAAATCTTTGTCTTTTAATAATGTTGGCAGTAAATTGTTTTACTACTTTCAATAAAACAACTTATTTTTATTTTTTATGAAACAATTTCCGATATCAAATATTTCACCCAGTTATGATATCAATGCTCGAATGATTGATATCTCGATATATTGAACGACTTACTGCACAATTATTGATATCAATAATTCAATTTTTTGATATAAAAATAATTTTCTGATATAAAAACTGATTTGCTTATTGATATCATTAATGTTAGTTTTGATCTCAATAACTGGATTATTGCTATGATTAATTGGATTATTGATATTATAAACAAAGTCCTTTTATTGACAACGACAAAAGAATTAGAGATCTCAAAAGCTGAAGTAATGAATCAGAAATTAAAATTTCCATAACAGGTACCTGTCACGTTGTCATAAAAGAATTGTGGCAAGCTAAACTTCCAAGACTTAACAAACTGTTTTGTTACCGTAATGCGTTTTTGCAGCAGTTTGTTTTCTGCATTTGAGTTGGCAGGTCAGGGTCATGTTTGTTTAAACGGAAAAAATAAATTAAATAACTTTGATGCTAAGAGTTCATTAGCCTGCCAAAGACCACACCACTATTTATAACACAAAACGTCATTTCATTTTAAAGCGAAGGTTTTATAATTAACGGCAGAGTATAGGAGGGACACTTCAGTTTCATACATCATACTTCAATGCTACGTATGAAGTATGTAAGAGTACATATGAAATTGAAATTTCGTAGGTAGCTTATATGTAATTCCGTTGAAATCAAACTATAAGTATTTTTAGGAATTCAAAACTTAAATATTTTCCGAAGTGGCTAAAATTTCATTTATTTCAAAAATTAAGAAAATAAGTACACATATCGTCGATAAATAATAACAATAATAATAATAATAATAAAAATAAATTTTTAACCAATGTTTTATTAAAATTAAACGAGAACTTTATGTTCTGGTATAAACTAACTACCATTTTAAATTCAAATTTAATATGATAAATTGCACTCATTTCCAACCGATCTCCGCAATCAAAAGGCGATCCACAGAAGGTGCCATCAGATGTCTTATGGTTTCCTTCTAATATATACCCCATTCTATTTGATATCACGCGGCACCGTTAGCTTTGAGAATTCTATAGTTCCCCTAATTGGCATGCATGTGTCTTGTCTGCACACAAAAGAGCGTTTGGGACTGAGAAAAGTGGTCTTTGGTCGCATTTGCGGGATGGTCTCATTTGCGAGGTTTCGTTATAATAGAAATGAATGCATGAAATTCGGTTCTGGCGAAAAGTGATCGTATTTGCGGGGCGGTCGTATCCCGGGGTCCTGGTGTATTTATATATATTGAAGGAGTAAATGAAAGATATGAAAGTACCTTAGGGTTTTAATGAGTCTTCATCAGACCAACAATTTTTATCTACAATATCACGTATACTTAAGGTAAAAGAGTTATAATGAAACAACGACAGTGTAAAACACACTTGGCTCAATTCTTACATTAACCTGACCACAGGGCCTCTGGTTGCCATGATACTATCGCGATGAGTCTGCTGCTTGGAAACATCATGGCGCTAAGGAATAAGTGCTTCAGGGCAGCCTAGAGGAGGAAGTCTATCCCCAGGCTTTTCGGACAGAGGTAGACATACCTGAGTAGAGGGTGGTTCAGGGAATTGGCGAATAGATCCAATAGAAAGGAGTCAGGACTCAGGTACCATTCAAATTGCAGGCTATATGGTCTGCTGAGAGCTAGATCCCGTGACCTCTCGCTAGACAAAAGATTTCCAGCTAACTGAGTCTGTTTGGCTGAGCAGGTGCCTCCTCGCTTGCGTTCATATGTCAGTGTAGTCGAGTTGTCCAGCATCACATTTATTGACCTGTTTTTCAGCCTGGGGAGTAGTTGAGTGATTGGCAGCCACACAGCCTTGAGTTCTAGCATATTTATGTGTTCGATCCTCAGGCTGGGGGACCACGTACCCTTCCATAGTTTCCCTTTGAAGTAGAAATCCCATCCCTGGGACAAAGCATCTGTTTGAATCGATAGCACGGGTGTGGGGGGCTGAATGAGCACCAGAAACAGACATTCTGGGGACACCCACCACTGAAGGTCCTTGATTTGTTTTTAAGGGTTGACCACTAGGCTGTGGTGACCTCTTCTCCGGGTCTCTGTTGATTTTACCATTCTTCGAACCTTTCTGTAGTGAAGTTTGTCCAACTAGACTGTCTTCGCTGTGGCTACTAGTAAGCCCAATAGAGACTCCATTTAGGTAAGTTTCATGGGCTGGAGAAAACGCTCTGACTGGCTTGCTCCAAATTCCAGTTCAATGCCAGAAAGGCCATTTGCTGCTTAGGCACTGGTTCTGGTTTTTCCACATTGACCACAAAGCGCTTGTTTTACTAAGACGAGAGTTTGGAGTCTGGCCTGAGTCTTCCATTTGGGTCAGAAACCAGCAATACAAGTACTGAAAGACGGGCACACTCTGGAGCCTGGCCCACGACGTTAGCATCTGTATTATTTTTGAAAACATATACAAGGAAGTAGCCAGGCTGAGTAGAAGTTTGAGAGACCAGAATTTCTTTTCCGCTATTTGAAAGCATAGATATTGAGGGCTTTTTCCGGTTTATTGGGATGTAAAGATAAGCGTCTGACAAATCTGCTCACGTCCCTAGCTGCAAGTTTGTAACATTTCTTTGATTGGCATTGTCCAACTGAAATGGGGTATGCCGAAGGAATTAGTTAAGTTCTGACAAATCGATAACCCCACAGTTTCTTGAAAACCAGAAATTGCCGACTGTAAAAGTCCTGTTCGGAATCTGGCATTTCTCCTATACCTTTCTTGTTTAATAACTCTTGAATCATGTCGGAGCACTGGCTGTAAGTGGTGGTTATGTGATTCCGGGCTTTGAGATGTAGGGAAACCCTAAGCATCGGCCTCGTTTGTCCCTTTTGAATGGAAAAGAATAGTCATGTCGAAGCAATTTGACTGTGCGGTGTCCCCATTTCTATCCAGACATTGCAAAAATAGCCTAATCTTCCTCCTACGGACCAAGAGATTTTGCAGTTCAGTAATTCTTCTATTTCTTGTGAGAAGAAACGGTATCGCCTGGAGATGAGTTCCTCATAGCCACCCATACGTATTCTAGCAGTTTTAGTACCACCAGGTGAGATACCGCTTTCTGGACTAGCGCCTCCTTCAATGGGCGTGATCCTGATGTAATGTCAGTGTCTGTCGAGCCATTGAACTGGGTCTGCTTTCACCCTGGGCATCCACACCGTTCTTTTTGAAGGTTGTTCTGGTGGCTCAATAGGTATCACTTTGTCAGCAGACCCGTACACCGCCAATCTGATCCCCATTTACTTGGATGGACGGAATTGCACCGTGACCCTCTCCTCACCCAAGTGCATTCACTGGACTCCACCACTAGTAGTCAGGGCTACAAATGCCTCCTGTTCCGGCGCTTCACTTTGGGAGGTTAAACACATGAAGGCATCTTTCTTTACCTCATGCGATTTGCCCGTTTCTGCGCCCGCTAAAACACTGCTAAGCTTCCGTAAAAACATCAAACACAAAAAACAGCAAGTATAAATATATCCAAACCAAATCTTGGAAACTGAAAAAGTCTTCAAAGATTCTTTTCGTGTAGAAAAACTCAATTCACAATCTATGTCGATTGGTGTAAATTAGGAAATGCCGTCGAAAGACGAAGATAAGCGAAGTAAAAAGTTGTGTTGCAGTCTTTTATTCGCTCCTGTACAATACATTAGTCAGTAAAAGCAAAGCTGGTCATTAAAAGTGAACCTTTTCTACACTAGCCGTCCGCCGCCGGGCTTCTTCCCGACGCCTGTTTTAACTCACATGTAAAGGTAGGGATAAGCGACCGTCAGCGCTTTTTACGAGTAAAAGCGAAGTTCGGGTTCTCCACCTTTCTTTACTTTTGGAGTTATTAAGTTATGGAGTTAAAAAGGAATATTGGCCGCATGACACTGATATGACTTTGCGACTTTATGTACACCTGGGATGCAACTACCATGCAAATAAGATCACTCCGCAAATACGATCACTTTCCGCCAGAACCCAATTTCATGCATTCATTTCTATTATAACGGAATCCCGCAAATAAGACCACCCCGAAAATACGACCAAAGACCACTTTTCTCAGTCCCAAACGCACTTTTAGCCCCGCAAATCAGACCATTGTTTACTGCTATATTGGGTCTTACTTGAGTTGTATGCATACAAGATACATGCATGCCAATTAGGGGGATTAGGCAATTCTTAAAGTGAAAAAATGAAGCGTGATATCAAATAGAATGGGAGTACATACGAAAAGGAAACAAAAAGACGTTTGATGGCACCTTTTGTACTGCGAAACGCCTTTTGATTATGGAGATCTGATGGAATTGAGTGCAACTGATCATAATAAATTTGAAATGCGCTTTAACCCCCGCTTTGGATCTCATCTTTGGATTTTAACTCTGGCTTCGGATCAGAACTATAATTGCAATAGGCCGATTAAATCACTAATTGCATCGACATCTCTGGTTTTGGATCCTTGATTCTTGAGTGTTATTATGTGAAAAAATGATTATGTAATCAATGTTTGTTGTTGTTTCTTATTCACTAACATTCAAGAGTTCATTATGATCCAATAATGTCCCAGTATAGGACACTTTGCTGGGAAAACCGCAAATAAGACCATCCCACATATACGATCACTTTGGCCCAGTTCCGCAGGTGGTCGTGTATCTGGGGTTCTGCTATACTTCCTATATTGCTAGACCAGGCAATGTTGACAATACTTGTTGACATTGTCCGTCCGCACGTCTAGAAAAGTTTTATTCATAATTACACTTTGGTATTTTCAATCCCCTGGTTTATTACACTCGTTTGATTCGGAAAAGTGTTTCCGCATGTTTTCTTTTTTCCGCCAAAACCTTGTCACGCAAACTACTCTGAGACGGCTAAGGCTAGGACAACTAAATTTGGCAGAGGCATTATGTAGGATGTGTTGTTGGTTCAGTTAATTTTTTTTAGAAATTCGTTAATATTTAATATGTAAAAATGGACATTGAAATTTTGCTACTGACGCCCTTCATAAGCAAGCAAACGCTTTGATTTCGCAGTTAAAGTAACTGGCATATAATCCTGGGCGTATTGATCTAACAGCTGTCTACAATGAGAGTCATCACAACATGCGTGTGCAAGCTGAAGTTGGCTGCAGCATTTGGGTTTTTCCCAAATGTTGAAGAGTGATGAAATTGGGCTCACTGAAAGAGGGTCATAAGACGTCGTAAAATCATTTTTAACCACGACATTAGAGAACAATTGACCATTATCTCGAAAACGGTTAGAGATACCTCGATCACTTTGACCATCTCGGTCATAGTCAATGTCAAAAACCGGAAGTGGGTCATTATCTCAAAAAAGAAACTAGTAAAACCTATTAAACCTATTTTTCTTTCAAAATGGACGCATTTTTGGGAAAATGACCTATCAAAACCTATTTGTTAAACTGCTAATTAATTTTTTTGCCTACTTATTTTTCTTAATATTATCCATTTCATACACAAAATATTACCAAAAAACTCACATTTTTAGATTACTTTCACAGAATATCTGTATTGTTGAAATTAATATATTTATTGTGTATAAATTATGACTACCAAAATCGAAAAGCTTTTAAAAATATGTTAAAACCCTTAAACCTATTAAAACTATTATTTTAGAACGTCAAACCTCATAAAATGTTACTTTTTGGACGCTCCAACAACCAATTAAAATCTTTTGTACTCCAAAAAGTATAAAACCTATTTTATGACGCCAAAAACATATAAAAACCTATTTTTTAAATAAGAAACTATTAAAATAATATTTTTCCCGAGGAACGCTGGAAGGCCTGGGTTAGAGATTTTCGACTCTTTGGGCCTAAAAGATGATATGTAAGAGGTATCTATGTGACCTTGACCTCCTCAGTCCTGATCAAAGTTAAAAACCGGAAGTGGAACATTATCTTGAAAAATGTTAGAGATAGAGCGATTTTGAGCTTATTTTCGACCCTTTGAGAGACGATATGTAAGAGATACCTCAGTGACCTTGACCTCCTCGGCCATGGTCAAAGTCGAAAACGCCTGGGTTAGATATAGAGCGATTTTGAGCTTATCGTCGACCCTTTAGCCGTAAAAGACGATATGTAAGAGATACCTCGGTGACCTAGGCCTCCTCGGCCATGGTCAGTGTCAAAAGTGGGCCATTATGACGAAAGCGGTTAGAGATAGAGCTTTTTTGAGCTTATTTTCGACGCTTTGATCCTAAAAGACGATATATAAGAGGTACCTCGGTGACCTTGACCGCCTCGGCCATGGTCAGTGTCAAAAGTGGGCCATTATGACGAAAGCGGTTAGAGATAGAGCTATTTTGAGCTTATTTTCGACGCTTTGATCCTAAAAGACGATATGTAAGAGGTACCTCGGTGACCTTGACCGCCTCGGCCATGGTCAAAGTAAAAAACCGGAAGTGGGCTATTATTTCGAAAACGGTTAGAGACAAAGCTAGTTTTCGACCCTTTGGGCCTAGAAGATGATATGTATGAGGTGCCTCGGTGACCTTGACCTCCTCGGCCATGGTCAAAGTTAAAAAACAGAAGTGGGACATTATCTTGAAAAATGTTAAAGATAGAGCGATTTTGAGCTTATTTTCGACCCTTTGAGAGGCGATATGTAAGATGTACCTCAGTGACCTTGACCTCCTCGGCCATGGTCAAAGTCGAAAACGCCTGGGTTAGGGATAGAGCTATTTTGAGTTTATTTTCGACGCTTTGATCATAAAAGAGGATATGTAAGAGGTACCTCTGGTGACCTTGACCTCCTCGGCCATGGTCAAAGTCAAAAACCAGAAGTTTACCATTATCTCGAAAACGGTCAGAGGTAGAGCGATTTTGAGCTTATTTTCGACCTTTTAGGCCTAAAAGACGACATGTAAGAGGGATCTCGGTGACCTTGACCTCCTCGGCCGTGGTCAATGGCAAAAACCGGAAGTTAACCATTATCTCGAAAGTAGTTAGAAATAGAGCAATTTTGAGCTTATTTCGACCCTTTGTGCCTAAAAGACGTTACATAAGATGTACCTCGGTGACCTTGACCTCCGTCATGATCAAGGTCAATAACCGGAGGTTGACCATTATCTGGAAAATGGTTAGAAAACTGAATTTGATTAAAAGCGTTATGTAAGGGGTACCTAGGTTACCTTGACCTCTTCGGTCATGGTCAATGTCGAAAATCGGAAGTTCCAAAAACGGTTAGAGGTAGTGCGATTTAAAGCTTATTTTCGACCGTTTTGGTGTAAAAGTGAAGATGTGAGGAAAGAGGTGCCTTGTTGACCCTCAGCTTCTCGTTCTGGGTCAATTCTGAATTTTAAGAGTTCAGAATCGTATTTTTTGTGGCCCCCCAAGTGTAATTTTCGCTACTCGGTAGTGAAAACGGTCTAGTTTATGCGTAGATTGCCGTTGATGAAAGAAATCCAGTCAAAAGGTGGATCTTGCTTTTACTCGAAAAAAGGGTTGTGCGAAATAAAACAACAGTTTCGGGTCCTTGATTTTGTAGGCCAAAGTTCATGTCACCTTTATAGATCGATAACGGTGGTTTAGTACTGTGATCTCTTAATTTTTAAAAGGGAAATGCAGGTATCACCTACACCTACAATTGACATTTCCTTCATTCTTTCACAGTTTAATGCTTTGAGGGTATGCATTCAAAAATTGAAAAGAAAAAGGGGGGTCACCGATGTTATAAGAGAAATAAAGACACTGAAAGGTCGCGTACTTTTACTATATAAACCATTGGGAAAACCAAGAAATTGAAAAATTCACACATAATCACAGTTAACAATTGCCTCATTTTTCTCTGTTTAAAGAACACGTCATACGAAATGTTTTAAGCAAACAATAAATATATGTCACCGTATCAATAAGAGAATTATACAACCTTTTTGACAAAACCCCATTGACTCAATGGATAAATGGTGAAAACAGTGTAATATGATTTTAATGGACAACACAGGCCCTTCTAGGAACAAAATATCAATACAGACCATTTCTGGACACGACCCTATTTGTCTTTAAAAAGAATTCTAGACGGATTTAGTAGTTATTTATACTGTGTAAACATGGATTCAAACTCAGCGATATTCAATGTGATGCGCATTTCAGTCGCTAGATGGCGCAGAGATGCCCGTATTTCCCTTTAAGTGTTTTGGAAAAACAAAATACAAACATTTTTGTATATGTTGGGCGGTAGGAAAAGTCGCGTGGGAAACTGGAAACTAAAGCAAATGCTATAAATAGTGACAAATGATTGAACCCGACTTCGAAGATGCATTCATTTAGCTAAGAAGTATCGATCAGCTTGGTCAAATCTTAACAAAGTGAAATCATTATTTATTTAAAGGTTTCAATATAAAAACTGTTCAATAAAAAGTTTTCTTAACAAAATGTCTTCTTTTCCAGTCGGTGGTTACAACACATTCCAGAAAAGATTTGGCATTCTTTCGGCGGGAGAAGATTCTGTGTATCAAAAGCTCATCCAAGCAAACGACGTGCTCTTTGACTGCTCAACTGATCTCAAGTAATTAACGGTTTAATCCGGGATACGCCAAAATCTTCACTGACATTAATCGAAACCATTCACAAAACCTTTAAACTTGATGGCGTCATACCATGTAAGGACAAGAAGAAGAAATAGTTTTGTTTCTTGTCCTAATTTTAAAGAAAATCGACCAGCCTGGTGAACTTGATTTATTTTTGCAAATTTCATTGACCCAGCATCATCTAAAATTCTTGTTCTGTTTTTATGTGTTTATCACACGATTCTTTTTTTACAAATCTCTGTTGTGTGTGTTTTTTTATTTTTCACAGAAGAAAGCCTATTTTTGCAATTTTGTGCGTTCTGAGCAACAAGTCTTTTTCATCTTCCATTCCTTTTAACACAGGGCTGGCCGATTTCATTTCTTAGTACATGAATGTTATTCTGAAATGACCTCTTTGTTATTGGTTATTTTATTGACCCGGTTGGAGATGAGAAACAAGGTGAACTTTTCTGCATCTTGTGTGTTTTTTAGCAACAGTTAATCAATCAAATCGACCTAAGTTGTAAATCCGAAAAAAAAACCAGCATGCGATCCCACCTC
Source organism: Protula sp. h YS-2021 (assembly GCA_949752745.1). NCBI lineage: Eukaryota > Metazoa > Annelida > Polychaeta > Sabellida > Serpulidae > Protula > Protula sp. h YS-2021. The sequence continues at coordinate 42,223,418 of OX457026.1, read as the reverse complement.
AGCACAGAGAAATAAATGGGCACATTATGCCTTTCGTGCTGGTCGTGATGCGTAATTTTTTGGACAGCATTTTTCTCTGTCCACGGAACTAATCTAATGTATTAATCAAGAAATTTATCTAAAAAAAAAATTGACAAAGGAAATATTGAGGATCCAGAATTGTTTCAAGATGCATGCCCCTACATAAGTTCTGGATCCTCCCAGGACTAGGTGCATGCGACATGGATTTCCGTAAACATCTTCATAACTAGGCGCCTCAACGAAAATAACTCACTTTTGGATCTAATTCTTTCGCGGAGAGAAGCCCTCAAAAGCTGAATTGATTTCAATAGAAACAGTTTATTTGCTCATCAACGCCACAAACATTATCAGTTAAAAATAAAATCCCTTTTGATAAAAGCATGACGTGGCAGAAAGTATAAAGAATTATGTTGTTTGTGAATAGATTCAGCATGAAATGGTATAACCTCTCTCCAGCTCTGTCTCTTACGTGGAATCGGTTAGTACGAGCAGAGGATTTCTTCATGAGGTACGTAAGTAACCATACTATAACTAACCAGTAAACATCGCGACGTTCCATCAACGTTGGGTTGGTTCTCCAACAGATGTTAAACAAATGTTAACCAAATGTTAACCAAATGAACATGTATTTAGCATAAATCGCTCACATATATGATATCTCACATATAATTTTAGCTCTTACCATATCGTATGTAGTTACCATCTTTAGTTAATATATGTAACAGTTATTGATCACGTGTTGCTTGTGGCAAACAAAAATGGTTTAGCATAGAATAGAAATGTTCTCCACATATTTAATATATGTCTACTTCATGTTAAGTGCGACATATGCCAACCATGTGGTTCATCACACAGTAACCAAAAACATTGTTCGCATGTTATTACTAACGCTTTATAAACATATTGACTTTTTATTATGGAACTGATTACTTCGTCCACCATTGAACAAACTATTTGTTGTAAGTTTTTTTTGGACAAAATAACCATATATGGCTAACACAGGTCATACCGGAATCGGTAAGACTTAAATGGATCTCATTGCCTATGACAGATTACAGTAAAACCTGCCTACACCGGACAACGGGGGAATTTGCCCGGTATATAGAGGTGTCCGGTATTTCAGGGGTCATGTAAACCAATGGGGAAAACGGGACTGAGAATTTTTGTCCGGTATTGGCAGTTGTCTGGTATTTCAGGGTTTGTCCAGAATGAGGTTTTACTGTATATTTATTTTTTTCTAGACCAAAATTACCCCAGCTACAGACATGAATTGGGAGAGTATTTTTCTCTCTTTGTTAATTCCATATAGTGTTTTGTACGGAGACGTAAATCTTCTAAAACAAAAAATTCTCCAGTTAATTACATAAGTAATTGTTTTTATCTGCATTCCTCATTCCATGACTTTTAACTGAACAATGTTGCAATATTGAAATTCATTTGCGTAAAAATGCTTAGCATTCTACGCCTCGTTTTCGTTTTATTTGGCTACTAATCCTTGTAAAATATTCTCAAAGTATGTGTGGAATGCCTATCAAAAACAGGATATAGGTTAAGCCTTAACGCAATTATCATCACATTTTTTCCAAGTTTGCTAGATATGTTTTATTTAAACATGCAAAACGATGGAAAAGAAGAAAAAAGAGCTGAGGTGTTTCTCTACAGATTTGTGAAGGAAGAAACGGACGAGATAATCACGCGATTAGAAGAGCTCGGCCGCAACGGCACGCTGTGCGCAGAGGAGTTTCCCTTCTTCTCCACACTTCTCAACATACCTAAGTTACCACATAAGGATGTTTACGCTATGGCACTCTCCATGTTCTCAGACGGCCTGACTGGGGTAAGTCGTTCTGTTTCTCGCGACAGAAATGAAGTTATGTTAGAAAGATGTCATGTAACCCTGGCAAAACATTTTATCCTTGATTTAAGAATAGTAGATATATTCCCCAGAATTTTGCCCTATATTTCTTCATATATTGTGGCCCAGAACATGGTATATGTATGTTTAATGGCATGTTTAGACATGGTGTAATATTATACAGGGACCGTGTGTTAACCACGCAGCACACATATGTTGGTACGAAATAGCAGAATTCGTTGTGAATATATATATGTACTGAAGGACAAAAGAGACTTTACACCAAAACAGTGATTTTCTAATAGACATAGACATCGAAACCGAATGCGTTAGGCAGATAATTACAGTCAAACAAAGCCCTTTGGAAAATGCAAGTCGATGTTCCAGCTTCACCGCTCAAATGGGTGCCAGCGTGTGTACAGACGCAGCGACGAACGCTACAGTTCAGTTTGTGTCAGCCAGTTCTATCATGCTGGCGGAATAATGAACTGGGCCACAAAACGATTGGGATGGCACTCACAACTGTTCGTTTTCGATAAAAATTGTGCCATCCGGCAAGCAAACGGCTCGCGCAAACATTAGTGAGTGAAACGTGTATGACACCATAATTCTGTGAACAGTAAAATGTGACCCGTGGTTATGCTTCAGTTGCATTTTTGTTTGGCTGCGGAAACCACGATGTCGTGCGTTTGCGTTATTTAACATAATGCCAAAAATTTCTTCGATAAAAGTTTCAAAAGAATTTATCAGTTAAATGATCATGTGATCACCTTACTGCGATATCCGAATAACTATTCCGAGGTCAACACATCGTCAGTTTCACGTTGCGAAATCGATCCGACCAAACTGCAACATTGCATTTGGTTGTAATTTGATAGGTATTGGGAGCCACCATAGTTCAAAGTCTAATCACTTTCGTTGGTACGGCGTTGAAAAGACACTGGATAAGCAACGTTGTTCAGACGTGCTGTTGACTGCAACAAAACTTTGCACTTTTTCTGACTTCTAATCAACGTCTTTGATGCAGCGTTACCAGAAGTCCGAAAATCGACGTTGTATAAACATCGACTAATAAAGGCTCACTGTAAATGGACGTCATGGTGCGTCGCTTCGAAAACAGACGAAAACGAGAACGTAAAATATGGGAATTACACGACCGTGCAATTATTGTTCAGTCGACATTTGAAAAATATTCATTAAGATTGATTTTATACATATTCTACGTTACTGGATGTGTGTGTATGTGTGTTTAATCACGGATGGTCAACCACATGTCTACCATATAGTTAAAACACGCATATGATAACCATTCGGTGAATGCATATACAGTAAAATTCGGCCGTTTCACAAATGTGAGTTAAAACATTTAGTGAAAATATGTTAGCCGTATGGTAGCCCATATGCTGCAATATTCGGCGAAGATTTTTCACATTATAAAGCTACAGACATACTTAAACTTCCATATTTGGTGCAGGCGTTAATATTTTGCAGTCTTCAGATTTAATCTGATATGTTTCGGAAAGAAGACAACCTAATTTTTGAGGTCCTTATTGTGGTTATACCGGCGTTATGGCGTTGACTTACTGTTATTGAAGTTTTAGTGTACGCTGACTTTCTCAAGTATACCTGGCGTACAATGGGTTTCGATGTGCTCTGAAATTATACTGAATATGAAAATGGTCGCTGGTGTCAAATTGACTACTAGCGTGCACGTGATTTCAAGTGTACACGTGACTACAACCACGCAGTGTGGCTGTGTCCACTCCTGGTGTCTCACTGTGGCACTTGTGCACACGTGGATACTAGAACACACGTAGCTGCTGGTGTCAACTTGACCACTGGCGTACACGTGCTTTCAAGCGTACATGTGACTACAGCCAAACAGTGTGGCTGTGGCGACCGGTGTCTACTCCTGGTGTCTCATTGTGGTACCTGCGAAAGCTGGGATTTTTGCCCCGATTTGTCCTGGTGTAAAACGTGGCTTGAAAAGTTCTTACATCACTTGAAACACAACGTTAATTTAGTGAACAGGTGAAGTATTTGTACTGCTGACGGAATCAGCCTAAAAATCAATCTAAAAAACTCAACGTGTTTTTTATCAAATGCAAAATGCGTGTTATTGGCCAATTTGTGTTGAGCCCCGGTATTATCAAGTTTATAGCAGGAAGTTTTCAAAAAAGCAGTCCTCCTGCAGACGTGTCAGAAATGAGCTAGACGGAGTTTCCAGGTAGACATATGACGTCAGGTCACACCTCGTGTAGAAGCTATGGGAAAAGAACCGGCCGATTTCCACAATTCCAGAAGTTCTTACGGCGGAACTGATCCCAAAACTGATCGCACATAAATGAATTGAATAAGATAAATCCAAAATATGCAGAAGTGAAAAGAATTAGTTGGACAATTTCCGCCAAAAACACACACCCAATGACAGCTTTGTAAGAACCAGTCTCAATGCAACCAATGATTTGAAATAAATCTAACGTTAAACGCGTTAAGTTTTCCCGAAAAGAGGACAGAACTTTCCGGGGGGAAGGGGGGGGGCAGTGGTAGCATAGGTGTTATCATGCGTGACCCCCCCCCCCCAAAAAAAGGGGATAAGGTGGAGTAATTTAGGGCTTAGGCACGGTCGCACAAAGTGCTAATTTGGTTAAAATGGCTGAGTTTTCGTTCAGAAACTCCAGCAAAACAAACAGAGGGTGGGGGGGGGGGGGGGGGTGGCAAAAAGGCCAAGCAAACTTGGATTGTTGTAGAGTCCAGACCAGTCGCGGTAATTTTTTACCCGAGTATGTTTTCTCGAAAAAATAGACCTGGCTGGGGCTGAAGTTTTTTTATTCTCAGTGACCTGGCATTGGCAAAAACTTTTCTTTCGTTTTCCCCGTAGCTGTTTTTCAAACGTTTAGCTGATGTCACACTAATACTGTCAATTTATGAACCACTCATTTGAAGCATTTGGAGTGTTTATGGCACGAAAATTTGAGTGAAAATTTTTAGGATAAATTTTTCCTGAAAAAGGTCATATTCAATACTTCTGTCTTCTTGGTTAATTGCTTTTAATTTAGAGTTGAATACACCGTTCGGTTGATTTCGTGTTCTTTTTTTACTCGGAATTGTTTAGATCCGACTGGGTCCTTCCATTTTTTTATTTACGATTTTAGTGACCTGGCCAGAAATAAGGTTATTTTTTCGCCTAATGTAAGAACTGCTCGTTATAAGACGTTAAACTGAGTACTAAAAAAAAAGAGTGAAACAGTTCATAATTAATTTGTTGTCCTGAGTAACTAATGAAATGATGCCTTTATTGCAGGATATGGCAGAGCTCTATTCTGCCTTTTCAATGAGTTTTTGTTTTGATCAGACAGCGCCGTCGACAGTCAGCCTCCTGTACTGCCTTGCAAAGAACCCCGAGAAACAAGAGAAGCTTTTTCGAGAAATTCAAAGTATTTTACCTGCCGATAAGACAGTGACGGCCGAAACCCTCCAGCGAGCCACTTATCTTAAAGCATGCGTCAAAGAAACGTTCAGGTACGGGGGCGCTGTCTAGCCTCTCCAACAGTCCTTGCATAATCGCATGTCATGATGGACGAAAATACATTCGAAGTAAAAAATCTTTCGACATAAAAACAATAATTACTAAACCGAATTTTCGCTAATGCGTATCGAAGTATTTCCGAGTGAAGTAAGATAATCGGGGTGATGGTAAACATTAAAACACTGCACTGAAGTTTCATGTTCAGATCAGGAAGTTACCCCTTGTATAACTACATGAAGGCGTTAGAGGCCAAGAATGAGGTCAAAATCGCCCTGTTTGTAAATATTTCAGGGATATACAGGAAACATGGTTTTCGAACTTAAAATTTAAGAACAATAATCTTATCGCGAAGTTTTCTCTTATATGCATTTCATACAATTGTTGGAGTCCAAAAAAAGTCTAGCCTTACCGTGTGACCTTAGCAGCGCTAAATGCTTTGCCATTTATGTATATAAAAACTTGTGGAATAATATATATAATAAAACCCCCTCTTTCTTTGAAAACTTGTAAAGATTCTTTACGAAAATACAAAAATATCAGTCATTGATTCTGATTCTACACAGATCTTACTTTGCCCAGTCTTATGTGTTAAAGATATGTTGACCTTTTCAACAGATTTTTTCCTGTTCAGCCTGATCTGTCACGAATAGCCAAAGAAGATACTGCTGTTGGTGGTTATTTCATTCCAAAAGGGGTAAGTGCTTAGAATGGGAAGGGGAGGCGGTATCCTGGCCGACACACTGTCGACACAGAATATCAGAAACTACTGGCCATCCCAGACTACTTCAAATTGTTTTGAAACCCTTTGTTCACGAGTTTCATATTAAGCAGTCAACTTATTTACAGAATGTTTCAGGTTATAAAACTGTATTAAACTGAAGCCTACAGTATTACTGTCCTGATTATACTCAAATGCTAGAAGGAATTCGATAGTCTTTATTTTCAGACCCAGATTCAAATAAATATGAACGTGTTGCTGCGTTCGGAAGAGCACTTCAAAAACCCAGACGCCTATTTGCCCGAGCGTTGGTTACGCGGTGAAACCAAAGAGAACGTTGATCCATACATGCTGTTGCCCTTTAGTCACGGGCCCCGGATGTGCATTGGTGAGTCTCGCAAAACTTGTACAATTAAAGTTTCGTCAATTCTGAACATCGATACTATTAAAAATTTTTATTGTACATATTATTATCATTAACTTAATTACTTTTAGGCGTTTACAACTGTAAAATTTCAAACATTTGAACTTTCAATTCGTTGAATTTAAATAACTGGATTAATCGAGATATACACGAGATTTTCCATTGGTTAATTTTCCAGGAAGACGAATTGCTGAACAAGAAATCCACGTCCACACTCTCAAATTACTCGACAAATACAGACTGAGTTTGGAAACCGAAGATACCTTGGAGCAAGAGTTTAAGATGTTGTTCCGATTGAAAAAGCAAGCACGAATACAATTTTCCTCTCGTTAAATGTGTTTCTATGGATTCGGCTGCAGTACAAAACCAATGGTATATGGGAGGATGCCATAACGCACTCGTGGAATCATGCGAGGAAGCCATAGCACTTTCGTAAGATGTGGTGTAATCTTGTACTATTAAAACGATCATATAAAAGAAAGAGGAACCGAACGAGATCCATTCAAACTTGAAACTGCTTATAAACCTAGAAAAGGGGCTTCATTGAGACAATTTAATAGCGTTTGTGATACACGTTTTTACCAAATGGAAAATACATGTCCAGTGCCTGATATGGTGCATTTAAAGTACCAAAGTAACTGAATGATAATATTAAGCTGAAAAGGACGAGGAAAAAAACAACAAATGATTTTTTGACAATGTGATTGAAAGATGGTTTCCACAACGTTAGAAACCTATGGAATGCCAGTTTCACATTATTAGGGAATTATTGATATCAAGAATTAATTTTTAATCTCAAAAATATTTTTGATGTCAAGAATAAATTTACCTCAAAAATCCATTTTATGATGTTAAGAATTAATTTCTGCTACTTGTAACTGTATTTTTGATACCTCTTGATACAAATAAATATTTAGATATAAAAATATTTACTGATATCAAAAATGATTTGATGACCTCTAAAATTGAGTTTTAGAGATCAAAACTTCAATTCTTGATGGGAAAATGAAATATTTCAATATGTAATATTATATTTTTTATACATTTATTTTCTTGTCATTGTTTCAGAAAGATTTTTTAAATATATATTTTAAAATTTGGAAATGATTTTTTGGTCTAAAAACTTAATTTTTGATATAAAAATATCAGTGTGTTTCATACATAATATTCTGAAGCAAACATCTGTGAATAAAGTAATGACTGGTCCCTGTATACAGATTCTTTCTTTTTTAATTTTTTTTACTGCACAAAAAAGAAGCAATTCTTGAGCTCAAAAATTGTGTTGTTATTATTGATACCAATAATTCAATTTTTCATCCCCAAAATTTAATTCACGATTTGTTAAATTTTCTACAAATGTTTGCTTCGCTTAGGATTTTTAAAGTTTGTAACCTTGTTTTTTTGATCTCCAAAATAAATTTATGTTATCTAAAATTCAAATATTGATGGCAACATACAAATTAACGAGATCTACATTGATTTATTGACATCTTTAATTATATTCTGATATCAAAAATTAGCATTAAATGTTAAAATGGCATTCCAAAAAAACCTGCGGTGGAGTTCTTCGAACCTGTGCAGAAGGGGGTGGGCATAAATTTCCGACATTTATGAAAAATAGTTGTTTCATTGAGTAAAAGTTCAAATAATTATAGTATAACATAACAGTTATCTGGACACCTGGATTATCCGAACAAATTGTCGCTCTCAGCATAGTCCGGATTAACGAGATTTTGATGTAAAACTTAGTTCCTGCTATGTTTGTTTATAAGAAATTTACTTGTACATAAAACAGATTATCTTTAGTCAGAAGTCGTATTATTTATTGCAGTGTTTGCAACCTCTGAACCATTTATCACATAAGCTGGGCTGGGCTAAACAATACTTGAACTAGAGCAGTAAGTGACCTTGCGTTTGAGGTCAATGTAGTCCTTTGTGACACTGAATGTTAAGATGCTAGCCATCAACTGGAGTTAATATTCTAATTATGCTGCATGTGTTACGGTGAATCTCTGTCGTCGTATATTTGGCGAAATTACTGTAAACACTGAAAATTTAAATTTCAGTTCAGTGTTTTCAAGAAAATTCTAAAAGGTCTGATGACAATTTACGCCTGTTACGTGCATGACATTAATTCTTACGAATGATTATCAAGTACTGAAGTACTAATGCCATATGGACGACTGTGCCTCAATTCGAAAACGGAGTCTGTTCAACGTTTCCCCGACCTATGTTACAATTTCGGATACCAAACACAATGTCGATTTTTACTTATCGTAACACGTCGCCAAAGTGTTTTCTTCAGAATCTCACACACATCACTCATTGCCCAGAATCACGTGACATCTCCAATTATACAGATTCACTCAACTATATATAACCCAAACTCTAGGTTAACGACCTTGACACCATGGCAACAGAAGTCACTCCCCCCCAAACAAAACAGATGTTCAAACCTGAACATATAGAAGGCGATAAAAATCTTGTCCCTAATCCCCTGGCCCTTGCAAATAAACAAGGAGGTGACCCGACCGAATTCTATAAATTTTCGAATAAACTTCGGCCGCATAAAAGTAAAAGAAAACAAGACTGGCCAGTGTTTTTGTTAAAACAAAAACGGATATGTCTCCGTCGCGCCCCTTCCCCAATCAGTCACGTGGAAAAAATTCCTTGCTTAAAAGTACAACATAAGCGAGCCAAAAAAAATAATTAAAAAATCGCCAAAAATACAATTTTACAGAAAATGAAGAAAAACTTCGCAGTAAACATTTGCACTTTATGTGGGTTCTTGTCGCGTTTCAGTCGCCCAATCCAACAGACTGTTTCGGAGATACCGCAACAATATGGCCAAAAAACTTAAAAATCAGAAATTTAAAAAGTCGCCAAAAATACATTTTCACACTATATGTGTGTTCTTGCGACGTCTGAGCCTTATCCAACGAACTGTTTTGGAGATTTAGTATGCCAAAGTGAAAAAAAATGCACAACCCCCATCTGTGTTCAAAAATTTGCCAAAATAGAATTTTTGAAGAAACGAAAAAAAAAATAATAACATGGGCATCATCTAGATATGTACCCCAATATGCATGTATGTTTTGAGAAAAATCGAGTCATTAATTTCATAAGAACTCACTGCGGACAAACGGACTGACGGACAGACACACCAAATGCGATATGTCTCCCTTAGGGGGAGACATATAAATACCTAGACGCCAGAAAAAGTACAGGAAATGGCATTTTAGAGGAGAGATTATGCTGCAATTTTACGATCGCGCCTTCGACGACTGCATTTCCAGCAAGTAACACTCACAAAGTTTCAAAACTGGATGCTCGAGAAGCATGAATCCGCCGGGTTCGCGCAAATTGCATAACTGATTATGATGTTCCTCTTGAAAATTGTTCCAAAGAACACCATACAGCCTTGTGGTCACTAATGTGGGCTGTAGGCGCGTGAGACTGGGACGTATTAAGTCCTAATTCAGTTTCTGCAATTTTTTTAAATTATTGCCATTTCGTCAAATTTGCTCGGATCCGGTCGAATCCTGGCCACTGCACTGTGGCATGCTTAGGAGCAGCCCTGGGTAAAATCTGAAATGAATCCATCCACTAATGTGGGCTGTAGGCGCGTGAGACTGAAAGTGCACAGACTGACAGACGGACGAACCAACAGACTCTAAATGTTGGCTCTAAATGTTTCGGGAATAAAATAACAAGAGTATTCGTGAACATGATGCCCAGGAGACATTACAAGGGTGACAGCAGAAACCTACCAATTATGACAAGATTTTTCGAGAAGACTCCATGACCAACATTGTTATCAAAAGCAATCGGACTGGATCTGCGGGACGAACAGCGCGTATTTTCAAAGCTATCTGCTGTTGGCAATATTTGGTCAGTGTTTTTCGATAATAACAAAACTAAGACAAAAGCACTCAAGGTCTGAGTGAGTGAATAAGTGATTGAATGAGTAAGAGTGAGTGAGTGAGGGACTGCAAATAAGAAAGAAAAGAAAGAATTTGGATCTACCAAATGCTCAGGCCGTTTTACAATATAGCCGTATGCAGAGATATTGTTATTTTAAACCCGCCATGATTATAATTCAGCGCATAGACCTTTCAATTCAGAACACTTACCCATGAAGTAATATAGTATAGGACTACGTATGTTACAAACTGCAAAACCAGGAAGTTTACAAAAATCCCGAATTTTTTAGCAAGTTTGCAAAGTGCCTGAAACATCTCAGGAGCTTTATAAACTTCATGATTTTGGGCTTGTAAAATTAAAAGTTTGTCTGAAATTACAAATCGCTCATTGTGGCAGTCAATAAGAAAAACTGCTTTTCTTTCTGACAAAAATTGCGATTAAACATGATAATTCTCTCCGGCCTCTGATACCAATGATATAATTGGAATCATCTGACTCGTTGATAAACTCTGGATTGACTTGTTAAATTACACCGACGGGAGTAAAATAAAAGTTAACCTGATTGAATGTAATTTTATTTCTAATCATTCACGCAATTTGCAGTTAACCACAACTTGATTCAAACTGGACAGCCTGATGAAGTGACACGGGTTTCGAGGCTGACAGCTGCTCCGCACATTCACTTGTATCTGCACACACCAACCTGACTTCTGAAATATATTCTCGAACTACTCTCCGACTTTCTTATACCTATGTTATGTGGGAGACTGTCACCGACAAAAGCTGGGGCAGTGAAGGCAACTGCTAACGGAGCAGTTAAATGTATTCACTGCAAGTTAATCTCTGGGAAAATGGCTATTTGATTTCAGCCTGAAGGTCGAAAAAAGATGGCCAGTTCGGTCACATTATTGAAATAACATCATGAGGCTTAACTACTTAATGAGTTCTCTCGTTCGCTGGTTTTGCTTGACCACTTACGACAGCAGCTCGACTCGGGGTTAACAGAGCGCCTTATTAGGGAACCCTGATGGGGGGGGGAGGGGGTGTGAAGGGTTCCTTTTCATGCGGCACAGGAGGAATGGGTTGGAGGGGGAGGGCTGGGGTCGGTTTCGCTGTTCTGTTTTGCTGACAGGCTCAGTTTGATTGACGTGTAACTTGATTTGGACAATTTCAAGCAAAAGGACAGGCCCGAAAAATGTGGCAAATCGACCAAGTCATACTTGTCCCCCATGTGTGGGAAATCCTTCCGTCTATACAGCACACTCCATAAATGCAACACACAGAGCAGTTTATCCACATTCAGGACTTACTCAACTGTCACTAATTTCTGTTTACTTAACCAGTATTTGTTTGTTTTTGGCCAGTCTTAAAATTGCCTCAACAAGTACAAAATTATTAAATTTTTGCTTCAAACATTTTATATTTTAAATGCGTAGAGTTCCTATTCATTGCTATTAACACGATCACATAAAATATTGGCTCTAAGAGAAATGCAACAAGCAAGAAACACACTCACTGTTTAGTCTCCCTATACGGGCGACTTGCCTTTTTCCGTGAAACTGTCCGGTAAATGAAGTTAATTGCTTAAATATTAACGTAAAATTATAACTGTGGATATTCTATTTTCAGATTTCACGCAAATCCCGCGTAAAGTTGAAATACCTATATTTCCTATAGATTTTTTAAATATGCACTGCGACAAAAAAAAAAAAAAATAAATAAAATAAAAACAAACAAACAAACAAAACAAGCGTGTTTGTTTCATTACATTCTTAGACCAATCCGACAAGGACTCAACACAAATAATTCAAATCTATTTAGAAACTTTATAAGACAAGACCGAAACCATGGACAAGACTTCACTCAGTCACCAAATCCTCTCCATATGACTCCCACACGCACCACAAGCCTTCTCTTGCTTAACGCCAAGCTCAGGGCAGACCGGGGGGAGGCGGTGGCAGTGTCGGAGTGAAGTGTTGTCCACACATGGATAACATAAGATCTCTGATGTGGCTCATAACTAGTACTGTTCACTTCTGCTATTCCCGGTGTATGAGTACAAATATCCCTAATAACGCCAACACTGCATACTGCAAACAAAAACAAATCACACATTTAATCACGAACTGCACGAATGGGAAATGCCCCTTTATTTTGCTTATTACCACCATCAATCTTTGTTTTAAATGATAATGTTTTAATCACAAATCGACAATGTTTTTTTTTGTCCATTATTTACTTTTTAAAGTGTTCGCGTTTAGACCGCTTTCGACGAAATACAGGTTTTTTTTCTGGCACTATTATTCACAAATACACAGTTTATCGAACTGTTTTATTCATGCTGGCGTGCATGCTGATTATGTCATGAATGCTGATTATGTCATGCATACTGATTATGTCATGAATGTTTGGCGACTTTACTGCTCACGTTTTATCTTTTATGAGTACATGGCTTACCTTAAATTTTGGATAATCGTTCATTAAAATCGTCACTATACCCACATAAGGCACAAACCTGGAAGACAACACACGGCACATCACTCACCACCTGCCTCACATATGCACACTTATCACACACCTTTCTGTGCATGTTTGTGCGTGTTCAATTACAGACAATACTGGCAACGACTCGATCGGTGTCTGACCGACTACATGTTTTTTTCTGAATGCACAAACTCTATTTCCAGCAGAAATCTTATCTTTCTAAAAGCAACATTTCCTTCATATTCCTCAGCAGACAGATTATGCATACAGTTAATAAAGATACCGACAATGACTGACAAGTAAGACACAGCGTCAAAGCGACTCTGCTGTCAAATCAGGAACCTGCAGAATGCACGGTGAACGGTATACAGACCACTACCGCGTTCTACGAATCCTCTTATTACTAGGATAAAATGAGTTTAATTACCCTCTCGCTCTACCGACGACATCTTTCTTTTGTAGCCACAACTGGCCAGGGGCATATAAACCTCGATCGTCCACGGAATTATTGTCACCTTTTGTTAAAAATTTCACTGTACCATTTTCTCTGCAAATGTACGAAGATCCACAAGTAAATCGCGTGACTATCAAACAAACATACTGTGAGTGCTAAAACGATACTGTGATCTGCCAGAAAGCAGGTGCAGCTGACCATACACTCCAAAAACATAATTCGGCTGAAAAGATCAGAAACACTCTTTTTTTTTTTAATCGAAGACTGTGATTCTTTGGAGAGCCAAAACTTTCCCGAAACAAAATCACAGCCCGGAAATCAATGTTTTCGGTAAAACTACTTGTCAGGAATACTGGAACAATGCCTACCGTTCGTGAACTTTCAGTACTCTGTGAACAATTGGTATCTCTCTGCCTTCTATTTTGAACACAACGATATCACCAACCCTGATTGGTTCCGAATCATAATTTGTAAGGAAGAGCAAATCGCCTCTGTGAAACGCAGGCTCCATACTGCCGCTGTAAGTGCCACACAGGCGATGACGAAAGTGTACATAAATAACAATCTCTGTCTCACGGGGTTACATTAAGCAGTTTCTATTTTGAGAATGAAACGTTACGCGTGATTTTTACCATTTAACTCCATGAGCAAACACAATGAGACACCTCATTTTAAAAGTAAATTAAGCCAAATACACAATATCATTCGGTTATGTTAAGCATCACTTAAACTAATTGAAATGTAAAAAGAGACAACTTCACTGTCACAATACTTGGTACCATTTATAATTAACTAGATTTTTTTTTATGACTGTTACTGATTTTACCTGAGGACGACAACAATTGGACTTTCACTCCCCGTAACCACCATTAATCCTTTCCAGATCATCAGCGCAGAGGAGACGATCATCGCGAAGTTCAGGCATTGATAATACAGCTGAAATAAAATGACAACCATGGCGAGTCACCACAAAATAACACGCCAGGCGACACTCACGCCTGCATGGCTTGATTGAAGTGGTTCGATTAAATTGGATTATTATAATCAAGGTACAAAATCAACAAGTATAAAAAAAATGCCCGTTGGACATTGGGCGCAGACATCACAAAGGTGCAAGAAGAAACCAACAAACTTTACATATGGCAGAAGGCCTCATGGCAATGCTGTCGAAAGTAATCGGACCAGCTCTGTCGGACGAACAGCACTCTGTGTGTTTCTCTTAAAACTCTCCGTTTATTTGGCCAGTTTTATGCCGAACCGATAACGAAAATACCGCAACTCTACTTGGGACTGTGAAAGGGAGATAAGGAAGGAAAGAAAACACTGCTGCTGAGTGATAATGTCCAGGTGCCGTCACAGTGACCAGATACGAACTGGCACTGCGCTATTTTTTCCCAAAACATGGCGGGGAACTGGCAGAAAGTTTACTTCTATTTGTAACTGTATTATATCTCTTAAACATTAATTTCGTTTTAACCTGCAAAACCAATTAAACCAGGGTTGGCATGTTTCTTCCATTGAGGGAAAAAACCATGGTTTTTTCCGGGTTTTTTCCCATAGGGAAGAAATACTTTCTTCCTTCAAATTTCAGGGAAGAAATGGAAGAAATCTTACAAGGTGTAATATTTGGAATTTCTTTCAAATAATTTGCTTGAACTGCACTCGGAGTAATTCTTAAATAGGTGCGAATTCACATATCAAACTTCTGTGTAATAAATAGGATTAATAGGGATTAGACAAAGGGTCGTGTTTCAATGTGTGTCGAAAAGCTGGGGTCGCTGTAATGGCCTGAGTACTTTTGGTCCAGTGTTTAAACTTTGACTTTGTGTATGAGAATTAGTGTATCATTTTGTTTGCTCTTAATGTGCCAGTGAAAAACAAAAGACAAAGGCTGTGTTTGCCTTAAATGGGGGAACTAAGTACTAAGATTAATGTTTTCTTCACAACGTAGGTTTCTTCCCATTTTCTTCCCACTTTCTTCCTTTTCTTCCCGGAAGAAAGGTATTTCTTCCCTTTTCTTCCCAGTTTCTTCCCTATTTCTTCCCAGGGAAGGGATGAAATACCTTTCTTCCCGGAAGAAAACCAACCCTGAATTAAACTTGTGTTCATTCAGACAACGACACCATATATAAGATGCCTCCGAGTGCCGATGCAAAATGTGTATTCTTTATCATTTAAAAAAAACCATCTGTCAATTGTTGACTCATTTCAATAACAAGCTTGTCCACGGACATGACCCAGCCGAGTTACCAAACAAGGAAAGAGAGAAAAACTCTGAAACGAATACTGTTACGCCAAAAAATGAAGAACTTTGTTTCTGAACGTAACTTTTTCATAATTTTAACACACAAAAACGAGTTTTTCCGGGTGGAAGTTGCCGAAAAAGGGATGTTAGAGAGGTTGGGTTTTGACGATTCACGTATTTACCGACATTTACACAATTTTACAAAATTTTGAAAATTCCACCATTTCGGTATTTTTTTTGCCATTTGCGAAAAAAGCAAAGTTCAGGTGGAGAAGTACCTAAGAAACTTTCCATTAAAATTTTATAACTGTTTGAAAAAGACTGAGAGAAATGAATGGTTTGACAATTTAGTTATTTACTATCATTTATTCCAGTTTTTGCCAAATTTCAAAATTTCGCCATTTCGGCCGTTTTTGGCGAACCGCGAAAAAAAAATAACAGCCTGGTAGGTGAACCCCTGGGGAACATCCCTGCGTAACATCTAAACGATTGGAGTAAAACTGTAGGAGGAGTACTATTTTAAAAATGGGTCAAAATGGGCACAAAAAGTGCCGCCATTTTTCGGTTTTTCGTTAATCGTCAAAAAAAGTAATAACCAGGTGGGCGGCCATCAAGGGGACATTCCTGTGTAATATCAAAACGACTGGAGCAAAACTGTAGGAGCTTTAGCATTTTAAAAAAGTTTAACATACGCACATACATTCAAGTCCCCTATAGTGATACGACTAACCCAGTCCGACAACGTCGGCTGGGTTAATAATAGTTGCGGCCATCTGCAAAATACACTGCATGTATATTCACTGTGTAAAGTTAGAAAAGTTTGCATGTTTGTTTGGGTGTTTCGCGTCCATATTGTCTGCGTTGGTATGAACTTGCGAAAGGAACAATTGGGAAAAGGAAGAATGACGAAAGGAGAATGATCTAGAAAGAAAGAAATTCCGGTTATTCACCTCCTAACGTATGCACTCCGATGCGAGTTTCTTTGCCCGAGCGTCGACGCAAAATGTTTAAATTTGATAAAAAAAATATTTATAAACTAGAACCTCACTTCGCTAGCGAAATGTTAAACACTTGACAAAAATTAAAACGCAAAAATACTTCCTTCAATGGGTTATTTCTTGAATAAAATATATTGCAAACAACACAGCTTGAATACGTCTTATAAGCCGAGTGGTGTTTAGTTTTTTGTTGACTTCAGGTTTTATTGGTTGATCAGGCATACACCGTGTTATCTATTTACGCAGTGAGAGCTCGCACAAAGCGAAGCAACTGTGTGTTCTGTGCTATGCAATAAATGCTCCACATTTACTTGCAAAAAATACACTCTTGTCACATGGCATTTTATTTTAGAAAATAAAAAGTGTCATGCACACGTTTATATGAAGTTTTACCTAAGTCCCAAGTTTTGTGGCCCCAGGGCCCGTAGTGTCAGCTGAGTAGATGACACAAAAAATCCGATCACTGTCAAGAAAAAAAAAAGATACCAATGGCTGCTGGCACAAATTCAAAACCCCTTGCAAGCCAAAAGGCTTGTCAGGTGTTAAGTGAGGAAGTATCGCATAATTTATCTTCCTCCCTACAGGAACACTTTGCAAAGTTTCCGCATTTTTCCCCCACGACACCTTTCAAGGTTTGGTAAACAGGTACCGTGACTTTCGCAGTTAAATATCAAAACCATTATTAGTCAGTTATGTATCCAGAAGATGTGTTTTCTCTTGGTATAATCATGAAATAATCAAACTTCTAAAAACATACTTGAGCTGTTTTCACTATCCCACAATTCATTGTGGCGCGGATGCCTACTAAAACTTTTCAAACCCTGCCATTACTCTCTACGACAATTTTTCAATACTTAGGGTTCTGTAAAGACGTACCATTATCTTACGCACAGTGATTGTATATCCAGGATTGATCATCATCCTGGTAAAATGCGTTTTTGCCTCAAACTTTTTTGCGTTGTCGAGGGAATCCCTTCCAGCTTATTGGATGCTTTGCTCTTGAGATCGAGAAAGTTTCCCTCTTCATGTGAGCCAAAATCCAATTTTCAGCGGTCCAAATAAAAAGCCGAAAAGTTTAGTGCTTTGACTTCAAACCAAACCCCGCAAAACATTAAAAATGACAGAGATTTCTGCTAAATGTCAAAGAGTATTCATATTTTTAACTAGCTCCAAGAAGCGGTGCGCTAAAAAGTTTCCAGGCACCGCTTTAAAGCCTCGCTATATAACGATAAGCAAGTCAACTGCGCTCGCTTTGAGGCACCCCTGTGGCCACTTTGTGTGAGATTCAACGACCTATAGGTTTTTATTGGCATTTGCGAAAGCCCCTCAAAGTACAACGGTAATCATATACAACTTCTGTGTTACGCTTTCTTTAAAAGAAAATAATACGGAAATAACCCCAATCTCCCGCAATACTTGACATTTGTTTGTATACAGGGAGCATACTTTATTACGTCAAATAGTAACAATAATTTTTGCAATTATCCACCAAAAAACTTCTAAATTGATCTTTCAAAAAGAATGTAAAAATAAAAAAAACAAATATTATGGGTATACAAAATAAATTTATACCTAACTCTGCATCTATCAACTATTTTAGTGTGTATTTTAGAAATAAACTATGACCCCTTTATTTAAATTTTCGGTCCCTTGACTTTAGTCACGTGACATTTAAAGGCCAGAATGTAAACAAACATTTGACAGGTGAGTGCGGAAGCTAACTTATCTACACTTTTATGAACAAATAAAAGATATACAGCTCACTAAAAACTATGCCTGTTTTACAAAAACGGCATATTGGGCATGAACTTTCTGCAGATGTTTGAATAATAGCGGCTGGTATGCAGGATTCGTGCCTCAGAACATATGAAATTGACCCCTATTAATGGAACAATGGAAGGCTTCGTAGCTCTGACACAGAGATATACGATGTTATGCAAGTCAGAGCTACTCGGAGCTAATTTTTAACAACCATATGCTATTTATGGGTCAAAAACTGGGGTGTTTAAAGCTAGTTTTAAGTGGTACAGATTGCTTACATATTCTGAATAAAGCGATTTTGTGATGCCTATCCTACAGTTGCTTTTATACACATTCCACGCTGCACTGCAGTCGAAGCGTAGAATTTTTACTCATTTTATTCGGCACACCCAGTTGGTCAATTGATAATACCGAATTATCGCTCACCTTTGGCATCAGTAAATTACATGACGCACAGTTTCAACTAAAATATTCAAATGCAAAATACTAACTTGGCGCTTATTCATTCGCCGCACATCATCTAAAAACTCGAATTTGTCTAGAAGATCCATTCCTTTATGATTTAATTTTCTTGATAAACCTGTTGGTTTCCGATTCGTCGAAGTTAGAATGAGTTATCAGCAAAACAAAGAAGAGACGAGCTTATTTCATTTAATTTTCAAAAAGAAAAAAAAATGTTTATTTGAAAGGCATAAGAAACCTAATCACAATCGCGTGCTTTTCGATAATCTTCTCAGTGACAACCAACTGAAGCAGGAATTAATTCCAGACAGGTGAATAATTCCGCAAGTAATCTGAAACGGCTTTTTTACTGTGACTTTGTAGACTGTTGACAGTGATACAAGAAAAAAAATGTCGTGGAGCCTATCCGAGGAAAAAACAATCTAGATTTGACTTTCACAACAAACAATAATATAAGGAATTGCTGTTCTCGGCCTAAATGACCACAAAACAGTATTGACATAATTCAATTTAGAACGTAAAACATTATCCAACAAAAGCACAGGAAAGTATACCTGTAGAATATAGGTGATTTCGAGAATGTGAAAAGGATTTTAGACAATTTTAAACGATTTGGTTTCACATAAAAGTGCAAAACATGAGGTGAATCACGTCGGGAATAGTTTTAAATCCAATCTCAAACGCTCTGTTACTCCAAACATCAAACAGAAAATAAAATAAAGAAGCGGACTTGCAAAAAGCTTAAGAAAAATAAAACAATTAAAAGATTTGCATAAGAAAGTATTCTCTGAACCACAGAAAGCAGTAAAGAATCAAATCAAAAAAAAAAAAAATTCTCAACATAAACGATGATAAACAAATGTCGTCAGTCAGCAAGAAGTTTCTCAGTTATATTAAAGGCAAAAGAAGCTGAACACATTAATATCCCTTGAAAATCAAATAAATATTGAATAAGCAATAGGAAATTTGCATCCACAGAAGAAGACTTTGCAAATTACCAGACTGATGTCGAAAGCGTACTACAGAAATGAAATTGATTGACTTTACTATTGATGGTGTGTTGAAATAATTAAACGTCTTAACTGCTCTTATTTCTGTGCTCAATAGTATCTATATGGCCTTGGATAGCAATGAGATTGTACTTATGTCCTTAACAGACCTTTGAGCGGCATTTGATACTGCGGACCATCAGATTTTACTTCACAGACTAGAACATACCCTAAAGATTCAGGGTGTCGCCTTGGAATGGTTTAAATCTTATCTGTCTTGTCGTAGTATGGAAGTCAAAGTCGCCTCGGAATATTCCGAGGCAGTGAGTCTTGATATTTCGGTTCCACAGGGAAGCAAACTTGGCCCTAGACTGTATAGTGACTATGCGATGCCTCTTGCCCAACTTATCAGATTTTTATTGCTCATATTTCATTGCTACGCTGATGACACACAACTACTGAAAATTTCATCACTCATACGCGAACACCAACTAAGCGCTAGGCAACTTTTAGAGACATCCATAACACCAATAAAAAAATAGATGTTTCAAAATAAGCTAAAATTGAATCCAGAAAAAAACTGAGTTTTTAGTTTTGTCAAGCACCGGTAACCAAAACAAAATTGTGACCGACGCTCTTTATCTGGAAAACGAAACTATTAAAAGATCGGATGTGGTAAAAAACTTAGGCGTATTAATGGACTCCACTTTAAGCATGGACGCTCACGTAAATGACATTCGCAAGAGTTGTTATTATTACTTGTCTCTGTTTGCAGCATGAGTTACAAATGATAATGAATGACGCTGCCTCTATTGTAGTGAATCAGAGACGTGACTCAACTGTGAGTATCACGAACATCCTCCGAAATTTGCATTGGTTACCCATCAAGGAAAGGGCTGATTTCAAAGTGCTAACACTTGTTTTTAAATCATGGTACGGCATGGCACCCGATTATATATCGGATTTGCTGGTGTGCTATCAACTAGCTCGCAACCTGCGTTCTACAGACCAGCTCCTACTCAAATGCCAGAGAACACGTAACAGATACGGTGATAGAGCGTTTTCCGCCATCGCCCCCAAATTGTGGAATAAGTTGCCACTGCATATTAGGAGTTGCTCCACCTTGAGAGAGTTTAAGCGTACCCTCAAATCGCATCCTTTGATTTTGTGCTATGGTGGTAATTAATATAACATTTACTTTATGCTGTATGTCAATATTACAATGGATCTGTGTTCATCTTAGTCAGTGTTATGTATTTAAAGCTATTTCAAATTGCACCTTTAGTATTGTCAGTACTACATTGTGTCTGTGTTCATCTGTCATTATTATGTATTTAAAGCTATTTTAAATTTACACCTTTAGTATTGGCAGTATTACATTGTATCTGTGTTCATCTTTGTTAGTATTATATATTTAAGCTATTTTAAAGTTGCTCCTAGTCAGTATTAGTATTGCAGAATTACGTTTTTCATGCTGTTTTTTCTTTTATGTCGTTTTAAACTTATTATGTGATTGGTTGCAAGTTCTTAATGGGCGCAGTATAAAAGATTCTAATAATAATATTAATAATAATAATAACAATAGATGTAAGTAAGGGTCACATCCGGACCTAATATCTTGCACAAACTGAGAGAAACCCCAACCGAAATAGCCTCCATGTCTGACATATATTTTTCAACTTTCGTGTACAACAAGAGATACCCAACGATTGGAAGACAGCAAATATTTGGGACGATTGCAAAAGGGAAATGAAACAGAACCAGGCAAGAATCGCTCCTTTCAATGACACCGCCTTACTGTAAATGGAGGGAACACATTCTCTGCCCAGATATTTTGATTGTCCCACATGGATTCCCCAACTAAAAAGTCATATTAAACGCAATTCGTTGAAACGTTAGAAAATCTAGCCATAACATTCAACGAAAAAATTCAAAGTGATTTGGCTTTTTTGGATTCCAGTTAAGCATTTGACATTGTGCCGCATGAAAAAATGTTATATACATTAAAGCTATACTGAATCATCCACAATATCTACAACTGGTTCAGGGTTTGACTGCTGCAGCTAAAACAACAAGTGGTTCTTAATGGGAAGACAGAGTGTAGATAAAATCAAATGCTCGACAGGGCCACTCATGTTCTGGATTTTTATAAATGGCATCACTGATGAATTGAGTATCACCGTTGGACTGTTTGCTGATGAATGCCTAGCTTACTGACCTGTAATAGTGGTATCAGATGGCTCAAGCGAGGGTCAATGGGAAGAAATGCTTTTTTTGCGAGTTACCAACAAGCCCAAGGAAATGATCCACATCTACTCAATGAACGGAATACCACTGGAAGTAAAGGCCCACAATCCCTAGCTAGACGTTGAACTTAAGTGGGACACTTATATCAGCAATATTGTATGTAAAGTCAACAAAAGCCGCATGTTTTTGCGTCAAGGATCAGGAGTAGTGCTCTAGCCTAACCACATTAAGTATACGCTGCAAGAGCGTATCATATGCACCTGAAGAAGGATATCAACGTCCTTGAAGCACTAAATCGATATGATCTGCGTCTTGATAAAAAGGACTACAAATACAAAAAATGCAGTAGAAACCAGTTTCTAACACTCACTGAAATCAAATACACTAGAAACTATAAGGCTTCTCTAAGGACTCCAGCTTGTTTCATAATACGCTTAACGACCAAGCAAAAGTGATTATTCAAAGTTACATTATCACAAAATTCATTTAAAACAGGTATTTTTCCTGATAAAATGAAAAAGGCAAAAGTAATTCCATTATTCAAATCAGCATTTATACCAATTATCGTCCGGTAGCTTTACTACCACAATTTTTGAAAATCGTAGAAAAACTCTTTGACGTTCGTCTTCTATCCTTTATCAATAAACATAGCGTCTTGTATTCTGGCCAGTATGGTTTTAGACAAAAACATTCTACTTCTTTGGCATTAATAGAATTTTTAGAGGAAATAACTGACTCACTAGACAAGCAAAAAACAACAGTTGGAGTTTTTATTGACTTACGTAAGGCTTTTAATACCATAAATCATGAAATTTTGTTTACAAAAACTAGAAATGTATGGCATTCGAGGTACAAGTTTGCTTTGGCTGACTAGTTATTTGTCTTCAAGACTACAGTATGTTCATTACAATGGCGTAGACTCAGATGTTTTAAAAGTGGTCTGTGGAGTTCCACAAGGCTCAATTTTAGGACCAACCCTATTCCTGCTATATATTAATGATTTGTGCAACGTGTCTGATTTAATGAAATTTATATTATTTGCTGACGATACGAATTTGTTTTATACCGGTTCAGAAGTAGATGAAATATGTGAAATAATTTGTCTGGAGTTTAGAAAGCTAGATATATGGTTCAAAGCAAATATAGGTAAAACTAGTTTTATTGTATTTTCAAATAAGCATTCTAATTGTGATTTCAACTTAAATATAAATGGTACTGCATTAGAAAGAGTGCTTTCGACGAAATTCTTGGGAATTATCATAGATAGCAAATTGTCGTGGTCGAATCAATTAAAACATGTGCAGAACAAGGTAGCAAAAAGTGTTTCGGTACTGTATAAAGTGAAATATCTCCTCGACTGCTCATCTTTATATACCTTGTACTGTGCCCTAATACTACCGTATCTTAGCTATTGTTGTGAGATATGGGGAAATACGTATCGATCAAGATTAGAAAGTGTTATAAAATTACAAAAGAAAGCAGTTAGAATAATTGACCAGGCCTCAGCTAGATCACACACAGATCCAATCCTTGTCAAATTTAATCTTCTAAAATTTGTTGATGTGGTAAAGCTAAAAACTGGCTGTTTTATGTACAAAGCAAAAGTCAAAACCGATTACCTTCTGTGTTAAATATAAAAGAACAACCCTCAAAAGTTTTTGCTTAACATCAGTTGGTGTTAACTGATGGAATAGTCTGGACTTGAAATTAAAAAATAAAACTACTTCTGAAATGTTCAAAAAAGCGTACAGGGCTAGTTTGATAAGAACATATAAATAATCGAATAAAACATGTTTTTTTGAACAGTTAAACATAATAGCGTAATTCTGTGTATGTAAGCGTCTGAACTAAAATAGAATTAGGAAATAATTTTGTTAAACATGTATACATAGCATGCTGAAACAAAAAGATTTTATTAACACACTCACGTAACAAATATGCTCGGTGTGATGCCGTAAAGATTTCACCGAGTAATCGCATGGAACTAGAAATAGAAATCAACTGGGATATTTTTGCATAATTTATATTGCTTACCAAATGAAATGTCACAATATGTGCAAATGAAAAGCTTAGTTAGTACGGACTACGATTAATTTTATGAAGGACACACATTACTACAACAAAAAAATTTGCAGCCCCAAACCGGCATAAGATGATAAAATGATAAAAGCAAAGCAAAGAAAAATGTCAAGCATGTGAAAGATCTGAAAGTTTTATGAACTTTTATTGACTTTCTGTAATGCTTGACAACTTATGGTTGAAAGTGTTTGCAGCTAAATAAAATATACCGTTCATTCTTTTTGATTAAGATAACTTAATCTGTTGCTATTATTGTTGTTATTCTAGCTTATTATACCTGTTCTAAATATAATAATTTTGGTTTTGTCACAATAGTACTTAACTCCAATTGTGGCTGTTTTACACACATTAGTTTTTGACAAAGCAACATGAGGATTTCTGACGATTATCCACACGAAATGTAATTTTCTGGAGAGACCTACGCTTTGACAACTGTCAAATTCACTTGAACAGTGCCCCTTTTACTAAGTTTAGATATAGCTAACGTTACTACGATCCTAAAGTTTTACACGCCTTCTTTGCTAGAAGATAAATATGAACATATACGGCATATTACACGAGAGTCTTAAACTGCAATCAGTAAGAGCACTTTCTTGCTTGGAATTCTGTGTTTCATCATGCTGGTAGGATGAGTTTTGATTAACTTTCCTCTACAACAGTGGCCGTTGCAGTCAGAGTTTACTGTATGTCGTTTAACTCGAATCTGAAAGAGGTGGTCATTACAAACAGATTTTAATGTACACCTGTTTACCCGACTATGGGAATTAGTTACTACAGACGGGTTTACGGTGGTCTTTATATCCTGGTCTGCAAGGTGGTCACTACAAATAGATTTTACTGTACGTCATTTTTATGCGGACTGTATGGTGGTTCTCACAGACTGCATTGTTTTACAGTACTGTTTTCGACCCGGTTCCAAAACGTGGAGAGTTTTTACAATTGATCTTTTAACTGGAACAGCAACAGGTTTTACTGTAGACCTTAATATCCTGGTCTGGGAGATGATCATTACAGACAGGTGTTAGTGTACCTTTTTTATCAAAACTTTGCAGCCGTTCGTTAGACAGTGTTTCCTAAAGTATTTGTATCCGGACCTTTAAGGTGGTTGTTGCAGACATATTTTACTGTTTATACAAACATGTCTTACTGTACGTCTTTTATGCTTACCTGGAAGGTGAAAATGGAAGGCGAAAGGTTAAAATTGAAAAGTGAAACTGATGTTACTGTATGTCATTTTATGCGGAGCTGGAAAGTGGTCGTTACAGGCCGATTTAGCTGTTGGTCCTTTTACTCGCATCTGGGCGCTGTTGAGGACGAATGGATTTTCTTGTATGTCTTTTTAATCAGACCTAAAAGGGTGTCGTCTTTAGATAGGTTTACTGTACTTCTTTTTATTCGAACCTGTAGGGTAGTTGTTGGAGACAGTTTTACTGTTCGTCGTTTATTCGTGCCTAGAAGGTGGTCTTTAATTGTAAATTTTACTTAAGGTCTTTATTTGGACAAGGATTATATTTTACAAAACACGGTTTTACATATAATCCATTTAATCTAAAAATAGACATTGTTCTGTAAAATGCGGCCTGTTACTCTATTTTTTTCGGCTTTTATACCATTATGAGTTACGAATTCAATGTATGATATACAAGGTTTAATGGCGCTGAGAAGGTCAACATTGTGAAGGAAATATTTCTTGAGTAAATATTTCAGAAATTCAAAGGAAAACAATTGCTTGAATTTTGCCAGTTGTTTCCATTCATAGTATAAACAAGGATAAATTTTAATCAGTCTTACTCCCATATTATTCAGGCTTAAGGCAAAACAAAATCCAGCAGTAAATAGTAGAGTTCAGAAGCTTCTCAATGTTATCACATATGGTTTTTTGCGTTGACTACTGCACAAGACCCACTGGTTTCTATGATAAACTCAGATTTCCCACCTGTAATTATTTGTTTACATTTCTTTCTAAGATCTCGCCCTGAAACCAAACTGTAAAAACTATTTATTTGACACAGCCGTAAGAAGTCGAATGACAGGTAAAAGCAGCAGCCCTCAAACCGTGCAGAAGTACGACTGTTCAATAAACACATTTAATGTATCCATGGGACTATCCGTGAAGTAGATGTAAAAATTTTTGATCCCACTGATAACAATGTAATAGTTCGCACAGGCTCAGTACCCCTCTCCCCCTCTACACTCACCACATAGGAATTTTATGAATGGAACCCAAAGCACGATACATTTGACTTTTCTGATTGTTTGATTAAACTTCTGTGAAAATTTCGCATTCGCGCAAATATTCATGTCACTATCATAAACTTAATGCAGTACTAGTTTTCTTGATTTTCTTTATTTCAACCTCTAAAAACTATCTCTCAAAGGAGATATATTTTAAGAACAGAGCAATAATCACATAAAATTTTCCCTGCTAGTTTTCAGTGAATGTTGATCCTCAGTAATATAGCACATAAAACTTTCAATTGCATTCTGCAATTCAAAGCCAAAACATAGGCATCGGAGATGCAGAGCCCTTAGCCAGTAGCGGTTGCATCACTGTGGTCCAGTTAGTCTTTTGAAATATCGCCCGGACAAAAACAATATGCAAGGTACAACAGATGGAGCGAAGGACGGATGCTTGCACATCTACACTATATATACTTTCTTCCTGTAAGGTTTGGTTAAGATCCGATGAATCGATTTTGAGATATCGCCAGGACAAGAAAAAGTTTAAAATACGACGGACGGACAGACGAACGGACATGGGACAATTGAAACCCCGTTGCACATCTGCACTATATATACTTCCTTCCTGCAAGGTTTGGTGAAGATCCGATGAATAGTTTTGTGATATCGCCCGGACAAGAAAAAAGTTTCAAGTGCGACGGACGGACAGACGGGCAGACACGGGACAAATTAAAGCCACGGTTGCATATCTGCACTGTATATACTTCCTTCCTGTAAGGTTTGGTGAAGATTCGATGGATGCTTTTTGAGATATCGCCCGGACAAGAAAAAGTTTAAAGTGCGACGGACGGACAGACGGGCAAACACGGGACAAATTAAAGCCACGGTTGCATATCTACACTATATATACTTCCTTCCTGTAAGGTTTGGTGAAGATCCGATGGATACTTTTTGAGATATCGCCCGGACAAGAAAAAAAGTTTAAGTGCGGCGTACGGACTGACATGATATAAATTGAACCCCCTGCTGCACATCTACACTATACATACTTTCTTTCTGCAAGGTTTTGTGAAGCTCCAATAAATAATTTTTGAGATATCGCCCGGAGAGAAAATTTTACGGACAGACAGACGGACGGACGGACAGACAGACTGATAGCACTAGCCTTCAGCCAATATTGGCTGAAGACTAAAATGCAGGTCCTACAAGCACAAGTTCATTTCTTCTCGTGAAACCGAAACAATCATTCTGATGACATCAGCAAGAAAAAGAAATGGAGCAAAAATCAATCTGATTTGATCCTGGCAAAAAGACAAAATAACGTGAATTTTGAAATAGGCAGAAATTGTGTTCCATGCCAAAAGCTGCTGACAAAATCTTGAAGCACAGAAAAAAACTTAGCCCAGAAAACCCATTCTGACGACATCCTGACAAGAAAACAAAACAGACTAATACCAATGCCGACATAACAAATAGTGAAAACAATGCCAATTTTGGTGACAGGGACAAACTATTGAAGAAATACCACAGAAAAATAAGTGTCTGATTGCACTTTATTTGTACTTCATATAAAAATGACACGCATTTCCCTGTGGTTTTACTTCGGCTTCCAAAAAATACATTGACATTATTTTCATGTTCCCACAATGAATGAACAAATGTTTTTAAAATGTTACAAATATCTCTGCGAAATTTTTCTAAAAATTTATGTTTGTGCAATGAGGTATCGGTCAGTTCCGAAAAACGACTGCATAGCCGGGATACGTTATTCTGAAGTCATCCTGGCAAAATCACACGGTTTTAGTATGCGATTTCAAAAAGTGTTTACAGGGTGCTGAGTTATTTTATACAAATTAGTAGAATGCAGAGATTAAATTTTGATTTTTCTTAAAGATGAACCTTACTCTAAGATTTCTATTCAAAATCCCACATAAAAGAAAGAAAGCTGAAAATCGGCATGTTAACAGCACTCTTCCCATCTCACACTTGTTACTCGAACAAGTCTGGCTTGGCACAAAACAAAAAATAAAAACAAAAAACAAAAACAAAAACAAAAAAAAAAACCGAAGCAGATAGGACCACATAAACACATCGTACGAATTCAAGTAACTATATATGTGGATTAAAAATCCTGAAGTGAAATAACAGACGACGTTTTAAACTTCTGTCTTTATTTTTTTTTTCTGGTTTATGTGTAAATATCCACAAAATATTATCTGCACTTTCTTTTGAAAGACATATTTCAGATATAAGCAATAAGAGGCTGGTCTTGTAATCTAGCTTCGCATTTGTCCAGTCACACTCGAAAATCGACAACGTTGCGCGGATCATTTGGTCCAAAAACATTTTACTTATGTTGAGAAGCAGTGAACTAAAATGAAACGTTTGTTGTTATAAAAGCCGAGGCTTTCCACCCTCGGTGCGTGTCATAGACAGTGTCCTGAAGTTTCGACTTTCACATCGTGCTAGACAAATGCATCCTGTACACAAAGAATGGAAGGTTCAACTTTCCCAGCTTTGGGATGAAAAAATGGCCAATGACAGCATTTTGAGCAAAGATTAAATATTTGAGAATCAACTCTTTCGATATACATTTAGTTTTGTTAAAATGACTACACAAAATTACGGAATGCCGTCTTCACAGGTACTGTATTTAATTATTGCTTAATATACTAGTCAACTCGTTTTTGCTGGGTGTAACGTGATTTGAGTTTTCATTTGAGGAACCCTTTTTATCATACGCCCGACAATGTCATTTGAGGCCCTCCGGTCTCAAATGACATGTGGAGGACTTCAAATGCTCCAGCAAAACGATATGAATATTATCAATATATATATATATACCAGGCGCTTTCCACAACTTTATCAAAAAATGTATTCATCTGAATAAAAATACCGGGAAACCACTCACGTACCAACTGGTTACCAAGTGTGTCCATGAATTTGTAAAACGACCCCTAATCGCCGAGCTGTAATTTTGAAATAATATCACCTTTTTGTGAGAAAAGCTGAGTAGTAAATGAAAATTACTACCTTTTTGAATAAAAATGGTACGCCGCGTGGGCCGCGTCTGGTCTCAAAATTAATCCCTTTTCTTTGCGCTTTAAACATACATGGTAATACGTGCTACCATATATGCTACCAAATGCCCCCTCCCCATCTGGGAAAAAGCTGTTATGCTGAGATCCTTTTCAGTGACAAAGGTCTTCTTGACCTTTAGGTTGATCTTTTTAAAATACATTCTTTAACATTCATTTAGCCTGACGACTTTATAGTTTTTGCGAATATCCGACAGCTTTAGAATGTTTGCGTGTTGTTAAGAATTGCAAAGTTCTTTTTCAAACTTCATTTCAAATATCTTTAAAAACCTTGGAAAGTATTTTTGCAACACTTTGTACACAGGAAGTACTTTCCGGAACGTTCGTGCATGTAAATTATGGGAAAAGTAAATGACGCAGTACACATAGCTGTAGCGAAGCATTTGAAAAGACTAAGCAGGGATTCGCCTGATGTGATAATACCTTGGATGAACAAAATTGAACACTATCCTCCTAAATATATAAAAACTGCATTTTTCTTGTTACAAATGGCATACAGTTGTCTTTGGATCTAAATTACGCTAGAAAAGTATAAGCCATTTCTTTTCTCGGCAGTAACTACATAGAATGGGACGTCCCTGATTTTCGTGATGGAGCTTCGATTCTTATAAGAATTTCACCAATTGTCTTGTGCTCCTCTAGTGGGTAACACACCAGGTTACTCCCAGATGTCACTTTTTGCCCGCAAGATTTGTCTTATGTGATCCCGTTGGAATAAAAAGGTTAATCAACCAAAATGAGGAAGAATGAAGGATCAGGCAGGTGAAGTGACCGGCCAATCCATCCTTGGTTGTTGCAGTCGAAGGGTGAAGCCGATGCGCTGCCTGTGGATAGTAGCCTCTTTATTTTTTTGGCAGTGGCGTATCCACCTTTGTCAAATTATACCTGAACCAGAAAAGCCATAATTTATTTGCACAGGCCAGTGTTTGCTTATATCTAGTAGCACCGAAGTAACAGTTAACCGTGTGTTGCTGTCTGAGCTAGGAATTGCAGGAATAATTATTTGGTCATAACAGGAGTGGAGACACCAGTTCATGGTCTCCGGAGGGGAGAGTCATCGATAATTAACGTCGCTTACTCATCACTTTGAGTCTGATTTCTCGTCATTCTCACATAAGGGCTCAGGAATCAGAGCTATAAATAATTTTTGGCGGAAGTGCATCCACAGCATAATTCGAGTATCGGCAATGAGCATGAGCAGACGTCTTCTACTTTAATCGCTAGGTTTAGTGGTGCAATGTTCTGGATGCGATGGAACTGTGAGTTGTAAAGTATGTCAACATTCATCGTACAGACAGTGTAAAGTTATTACAGGTCGTTCAAGCGGTATAATAGACAAATAAGCTCGGCTTTTCCATTTGCAACGCAAAATGTAATTAGTGATTTTTTTCAAAATTTTGTTCAAAAAGCTAATTATTGACATCAGAATTAGAATTTATAAAGAAATGATTCTATTCTAGATCCCACTAATATCTCAGTTCTACACCAATAAAAGGGTTTAATTCAGGATATCAATAATAAGTTTAAGGACATCATTAAA
Organism: Protula sp. h YS-2021; assembly: GCA_949752745.1. Lineage (NCBI taxonomy): Eukaryota > Metazoa > Annelida > Polychaeta > Sabellida > Serpulidae > Protula > Protula sp. h YS-2021. The sequence continues at coordinate 42,192,409 of OX457026.1, read as the reverse complement.
TCACCGTTGTTATAAAAATGAAATAGTGACATCAATAAGTGAGCAGTAAAGAAACGTACACATATAAGGAAAAACTGCACTGTAAACTTTTGATATCCAAAAATAGATTATAGCTAGCAATAAATTCAAATATTGATCTCATGGCTAGCACTGAATATACGACTTCGGAAATTATTTATTTGATATCAATAACAGATTCAATTACTTAAATCTTTAAAAACTTGTGCTATTAATAATGACTTCTTGATATCATTCAAACACATTTTTACATTAATTAGACTTTTCCTGGTATTATAAATACAAATATTGAAGTTGAAATTCAATTTATGATACCAGTAATTAATATCTTACAACAAGTATTAACTTGTCATATGAATATTTAAAATGTTGGTATCATTAATTTAATTTTTCGATATCAAGAATTATTTACTGATATACACAATAAAGGAAAAAAGTGAAAACGGCGTTCTACACAAAATCAAATCTTAAAATTCAATTGCATAATAAACATGTTTGGTTGATATATATTTGATACATATATTTGTTAGTGGCTGCAGCTGCATACAGCCGTGTCACGAGACTCGATCTTTTACTTGCAACCCATACAGGACAGCTTATGAACCAGTGTTCTTTTGGGGAGTGTTTTCGATTGATGCTTTAATTGGCTGTGACTCTAGAAGAGAAACCATACAATACAAACTTTGATATCTGTTCAGTCTGTGGATAACACATGCTTATCACCTGTTCTGTGCCATTTTGTGCTAGCATGTATCAACCATGTGGTAAACGTATAGTCTTATTTGATACATAAAACGTATTTTTCATAATGTGGTCAATATATGCACGATGTGGTAACCATTTGTACATATGTCTGGTAACCTGATGACATATGGTCACTATATAGTTATCGTGAAGCTTTAACTATGATTCGGCAAAGCTTTCTGTTATATATACTTTTAACAGAGGACGTGTTTTTGGTGACAACTGACCTTTCTCACAGCATTGGCAAAAGACCGACCAGCGCTGTGTTTGCTTCGTGGTTATATTACAGCTGGCAAGTGCTTCTATCACTGTGTGACTACGAAAGCATATTTACTTTGTCCGAGGACAGCAAATTCGGAGCGGACCCTGCGTTAATCTGTCGCTGTGCTATCTGTCAGGGTTGTGTGGA